>JABYQF010000010.1:0-600000 GCA_022606195.1 Trametes polyzona | reverse complement strand
TTGAGGAGGCGCTGCGTGAGTCCCGGGAAATTCGGGAGCAAAGACATATATGCATGAAACGTCGTAATAAGTTACACCTTGTACCGTCTGCCGGTCTTCGTGAAGAACGTCTGCAGCACATACACCTGAAGCCTGGGGTGCATGACACGTCATCAGAGCGGGAGCGCAGGAGCGGTGTATGGGCATCACTTACACAGCCATCCCTATCACAGCCAAGCTCTCGAGTACCGTGTACCAGAACATCCGGCTGTGGACAAAGCATGAAGCGGACGAAGATGAGTAGGTGAAGAAAGACACACTTCTTGGTATCCTTGACAATGTCAAACCCACGGTTCTCTCGCGTGTGGAAGCTACCGTGGATTTAAGTACACGGTGTGTGTAACCAGACAACGGAAGCGGTCTCACTATTTCTGTGTACGCTTGATGTTTATGAGCATCCCGTTGAGGCGGAAGATGCTCTCTTCGAGCGCGCTCGTCTGGTCCGAAATCTGACCAGGCTTGGTTGAGGGTTCGCGACGGGGTTCGGACTCGACCATGATGTCGAAGTCCACCAGCTTCTCGGTCAAGGTCGACATGTCGTTCTCAAAGCAGAACGAGTATTCTCCGGGGGTATTCGCGGTGAAGACATAGTCTCCTTGCCGCTCGCGCTTGCCATCCAGGAGGACCTTCTCGTTCGGGTCTTTCACCTCGAAGTCGATGTCGAACGAGCCACCGGATTGAACCTTAGGGCGTCAGTGAGCCATTGCAAGATAGTTTGCGACCATGCACCCATACAGCAAAGTAGAACTAAAGGCGGCTTGTTAGTACCAATGGACCAGCGCGGAGGAATAGTAGGACGTACCCCAATCTTCTCCCCCGCCTTGTCCGCATCCGCGTAGAAGCACACCCTCTCGTTCGCCCCAATCGCGGTCGTCAGGGCTGCCGCATGCGTGCGTGATGCGAGCTGTAGAAAGCAAAGGAGGGCAAGAAATAGGGAAAACGCGACAGCCATGGCCAGCGATGAGCGTGTCAGGAGGGGAAGGGGTATAGCGCGCGCTTACATAATCGAGCTCTGCCTATTTCTGGGTGGCAGTGTCGGCCAAATAACGCGCAAACACCGCGTCCTCCTCAACCTCCACCATCCCCGCAAAACAACTCACCCCGGGGCGCACGCAGCGGACAAGGTCGCGCTCGAAAAACGTGCAAAACGGTGAAAAAAGGACGCGCGTGTGGAACAGGAGCATACACGATGTTGCGCCCAACGTACTCGTACGCACACTCTCGCTCAGCCGGCGGCTACCTCGAGCAGGATGTCCTTCCTGGCGATCAGGAGGGGTCTTACATGCCTGGCGTGCGCGCCGACGTCTTCCTCTTCTCTCCGAGCTTGTGCTCTCGGTCATCGCAAGACTCGGCCTCACAGTCTTCTAGCTCCTTCGATGCCCTCTCTTACATCTGCAGCCCTGCAGATCGCTCCGCCTCTGCGACTATCTTCTCTCCTTCTGCTCTTCCCTCTACCGCTCCCTCTCGCTCTCCGACGTTTGTAGACTCACACTTCTCAGGCTGTGAAGATAAGCCGATTACCCGACTGTCGCCCAGCACTCCCTTCCAGCGGCTCTTTGACTCTTCCCCTGGTGGATACTGGCAGGCCGACGACTTGTCTGTCTCTCCCATCTCGCGGCACACCGGGACCATGAACGATCCCCAGCTCGGCACCGAACAGGATGCCGAAGGCGAAAACGAAGACGACGATGTGCCGATCTCGGGGAAGATCGAGTCGTTGCTCGCCTACAAGCAATCTCACGAAATCCCAGACAGCCCACGAGTTGTTCAACGTGCTTCCTCGCCCTCTTCGCTTTCTAGCCTGTCTTCACGCTCTTCGTCTCCGTTCATTGCGCTCCCCGGTCTGCCTTTTCCGTCTTCCCAGACGTCATATGGCAGGATGAGCCCGATTCCTCGCTCTGGTCAATCTGGCTCTCGTTCTCTATTGGGGTCTCCTGTCAAAATGGCTTCTCCGTCACCGATCAAATCTGCTGTCTCAAGGTATCTTCGTCGGTCCACAAGATTGCGCCCCGTCAAGAATGGTGGCAGGCGTCCTCTTGTGGCTGATCTCCTCAACCAACCTGGGCTCTCGAACGTCGTCCCTCATGCTGCTCGCTCACCCTCACCGTTCAGCTCACCTGTTCCTGCCTATGACTCGGATGACGAGAACTATGAACCAGCTGCTGTGCCTCACTTTCGGACACGCAAACGCGTCCGTCGCTCGACTGACCGCTCTCCTGGTGCTCGTGACAAGAGACAACGTACTGGAGCCGCTTCATCTGCAATCGCTTCGTCCGCTACAGTGCCCACTGTCGATGACGACACAGCGCCTACTTACCCTCAGCGCACTTTTCCGCTGTCTTTGCCCATCCATGGGAACTTCCACTTGTTCTACAGACGATTCCCTGCCAGCTCGGTGGTCGACGCGGACCTCGCAGCGTACGGCATCTAATTGACCCTTACGTATCGAGCTTGACATGTTCCAACTCTCTTGTAGAGCGCACAACATCCGGGCGCCGAAAGTGCCCGATGGTGTTCCAAACCCTCCCCGCGACGCCCTCGATCTGTATACCCCGAGATTCGTCAAGGGCAGGGGAACCTCCAAGGTATGTCCGCTTTGTGCTGTCTCCGTTCTCTTCCATCATCCTTGCAGGTTGGGTTGTGCCCAATCTGCCATGAAAGCGTTGAAAGAGGCGGGGAAGGCAAGAAGTTATGGCTTTCTATGAAGTTTTCCGCATTCAAGTAGTAAGTCGCATAACGCGTATGTAGGCTCTCCGGTTTTCTGATCGCACGTCATAGGGTCCTAGGGCACTTCCTTGGCGCTCTCATAACTTATATCGTCCCCTAGCTACCACATGCAATACGCGCATGGTAGCCCGTCCTCACTAATATCTTCCTTAGGGTTATCTAACTTGCAGTAGGTATATCGCCGGCCACGGGGCGGCCATTCTCCCCACCTGTCGCCTTCCGCGTCTCCGACAGGCCAAACGCAGGCAAGCTGGAGAAGACACAAATCATGGAGGGGAAGTGCCACAAATGCAGGAAGTGGGTTGCCGTGGAGGGCATCAAGGACGTTCCCACCAAGGTCCGTGAGCCGCCGCTCTCCCTAGTGCTCGGTGCTTACGCGCTTCTCAGGTCCGGGAGATATTCTGGTGAGTCTGACATAGCATCGAACCAGCCCAGGACATGACGGAGGTGTCGCGGACGCACAGGTGGAAGCACGCTGCGACCTGTCACCAAGGTTCGACGATGGAGGGAGAGTGCGACGTGTTCGTCGAAGACGCCATCTACGAGGCTGTGGCCAGTCTGGAGGACGCGGAGGGAGAGACCGATGAGGACGAGTAAGGTTCTTTTCGTCGGTACTGTATCACCATCGGCGGGCAGAGTGAAGATGGACTGCTGGACTGTACCCGTAGGTCGAAGCTGTAACGCATGTATCGGTATCGCTGTATTGTACGCATCCGCACTGTTGTATTAATGCTGTCATGTAAACTGTTGTCTCAATCGCCATTCGTCGTCCATACCTTGATGATTGGAAGTCTACCAGCGAGAGGAGAGGACGAACACGATGCCTGTCACATTGGGAGCGACACCGATCGTGCCATCGGCGATCTGGATCTGAGATTGGAGTGCGGGGCGACGCTCGTGAAATCGGCCCGCGTCCTCGTCCTGCTGGGGTGGATTCGAGCCGCCCTCCGGAGACACCGCGCTCGGCCTTCACTCATATACCATCCATTGGGTCTCTCTCTGCTTGACTCGGCTCCGTATTCTCCACGTCCAGCTCGACTGACTTCGCCCCGAGTGCAACATGCCGCGTCGGTGTCGCACCCACTTCGTCTCCCTCCGCTCGTCCCTCGTCAACCTCCCCATATCGCTCTACGGCCCTCTCGTAGAACGGCAGATTGTGCGTGAACATCCACACATGTAGACTTGCTTTTGTCTGACTATATAACGTCGCAGCGCCCCCAATCCCTCGCGGTGCACCTGACGCTTGTATCCGGCAAGACGTCCTCGTCAAAGGATGGGCAGAAGCGCGAAGCATACGTCGGCTGGACGGGCATGGCCTCCGCCTCCTCTCTCGCGCACTTCAATTCTGGAGACGCTAGCGACAGAGGTCTGGAGACGGTCGAGATGGACCCGCAGTACGCCGAAGGACTCGGCTTCGCGCTCGGCGACGTGGTGAGTTGCGCCCGCATTCCTCTCCGTCTTGTGCATCCATACCGAGGCGCGCGGGGACTAGGTCGAGATTGGGCTGTTGCACGACTTGGGGTACGCGAAGAGCGTTGCGACCGAGCCTGTGACTGCAGACGACTGGGAGATTCTGGTGAGTGTGCACGGCATGGTAGCAGGACGCGCGCGTGGCGCGCAAGCATCTAACCGCGTTCCGACAGGAATTGCACGCGACCCATGTCGAATCTACGCTGCTCTCGCAAGTGCGCGTTGCGGTAGTGGGGCAGGAGATTGACGTATGGGTTCTTGGGCGCACCAGAGTGCGGTTGAACGTTGGTATGCACTCTCGCAGCTACTGCATCACCCCTGCTAACTAGCGTGCAGTGTCACTCGAGCCGTCCACAGGGAAAGCGCTTCTGCTCACGACGAGTACAGAAGTGAGCATTGCGCCAAAGCTGCGCGGCAAGACGAAAGGCGCGAAGGGCGGCACGAGTGTCAAGGACACCAAGAAGACCGCACTCATGAACGGTGTAAACGGCCATGGTGTTGCTGCCCCAGAGAAACCGAAGGCCCCCAGCCCGTGCAGAACCCTCCGTCTGCTTCCAAAACGCAGCCTCGATACCGCACCAGTGCAGAGCGCGTCGAGCAGCTCGGACCTACCCCTGGCATACGTCTCGTACAAGACCCTAGCACGTCTGCGCTCCGCACTACCTCCCTCGTCGGAGCTCCGCGCATGGCGAGCGACCGTACGACGGCTTCCCCCACCCGCGAGTCCGGACAAGGAATCTAGTTCCGCGTCCCTCCCCACGAGTCAACCCGCCCCACGGCTCTTGATACCCAATGGTGAAGCGTCGTCGTCCAAGACGCCGGCTACCGTAGAAACCAACACAAAGAATGAAGTGGTGGTAGTGTGGTCGCCTGAAGTTTACGTCCCCGATGGCCATGTTGCATTACCGGGTGGTTGCGACGGCGCGGAGGATTGGGACTTGGTCCGGTAGGTGCTCTTCGTTTGATTAGCAGCCATAGCGCTTGCTGAAGGTTGAAACCAGAGTAACGTTCCTACGAGAGGAGAGCGGCCCTCCTCTCCCTGCATACAAGGCACCAACCCGACCTGTCGACTTTTCGTACGTGCTATCGCACCCACCCCGCAGAACCAGCACTTATAAGGGTTCAGGCCTCCGACAAGTTCATCGTACGGATTAGCTGGAGTAGAGGAAATCTTCTCCAAGTGTACGCAGTTCTGCTTGACGGCGTATGCGAACCATGCATTCAGCACCCGTGTACGAGGAGGTGGGCACCGCACTTCAGGCAAACGAGCTGAGCTGACTGGACGATGTCCCCAGTTCCAGGCTTACTCGTCACTGGGCGAAGTGGTGCAGGCAAGACCGCCCTCGTGAATGCTGTGGCGAAGTCAATGCAATCCGATCCACGGACGCTATGCTGTATGTATTACCAGCAACTTCCGCACAGAGCCGCTGAACATTCGTCGCGTACATAGATACTCTCTATGTCGACCTCAGCCGGTTCTCCGGCTCTCCAGTCGCGAAGGTACGATCTCATATGAAGTACTGGCTAGAGAAGGCCGCATGGCACAAGCCGTCCTTGCTAGTGCTTGACAACATCGACAAACTCATGGGCACCGAGCTCGAGGTTCGTGGGCCATCGGCTCCTCGCTAACAATTATTTACTTACGAACACAAACTGTATAGCATGCAGATTCCTTCCACACTCGCCATATCACAGAGATCTTCCTCGCACTGTACGGCTCCTCCGCACGCTCGGCAGCGCCGAACGCGAGCGGGATCGTAGTGATCGCCGCTGCAGAGTCGCAGGCAGCCCTCCATCCCTTGCTGAACTCGTCACACATATTCAAAGAAGTCGTGCACCTCAAGCCGCCCTCCAAGGACGCACGCAAGGAGGTCAGTAGCAATCATGCGACTGTCACGTATCTCCTTCTCTGAGTGATCTGACCCGTGCTCGCAGGTTCTCGCGCATATAGTCGAGGAACACATGCGCTCGTCCGACATCGTCCAAGATCCCGCGGCACCGCTCAACTACACCGCGCTCGCGACGCAGACGGAGGGTTACTCCGTCACCGACTTGAAGGACCTCGTGGCCCGGGCCGTCCACCGTGCGGCCATCCGTTCGTCGCAGATTGACGACGGGGACGAAAGCGACGCCCGCCGGGTGCGTTCTTCCACGTTATTTATGCACCGTGAAGGGCCTGCTTACCCTGAGTTGTACAGACAACGCTAACGCCCGCAGACTTCGCCGCGGCGCAAGTAGACTTCGTGCCCCATTCGCTGCGCGACGTGAAGCTACAGAAGTCCGAGGTCGTATGGGCGGACATCGGAGGTCAGCCAGTCAGCACAATCGAACTGCGCATATAGCGGCGTCTGACGGGCACCGTGCGTTTGCCGTAGGTCTGCGAGAAACGAAGCGTGTGCTGCGCGAGACCCTCGAGTGGCCGACGAAGTACGGGCCCATCTTCGCGCAGTCGCCGTTGCGGCTTCGTTCCGGGTAAGACCGTCTCTTCATACACTCCTCTATCGTCTTCCATGCTCATTCTACCCGTTCATGCCCACCTCTTCGCTAATCATGCGCACGGCGATGTGAAGTCTGTTGTTATACGGCTACCCAGGCTGCGGAAAGACGCTGCTCGCCTCTGCGGTCGCGAAAGAGTGCGGGCTGAACTTCATCAGCATCAAAGGCCCCGAGCTGCTGAACAAGTACATCGGCGCGAGCGAGAAATCCGTAAGCACTCCCTTATCCCATCCCCATCCCGCAATAGTGTTGTGATCGCTCACGGACACAATCGCACACGGCGCGGCACGGACTCGGTGGGTCTCTGCGGGTTTAGGTGCGCGATCTGTTCGAGCGGGCGAGCGCGGCGAAGCCCTGCGTGCTCTTCTTCGACGAGTTCGACTCAATCGCCCCCAAGAGGTGCGCCTTCTCACTGGTTGATATTGGAGGCAGTTTCTCACCCATATCGTGCATGCAGAGGGCACGATAGCACGGGGGTGACAGACCGCGTCGTGAACCAGATGCTCACCCAGATGGACGGCGCGGAGGGCCTCGACGGCGTTTACGTGCTCGCAGCGACAAGGTTCGTAACCCTCCCTCATCGCAGAGTCCTAACACAGCTGAGTATCGTTCTCTCTCGTGCAGCCGACCAGACCTCATCGACTCTGCGCTGCTCCGGCCCGGTCGACTCGACAAGTCGCTGCTATGCGACATGCCCTCCGTCGAAGACCGTAAAGAGGTCCGTCCTCTCTCCCTTCATCCATCCCCCCCCCCCCCCACGCTCCCACGCTCCCACGGCCTAACCCAAAATCCCTAATCGCATTCTCACGCTCACTCCCTCCTCGCACCTAGATTCTCGAAGCCCTCAGCCGGAAAGTCGCGATATCGCCCACGGTCGACCTCTCCGAGCTCGCGCGCGAGACGGAGGGCTTCTCAGGCGCGGACCTCCAGGCGCTCGTGTACAACGCGCACCTCGAGGTCATCCACGACACCATCGCGTCCTCATCCTCCAGCACCTCAAGTGCGGACGGCGGGCCAGCGGGTACCGCACCGAACTCGAGTAGCGGCGGGGAGAGTACCGAGCCGGTCAAGTACACCGTCGTATCCAGCAGCAGCAGTGGCGCACCCGGCGAGACCCGCGTGCTCTCTCGCGCAGAAGAGTCGGCATTCCAGCGGCGGGTGCGTGTGCTCTACGAGACTCCGTACGCCGAGGCGGGTGACTGACGTTTAGGCTCGCACCCGGAACCCCACCTGACGCGCGCATTTGTATTCCCCGCATCGCCCGCACCCACCTTCCCTGCGCACGCGCGTTCTGGAACGGGCAGCTGCAGCGCATACTGTCGTCTGGAGCGGCGTCAGCGGACAAGGACAGGCGCACACGGGGGCAGCACCCTGCGCCGTCCTCCCAGGCGGGGCCGTCCAAACCAAAGGCGGTAAGTACAGAGGTCGGCCTGGCCGTGCTGCTTGATAGATGGCTGACTACCGTTGCGTTATGTATTCGTAGAAGCATGAGATCGAGGGAGAGCATCTGCGGCGGGTGCTCAAGGTCACGCGGCCATCTGTACCGGCAGAGGAGCGCGAACGACTGCGCAGGATGTGAGTGCTTCCTGGCGATGGCATGACTGTGGGCTGTTGAGTGCTAACGGTTATGATAGATATAGCGGCTTTGTGGCGGACAGGAGCGGGGAGATGCCCGTACCACCGGAGGCGGGTGGGGTCGGGAATAGGGCTTCGCTCATGTAGACGCGTGAAATCCGTGTAATGTATGCACTTTGGGGTGCAGGCTCCGTACCCTTGGGTCTCAAAGACGCACAGCACAAATCTTTGAAGTCAGATACAATGATGATTGGGATCGATATCCGGACGCTGGATCATCTGGACTGCTTACGCCTGTTAATGAAATCGAAGCCCTGCCATATGGTCCCGTCGCGATCGTCGACGGCGGAATGCGCGCACGGAGGCGAGCCTAGCTCGAGGGAGTTGTGCGGGGTGCCCTTGGTTGAGAAGAGGGGGACAGATAGCGATGCTCTGATAGGGCGTCGAGTCCTTGCCAGGGACGGGTGCATTCACATGCGCGTGCCAAGTCCGCCGTGCTACCCCGCATTTCTGGGGAAGCCCCCGCCACCACCCTCGGCCCGCCGCCCGCGCGCGTCTGCGTCACGTGCGAGGGCCTCGGCTAGAGTCGGGGGAGGAGCAACAGGCGCCCAGGCTGGGAAAACGGTGGGCGCGTTCGTCGACCGTCTCTCCTCGCCTCTGCCGATCACCCTGCCCTCGTCTCTCTCCGTCCTCGCCTGCTCTCCACGCCGTGCCAGACGACGTCCACGGCGACGAAGATGAAGCCCACAATGCACAAACGGTTCTACACCGTCCTCCCCCGCCCGGCTGCGGTTATCGCCCCCACGGCATCCACCTCCCAGCTCCCTCGCGTGCGCTCCAACTCGGCCTCTTCCTCCCGCTCGCTCTACACCTCCACCCACCTCTCCTTCCTCGACGGACCTCCCCCACCACCACCTCCGCCTAGCACCCGCGGAAACTCCAATGTCATCGTCGGCACTCGCCTAGTCGCAGAGGCCCGCGGCGAGATCGAAGGGCACTCCAACCACCCCTCCTCACAGGGGCAGCAGAACGCCCACCTCCCGTACTCGATCGCCCTCACGCTCGGCCAGTCCGAGGCCTCATCGCACCTCCCGCTCTCGCCTTACAACCCCTTCCTCCCCTACCAGTCTCTATCCCCGCTCCTCGTATACTCCGCAAAGTCCGCAGACGCCCCCGCCGCGGAGCCCCGCAAAAAGCGTCAGCGCACGCGCTACCAACTCGACGTCGGCGCATACGGCATCCCCAAGCGGTCCAGGGGCCAGTTCGTCGCCGGACGCGACGGACATGGTCGCCTCGCGCCCGGAGGCGAGCTCCGGCCGGAGCCTCATCAGGACGAGCTCGGCCGAGCGGTGCAGGTCGGCGAAGATGCTTACTTCGTGCGAGACAATGCGATGGGCGTCGCAGACGGCGTGGGCGGTTGGGCGAGGCTAAAGAAGACCGGTAGGTAATTGGACGTTCCTCGCGCGGAGCACGCAGCTCATCGCGTTACCGCAGCCAATAGCGCAGAGCCGTCGCCCAGTGCCCTATTCGCCCGGCGGCTAATGCATTACTGCTCGGAGGAAGTCGATGCGGCGAGCGAACAGGCAGAGTCGAGGTACGTTACTCGTTGTATACGTTTCCCGATTATCTCCCTGACGATGCAGCGGCTATAGCGGCGTCGATCCGTATTCGGACGCCGAAGATGATATCTTTGCCGAGCTCGAGGATTCCCTAGAAGAGCTTGAAGACGGTCTGGATGTGCTCATGATCTTGGAAAAGGCCTACGAAAAGACGCTACGATCGCACGTCCGCCCAGCAGACCAAAGCAGTTCACGGTCAATGTCCTCCGCCGATGGCGTACTTGCATCCGGAGGAACCGTCTCAACACCAGAAACGGCAGCGCATGCGGCTGGCGCACAAAATGCACAACGCGCGGACGGTGTCGTTCCCCTGTTTGAGGGATCGTCGACCGCGCTCGTGGCTATTCTCGAACATCCGTCGCCACGGGCGATCAAGTCCTTTGGCGATGCCCCCCTGTTCGATGGCAAGCCCACGGTAGCGAAGCATGCGTCAGGTGAGACGCAGGAGGCGGGTGGCGCGGTCATCCGGATCGCACATCTCGGCGACTGCATGGGCATGCTCATCCGCGGGGAGACTATTGTGTGGCGGACAGAAGAGATGTGGTGGAACGTAAGTGTGACTAACGACATATCATCACCGACATCTCATCTCAATTCTTGTTTCGCAGTTCAACACCCCGGTGCAGCTGGGTCCCGCGTCCACGACGAAGCCGCGCGACGCGCGCGTGTTCACCGTCCCCGTTGAGGAGGACGACATTCTGATCCTCGCCTCAGACGGGCTGAGCGACAACCTCTGGGACGCAGACATCCTCGACGAGGTCGTCCGTTTCCGCCGCTCGTTCATGCCGAGCCCCGCATCGTCCTCACCAGAGGGCGCCGCGTCGACCGCAGCCGCAGCGACCGCTGCGTTCCGCAGGAGTACCCTCGCAGGCATGCTCAGCGAAGCGCTGTGCTCCCGTGCAAAGCGCGTCTCCGAGACGCGCGGCTCGCGCAAGTCTCACAAGTCGACACAGTCGCAAAGCGCGGGTAAGACGAACGGGCCGAACGGCGTGCAGGTCGAGTTCGAGGTGCCGTTCGCACGGCGCGCGCGCGAGCAGGGCCGGCTGTTCGACGGCGGGAAGCCCGATGGTGAGCTATTTTCTTCCTCGTCCCGGATAGGACTGTGCGCTGATCCGGTGCCCCGTCGCGTTTCCGTAGATATCTCGGTGCTCGTCGCCGTTATTTCGCCCGTGAGCTAGACAAGAGATCGCCGTAGACGGTTCGGGTCGATCCAGACGTGATCTCGAGATGAGCGCGTCCGCGCGTGCATGCGCCGTCAGCTCCCTCGAGATCGCCATGTACGACGCGGCCGTGCTCCTCCTCCACCGGGTCCTCCCTGACTCGCCTGCTTCTACCCTTTCCTTTCTCGTTAACGCAGCCTCGTCCATGGTTCGTGCGTGGTACGGCACCGACGTCATCGATGCCGCCACATCCCTTGTGTTCACATCCTCACTCCGCATATCTTATCTAACCCTCACCCTCCCAATCTCCCACCGACACCTTCTGCTTGCTTTGGTTCGGTTTCCTGTACATATGGTGCGCATACACCCACCCTCTCCCACCTGCGCGGACACATTTCCATATCCTCCTCCGCTCTCCACCCTCTTTGCATCAGTATTCGTCATCCAAACCTCACCATCTACATATCTTATACCGGCGTCTGTGTCACTACATCCATCCTTTATATGCACCCACCCACCCTCTCACAACTGACACATTCATATATTCGCACCTATACACACACATCTCCGTCCTTCACCCCCGTCTCATTCCCCACACTACATGCGAGCCCGCGGATCCAGGAAGAACGTGTACTCAGCAGCAGCAATACGTACCTGTACATTGTAGAGTTACTATCCGTCGAAGACCGCCACGGTGGCGGTGGGCGTCGTGTGGTCGTGTACGATATTCATATTGTTCCCCGTACGTGCACCTGAGGAGGACACGGGCGGGTGAGTTGCTCTTGCAGTATGGTTCTGATCAATGTTCGCTATCAGGGTGGTGTTGGCGGTAGGTTAGGGTTCTGACATAGCCACTACGGGAAATTGGACTCGAGAGAGGCTACTGCCAATGCTGGAAAACGCCCGTGCATGACATTCAATACATGATGACCATGCTCCGCATTAATCTTTCTACGACAGTTCACGCCTTGAAGCTTCAGGGCCAATCAAAAATCGTCCAGGCGCGAATGGGCAGGAACTAGCTGGTTCCAAGTCTAGTAGTTGCTACGCGGTAGTAGGCTTGCCGCACATGGACGTTGAATATTTGAATGTTGAGCACCCGCTCCCAGCAGCGCGGTTACCGCCATCGGGAACCATGCGCGCGAGGAAGATACATACATTGCTCTCGTACTCATGTGCGACGTTCCATCGGTCACCGGTCCGAGTCATCCTCCTGCAAACGTAAACGCACGTATGAAAGGTCTGGCAGGTTTTCTCCTGTACTATACGTTCCGTTGCACTGATGTGATCTACACGACAGTTGCAACGTATTTGAAGGCTCGCACATGAGGATGGCAGAAGTTGAGAAGACCCGTCCTCTCGGACTATAAACGCCAGCAGCGTGGGACCAGGAGCTTCAACAGTAACCGGCCAAGGCTCCAGTGAGGTGATGCCACCCCACTGCAGCGTGAAGCAGACAAATCAAGTTCGGAACCAAGCGAACGTGATATAATCATGATCTACAACCACCCTAACTTCAACCTGGTTCATCCATGTACACCCTCGACGGCATGGATGTATGTACAGACAGACATAGCAGTACATGCAGGGGATATCCTTGCTTAGAAATGGCCGACGATGGCCATAGGCTTGTACGACTCCTCGAGGTACTTGACTTCCTCCTCGGTCAGCTTGATGTCGAGTGCGCCTGAAAACGTTCGCACCAGGGCGGCGGCACCCCTTGTCAGAGAACGAACTATGATGTACGGATCGCGAACACTCACCGAGGAGGTCCTCGAGGTTGGAGAGGTTCGTAGTGCCGATGATGGGCGCGGTCACGCCGGGCTTGGCGAGGATCCACGCGAGCGCGATCTGCGCCATCTTCGCGCCCTTCTTCTTCGCGAGCTCCTCCACCCTGCAGAGAGCACACGACGGTCAGCACCGCGTAGCCCGACCTGCCTTTATGAAGCCGGGGGTGAGGTATCGCCTGGGACGCACCGGTTGACGATCTGCACGGTCGCCTCGTTCTTGTACCTCCCGATCAACCTGTTGACACATGCCCAGCGTGAGGACGGATATGCAAGGAGGGCGAGAGTGCGGAAACGTGAAATGCCGCGTCACGTACCAGTCGGTGTCTCCGCGCTTGGACGACGCGTCGACGGGACGCGTGAGGAGGCCGCGCGCGAGGGGCGACCAGGGAATCGAGCCGACGCCGAACTGCTTCAGGGCGGGGAACATCTCGCGCTCCTCTTCGCGGTAAACGAGTGAGTAGTGGTTTTGCATTGAGATGAACGGCGTCAGGTTGTGCGTGATCGCGTAGTCTACGGAGTAGCCCAATGGGTCGTCAGTCTCGTTCGTGCTTGATTAGCAGATCGAGTCCTACGTACTTTGCATCTGGATGACTGAGGAAAAGGATCGGACGGGGGGCGTAAGAGCGTAATCGGGGGCCGCGGAAGTGGAATTACGTACATTGGTAGGCGTAGCAAGAGCTCATGCCGATATACCGCACGTATCCGGCTTTTACGACGTCGTGTAGCGCTTGCATCTGTGTGGATGGGTTCAATCACCATGTATGCAGGTCCGGAGATCGTAGTCGCTTACTGTCTCTTCGATGGGTGTGGTATAGTCGAACCGATGGCATTGGAGGACGTCGATGTAGTCCAGCTGCAGGCGTTTCAGGCTCGCCTTGACGGAGTCGAAAATGTGCTGATTGTCATCGAAAATACATGAGTACTTCTGCCGGAGCAACAGAGGCGTCGCGCGTACCTTGCGATTGAGGCCCTTCTGGTTGATAATCCCGAGATCCTCCGGCTTCGTCATGAGGGTGTTGATGCCAAACTCAGATGCCACAGGCAGATAGACCTGTAGGGATTTGCGTGTGACCAGCCTGAGGCGCAAACGCATGGGACTTCACGTACCTTGGTCAGGATAACGAGCTCTTCACGCGGGAGGTTGAGCTGCTTGATGGCTTTGCCTAGAATAATCTCAGAGAGACCATTCGAGTACACCTACAGCGTACGTATAAAGTCAGGATACATCTGGAATGGCAGAGAGGGCAGGGCTCACGTTCGCGGTGTCGAAGGTGGTGATCCCGTGCTCATACCTATTCGGAGGGGTTGACAATGAGTAAGCGAGACTTCACGAGGACCGCATGAAAAGCGAGTACTGACGCAAATTTGATGTGCTTTATGCCCTCTTCCTCGCCGAGAACCCAGTTCTGCCAGGCGGGGTCACCGTACGACATGCAGCCCAAGATAATCTTTGACACCTTGAGGCCAGAGTTCCCTAGACGAACTGAAGAACGTGGTGTTTAGAACGCAGAGTCGGGACCGGAGATGCCCCCTTTCGCTATCGAGAGCACTCACCATACTCCATCTTGGGTGCCATGATACTGTTCCTGTAACGAGTGCGAGCAAGAGGGCTATGCTGAGGAGCGTTGGCTAGCTACAGGCGATGCTGTTGGACGAAAGCAGGTGTGAACGATGAAGGACGTTATATATAGGGCCTGAGAGGCTCGGTCGCATTTGGTGATCATGATAGGCCATAGCACCTAAATCTCGCTATGTCATTAACGACGTAGCCATACTGAGTTGCTCCAGGGAACTTTGCAGCATTGTCCGATCTGACCTCCGTCGCGCTCGTGACCGTTCCCCGACCGGGGAATGTCCACTTCGCGAGCCGCCGAGACTGAGTACTGGAGGATGCGCACCTACCGTGACATGGGATTCGGCGGGGCCTTGACGCACCATAGCATCTCAGTACTACGATCAACGACGTGCATCCCAGGAATGCATGACCCCGTAGTGCTGTCGGTTTCGGGAGTAGATGAAGCGCCCGCCAATCGAGATCGTACGTACAGAGTACTTCGCCGTACCCACTTGAGTTACCATACTGTACCATGAGAGCGGCCTGACTCTGGATCGCCCGATCCGTCCTCGACGACTTTGTTACACAGCCACGTGTAGAGCCCAGCCGGCGGTCCGGGTACTCCGCTCACCTCGAAACAGTCAATCTAACTTGTAGCGAGCCCAAGAGTTGCTGCCTCCCTTCGCTCTGGCCTGCGAAGTGAGGGTCGAGCAGAAGTCGGCTTTGGATAATCGATATTGGAACCATCGCCGTGATATCTGTGAGTGGACCCCTTCGGTGCTCATACAAGGAGTCACTGAATTTGTCAACGTTGCCCAGTATTTAGCGTGCACTCGATGATTACCAGTACATGCCTATGATATAGCGGCCCTGTTTGTCCCAATTGTGTCGGCATCAACCCGTGCAAATGGCGCAATAGACCTAGTTCAGGACTCGAAAGTACGCTGGTGGTTCCATGTGCCATGCGGTGAGGCTGACGATGTCCACTGGCCGAACCTTTCCGTACCAACATGCTTCAGCCAATGCGGTGTGTCTGGCCAACGTTTTCAGTCCTAACCACCACAGTATTTAAGGCCTACGTAGTCGGCCTCCACGTCCTTACCTACTTGCTCAGAACTACCATCATCCCAACCTCTACACACTCCTCCGCGCTCTCACACCCGCCCATCTCCACCCATCATGAACCCCACTATCTTCACCTTCACCCCCATCGCCACCTCCACACCCAAGGCCAAGCGCCGGTCGCTCTGGTCCTCCTCTCCCAAGCTCCGCTCGCCCCCTCCCAAGCCCACCGCGGCCGAGCCCTCCAACCTCCCTCCCGTCCCCGCCCTTCCGTTTGACCCCCGCCCGCAGCTCCAGCGCCAGGCCCACGTGAGGATCCGCCACCGCGAACACCGAGAGGTCGTCAACTTTGCGCCGCCGTCGACGCAGAGCGTCCAGCACCGCCTGAAGCTCGTCTCGCTCCGGGACGCGCGGAAGCGCGAGTCGCTGGTCTATGGTACTCTTCGCTACCACGCTTGAGGCGCTGATTATCGCGCCTCTCTCCTACGGCACGCATAGTTTGGTAATCGGTGATAGCGGTCACGGCATTCCTCTCCTCCGGCACTGTCAGCAACCGTCAAGACGCAGCTGAAGACCTCGACTGGACAGGAAACCTGGGCGACTTCCTTGGTAATGGCAAGCGAGAGGTATGGTTGACCGCTGAGGTAGTGCGCTTGGGTTAGGGAAGTCATGAACCCCGTCTGACCCCGGGTGTATTGCCCGAGGCTTCAGCCACGTTCAGTATCCATGTTTCATAGTTATACGCTGCTCCGTTCCTCCCACAGGCTCCTTCCCCGGACCGCAAGACGACTCGGACGGACGACGACACAAGGACAAGACCGAGGACGATAAACGGCGCGAGGGTAGTTGGCTGAGGGCTTGGATCACCCGACGACGTCAGCCTCCCTGGTGTTGCTCCACAGGTATAACTTTGGTTTGGACCGTCTCTGCATGTGCCTCCGTTGCCCCCTTTGTGGACCAGCCCCGCATGTCGCTGCATACGATAACCAACCGGTATGCCTCCTCTAATCACAAGCCTAGTGCGGAGGCTGATCACTAGCGCTTCGCTTCCTTGACAGTCTCAATTCAGCCGATGAAGCGTTGAAGGACAAGGACTGCGCGGTGGCTGCGGCTCGAGGCATGTACGGGAGAGAGATGGCGCCCTCTCTTCTGTGCCAGTGCCTCTGGTCGCTGTCCTTCGCCGGAGCGGGGGCGGTTGAACCTGCGGGTCTCCGCCCTCGCATAGGTTCGAAGACAGTGAGTATCGGGTGATTGATACCTTGCAGACACTTTCTGACAGCCTCTGTATAACATATACTCCTACAAGCCACGCGACGAACGTCATCTAAGACGTCAAAGAGGGCTCAGTAGACAATATGTTGCCGCCAGGGCAAGACGGAGGACCCGAAGTAACGCCTGGAAGGTCGGCTGAGGACCTGAATCACCCGACGATGCCAGCCTCCCCGGCGTTGCCACGCGAGTATACCTTCCTTCGAATCGTCTCTGCCACTCTCTTTTGTAGTATGAACCGGGTACGTTTGAGAGGACGAGCGGCAACCGTCCTGGACACAATAGCCGACAAGTGCAATTCGTACCGATCCCCCTCGTCTGTCGGATGCTACACACGTGCCCCTTTCTGCCTATCACCGCGGGCCCATCTCACAACACCGTCGGCGGGCGTGTCTGGTAAGGAGTCGGCTGGCGGCGGCCGGGGACCTGTGCGTGAGAGAGCTTCCCGTACGGTCGTCTCTAGTCGGCGTGATCTAACTGGACAGCTTACGCCGACGCGAAGCAATTGCTACTTCATATATGTCCCATAAGCGGAGACCGTTTGAACGTCTCTACACAGAGCTATCAGCGGAAACGACAGACGCGAGCACAAGAAGCCAGAACAGGGTTGTTCTTTCGGCACACTTCCCGTCGGTCGGCGCCTGGGTAGAGAAGCGAGACCTGTTCTCCGGAACGGAGAAGGAGGTGGGGATTAGCGCGAGCAGTTCGGGGCATGCGAATACGCGAGGAGAATTGGAGGTCGGGTCCATGGTGAGCTTGAGGCGTATGGATGCGATTGTCCACGCTCACTCGCCTTGATTCTAGAGGCGCTTCAAAGACAGAAGTGAAGGATGTTGGAAGGAGGCAATTGACGTAGCAACCCAGCAACAACATAAGATGCTCAAGGAGCAATTACGCCAGGCGATTCTACGGGCGTCCGAGCCATGCGCCGCTCAAGGCCGAGCCTTGAATCACACATTCCAATCATGAGTATCGTGCACATATTGATGCAGGATATTGAGGAGAATGTGCGTCCGTAGCCCGCTATAACGAGTGTGGTGGTACGGGAGAAAGTGGGAAAACGAAAGCTGCAACGCATGTCATTAGGCTTTTAGGCTTTGGTAGAACCTCAATCACGTGCGAGTACGCGTCGCGCGCTGGGCGCTAAACGCGTGCTCCTCGCCAAGCGCGGAACTGCACGCTCGTCCTTGCTCTTGTACTCTCGAGGCTGCGAGTAGGTCACTAGAACACCTACATCTACCCCAGGCACGGACTGATAATTGAGGGGGAGGGCCGTATGGTAGACTTGGCTGGCGGGGAACCAGGCGCGCGGTGAGTTGGGCCGTCACCGCGGCTCGGATCATGCATGTCCTACCCGCCCTCGTGAACGCGCCCGGCGGTTCCCCCGCCTTCTCTCTCGACCACCATCGTCACCGAGCTCTACATCTGGATTTTCGGACATCTTGTTGCATGTAGGAATGGCTGTCCTTCGCCGCTCTCATCTCATCCTCCGCCCCATTGCCCGTCGGGCTTATCACCATACACCTTCTCGCTCCGCCAAGCTCACGGTCGGCATACGTCGCGAAGACCCCGCACGAATCTGGGAGCGTCGTTGCCCTCTGACTCCGGACGCAGTTTACGAGCTCGTTGAGAAGGACGGAGTGGAAGTTCTTGTGCAACCTTGCGAGCGAAGAGTGTTCTCCTCCAATGACTTCCTTAACGTATGTGCATCGTCGGCCATACAGCACGCAACACAGAAGACTAATGGACCGTGTCGCGTCTTGTTGCAGGCCGGAGCGAAGCTTCATCCTACTCTGCAACCTGCCCATGTCATAGTCGGCATCAAGGAGACACCCCTGAGCGAAGTGCTCACCGACCCTCTGCCGGCCCCGGGTTCACACCTCAAGGATGGTCCTCAGCCCTCGCTCGTACCACGCACCCAGGTCATGTTCTCGCATACGGTCAAAGGGCAACTCTACAATATGGAGCTTCTATCCAAGTTCCTCGCCTCCGAGAACCGGAGCGCCCCTGCCGAGGGCGCTCTTTTGCCCCGCCTCATCGACTATGAGCTCCTCACCGGCGAGGACGGCAAACGGACAGTCGGCTTTGGCTGGTTCGCTGGCGGTGAGTATCCGACCCTTGGAGGACGATACCCAGCACGGTCCGAGGGACTGCGAACTTCGGATACCGTCTCGGTTCCGCGTACTCTCATCAACGCTGGGTTATCTCGGTTGTTCGGAGTTGGGCATTCCGACCTTCCATATCTCTTTCCCGCATTATTGTGTGGGCTTCTGCCGGATTCGCCCCCAGAGGCGTTGAGCGATATCGGACATTGGGAACTGGATTGATATCGCTCCATGAATCAGTCTGGATCGGAGTCCTTGATATCAAGCTAGAGCAATTGAGCAGTCGAGCTAATTCACCTTCCACGCAGTGGCTGGTGCCCTCGAGGCACTGTGTGCTATGGCACACGCACACCTTGAGCTTGGCGTTGCGAGCCCCTTCCTCGTGAGTTCGCTACTACGTGCATTCGTTCCAATCGTAGCTAAACGCCAGCCCGTCTCCTCATGGGGCAGTATACCCCTCGACCGCATACCCAACCGTCACTAGAGTCCATTCGTTCTATCCTTCGTGATGTCGTCGGTGCACGGATAGCATCAGACGGCACACCGAAGAGTCTTGGACCAATTGTTATTGGCATCACAGGGTATGTTTATCGCCCTCAAGCTGATGCCAGGCTCACCACGTTGGGTCCAGGACTGGCAAGGTCGCTCAAGGATGCCTTGAGATCCTCGAGGATCTACCCACTGAATGTATCACAGTGGATCAACTGCATAACGTTGTGACAGATCCCAGTATGTCTCAGCGGCCATACTCGCTTTCGTTCCTGGCTCACGTTTTATGACCTAGACACTGACATGCACAAGGTTTGAATTCCTACTACTCACTATATAGCGTAGACTAAGCCCCGCCTAGATCTATATTGTTCACGCACACGCGAAGGACTACTTCGTCAGGCAGGACGGACGCCCCTTCGAGCGTTCCGACTACTACTCGCATCCCGAGGCCTACGTCTCGGAGTTCCACTCTAAGGTCAGCAGCACCCGCGCTGTTCATTTTATCAAACTCGATATTCACTATATGGGCTCGTAGATCGCTCCGTACCTGTCGTTGCTTCTCCACGGGGCAGGCTGGGCCCCGAGGTACCCCCGCCTCATGACCAACGAACAACTCACGACCACTCTCGAGATCGGAAAGACGTTGGGCAAGGGCCGTTTCGCCTGCGTTGGCGACATCAGTTGTGATGTCGAGGTAATATTGCACGCATATATGCGCACATCCTGCCGAATCCTAACATGACGTGCACTAGGGTGGCCTCGAGTTCTTGTCGCGCCACACAACCCTTTCTTCGCCCTTCTACACCGTCCGGCCTCCGACCCTGCCGGCCCATCTACCCTCGGTAACGATGATGGCGGTCGACATCCTCCCCACTGCACTCCCACTCGAGGCATCACAGCACTTCTCCACAGCATTCCTCCCGTATCTCCGCAGCGTGCTCGCGGGCTACAAACAACCAGGTAGTGAACCTTCGCCCGACTCGAGGAAGACCCACGAAGCGCTCGAACGCGCAACGGTCGCGAGCGGCGGAGAGCTCCGCAGCTCCTTCGAGTGGTTGCGCAAACCCCTAGCGGTGTGGAAGGACAGCGTGCAGAGCGCCGCTACTCGCGCAACGAATGCATCAGGGAAAGAGAAGCCCGCCCCTGCGCCAGGCGTGCAGCCCAGGAAGAAAGTGCTTATGCTGGGCAGCGGCATGGTCGCCCCTCCGGCCGTCGCTGAGCTGTGCAAGCGGCGCGACGTCGAACTCGTGGTCGGTCAGTACGCCAGTTCCGGAGCGGCCAACCCTGCGTCGGTGTCGTTGAGAAAATGACTGAACGCCTTGCCCCGTGAATAGCGAGCAACTCTCTGGCAGACGCGCGCCAGCTGACTGCGCCGTATCCGAACGCGACCCCCGTGCACGTGGACGTGAACGACCCCGCGGCGGTCGAGCGACTCGTCGCAGGCGCGGACGTGGTAATCAGGTATGCCTTTCGTGCAGTGATATCGGTATGCGATGAGACTGGAATGCTCATCTGGGATTGATGTAGTTTGCTCCCTGTGCCGTTCCACCCCTCCGTCGCGGAGCTGTGCATCCGAAACCGCAAGCATCTCGTGACCGCGTCATACATCTCGCCCGCTATGCGATCCTTACATCAACGGTGCGCTTCCTCCTTCGCTTGGCTATTCCATTTCATGTGTCCCAGAACTGACGCGTTCGACATACAGGGCCGTCGACGCTGACGTGCTGTTGATGAATGAGATTGGCCTCGATCCTGGCATCGATCATTGCTCCGCGATGTCTTTGCTTGACTCTCTGCGGGCGCAGGGCAAGGAAGTCGTTTCATTCACGTCTTTCTGTGGTGGACTGCCCGCGCCTGAATATGCGGATGTCCCTCTTGGCTATAAGTTCAGCTGGAGTCCGAAGGGCGTTCTCAGTGCTGCTTTGAACTCGGCACGTTTCAAACTGCGGAACGAGGTGTGTGCAAACTGGCCTCTGAGCCTTCGGGGTTGGGTCTGACGTACACGTTCTCAACAGGTATCCGAGATACCCGGCACCGATTTGCTGAGCAAGTACTTCACCGACGTGCCGCTTTCGAACGTCCTGCGCTTTGAGGGCCTTGCAAACCGCGACAGCCTGCCATACGCAGACGTGTACGGGCTTTCCGCAGACACCACCCGCACCGTCTTCCGCGGCACCCTACGCTACCCAGGCTTCGCGGACCTCATGTACGCCTTCCGCGCAATCGGCCTCCTCGAGTCCTCCCCGTCCGCGTCCGTGAACCCGCACCACTGGTCCGCGCTCGCGCGCCAGGCGCTCGAGAAGCAGCTCGGCACGCTCATCATGGACGACCCCGCCTCGCTCCGCGCCGCGCTTGCCGACGTCGTCCCCGCGCCGCAGCGCGATGCCGTCCTGCGCGCGCTCCGCTGGCTCGACATCGTCCCCGCCGCGCTCGCGGAGGACGGCGCGGGCGCGTACGCGGGGTACGACGCGTCGCTGCCCGCGCTCCCCAGCAAGCCCACCGCGCCGATCGACATGTTCGCGACGCTGCTCGCGCATAAGCTCCGGTACGAGCCCGGCGAGCGGGACCTCGTCGTGCTCTCGCACGAGATCGTCGCTAGGAAGAAGGGCGCGGCGGAGGGCCATGAGGAGGAGGTGCACACGTCCTCGCTGATCACCTACGGGACGCGTCATGCGTCTGCCATGGCGCGCACGGTCGGACTGCCGGTGGCGTTCGCGGCTCTGCAGGTCCTCGACGGGGGCGTGCGGGCGCGTGGTGTCCAGGGCCCGACTGGAAGGGAGGTGTACACGCATGTTTTAGCGAAGCTCGAGGAGGTGGGCCTGGGCATGCGAGAGAGCGTGCAGAAGGCGAGGGGCGGAGGCCATGTTGAGCAGGCGCTGGCGAGCCGGTGGAAGGCCATAGAGGAGACGGTGTGAGCAACTGGTCGCGTGCGGTAGTTCGGACACTAGCTTGCCCTCTATCATACCGGAGACTTGTATAATAGCTCTCGGACTAGGAAACACCACATATGGAGGCTCAAGTATGTCGTGTCGGACTACGCATTGCTTGAAACTAGCTTGTTCGTAGATGACGTGAACACAGCATCACGCACGCAAGGCGAGGCGGGTTAGCACAGATGGCATTGCTTTTCATCTTACCACGCAGCGAGAACATGATATCGACCGGGCTCAAAGTACTTTACAACTCCTACATAACACTCAACAGTTGCGGAACTCCCCGTCTCACTCATCCACCTTCTGCAGAAGGGGAATTGACTTGCCCAGCTTTGCTTGCAACTCCTGTAACGCGGCGCATGGTCAGAGCCTCAGTGTCACCGCCGGAATTGTAGCGCGAAGGGCGTGTACACTTACATCTCCTCCCCAGGTCCTCACGAAGCTCGGACGGGCACGGAGAGCCAGGAGGTACGCCCGGAGCCGAGCAAAGCGTTCCGACCTCCCCAGTGTCTCGTCGATCTTGCGCTTCTCCTCCGCGCTACGGTACCTACCCATTCCCTCCCGCATGAACAGGAACATGCGGGCGAGGAACGGGGCGACGGCCGCGTCCGCGATCGAGAAGCGCGCCCCCGCCGCGAAGTCACCGGTGCCCGCGGGCGGGAGCGCGCTCTGGAGCTTGTCGAGCGCGTCGAAGAGCGGCTCGGCCGGTTGGGCGAAGAAGAAGGCCTGCTGGAAGGCGTCGCTGACGTAGGTCTGATAGACAGAGATGAAGGCGCGGGCGCGGGCGCGCTGGACGGGATCGTCCGGGAGGAGCTTGGCCTCGGGGAATACCTCGGCGACGAACTCGAGCAGGGCGAGGGACTCGACGAGCTTCGCTGACTCGGGTGATGGCTGGTCCGGTGGGACTTCGGGGCCTCCGAAGGTGATGGCGGGAACCTACGAACCAGCGGACAGAGCTGTATGAGCTACCACCAATGCGATGCCATTGTGTAATGAACAGTTACCTTGCCAAAAGAACTAACTGTTGCGAACCACTGCGGCTTGTTCGGCATAGGTACTTCATAGGCCGTGTACTTTGCATGCGCCTCCTCGAGGGCGATGTGAACCTAAGGGGAAAATTCAGACTTAGTAGCCCGCGCGACTGCGTTCAACGAGATAGCCTTACCCTCTGCGCATGCGGTGAGACCTAGGAGAGGGATGGTCAGGACTTTGACCACGCAGCGTCGAGTATATTACTGGCTTACGGCTAGAGTGTAGAAAGTGATTTGCTTTTGCGGGGGCATGTCGGGCTGGCGGAGTGCTTATCGAATACGCCCGCCATCGCGCTGTTCTTATACTACTAGCCCTGTGTTCTCCAAGTAGATGCCTTGAGGCATTTTACGATTATCTCTGTGTTCAGATGTCGATTGCATGCAAAATCCTGCTGACCGTAACGGGTCAGCGTAACACGCAAAAAGACGATCCGAGCGGGCTGCTTACTACTAGGAAGCCCTGCCGATACTTCGACATCGACAGTAGACTCGCATAAGAGTCATTTCCGCCATATGCTTCGAGCCATACATGGGAACGATTGCGCGCATCTTGGGTCTAACGTGCACAGAACACGGTGGGAGGAAGCACTATCTTGATGACTCTTGATGACAAACCGGTTCACGCCCTCTGGTTTGCACGGGGCCGTTGACGAGAGCCTGCGTTAGTCAGTGAAGAGGCCTGCCAGCCGATGCTCTCGGACATAGATGTTCCGTGAGCCTCCCATGCTCTGATTATTTGGTTTAGGCTTGTGAGCAGAATTTGAGACAAGCGACGAAGGGCTGTCTTTAAGCGGACGCGTGCGCGGTGTCACGGGATCGCGTGTCTCCCTGGGATTGTCTGTGCGGGCCCCGATGCTTATCACCAAACCGTGGTCTGTCCAGGCCCGTACTTCGTCTACTGCACATGTAAAATAATCGCTCACGATCCCGTTGCGCACAACGTGTTCATATTGTGGATGTCGGCATCGCATAAGTTGGCTTAGCCTTGACAGCGAAGGTTGGCGTGCTGCGGTACGCCGCTTTCCTATCCGAGATAAATGCGCACGGCCGACTTCCTTTAAGTCGCGTAAACAACGTCCTGCTCACCTCTTCCGAACGCAACAGGACCAAGGGAATGACTTTCCTGCGACGACTGGCGAAGGCGTAGTGGGTTGGCGACGGCTTGTAAGAATATCTTATGGACTACGCCGCATTCACTGAGACGTCTTGATCTTCATGTATGCAGACTCGCCCTCGTGAGCTGGTCGTAACCTGCCGAACGTACCACCGTCAGCGACCCCATTCGCATGCACTTCCGTGCGAAAGGAGCAAAATCACTACACAGCGCCCCGCTCACAGAACTTGCTCAAGCTGACGCCGCGGCCGCTGTTCTTCTTGTTCCCCCGTCCACGCGTCGAGGTAGGCGCACTGGTTCGAATACACCGTGCCCGCCTGAAGTTCGTCGACAAGGTGCAGGAACGCTTCTTGCGACTCCGAGTGGCCCTCGGCGTCCGTCCAGATCGACGCGGTGAGGCCGTACGGAGAGACATTCATCACCGCGATCGCCTCGTCATCCGAGAAGACCTTCTGGATACCGACGGCGGGGCCAAACGTTTCTTCCTGTGAGAAAGTTAGCCATTGGATCGAAGGGAACCCATGCCCCCGGCGCCCACCCTCATGACCCCCATACCTAGCGATTAGCAGTTAGTTAGGGTGTGACGTGACGAGGTTGGTATGGCGTATTGTGATTCACGTTGACGAGCACTTGAGGGGCGACGTATGCTGTACCACTGTCCGAGCGTGCGTTAGCGTATCGGACGCCTGCGGTAGCGTAGGCACGTACGGCTGAGCAACGGCGAACAGGTCTTCGGGAACCAGTGCCTTGGCACCGGCCTGTACTGCGCCATCAACGTGAGCATATGCTGCAGTATTCAATGGTGACGTTAGCATACCTGCAGCAGAGACCTGCTTGCGAATGCGTTCTGCACTAGCAACGCTAACGACCGGTCCCAAGTTGGTCTCCGGCTCCGTCGGGTCGCCAAGGCGGTCTTTCTGCACGGCCGCTGAGCCTCAGGTCGCCTCAAGAATACCACATGTGACCCACCTTGGTTAGCTCGACGAACTTGGACACGAACTCGTCGTAGACGGATTCATGCACATATATACGCTGGACACTCGGTGCTTAGTTTCACCAAACACAATCGTGTGCTTGGGGCACCTGGAAACTCAGTGAGTATTCTGGACCTTCTCGTGTAGGGTACGACGAAGGCAGAGCGTACCATCAACGAGCTCGGGTACAGTGTAGTCGAGGTTCGCGTCGGCACGGACGTACGCGGGATCCTTGCCTCCGAGCTACCCATACTTAGCATTCGAGGTAGTGTTTCAGAGTCTGGGGAGACGTACCTCCAGTCCAACACCCTTGAATCTGGACGCTTCCGCGGCGGCGATGTCGATCGCACGGCCGCCGGCGACACTGCCAGTGAACGAGACGAAGTCGACAAGAGGATGCTTGATGGCTGCCGAGGTGAGCTCCGGGCTCAGATGAATTACCTGGAGAACGTCCCGGGGTACACCCGCCTTGTGGAACGCGCTCGCGAGATGTTACCAGCGGCGAAAGGGGTCTGCGGCGAGGTCTTGATGATGACGGAGTTACCCGCAATGAGCCCAGGGGGAACGAGTTGATCAAAACAAGGAACGGGTGTATGGTTCACTGCGGGGTACCTCCGGTCGTAGACTTACGGTGCAGACTCGGATCCTACCTTCATGGTGTAACGACCAGGACAACACCAAGGGGTACACGCTTGCTGAAGCGTCAGAACCCAGGCTTGTCCGTGTCATCCGAATAGGGATTTGCCAGCGCGCATTCTGCAATACTGAGAATGCAGTCTGCGCGCTCGAGTGTTCCACAAATCTTGTCCGGAATTTGATCATGAGCAATCAGCCTGCACGGCACCAGCGGGCAGCTGGCCTTCCCAGTTGGCGCAGCGCCAACAGGCCCATTTGCAGAGTCGGTTCCGAAGAGATGTTGTCTCGTATATTGCTGGACTGCATGATCTTCAAGGGCTTACTGGGAATACGTTCCAGAATGCCGTGCTCTGCATCAGAGGAGGCTATACCAATGATGCATGTGAAATGTACTGCTTGCAAAATCACTCTGTGAAAGTCCGAAACCCTGATTGGGTCAGTGAGGGCATCCCATACCTCAGGCTTTACAAGTCGAGGGCGATGCAGAATCTCCATACAACCAGTGATGATGAATGGCATCAAATGATATACGTGAGACTACTACCATTCTTGATCCAGATGCAGCTATTGACCTGAACAATACACTGATGAAATGATCTAGGCTTGTGATACTGATGCGTGTATAGTTACACAGCCACCAGTGGTCAAATATATAAAGTGCTCACACCTGATATCAACTTCACCACTCCAAACATCACAGTGTCTGCAACTTCTCCATCTATATATTCTGTTCAAACAAACTTCACCACTTCACACACATATTTCTATTCAAAGGTCTCTATTTCCCCTTGTATGAGTATATCTCTCCTCAACTATTTGATGATGTAGATGTCCCAGCCAGCCAATGTTCACATTGAAGATGATAAGCGGCCTGCACGGAATGCAGGAGTGTAAGATGAATTTTATCAGATGGCTCATGGTATATACACTAACATATATTCATATTTAGACCTTCAAAGCTTCCACAGTATGCTTGTGACTCAGTGAGGCAGGCAGAAGAAGCCAAGGCCCAAGCCCAAGCCACTGCCAAAGCCAGTACCAGCAAAAAGGCTAAAAATCCTACTACTGGGGACTATAAGCACAAAAAAGGGGGCAATACTGCAGATAATGAGTAAGTTCTACAGAGAGCCATCCAATATCACTTTACCTATAGTAATACCAACCATAGTATTGGGAAAATTAAAAGCTTGGCAAGCTCAGAGTAAGCTTCATCAGTTGAATAATTGTTGCATCAACACTTACATTGGTATTATCAGATTTGCCATCAAACACTCAATGGACCGTGCACTGGCCTTGGAAGAAGCTGGTTTATTGGAATACTTTTATGATCAACATATTAGAACTTTACCACTTGCCTGGGTTTATTATCAGGGAATTCCTGTCCATCATCAAAAGATTCAAACCACTCTCAAAAAGATGATGCTGTTTGACAATATTTCTCAACAAGTGGGTGTACTTTTTAGGGTACCATATGCTGTTGATTAAGTTCTTGCATTATTTATAATAGGCACTACAAAGCATTACTTTACTAGATAACAAGTATAACCAACCTAAAAATGATTCAAAGGACAGAGTACTCAGCATCTATGAAGAAGCAAGCAAGCAACTGGGCCCTACAAAACTCAGAGATCTGGTTGTAAATGTGCCAAAAATGGCCCAAATACTCTCAAATACTTCAACAGCAATCCATCGAACAGAAGCAGAATGGAGATCACAGACTTGGGACACTGTAATTCAAGAAATCTTTGGAGCAATTTTTGACCCTCAAGAAACTGTTTTATTGTATATCTATTCTCTGACACATGATTTTCCAATTGTAACATGATTATCTGCAGGCAAGAACATACTATAAAGTTTCCAAGATTTTCAAAATATGACATATTACAGCAAAACTCCATTCCTAACCAGCAAACTGCAACCTCACAGCAGTTCTCCACTTTGGGACTAAACTCCTATCGGAATCTTTTGGCAAATATTCAAAAATGGATTGAAAAGGAACACAGCTTGAAGATACCTGACCATCATCAACATACACAAGAAATATCTAAATGTATAATGATTGCGAACAGACTGTACAAGGACATCAAACAGGATCCTGATGACAAGGGAGAAGACAACCAAGGCACAAGAAAAGCACTTGATTCATTTCTTATTAGATTGAAGAAATATCCAACCACTGGCATTTTCGATACAGTTTTGGCAATTATTGACAAGACCTTTGTACCTGGGGTGCTTGAACTCCCCTGTGACAATCCTGCAAAAACAGTGTCCTGGCTGAAATCTGTGGAATGTGTACAAACAAACTGGGAAAATTGTTTAAAAAAAGTGGAAAACATGGAGAGAGGTATGCAATAAATTGCGTTTTTTACTGCATAAAAACATATTGATATATCAACAATATATAGACATATGTCAAGAACTGATTCTGCCAGTATTTCTGGTGGAATACAAACGTGATAACAATAATAATATGAAGACTGCCCAAACTCAACGTCTACTATACTGCCATGGCACCATACAATTCTATGCTGCACTAGGCATCACAGATTTTCCAGTGTTTGGGTTGGCCACAGCTGGCCCAATTGGAACATTTAATGCAATGTGGTACTGTTCCCAAGATAATGTAAGAATCTCCCCACACTAATAAGAAACTACTAATTAATTACATATATAAATAGGCTGTTTATACCGTGCAATCAGATATAGAAAGCCATAGCCTCGACCTGACAAAGGAGGCTGATGTCCTCAAGTTAATCCTCTTTCTAATTAAACTCAAGCCTATTATGCAAGATTTACAAACCCGCTTTTTAATGGCCAAAACATCATTATATAAAAGCATCGAAAAGAGAGTCAAACTGGAGAGATGGTCACTTATAGCACAATTGGCAGCTTTATAACCAGCTTCTGAGTCATCAAAATATTGTAGGTAAAATATTGATTATATAACTGTTATACAATTCTCATCAGGCATTGGGCAGCTGCTTGTAAATATCTGCAGACCCATATAGAACATTTGTTGCCTTCTCCCCTAACAATTATGCAATCCTTTTTGCATATACTACAGTAACAGCCAAAAGTAATGTGCCACCCTTGTGTTGGCTCGATATTTACTGTATTTCCTGTAATTTATAAGCACTCCATGCAAGCTTTATGTGCACATATAGAGTTACCCCAATGTGCTTGATCATGCGCTCACACCCATAGAAGTTGAGTGTAATTTCTGGAAGATATCTGAGCAATATGCTAGGGCCGTGCTCGGAAGTTTTGGGGTAGGCAAAGTCCCGAAGCATGGATTGTTACCAATTTTCTTATCCTATGACTTGTCTGCCTAAACATATACCTATCTTGGTCTGACTCCCTCTGAGTCCTACCTATATTTAGCTCACTCTGACTCACTATGACTGTCGTGGATACAACGGAGGCCCTGTATTTTTCCCGTTATTTTTCCTATTTTTCCTCATTTTCTATGGACACTATGACACATGAGCTGGACTGAGGCATGTAGACGGACATGTGACTCTCACCTGCAGGTAGAACAATACCAGTGCATAGACCGCCCCTTCATTTGTACATATTGTGGCTCCATTAAAGTAGTATATAACCAACCCTGTAGCAGCCCTAGCCCCCATTTTGACCTCTTGGTCCTTGGGCTAGTGTCGGTAATACGAGTGAGCTGGAAGAGGGAACGAGGACGACGAGCTCGTGCTCGTCGTCGCCTGTATTTATACTGTCTATGTACATCCATTAATGGTATGCGTCGGGACTATTCTACGTACGGCGTGGCGGGCCCTCCAGCAGCTGAGTCAGCTGTGCGTCGGTCTGGGATTTCCGTGGTACAGGCGGCGGCGTCGATGACGACGGCGGCGCAGGCGATGGTGGCGGCGAGAGGGAGAGACGGCGGGGTAAGCGCCCGGTGGGGCGCGGCTTCCCCAAGGGTGGAGAGCGCTCGCGCGCGCTGCGTGTGCCTGCGCGCACGACGCTCGGGGTCGCTCGCACCTCACGACAGCTAGGTAAGCCTTTGATTGTACCTTTGGTTAGCATGCATATTATCCTTTGATTAGCGTGCATATTATTAACTTGGTCCTTGGGCTAGATTCATTGTGAGAGTCTAAGTCCGGTGCATGTTGACCACGAGTCCACCGTCCCAAGCAAGATCCCCTTTCAGTTCCCCTTTGGTAGTTGTAGTTGTAGCACATTACCGGTCACGTTGAGCCTAGCTCCACAACAATAGGTCAAGATCCCCCACAGTACCGGAGGACTGCCGATCAGTCCCTCCCTTATGTGTAAGTTTATTCCATTTGTGATCACCCCCTGTGTTGGTACCCCTCACATATGCATTTTGTCTCCCGGAGTAACGGTCAGGGCACAACCCTTGGCTTGCTGATCCTTGAATTTGGAATGATACGCAGAATCTGCTACCAAGCAGTGTAAAATCTGGTGTTGGTCATGACGGGTGCACCTACGGGTGTAGGAGGCAAAGAAAGGCAACAAAAGGAAGCTGGGGCAGGTGACCCTTGGGCTTATGTCCCTTGTGGTTAGAAGACACAGCAATGGGCCGAGGAGGCTAAGCAGATGTTATGCACTGTGCTCCAACTCGAAGTCTGAACCTCCGGACTTCAACTCCAGGTCCGTACTCTGGACTCATACCTGGACTTGTACTCCGGACTCCATCTTTCGTACTCCGGACTCAACTCCAGTCCATCAGATGTCTCAAATCATGCCATAGCCTCATGTTCGTTCTTAACAATAGGGCTATTGTCTTTTCTCCCTATTGTCTTTTCTCCTTCCTCTCCTATTCTGTACTTTCTTATTGTTATAGAAGACAATAAGACCGTAGCTATTTATACTGCCTTGGGAATGTACTAGCTACTTAGTTTGAATATCTCGTAACTCATAACTCATATCTATTCTCCTTCCGCAAACTCCTTGTCCAACCTCCAACCTTCGATCTCCGAACTCCAACCCTGAACCTCTGCTCCTGTTCCGTCTCTGTTCCCCTCCATCCTCCTTTCTGAGCATCTAGCCCGAACTCTGTCCGTCTCCAAATTGAGGACACTTCGTTGTGAACCCGTGCATTGCCAATAGCTTCGCAGAAGTCCTCCCCCGTGCGTACTCCGAACTTTGGACTTCCCCTGCCAACTCCACTCCGTTCCCCGGACTTCCGTACTCAGTTCCCTAGTCCGGAACTCTGGAGTCCCATAGTCCGCACAGCCCTAACAGCAGACAGCATCAGGTAGCGAAACTGCAGATAACACCCTGAGATTGGGAGTAGACACCCTGGATTTTGAGTGCCAAGGGCTAATCCACAGCTACAATCACCTTGATGGAGTTGATTGTCACTGGGATCCTGAACACAAGAGGTGGTTTGATTGCCTTCACTCTGTTAGGACTGTGCAGGCTACGGGAACTATAGAGTTCCAGACTTGGGGTCAGGGTATGGGGTATGGACTAGGGAAGTCTGGGGGTACAGAGTGGAGTTGATCCAGAGTGAAGCAAACAAGTCCGGAGTTGGGCAGAGAAAGTCCAGAGTTCGGAGTATGCACAGAGGAGGACTTCTGCGAAGCTATTGGCAATGCACAGGTTCACGACGGAGTGTCCTCAATTTGAAGGCGGCCGGAGATGTTGAAGTTCGGGGTATGGGGTTTGGACTAGATCTTCGGAAGGGAGGATGAGGAGGAACGGAGATGGAGGAGCAGAGGTTCAGCGTGGGACAGAGTAGAGGTCAGAGGTCAGAGGTTGGACAAGGAGTTCAGAAAAGGGGAATATATACAAGATATCCAAACTGAGTAGCTAGTACATTCCCAGGGCGGTATAAATAGATATGGGCTTATTGTCTTCTGTGAACAATAAGGAAGTACAGAATAGGAAGGAGAAAGAGGAAAGACAATAGCCCAATTCTTAAGAATGAACATGAGGCTATGGCATGATTTGAGACATCTGATGGACCGGAGTTGAGTCCGGAGTACGTAGGATGGAGTGCGGAGAACAGAGTACAAGTCCGGGGTATGAGTCCGGAGTACAGACCCTGGAGTTGAGGTCCGGAGGTTTGGACTTCGAGTTGGAGCACAGTGCGTAACAGTGCCCCCCCTCTAGGCCCGAACCCCTAAGGGCCTTCGGAGTAAGATATACGGAGTCGGAGTTAATACATACCAGAAAAGGAGACGGAACAAAACAGGGTCAGAATCGGAGATCAGAAAATTTTGCTTATAATATGAGGTCCGGCGCAGGATTGGGTTTCGCCTCTTCCACCCAACTACCACCAGCACCAACAGCAACATCCACCCCCCCCCCCCCCCCCCTCAGCTTGTTATGTCTTCTCACTCATCTTCCCAAGGAGTCCCAGACGTCGCGGCCCTGGGGGCCACTCTGGTGGAAGTGAAGCAGAAGGTGACGGAGAAGGTGGAGCCAAAGGCAGAGAAGGCATGGAAGGCGGAGGAGGCCCGCAAGGCCGAGGAGGCCCACAAGGCCGAGGAGGCACAGAAGGCCGAGGCGGCCAGAAAGGTGGCAGAGGTGCAGAGGTCAGAGGAGACGAGGAGGTCTGGCAGGGCCAGAAAAAGTGCAAGGTTCCAGAGCAGGAGGTGACTCTGGAGGTGGGTGGCGTGACATGGCAGTGGAACGTGGAGGGAAAGGTGGAGACCTTTTACTCTCCCATGTACGTACTCCGCATTCTCAGAGTTTGGCATTCGGACTAACTGTCATGACCCATGCCGGACCTCCGCCGGGTTTCCACCTCGGGACTCCTACCGGACTTCCTCTGGACATCCGCCGGTTTCCTTCGTAAGTAGTTAGCTAGACTTTTCCTTACATTACGTCATCCTCTCCCTTTATCAGTTTATCCTTCTTCTTGTCTTACGTCAGGGGTGTTTGGAACGTCCGGAGTTCCGACGCCTATGATGCAAGACTTCCTTATCGATTAGTTTCGCTTAGTATATAAACCCCCGTTGGAAGTAGTGTTTGCCTTAGTTCGGACACTACATAACCGCTACGTTACTTGCCTGTAACTCTGCTCTACTCCGAATACATCTCTTCCCCTCATCTCCGCTCGACTCCTCGGAACTCTGTCAGTTCACCCTCGGTCATCCCTCGGTCTCCCTCCGCCCTTTGGTCATCCCCTTCCCCCCTACTCCGCTCTCCCTCGGAACTCCGTCGGTCCTCCGTCCGCAAATAGAGGACAACCGCGAGATCGCTCAGGGCATTGCCAATAGCTCCGCCGATGTCCTCACCCCTCATGCCGTACCCCATCGGACTTCCCCAGACTTCCCCTCAACTCCGTCTGCCCCTCAGACGGCACGCGTCCTAACAGTGTGTCCGAACTCACACTGAGGATCTCGCCATGACTCAACGCCCCGAACCCGAGGACCAGTGGCCTGGTTTCACCGCGCGACGTTACCGGGTCTCCACGCAGCCCACCAGCACCCCGGTGACACCGACGTGCGCCGTGTTCCCACCGCACCTTCAAGCCACCACCCAGTCACCCATCGAGTCGACCGCTGGAACTTCGGAAACGGGCTCGTCCCGCCTTCCCGGAGCTCCGCTCCTCGATTTCACTGCTCAGGCCACTGCGGTACCTCGTAGTTCACCCAACCCCTTCCTCGCCGCGTCTCCGAGCAATGCGCCTCCCGCTCCAGGTCCGGACTCCCGACCACCTCCGCCACACTTCCCTCCTGAACCACCCGCACCCGTCCCAACTCCTCCGGACCCCAACCAGGAGCTCGCGCAGGCTATCGCCTTGCTCGCCCAGACACTCCGGCTCTCCCAGACCGCTCCGGCTGCCTCCGCTGGAAACTCCGCCTCCTCCGAACGGCACAACGTCCGGGAGCCCGACCAGTTCGACGGGTCGGATCCCACCAAACTCTGTTCGTTCTTCACTCAGCTGGAGCTGGTCTTCAAGGCTCGCCCTAGGACGTTCGACACCGACGAGAAGAAAGTCACCTATGGCATCTCCTACCTCCGGGGGATGGCCCTCGCCTGGTTCGAACCGTATCTCCTAGAGGGCGAGTCGGAGAATCTGCCGGAATTCCTGCACTCCTACGAGAGGTTCCAGGAGGAACTCCGGGTCAACTTTGGTCCGTTTGACGTCACCGGACAGGCCAAACATGAGCTGGAGAACCTCCAGATGCCCGACAACCAGCGGATCGCAAAGTACGTCACCCAGTTCAACCGTCTCGCAACGCAGGTCCGCTGGGGTCAGGCAGCTCTCCGGTACCAGTTCTACAAGGGACTCCCATCGCAGCTCAAGGACCGGATCTCCGAAGTCGGCAAGCCTTCGTCACTGGAGGAACTCTGCAACCTCGCGCAAGCCCTGGACCACCGGTACTGGGAGCGCAAGGCCGAACAGTCGCGCGAGTCCTGCGGTTCTCAGAAACCTTCGTCATCCTCGTCCGCCAAACCCCTTCAGAACTTCAAGCCGCACGTTCGGACATTCGGCTACTCTGGAAATCAGACTTTGTCGAGCCAGACGTCTGCGTCCCCTGGTACCCGGAACACCTCCGCACCTCCGAGAACTCCGGCTATGCAGGCCCCCAAGCCCTACGCAGACAAGCTGGGCAAGGATGGCAAGCTTACCCAGGAGGAGTGCCAGCGCCGCTTCGCAAACAACCTCTGCCTCTTCTGTGGCGGTCCCGGACACACCTCTGCGAACTGCCCGAAGAAGTCGTCAACCTCCGCGAAAGGCCGCGCTGCGCACACTTCGGAAGAGTCGGACCCCCAGCCGGAAGTCCCGCAGGACTCCGAGCCTGAGGAGGAGCAAAAAAACTAGTCAGCAGTCCTCGTACATCCGTGTCTGGCAAGGACTGCGTTGACCCTCCCGGCACGGAACTGCCTTCGGTACTCCAGCTCAACGTGTCCGCTCTTTCTGACCCCCTGTCCCTCCATGTCTCCCTATACTCTCCGCTCATCTCGTCGGAACTCCGTGCGCTCGTCAACTCCGGGTCCTCTCACTGTTTCCTGGACTCAGAGTTCGTGGAGCGCCACGGACTTCCGATGGAACCCGTCTCTCCCATCCACCTTCAGTTATTCGACGGTTCGTCGAATCACGTCATCACTCGGACTTCCACTCTGTCGGTTCAATTCCCTTCTGGGGAGGTCATCTCGGTCGACTTCTACGTCACTCCGCTCGACAAGTCGGTCTCCGCCGTTCTCGGGTATAGCTGGCTCTCCGCCTACAATCCCTTGATTGACTGGAAGAAGCGCAGCATTCAGTTCCAAACAGCTCCGCCGACTCGTCCTGCATCTTCGGTCTCTTCGGTTCCTTCGGTCCCCTCGGTCCCTCCGGCTGGAACTCCGTCGGACTCCGACGGAGCGAAACCGGAGTTCTCCCCCTCGACCTCCCCATCGTCGGCCCCCCTTTTGTCGGTCCCCCGGGTCTCCCTGGTCAACGCCGCTGCGTTCGCGCGCGCGTGCCGGCTGCCCGGTTCGGAGAGCTATACGCTCAGTCTGTCGGACATTTCGCTGGACTCTGCTAAGGCTCGCAGCTCGTCGGTCTCCGAGGAAGCCCCGGACCTCTCCGGGATTCCGGAAGAGTACCATGAGTTCGCCGACATCTTCAGCAAGAAGAAGGCAGATACCCTCCCGGAACACTGCCCGTACGACCTCAAGATCACTCTTGAGGAGGGCAAGCTTCCGCCTCTCGGTCCGATATACTCGCTGTCCCAGGTGGAGTTGGACATGCTGCACGAGTATATCGACGAGAACCTCCGTTCGGGTTTCATCCAGCCGTCCAATTCGCCGTGCGGAGCTCCGGTCCTCTTCGTCAATAAGAAAGACGGCTCCCTCCGCATGTGCGTGGACTACCGGGGCCTCAACAAGATCACCCGTAAGGACCGCTACCCTCTACCGCTCGTCTCGGACCTCCTCGATACTCCCCGGAAGGCCCGTATCTACACTAAAATCGACCTTCGGCACGCCTACAACCTCGTCCGGATCGCTCCGGGCGACGAGTGGAAGACGGCCTTCCGGACGCGGTACGGTTCCTTCGAGTGGCTTGTGATGCCCTTCGGACTTTCGAACGCTCCGGCCGCATTCCAACGCTTCGTCAATGAAGTGTTTGCGGATCTCCTGGATGTCTGCGTCGTGGTGTACCTCGACGACATTCTCATCTACTCGGACTCCCTGGAGCAGCATCGGGAGCACGTCCGGGAGGTCCTCCGGAGACTTCGGAAGTCCGGCCTATATGCTCGCGTGGATAAGTGTGAGTTTCACGCGACCTCCGTCGAGTATCTGGGTTACATCCTTTTCCCTGACGGTCTGATGATGGCGGAGTCCAAGGTGAAGGTGATTCTCGACTGACCGGAGCCCCGGAAAGTCCGCGATATACAGTCGTTCCTCGGATTTGCGAACTTCTACCGGCGCTTCATCCATAACTACTCCGAAATTGTCCTTCCCCTGACTCGGCTCACGCGCAAGGGAGTTCTGTGGAACTTCGATGAGACGTGTCGGAACTCCTTCAACGCCCTCAAGACCGCCTTCACGTCAGCGCCAATCCTCCACCATTGGGAACCGGACCGTCAGATCATTGTCGAGACGGACACGTCGGACTACGCCATCACCAGAATCCTCTCCATCACCACAGAGTCCGGTGAACTCCATCCGGTCGTGTTCCACTCTCGTACTCTCTCTGGCGCGGAACTCAACTACGACACCCACGACAAGGAACTCCTCGCGATCTTCAAATGCTTCCGGACTTGGCGGCACTACCTCGAGGGATCCGGAACTCCGATTGACGTCGTCACCGACCACAAGAACCTCGAGTACTTCTCCACCACGAAGCTCCTCACCCGCCGTCAAGCCCGCTGGTCGGAGTTCCTGTCGCAGTTCAACCTCGTCATCCGCTTCCGCCCCGGAAAACTCGGAGCCAAATCGGACGCCCTAACTCGCCGTTGGGACGTCTACCCAAAAGAGGGGGGCAGTGACTACTCCGTAGTCAACCCACACAACTTCCGACCGGTCTTCACCCAGGAGTAGCTCGCGTCCTCCCTCCGGGCTTCCGCACTATATCCGCCGGTACTCCGAGCTACCTTCCTGTTGGACGACCACCAACTCTGATCGGACATCCGCTTGGCCCTCTTCTCGGACTCTCCGGACCCCGAGCTCGCGGCCGCCCTCAAGGCAGCATCTCAGGGCAATGACTCTCGCTGGTCTATGGACGAAGATGGTTTCCTCCGCCTCAACGGTCGCATCTATGTCCCGGACGTCTCGGACCTCCGACTTCGCGTCCTCCGGTCCCGACACGACCATCCAATCGCCGGGCACTGGGGACCGAACAAGACACAAGCCCTCATCCTCCGAGACTTCGCTTGGCCGGGACTCCGAAGCTTCGTCCGCAACTACGTCAAGTCCTGCACCGCCTGCGGTCGCGTCAAAACCCCTCGCCACCTTCCGTACGGGACACTCAAGCAACTCCCGATCCCGGAACTCCCCTGGAACTCCATCTCCATGGACCTCATCGAGCAACTCCCCGCCTCCGACGGCTACACCGCTATCCTCGTCGTCGTGGACCGCCTCACCAAGCAAGCCATCTTCATCCCCACGCACGACACCCTCACCGCCTCGGAGCTCGCGGACCTGTTTGTCCTTCACGTATTCTCCAAGCACGGAGTTCCGTCGCACGTCACCTCCGACTGGGGTTCCGAGTTCGTGTCCCACTTCTTCCGCTCCCTCGGGAAGGCCCTCGACATGCGCCTCCATTTCACTTCCGGATATCACCCGGAAGGCGACGGCCAGACCGAGCGAGTCAACCAGACCCTGGAGCAATACCTCCGGATCTACTGCAACTACCAGCAGGACAACTGGGCCTGTCTCCTCCCCCTCGTGGAGTTCGCATACAACAACGCTCCGAACGCGACGACCGGAGTTTCGCCCTTCTTCGCCAACAAGGGCTACAATCCCCGCCTCGCAGTTCATCCGGAGTGTGACCTCACCTCCGCTCGGGCCCGGGAGTTCGCAGTAGACCTCGAGGAACTCCACGCAGCTCTCCGGTCGCAGATCGCGGATGCGCAGCGGCACTATCAGGTGCAAGCTGACCATCATCGACTTCCGGCTCCAGACTTCCGGGTCGGAGATCCGGTGTACCTGAAGGCCGAGCACATCCGGACGACGCGACCGTCGAAGAAGCTCTCGGAGAAGTTCCTTGGTCCCTTCGACATCATCGCGAAGGTCGGAACTCACTCCTACACCCTCCGTCTGCCAGACTCCATGCGCGCTGTGCACCCCGTCTTCCATGTCTCGCAGCTCGAGCCTGCAACTCCGAACGGAATTCCGGGCCGAGTGCAACCCCCACCTCCTCCGGTCGAAGTCGACGGTGAGCTAGAGTACGAGATCGTGGAGATCCTGGACTCGAAGCTGGACCGCCGCCAGAGAACCTGCCCACTGCTCTACCTAGTCAAGTGGGCCGGGTATGAGGGCACAGCTGACAAGTCTTTGTGGGTACTCGCCTCGGAGCTCGGACACGCGCAGGAAGTCGTGGCGGACTTCCACCGGAAGTACCCGGACAAGCCCGGACCTCTGAGCAAGCTCGCCTAAGGTCTTTCATAAGCACTTCAAGTCGTTCTACTCCTTTTCACGCGTTCACACTAGTTCTTTCAAGAAGTTGATTTCATTCGCTACATTTACCACTTTACTATTTATTGTAGCGTACTTGTCCGGAGATCCGCCGGAGTTCCCCTCGCCGTGCTGCCCTACTCCACCGCTTCCTCCTCCATCGCGCCCTCGTCCTCGACCTCCTCCTCGCCCGCGCCCTCGGAGTTCCCCGCATCTCCGGCATCCTCTGCCGGCGCCTCGCCCTCATCCTCGCCCTCCTCCGCCTCGCCCTCCTCTGAAGAAGACGAGTGCTCATCAGAAGATGACACGTACTCGCCCTCTGGGTCTGGCGTCTCCACCTTCGCCATCCACTGGCACAGCTCGGCGAACCGATCTGCCCAGTGGTTGCGCTCAACCACTGTCCGCGCGGCCATCCGCTTGATCTCGCGGAATTCCGCCCGGAACTCCCGGACGGACTCCTCCGTCCGCGCGACCTCGCGACGCAACCCCTGCACCTCGACGAGGAGTGTCTGCAACAGCTCCTCGCCGGTCAACTCCCCGGGCTCCGCCGGACCCGCCGACCACACCCGCCGGCCCAGGCCCGACCCCCCAGCTTCCGGCACCGGCCCCGTCGCCGGCCTTCCGTCCACCTGACACGCCATCTTCTTCGCGTGGCACCCGTTGCAGGTGCGCACGCGCAGGGAGTCGCGGAAAAAGCACGCGACGCCTGCCTGCCGGCAGCCGTTGCAGGGCACCCTAAACTCCGGGTTAGTGTGCGTGGAATTCCGAAGAATTCCGCCGGACGTACCTGGACTCTATGTCCGGCTTCGGTTCCTCCGGCTCCTTCTCCTTGCCGGTGGTCTTCTTCACCCGCTTCTTCTTCTGAGGGGTGGTCTCGGGGGTGTTGTCCGCCGCGCGCTTCCGGGACTCCGCCGCCTTCCGTGCGTCCTCCGCCTTCTGCGCGGCCTCCGCCTCCTCCGCCTTCTTCCGCTCCGCCTCCGCAGCCTCCTCCGCCGCGGCCGCCTGCTCCATCTCCTTCATGCGCGCCTGCATCGCCTCGAACTCCTTCCGGGCCTCGGCGGCGCGCTCGCGCGCAGACTTCTCCGGAACACCGGTGTTGGGGGCGGATTGTTGGGACATGGTCGTAAGCAGAGGGGCGTGCGTAGAGCGAGTAGAGTGGGCGACGGGAAGTGCGGGACATCCTACTGCGTGCCTTCCCTTATACTCCGCCGGACCTGCAACCCTGAAGCGCTCGGGCCTCCACACACAGCTTCCGTTTTGCTCAGTGTGCAGGTTGGCCTTCGGGGGCTCAGGCCTAGTGGGGGGGCACTGTCACGACCCGTGCCGGACCTCCGCCGGGTTTCCGCCTCGGGACTCCTATCGGACTTCCTCCGGACATCCGCCAGTTTCCTTCGTAAGTAGTTAGCTAGACTTTTCCTTACATTACGTCATCCTCTCCCCTTATCAGTTTATCCTTCTTCTTGTCTTACGTCAAGGGCGCTCGGAACGTCCGGAGTTCCGACGCCTATGATGTAAGGCCTTCTTATCGATTAGTTTCGCTTAGTATATAAACCGCTGCTGGAAGTAGTGTTTGCCTCAGTTCGGACACTACGTTACACTCGTTACGTTACGTTCCATTGCTGCTTACATTATCTCTACGCTACTTGCCCGTAGCTCCGCTCTACTCCGAATATATCTCTTCCCCTCGTCTCCGTCCGACCTCTCGGAACTCCATCGGTCCGCTCTCGGTTGTCCCCCGGTCTCCCTCCGCCCTTCGGTCGTCCCCTTCCTCCTACTCCGCTTCCCCTCGGAACTCCGTCGGTCCTCCGTCCGCAAATAGAGGACAACCGCGAGATCGCTCAGGGCGTTGCCAATAGCTTCGCCGAAGTCCTCACCCCTTGTGCCGTACCCCATCGGACCTCCCCGAACTTCCCCTCGACTCTGCCTGCCCCCCGGACGGCACACGTCCTAACAGACGGCCAGGAAGTGACGAGGGAAGAGGGGGAGATGGGAGGGATGGAAGGGGTGGACGCTATAGGTGGAGAGGGGGCGGGGAGACAGGCGGAGACGGAGACTCGTGAGATTCAATAAAGGAGACGTGAAAAGATGAAAGGACACAGCGGGTAGGGGGGTGATAACAGCGGTAGGTTTTGGAATTGGAACCATATCCGATAAGAATGCATGAGAGAGAGAGCGCGCGTAGTTTGGGATTATGGGTATTAATATGGACAAATGTGCGAGAGCCGATCTCACGGAGGTGTGAAAGGGAAGGGGGTTTGCCGAACCAAGCCTCATAAGGGGTAACACCGTGGGGGAGGGACGCTGAAGGAGTCCGGTTGGTAAGATAGCAAGCGGTGACGTAAAACTCGTCCCAGCGGACTTCGGGGACGGCGGCAGCAAGACGCATAGCACGAGACTTGCCCAGGTACGTGTGATGAACGTGTTCGACCTTACCATTGTGCGCGGACGTGTAGGGAGCGGTGTATTCAAAATGAATGCCGAGCTCGGTGCAAACGGCCTCGACTTTGGCGGTCTTACATTCGCCGTTGTCGGTGATGATACGCTGGACAGGGCAGTCTTCAGCGTGATGCGCAATGAGGAACGTGCGAAGTTGGGACGAACACGCGGCTTTGGAGGCGACGGGGATGAACCATCCATAGGAAGAGAAGTCGTCTACTATGTCTAATGAACAAATGTTGCCACTGGACGATCACGTGCACTGATCCCCCGTGGCGTCTATGAACAACACGGCACCCTGCTCGGTACTACGGATCCCTTTGCGAATCTTAGGCATGGGCGAGCGAGTCTGCTTGCCCAGGATGCAATGGTCACATTTGGGTGGTAGAAGGGAGAGATTAACGGGCGTACCGGCGGTGCGGAGGCGAGAGGCGACGGTGTAGGTGGTGCGGTAGTTGGCATGACCGAGACGACGATGCCAGGTCTCGAGGGTGGGCACCTTAGAGAGAACAAAGGCAGAGTCGACAGCAGGAGCGGAGCCAGAGAGAGAGTACAGCCCCCAGTCGACGCAAGAACCAGTGAAGAAAACAGCGCCACTGCAGTGGCGAAGAGTGATGCCAGAGTCGTCGAAAGTGACCAGATAGCCGTGAGGACCCTCACAGAGTGCGCGCACAGAGATCAGACAGACAGAAGCAGCGGGGACGTGCAGCGCATGGTTCAGGATGAGATGCTTGCCCTTTCCGAGGGAGAGACGAATCTGGCCAATGCCTGTGGCGTAGATGACGCTGCCGTTGACCCCGCGAATGCTGCAGGGGGTGATCGGCGTGAGCGTGAGGAAGTCGCCGCTGACGGGGCTGATATGAGTGGATGCCCCCGAGTCAAAGAGAAAAGGCTCGGTCGCGGCGTCATCCGCAGAGTAGGTGCTGTCCCAGTTGGCGGACACACGGAGAGGGCCACCGGTGGCGATGTAAGTCTCATACTGAGTGTCGCCATGAGCGTCCAGAGCCTCGAGCCATTTGAGAGGAATGTCGTCGTCGGGCAGCGGGGTAGGGGTGTCAGCAGGGAGCACGGAGACAGGGGCCGCAAGGTGAAGAACTCTGAACCTATCAGGGAAGGCTGTGAGCCGCACAAAAGGGAAGTCTTCAGTCAGTGAGCGAACGACTATATTGCATAGTACAGTACCTGTGAGCCGCACAAAAGGGAAGCTACAAGTACTGGTAAGTAAACCATAGTAAGGCATATGTAGTAGGCATAGGACTTACTCTTCAGTCAGTGAGCGAACGACTGAAGAGCGAAGGCAGAGAACGTCCTCCTTATATACCAGTGGAGGACTGCGATGATTAAGCAGAGAGGAATGAAGCATGTGATACTGAGAGGAGCGATTGGTAAGAACCATAGAGGAATGACTCAGCATAGGTCATGCGCTGACTCAGGATCGTGTCTAGAATGGACCTGGAGCAGCGTAGAACGCAAGAGAATATACCGGAACCTTCTGGAGGGATGGCAGAATGATAATGTACAGTAGAACAAAAGAAAGTCCATAAATGGTAAGTAGGAAAGTCCATGCTGGCGTATCGTAGACGCACAGCCACTACACACTGCCACTCCCGGTCCGGCACAGCCGTAGGTCCGGAAGTTCAACACAAGGTGGGCAGTCTCAGGGGCAGCAGCAGTAGGCGCAGCAAACAACAGATAGTAAGCTTTGCCAGACACATCGAAGACCTTGCGAGGGGCTGCGGAGGACGAGGCGGAAGCACCGGGGTGTGCAGCGCGGCGGGCGGTGATGCGGGCCTCGACCTCGGCACGCTTGTGCTCCATAGGACCACCCAGTTGGAAACAGTTGGCAGTGATATGGCCGTTATGCTTGCAGTGACTGCATTGCTTAGGGGCGTGAGTGCCGGGACCACGGGCAGACTGAGCGGCCAGAGCAAGATCGGTAGTGAGGCCAGAAGAGTCGGGTTTGCCATCGTCACGGAGGGATTGCTCGAGCTCGATCCGCTTGATGATGTTGGCGACTGTGTACGGAGCGGCCGTGGTCGCACGAGAGAGGGAGTCAGCGACATGGTGTTGGAGGTCCGGGAGGGAATCACACATCATGTGCAGGAGGGCGACTTTGCCGAGGGATTGGACATCCAGGGGGCCCATGGAAATGATTTGGCGACACACGGTGAAGCAGTGATGGGCCTGCGGGATCAGGGCGGCGGACACGTCGAAGCGGAGTTGCAGAAGGTCGCGAAGAAGAAGAACTTGGGCGTGAGGGCCCCGATTGACATGGCGGTCGTGAAGGAAGGACCAGAGGGCCGAAGCGGACGTGAGGGACCCGAGGTGTTTGCGTTCATTGTCAGAGCACTGAAGGCGGATGTACGAGAAAATGTGGTGGTTGTTCTGCGTCCAGGCTTTCGTGCTGGCGGCGTGGGTGATACAATCTGGACAGGCAGCGGAGGGAGCGATGTAATCCTCCAGATCCCCACAGATGGAGAGGACGTCGAGAACGCGACGCGACCACATGCGGTAGTTGCCGATCGTGAGATCCAGGAGATCGGAGTCGGTGAACTTGCTCAAGAGGTTCACGGGGATCTGGGTCCTGGTGATCGGATCGGGATCAGCCGGGAGGGGGGATGGATCGGCAGGGCTGGTAATGGTGGAGCCGAGGGCATCGGCCATGTCAAACGAGGTGACTGACGAAGGGGACATGTTGAAGTATGTGAAGGGAAAAACGAACCACCGGAGAGGGCAAGGAGAGAGAGAGACGAGGGCGAGGACGGCGAGGGAAAAGCGGGGAACGCAGCGAGAGGGAAGCGTAAAGAGAAAAAGAGAGGCACACGTCTGTGGGTGCGGGGTTCACAACGGTCTTGGCACAGGCTAGGCAGTTGATCACCGGGGATCAAACCGGGAGGCTCATAACCTGTTAGATCCTAGAACACCGGTCAGACTAGCTCAGTTGTCGTGGAACCAACTTTGTATATGTATCTAGAACACCGGTCAGACTAGCTACGGTGGTACATCAGTTGGGTGTAACGCTGGTACGTGTGCGGGGGGAACATACCTCAGTTGTTGTGGAACCAACTGAGGTATGGAGGTGTACGGTAGGTGGATATATATACGGGCGCTAATCTCGCGTGCGCTGGGCCGAGGAGCTCCCGGACGATCGTGATCTCAACAGCACAGCCATGGGTTCGGAAGGTCAATAGTATTGGTGTGCAATATTACATCAAGCATCCGAGGGAAGCAAATTGTAGTAATACATTTGTGAATGGCCAGTCCAACATAAAGCCTCTCTGCCTTGGGCTGTTAGTGATTGCTCAATGAGTGCTGGTTTTGCATCCTGTATCTTCAGCTTCAGCTCTTCCCCATGATCCCGCATTTTCGACAAAAAGGCAACATAGCGGATGATTCCCTCTTCATCACGAAGATCAAAGCACTGTAGGGCTGTGCTTCGATCCACTACGTAGCAGAACTAGATCAGGGGGGAGGTATTAGCATCTCATAGCGCCCTCTATCAATATTTGAGGATATTGGATCTCTCACCGAATCCGCCTTGGAGAACCATGCCATTGACACGGCAGCAAAGGGGCCGTAAATGGCAAGGCCGTACACCGGAAAATCTGTGACACCAAGAGCAGATAGAAAATAAGCTGCACTGACGCAGGCGAGGCGTAGATAATTCCGGGAAGCACGTCCTAGAACAGGACTCTCGCCGGTGGTGTGATCCTGGTAGGTGGAGAGTAGAAGAGGAAGATGGAGTGCCATATCGTCAGTCGCGGCTGACGTCGCCGTCGGATGCCGAGTTGTTCCAGGTCCTCCAATCTGAGTAGTGGCATTTAAGCTTGCGTCGAGTTCAGGAGCAAACGGTGAGTCGGGGGATTGGAATGAGAGAAGGTTGCGCAGTTCGGAGGTGACAGCGCTTCCCAGGACTTCCACAAAGTCGCTGTAGAAGTCTTCGATCACCAAGGTAGTAGTCTCGTAAGTTCCACGGAGAGGGTACTTCAAGAGGCGTCGCCGTAGCCTGTTTTGTATCCTCGTACCCCTGTAGCGGATAGAGGCGGGATCATTGCTGCTCAAGCCACTGAGAGAACCCATCAAGAAGTCGTGCACATGTGTCACGTGAAATAGAGAGTCGAACAATTCTCGATCCTGGACTCGCGAGCGAGAGGTCGAAGGACGCGGCGCATCATCTACGAAGTGTATGTGATCCCATTGTATCGCCCGGGTGTTCTTGCGTGGGGGATCCGTCGCCTTGCAAATGTCATAACCATGCCTCAATGTATCCTGTGAGATCTGTTCATGAACCACAGGTCTTGAGCCGATGTGATTACCATTGATCAGTTGCGCGCACTCACTTCATCGTCACCTGCACCCAATGCTGACACCAGGCGATCATATTCGGTGCATCGGGCATAATTTACGAGTGCGGATGACCTGCTCGTCGGGGATCGCCGTGTAAGCTATGTCTCTGAATAGCACGATATCACGTCTTACCTCCAGGCAAACCGGGTTTTCCCTGAATCCCTCTGCTCACGCTCATATCCACTCCACCACCATCTGGAGACTGTCTGCCACCCTGCCCTTCCATTAACCCCGGGCACCGCAGGATCGAAGCCCTTATGGCCTCTTTTGATCGCCACATGTACGACAGCTGTGAGCGCTCGTATAGCTGTTGCAGCTTGGACCTCCGAGCCTGGTTCGGTTCCGACATGCGCCACTACACGACCATCCCTGATCTGTAGTCGAGCGGATGGTCTACCGTCCTATACGCAGTGTGCTCAAAACCCGGCTGTAACTGCAAGCCCGCGATGAAGAGACTTACCGTGGGATCTGACACAATATCCACGGGCTGCAGCTTTGCTATCAAATCCTCAAATGATCGGGCGTATAGTTCAGCGATGTCGCCGTTTAGATGGAACGGGATCGTAATGACGTGGTGATCCATGGACCATTCCGCAATGCCGGCATTGCGGGATCTCAAGGGCGCTGACAACTGCGATCGGATTATCCTGGGAGGCCCATTCAGTCTTGGAAGACGGCTCAGAAGAGCGCTCAGTAGGTCCACTCACAGGGGATTTGGCTTGTAGGGCCATTCAAGCCTGAGTACGAACAGTGTGTCAGTGGGCGAATCCCTCACTGTAAGTTATGCGTGGGGCACGAACGTGGCTGTATCATGTTGTGATGTTCCCACATCGCCTACAGCGCGTCCCTCCCTATATGACCCGAGTCAAGGCGTTCAGCAGCATTAGACCGGTAGATGCCAAAGGGAGACATACCCCAAGAGTGAAACACTATGAAGCCATCTCTCCACAAAGCGTGACCCCCCTTGCTTGTCATGTTGATACGTCTGTGACAGTTTAGCGTCTGCTCTCCAAGGAGGGAGTGGTAGATCGTCCAGATGTCGCGAAGCCCGTTCATTCCAGTCCAGCTTGCACAGATTATCGGCGGCCAGATATACGAACCGAGCAAGAGCATAGCTTCCCGCGATCGAATCGAGGTCGAAGACCCCGAGAGCGCGTTCGGCAGCCACCCCGGGATCACCCACAGCGACGTGCAATTCGGACTGTATAATCGCGGTAGCTCGTCAGTTACCATCGTGCATGCACATAGCGAGCGCTATAACTATACCTTCCCTACGATAGGCCATCCGATCATGACCTGGCACGCCTCCGTAGCAGCAGAATACATGATCCCGACAACAGGTACCTCGTAGCATAAGACCAGTCGTTGATGCAGAGCCGCCAGAACCAGTGGGACGAGGTTGTTCTCGTCCGCAATGCAGATCACTGGCAGGAGGGGATCATTGAGGATATACCCCGGTAATGGTGTGATGTGCTGGTCGAGAGCAGGAAGCACTTCGATGTCTTCTCCGGCTAACATGGCAAGCGATGCGGCACTCAGGCAGTTCCCCTGGTGTGATGATGTGTCGTCCTCCATCGTGACGTCATCGTTGTCGGCGTGGGGATCCGTCGAGTCTTCTGTGGATTCTGGCACCTCCCAAGAATGGCCAGGAGATTCACTAGTCCGAGCCTGTTCATCACCGCCGTACTCGGATGCGACTCGCCCTCCGGTCATAGCTTCCAGAGGTAGACTGACGCCAGGAACCGACTGTTCAGGTGCACTGCTGTCCGACGTCTTCGATCCAAATGAAGTGTTGACCTGCGAGTCCGCGAGACGCAAGACGTAATGTCGAGTCGGCGCAGAGGCCCCGTCGGAGTACATCCCCGCAGATTCGGGACGATTCTCGTCCATATCTTCGGCCCTTTGCGGCTCTGTAGTAGTTGTACGTGCTACCATCAGCGCAGAATGAGTATGTGCGGGAGAAACTCAGAGTACAGAAGTCCTACATGGGATTCGAGGCGGCATTCGCCTCAGGGCCATGAACTCAGCGACGCCGACCATATCTTGCTTCAATTGTGGCGATTGCCCTGGGCCATAAGGTCTCACGTAGTCATAGTCGTATCTGGCATATTGATGATCGTTAGCTCGGGCTACTGGTACTGGCGCGCTCTGGTCAGAGTTAGCTACCTGGTTATGAGTTGCCCGAGCCTCACGTTCGCGGGAGACCTCACCACGATCGTACTGGTGAGAATAGATAACCAAGGAAACGGTTCGCGACGGTGGGCTCTCCAATACGATCGCAAGGCATATGCGGACTGAATTGTCTTGCGTATCTCTTGGAGAGCCGGGACCTCAGGTCCCGGTGTGTCAGACTCCCCAATAGGACCATCGCCCACAAGATCCAAGTCCTCGCAATCGTTTTGCGGGACACGCCACTTCAGCAAGTTGTATATTTTCTGAACATCGGCTGGGACCACTGTGGGAGGAACTGGACGTGAGGTATCCTTGGAGATGTCCTCGACCAAGAGTTTGAACGTCGAACGACCCGCGTAAAGGTCGCTCTTCGCCCAGTATTCCAAAGATTCCATCAGCATGTTGTCGGTGTGTTACAGAGACGATACGGGGGCCAGAGTGAATGATGATGGAGGACAGAATCGAGTATGATTCCTCGGCGAGGAGAGTATATAGCAGTACGAGAGGAATGAACACGGCGGGCGCCAATCTGCCCACGCCCACGGCATGACGACTATGTTCTCTAATGGGACGGCGCCGCAGAAAGTGGACCGCGATGCGGTTCCATATGATGGCTGCTGTAGCGGAACGTATCCCTCTGAGTGTCCATCCGATGACGCAAATGGTGCTGTAACGGTGATGCATATCCCAGGGCGAGGCGCTTGGCAGCGCGCAGTGACTGCCACTCTACCCAGCTTCTGCTTTCGGGTGACCACAAGGTCGCCTGTCGGACGTTGGATACCACGCAGCGACCAAGGAGCGAGAAGCCAATCTGTTTGAGCTATGATACAACTATACGACCATCAAGCGTAATCATCCATCACTCCGAATCCTACCACCGTCCCTCTCCTCACCAACGCGCGAGCCAGTGATTGTACCCGCTGTCCGAGCGACACCGCAAACATACCGTTTGCTTCGTACAACGTGTCCATATCGTGGACCGCGGCACCGTACAAGCACCCTTTAACTTGACCACGAAAGCTGGCGTCCTCCTGTACGCCGCCTTCCTGTCCGGGGCGAAAGCCCACGGCCAACGTCTCTTTTGGCCGCGTGGACCATACCTTGCCCGCTTTCGTGCAGCTCATCGAACCCAGGGCACGGGTTCCTGCGATGAGCGGCGAAGGCGCAGTCGGGCAAGTCTTGTATAGACTGGCTGATGCAAGTGGCGATTGCTCGGACGCGGGGCGCTACTGCAGACAGCCCGAATGTCCACAATAGTGAGACTACGAAGTAGACGTCCTCGATTATCGACAAGAGCTATACAGGATGACACGATCGGCTCTATACGCCATGTTGTGTCAGTGCAGGTGCGACGTCATGTTCAGTGTGGTAGACGCATACCGTTGCAATGTGAGAGTACACTTGAGTTACTAGATATCTACACTTCCCCTCAGCTACCGATACAGAGCATACGCTTACATCCATCTGTTCCCGAAGTCTCGCGGACCATGTCGCGTTCACTGTGACGTCTTGATCTTCATGTGCACAGACTTCGCCCTCGTAAGCTGGTCGTAACCTGCCGAACGTACCACCATGAGCGACTCCATTCGCATGCACTTCCCGTGCGGAAGGAGCAACATCATTACGCAGCGCGTCACTCACCGAACTTGCTCAAGCTGACGCCACGTCCGCTGTTCTTCACCCCGGTCCACGCGAGCGCGGGGTCGAGGTAGTCGCACCGGTTCAGATACACCGTGCCCGCCTGCAGTTCGTCGACGAGGTGCAGGAACGCTTCTTGCGACTCCGGGTGGCCCTCGGCGTCCGTCCAGATCGACGCGGTGAGGCCGTACGGAGAGTCGTTCATCAGCGCGATCGCCTCGTCATCCGAGACGACTTTCTGGATGCCGACAACGGGGCCAAACGTTTCTTCCTGTGCGAAAGTTAGCCACTGGATCGAAGGGAATCTATGCCCTTGGCGCTCACCTTCATGACCTCCATACCTAGCGATTAGCAGTTAGTTAGGGTGTGACGTGACGAGGATGGTATGGCGTACTGTGATTCACGTCAACGAGCACCTGAGGGGCGACGTAAGCTGTACCACTGTCCGAGCGTGCGTTAGCGTATTGGACGTCTGCGGTAGCGTAGGCACGTACGGCTGAGCAACGGCGAACAGGTCTTCGGGAACCAGTGCCTTGGCACCGGCCTGTACTGCGCCATCAACGTGAGCATATGCTGCAGTACTCAACAGTGACGTTAGCATACCTGCGGCAGAGACTTGCTTGCGAATGCGTTCTGCGCTAGCAACGCTAACGACCGGTCCCAAGTTGGTCTCCGGCTCCGTCGGGTCACCAAGGCGGTATTTCTACACGGCCGCTGAGCCTCAGGTCGTCTCAAGAACACGACATGCGACCCACCTTGGTTTGCTCGACGAACTTGGACACGAACTCGTCGTAAACGGATTCATGTACGTATATACGCTGGATACTCAGCACTTAGTTTCACCAAACACGATCATGTGCTGGGGGCACATACCTCGATGGCGCAACAGCTTTGACCGGAGTTGAAGAAAGCACCTGGGAACGCAGTGAGCATACTGGACCTTCTCATATAGGGTACGGCGAAGGTAGAGCGTACCATCAACGAGCTCGGGTACAGTGTAGTCGAGGTTCGCGTCGGCACGGACGTACGCGGGATCCTTGCCTCCGAGCTACCCATACTTAGCATTCGAGGTAGTGTTGCAGAGTCTGGGGAGACGTACCTCCAGTCCAACACCCTTGAATCCGGACGCTTCCGCGGCGGCGATGTCGATCGCACGGCCGCCGGCGACACTGCCAGTGAACGAGATGAAGTCGACAAGAGGATGCTTGACGGCTGCCGAGGTGAGCTCCGGGCTCAGATGAATTACCTGGAGAACGTCCCGGGGCACACCCGCCTTGTGGAACGCGCTCGCGAGACGTTCGGCGGCAAGAGGGGTCTGCGGCGAGGGCTTGATGATGACGGAGTTACCCGCAATGAGCGCAGGGAGAACAGAGTTGATCATAACAAGGAAAGGGTAGCTGCGCGAAGGGTGTAACTCAGGGGATGCGTCCGACGTGCAATAATGAGGAGATCTTACTTCCAGGGCGCAATGACTAGGACGACACCAAGGGGTACGCGCTTGATGAAGCGACGGAATCCAGGCTTGTCCGTGTTGGCCAAAGAGACATCGGCCAGCGAGGATTCTGCGATGTTGAGCATGTAGTCCGCGCGCTCGAGCGTTCCACGAATCTCCCCCGGAACCTGAGAGATGGGCCTAAACGACGTCAGTGTTTGAATGACTTCTCAGATTGGCAGAACACTAACCGCCCCATTTGCAGTGTCAGCTCCAAGGGGATTTCGTCTCGCATCTTGCTGAACTCCTCCTGCTCGAACAAGGGGGATCAGCCATACTCGTTCCTGAACATCGGGAGCTTGGGCGTAGCCGTAGTAGCACATACCATGAACGCGCGGCCGATAGCGATCCTCTGTTGCAACGGTAGGCGTGCCCATTTCTCCTGCGCTGCAGCAGCATGCTGGATGGACTTGTAGAGCTGCGATCCAGAGGGATAGGACCGGATCACAAGTGGCTGCTGGTTGTGCGGGATGATCGTCGTCTGCGAAGACGGATCAGCGTCTTGGGTGATCTGGGTCCCAGACGGGTTGAGAGCTCTGTCTCCTTGCGACATTAGGTATTTTGCGAGAGGTTCTCTTGGTCTAGATAGGCGAGCGTGTTGGTGAGGGGAGGCAAGAGTGAGCACTGGACGGCAGACTTCGGTCGAGGCGCTCTCTTCATGGATGGCCACAGTGTGCACGGATGTCGGGCCGATATCCGGCGGACGTTCGTCCAGCCAACAAATGCAGCCGCAGGCATACATATTACGACATACACAGTATCATACGGCCCACCGAAACCAATCGTCTGCGCAGTCCCTACTAGTACCTTCGCGCCGAGGTCACTTCTCCGTACCCGGAAGCCAGAGCTCGTAGTCGTCCATCTGCGCGCGCATGGTCCAACGGAAGCTCTTCCGGCCTTCCTCTGTGCGAGCTCGTTCAATGAGCGCAGGCTTGGCCTCTTGTACCCTCCGGTATAGCTGCTCCCCGTGGGCCTTCATCTTTGCCAAGAAGGAGACATATCGCGCGACCCCCGTCTCGTCCGTGAGGTCGAAGCGATACGGGGCGGTGTTTCGATCAACTACATAGCAATGCTGGGATCCCATCCAAGTTGAATCAGCGTGCAGCATCCACATGGGTACTAGAATGTGACTGTGCATACCTCATTCGCATCGGAAACCCATGCCATAGACAGGACGGCACAAGGTCCACATATAGAAAGCCCATACACCGGGAAATCCACGACGCCCAACATAGAGAGGTAACGTGCAGCACTAACACATGCCAGGCGTTCACGGTTTCTCACGGCATTCTCCAGCGTACACCCCCGTTCTTGATATGTTACAGATAGCAAGGGAAGATGTAGAGACGTCTTGTTGTTGTTCATTGATCCTGGGAGGGGGTTTGGGCCGCCCAGGTCGCCTCCATCGTAAGGTTCAGGCTCGAAGATACTTAAGTGAGCGCGGATGTCAGAGGCCGCACCGCTGCCCAGGATCCTGACGAAGTCTTCGAAGAAGTCGTGGATGATCACGGCTACCGCTTCGTAGGTACCTCTGAGCGGATACTTCACGAGACGCCGCCGCATCCTCTTGCATACCCTAGCCCCTCTCTGGAGGACAGAGGTGGGGTTGTCGGGGTTGACGCCTTCCGCGGCAGTTCGCAGAAATTTCGTGGCACTCCAGGTGTGGTAAGAAGCGTGTAGCATCTCGTCATGTTGATCGGCAGCTGTCGGAAATAGTTTAACTCTCAACCAATGAGCGATGCGATCCATGTTGACGAGGTACTTGTTGTGTGCCGTGGGGTTTATGGCACCTTCTTCAATGTGTTTGCGAGTCAGGGCGTAAAGTGGGATCTATATATTAAACCGTTGAGAAGGAGCCATCGCACTACCAGGATACTTCACCGTAATGCTGACTCACCGTGGTATTGGTCTCCGGTGAACGATCCCCGAACGTGGTCACCAGACGATCAAACTCAATGCATCTTGTATAGCTTATGCGCACAGATGCACTTGTAACAGAGGTTGGTTAGCAAGGTTGTTTGGTTTCCACAAGACACGTAAATGTCTGCGCACCTCCATGTGAATGTCACTCTAGGGTTGTCGTCAGGCTGCCAGCGATCCGAGTTTCCCAGCACAACAATCCACCACCATTGGGCTACCGCTTGCCATTCCACAATGCAGCATGGAGAAGTGAGATGCATATCTGCCGCGCCATAGCGGGCGATATTCACGCTGATGGCAGCCGCCAGTGCTTGCAGAGCCGGGTAACCCTGTGCATCACCACCTGCCGTATGTGAGAGACTCCCAGGCGTAGCACAGTGGCTTCCTCGGCGACTCGTCCAATGAGGTGGGGCAATATCCTGCAAAAAGCATTCATTCATATACTGGTGCTCGGAGTCATGCTGTGAGAAGACTTACATGGGATATGTCCGAGGGAGAATATGGAAGGTGTAATTTGGCAAAGAGATCCTCGAGATGTGGGGCATACTGCTTATAGCGGAAGACATTACCGTCGGCATAGGGACAGAATGGCACGGTCAACACTTGGTGGTCTACCGACCACCCCGCAATTCCGGGGTGAAGGGTATTCAGTCGTGTCGGCAGAGGAGAATCAACAAGCCTGCGGCACATCATTGTAAGCCAAGAGAGCACAGTAAGTATTTAGTGGACACTCACAGATCGTTGGGATCCCCGGACCATTCGAGTCTGTCAGAAAGGGATGTATAAGTCTCGGATGCTCCGGCGAGCACCATAAGTGCAAAACGTACGTGGCCGGATTGCAAAGTGACGACACAGTCGTATTCTCAAAGACAGCCTCAGGGTCATCTCTGGAACATTATCAAGACAGGTTACGGGAACCCTCGCTGTATGAGTATTGAGCATAGCGCACCGCAGAATTGACACCTCGTGAAGCCACCGCTGGATGCGTATTGATGCCTCTTCCAGTCCGAATAGGTTTTCGAGCATCGCGTCCGCTCTCCACGATTGATGTGGTCCATTACCTGAATGTCGTCCATCCTCTTCCCAGTGGCGTTCTTCAAGGCGAAGAAGATGGCTTGTTGCAAGATATATGAACCGAGCGAGAGCATAGCTGTCATGGACAGAGCCGAGCGTATAAGCACCGTGAGCCGGTTTGAAGGACTCAGGGCTACACGCAATGGCGAAATGCAACTCTGGCTGGATGGCAGAGCGGCATACTGTCAGCACAGCATCGTAGTGTACAGTATTCCGATACCATACCTTGTCGGCCACCCCCGACACCCACCCAATGAGTACTTGACATTCCCCAGCGGCGGCAGAATACATGATACCAACGACGGCCGTCGTAATATGCAGAGTCCTCCTCTGGTTAAGGGCGGCAAGAAGTAAGGGGACGATGTTGTCCTCATCGGCGATGCATATGACGGGAAGCAGAGGCTCAAGTACGGCGGTCAACGCCGGACAAGCGAGGATATGTCGACTAAGAGTACCAAGAGGGACAACGCTGAACCTTTCTCCGACTGCGGCCGACGGCAGCTTGGAGCCCGGCTCGTCAACTGCGGAGACGTCGGAATGGAGGAATGGTTGAGGGCATTCGGCGCCCGTGTCCCCCTCTGAATCGTCGTCCGTGTCTGTGCCCTTTGCGTCCGTCATCTCGTCGCCGCTGACCCCGTCATCTGTGTCTCCTGATCCCGATGATGTCCTGAAAGAGGGCATGCGGTATTTCCAAGTGTTGCGAGGAGGGTCTTTGGGCGCCTGATTGATGCCGCTGTCGGACGTCTGGGATGCGAAAGGAGTACAATATAGTAAAACGGATAGGTCTCCCGCTGAAACCCTTGAATTGTAATAGAGCCTGACATGATTAACTTCATCGTCACTGTCGTCACTTTGTGAGGAACTCGTCGTCGAAGTGACAGCTGCTAGATGATGAGATGTGAGTACATTCAGAGCGGCGTTTGAAGTTCACTATGTAGATGTGCCTCACGATGGGATGATTGCAGTTGTTTCAGCAACATGAAATTTGCGATACCTCTCATATCGCGACTTGACTGTGGGGGGTTGTCCGCGTCGTATGGTTTGGCATACTCGCAGTCATACCTGTACATGTGACCTCTCAGTGACGAGTGAACTCCTGATTCTCTATAGCCTACCTCGGCAGTAAATCTTCTGCATACTTGTTGGAGGATAGACCGACGGCGGAGCTGGTGAGGATTGATATCCATGGAAAGGGCTCGCCCGTATGAACGCTCCGCCAGTGGGGCTGCAAGGCAACCACAGATTCGATAGTTCCCCTTATACGTCGAAGAGCGGCTTTGTCCACCTCCTCTTGCGAGGCAGTCGCACCGGCAGGCCCGTAACCTGTCGGTGAACCGTCTTCATCGAGTGGGCTTCGCGCGATGTCCGGGTCTGGTGCGAGCCCGGCGCAGCCAGCGGCCTCGTTACCCCAATTCTCCAGAGGTGGGTTGAGTAGCTCTTCAAACTCTTGAGGTGGCGGCCGAAGGAAGCCCAAGAGACATCGCACATCTTCCGGGACGCTATCTGGAGGTTCCCGACAGGTGAGATGGGAGATGTCCTCCACCACGAGTCCGGCAGAATGTCCAGCTTGAAGATAGGTCTTTGCCCAACGTTGAACGGTGTGATGCAGCATATCGAACGTCTCCGAGGGAGGTGTTACGGAGATACGGATGGGTGAGGACGCAAGACAGGCTTGATTGTAGAATCCCGGGTTCGGGTTCGGAGGTATATATCAGTACAAGCAGAAGAGCGACCAACGCGCACTCGGGCGCTATAGTAACCCTTTCGGCCAATGGACCGGCGACTCCGGTGATATTGAAACAACGGGGACACTGGTCAGATGTTGCATATGACGGAACAGGAACCAAACAGCAGGAACTCAATCCGGCTGAGCGATCATACACCTCAACGTACTACTCTTCCTATGATTGGAGTCGACCCCCCGGCCGCCGTCAACCAACACACAAGCCTGGGATTCTGCCCGTTGCTCGAGCGATGCAGCACACTTGGCTTAGCGGCCTACAGCCACTGCTTGTTCCCCCAATGTGACAAGAAGGCTCCGGTATCTTCGACCGTCGCCTTGTCGATTACACCCAGCACCAGCCGGACGGACGTCTGGGGGGTGAGGGGTTGTCCGTCCCACTCCGGTGCGTACTTTTTGAACTGCGCGACCATAGCCCCAAACGCTGCAAGTTCCTCCTGCGTCGCTGTGAAATGCAAACACCGCCGCCCCCGTGATAAGCACTCGCTTCTCCCATGCGACGGCATCGCGCAAAACTGGCACTCACGCGGCTTCTCGGCGGTGTTCACCAGCCCAGGGCTGATCGCGAGGAACGTGAAACCCTCATCGCGGAACTCGGCCGCGTACTTTGCGACGACGAGGTTGAGCGCCGCCTTGGACACGCAGTACGGCGCGTGGGGCGCGAAGCCGGCCTTGAGCGTCAGGTCGGCGTCCGCAACGCCCGTCGAGATCGTGATAACCTTCTTCGTCTTGCCCGCCCGCAGGAGCGGCAGGAACGCGTTGATCGTGTGCACAACGCCGACGGTGTTCGTGCGGAACTGCGATGGGTTCAGGGAGATGTGACGGTGAGCGGCGGGCGCGTGGTACCCCAGAGGAGGCTGCGTACCTGGTCGATGAGATCATTCTCAAGGAGCTTGTCGTCTGAACTGTACAATGGAACATGCATGAGCTTCACTCAATCTTGCGATACGACCGCTGACGATACTCACTAGGTACTCATCGTGAGTGGGGTGCGCTCATTCCCCACAGCAGCCGCGTTGTTGATCAGGTAGTCGAGCGTGCCGCCCGTCACCGCGGAAACCGCCTTCGCAGCGGCCTGCAGTAGAATTACATGTCAGCCATCTTTTCCGTGCAGCCTCAGGACGTATGCAAGCACTCACCCTTAGAGACTGCGGATCTGTGATGTCCGCCTTGAACACGTGTACGTTCGAACGAGACTTCTGCAACTCGCCCAATTTCGCCGAGTTCTGCGGGTTCCGCGCGAGCGCAAATACGGTCTTCTTTGAGTCGCTGCTCTGGAGGTTGTCGGTGTCAGTTCGAACGTGTCAGCTAGCAGACAGCGAAGCACTCACCAATTGGTTCACGAACTCAAGCTGGAATGTGGCGCAGCTCCGTCAGTGGGGCGTTGCACCGCACACAGGACATAGATGGCGACTTACGCCAATACCACGAGACGCTCCCGTAACGACGTAGGAAGACATACTTCTGTGTGCGTGTAGTAACTGAAGAAGTAGAAAAGGTAAGGGTTGTTCAGAGTGTTCGGTCGTGACGTGCAGACTCCTCAACTCCCTGCTGCTTATAAACAGCTCCGAGGCCTCGTACTCAAGACCGTCCCTCCGGTCCCACAGGAGCGCGTATACCCCCGCGACACTTCCGCCTGGCTTGAACGGGGACACGAACATACTCACCTGCTATAGCAGGTATCTCCGGTGGGCGGGTTTTGTCAGCGTGACAAATAGGGGGCGATGGCGCTACGTCACCCAACGAGTTTGACAGTCCATCCCTAGGCAGCATGCGCAGATCGGCGGACCGTCCATGTGTTGTTGATGTTATCGATACAGTAGCTGGTGAACAGGTGATTTGTCGGAGCGTACTTAACGCGTATGTCTCGTCGACTCCGGATGGCAATGGCCGATGGTTTGTCAACCTGGGACCAGGCTAGGGCTCACCCCATATTAACTAGAATGGGAGCTTCTCCTATGGCGAGCATATCTTATCGCCTATACACTGCTGCTGCTGTGACTTCAATTCAGCAACACTGTAGAATTCAGACTTACTCGAGGATGCCAGGGTCCAGGAGGCCAACGCACCGAGTTGCTCGATCGTCCTTGCATATACTGGTTCGGCGATGATAAGGCGCCTCTACTGACCTCGTATGCTAATATATCTCGCATTGGAGAGCAGCACTGAATTGAGATATGGTCTCTGTTCAAGATGATTTATGACAGTCGGCGAAAGCCCTGACTTAAACCAGACTCTGACACTCGAAGGACAGGCTGCATGCACGTGGGCACTGGGCCGAGGACCCGGGACACCCTGAACGCGAGACTACAGACTGCGCGACATACGCAGCGCCCTCGTCCTCCAAACCCTCATCCTTGCTCTCCTGCCTTGACATACACTCACCATGGACGGCTGGAACAAACTCTCGTCAGGTCTTGCGGGTCTCAACCTCGGACAATCTGCAAACAAGTTCGCAAAGGGCTTCCAATCCAGCGTGCAGGCCACCAGGGAGCGCCTTGGGCAGGTTGCCCCCGAGGAGATCACTGAGCTTCCCCAGGGTATGTGCATATCCTCGACCACTCCTCGCCACAGCGGATGTAAACTGTAGCTGTGTAGAATACAAGGACCTCGAGGCTCGCGTCGATGCTCTGCGAGCGGCCCACCTCGCGCTCCTCAAGTATGCGCATCCTCCGAGTATCATACGGAACGGCGCACTGACCACTCGTGTACTTACACAGGGTTACAAAGGTCTACGAGTCCGAAACGTACGACTACCCCACCCAGATACAAGAGTCTATCACCGAGCTCGGCACGACCATTGGGCACGGCATCACCAACTTCGCCGCCGCGAACCTCAAGGGCACGGCCCTCCCAGCGCCTGCGCCCGCTCAGCCAAATGCCCCCCAGCACAAGACGCTCCCGCACGCGATCGGCCGCGCGGCGACGAACGCGGCGACGGCCGTGCAGCAGACGTCTGGTGCCGGGGACGACAAGCTCGGCAAGGCGCTGCAGGTGTACGCGGGCGCGTGGGAGAAGATCGCGGATGCGCGCGTCGAGCAGGACGGCACGATTCGCGAACGTTTCCTCCAGCCGTGGCAGACGACGCTCTCGACGAGCATCAACGTCGCGATGAAGGCCCGCCAGGCCGTGCGCGTGAGCCGGCTCGAGCTCGACGCGGCGAAGCAGACGTAAGTGTGCCTGCGTTCATGGGCTAAGGAGCGACCGTGGTGACTGTTGTTGGGGCAGCCTCAAGAACGCGAGTCCGGCTAAGCAGGAGGCGGCCCGGCTTGAGGTCGAGAACGCGGAAGACGACCTCGTGCAGAAGACCGAGGTGGCGATCACCCTCATGAAGACCGTGCTTGATAACGTGCGCGCTTTGCATTCACCGGGTGAACCTACCAACTGACTGCGGCCCACAGCCCGAACCCCTCAAGAACCTGAATGAGCTTGCGAAGGCACAGGTCAGCTTGTGATTTCGCACACGTCAGTGGTTGGCGCTAAACATACCCCGCAGCTCATGTTCTACGCCACTGCGGCCGAGGCGCTCTCGAGTGTCCAGGGCGAGATCGAGGAGCTGAGCGTTGCTGCCGAGGGTGAATACCGGTGCGTATACGCAGCTCTGTTGTGAACTATCTCCGACCGACAATCCGTCCCTCCAGGAAGACCCGCGACCACTGAGTAATGACCCATGTACTGCCCGGCACTATAATGGACCCTGTCCCCGTTGTACTGCTTCCCTCTCCCCTCTCTTCCATGTCCCCTCTGGCCCTAGTGGTACTGCTAGGGTAATGACGAACGATGATACGCTGGATATACTCCTCTCGCTCACCCATGTATTCCACTCTACAGCATCGATATACTTCTGGATCCCTTCCGGGTCCGTGTGGTGCCCTTGACTCGAGGCGTGCTCCCACCGTCGTTGCGTTCTACAGCAGCTTGTGCATCGTGGGAGGTTTGGATGGGCCTCAACACCCTGCCCCTCCCGCACAGGGCTGGTTTCACATCGTACCCATGGTTCCCGGTGAGGAACCTTGGACGACAACTTACAAGATCCAGGAGATAGGAACAAGTGTCCATATAGGAGATGTCGCCATATTTGGTGAGGTCACTACAGCAGCTCTGCTTGTAGTAGTAGGTATCCGGCCAGCACGTACTCCAGGTGGCTTCACTTGTGCTCGAACACCGCCAAGACTTGAATGTCGAAGTCATAGTGCCAATGGGACATGGTACACTCCCTTCGATAGGACGACCCGTCTCCCGCTCCACTCTGTTGCATGTAAGTCTCCGCGACGTGTCCCGTAACTGACTGCATCGTTCACGCGATACATGCCCAGAAAGAACAGAGCCGCACGCGTGAGCCTTCGTGGTTCTCGGGTATGAGCGAAGACTCCCACCACTGCCTATGGCCAGCGCCATCCACCAATCCTAGACATAATCGCCGGACATACGCCTCATTGGTCAGTTCATACTCTACCACCATCACCAAGGTCTTGTCAGTGGCCGTGTCGGCGCCGGGAACCTGCCAGCCTCAAACGCTATCCATATATTCCCCAGGACGGAGGACGACCAGGATGCCCCCCACTCGTGTCTTCTCATCGCTTCTGGTTTTACGCCGCCCATTGCCCTCCTCTCATGACCATCGAATCCAATCTTTCCGTTGATGTTCTTGTCATCGGTGCCGGGCCTACAGGACTAGGTGCTGCGAAACGTCTCAATCAAACGGTACGTCTCTTGTGCAATGGCCCAACCACAACGTGAAGCTCACAGGGCTCTGTCGGCAGGGATGCTCGTCGTGGATGCTCGTCGACAAGTGTGAGAAGCCTGGCGGCCTCGCCACGACGGACGTTACCCGCGAAGGATTTGTAAGTACTCTCGCGCTCGCCGCCTGATGCCGTGGTCCCCAACAACAAGGGGCTGAGCACCGACTCCAGCTCTTCGATGTCGGCGGGCATGTCATCTTCTCTCACTACGCGTACTTCGACGACTGCCTCGACGAGGCGTTACCCGAGCCGTCGCACTGGTACACCCACGACCGCGTCTCCTACGTCCGCTGCAAGCGTACGTGGGTCCCGTACCCCTTCCAACACAACCTCTATGCGCTTCCCCCGGAGGACCAAGTGCGGTGTCTGGACGGCCTGATTGACGCCGCGCTCGCAGAGGCGCAGCAGATCACCGCACCACCGCCCGCGAACTTCGACGAGTGGATTGTCCGCACGATGGGCTTGGGCATCGCCGAGTTGTTCATGCGCCCGTACAACCACAAAGTCTGGGCAGTCTCCCCGCAGCTGATGCAGTGGCGGTGGCTGGGCGAGCGCGTCGCCGTACTGGACCTCAAGGTGGTCGCCCGGTTCATCATGTCGTGGGCAGCATGGGCCGAGCAGGACTCCGACGGAACAGCGGCAGATCTGCGGGCTCGATCGCGTGCCTGTCCGGGCGGAGGGATCGGCGGGAAGACAGACAAGTTGAGAAATAAACACAGACTATGGTGCTGGAATGGGTGGCACTGGCACTACACTGAGCAGCAGTGGGGGACTGACTATCGTCCCAGGTTGCACCATGTGCATGAGTCAGCTGTGTCGGTCTGTCGAAAGAGAGGGTGGCCGAAACAATCAAGTGGCTGGGCGTGGAGCGTGTGGGCACGCATTCGTTTGTGCATGCGTGTCGTATACGTAGTCTCACACCTGAAAGTACAAGTGTGGCGTATGTGGTATGTACACCGTGCGCGGGCTGGCCGGCGGACATGGTGCACAGCGGCGGGACGGGGGCAGGTCGCTGATCCCCGCACTGGGCACCCGAGCAGACAGTGACATCCAGCGCGGGATAGGTTGGGCGATGAACGTACAACCGCTCATCGGTACCAGCATGCTTCTGTCACCGCCATCTGAATCTTTTCCAACGACGGCAGCCGTTCGTGGCTGTCGAGTCGACTTTCCCAGTGCGTCTGCCGGTGGAGCGTCTTGCGCGCCAGCCGGCGAGGTTTGTCAGATGCAGCCGCGCAAGACAGCCCACGCATGGGGCCGTGCATGTAATCACAGGCTCTCGCAATAGAACAAACCACAGTGTCAGGAATCCAGTCTTGCTCCCCGTGGTTGAGCCGGTCAACGTTGGGGTCGAGTTTTCGGTGAGGGTGCGCCAGCGCCTAAGTCCAATGCCGACTCGCCCAGAATAGGCAGGTCGTGTTCATTGTTCGTCTTGACCATCACCAGGCGGACAACAAAATGTGCGCGGCAAGGGCACCAAGATGCTACGGAGATCTATGTACATGTGACAGACCAAAAAGCGCTCACAATGCGGCCAGACACTCCTACGGCCTCACATATCCTGCCACTCCTCGATCTCCGACCCGGGCTCCTCTGCCGTCTCGACGTCTTCAACCTCCGAATCAGTCCACGAGCTGGCGACCTGAGACGCCGCGGGAGGAGTGCACGAAGACACCTCAGCAGCGGCGGGACCGCACCCTGACCCGGACGCGACCGGCACAAACTCGCTGAGCGGGTCGTTGACGGCCCAGTACCGCCCTGTGCTCGGTCCGGCGGTGGACTGCCCACCGGCAGGTGCGTCCTCCTCAAGCACGAACCGTGCGCTCTTGACGCCGTCCCGCGGGTACAGCTTCTTACGATTGTACCGGTTTGACAGGTCGCGCTTCCGCACCCTCCCGGTGTCCTCCCGCTGCATGTTCCGTGGTTGCTCGATGCCGGCGGCGGACAGCTGGGCGCGGTTCAGGTGGAGGCCGACCACGCTCAGGTTGTCGGGGCGGAGGACGAGGGGCGGGGTGACGAAGATGCCTGTGGCCGGCGGCGATGCGTGCTTCTCCGCTGTCGAACGCTTGCCGGAGGGCGGCCTGTTGTCGGGATGGACTGACGGCGGCTTGCTTTTTGCGTCCTGGACGACGTCGGGAGAGGCAGGCTCGAAGCGGAGGATGTTCGCATCGAGCAGGCTGACCAGCTCACGCAGGAGTGTGTTGCCGACGCCTTGGACGGTGTCGAAGTTCAGGAAGGGTATGCGTGAGGGCCACCCAACGACGACCCGGCCGTGTTCGCCCACGACGACGCCTGCATATCCCTCGATGTCGTAGTGGACGGTCGCAGTGGGGTTGTTTGTCGCCGAGCCTGTTCCGCAGGCGTCAGCGGTGGGACAACCATCAGGGTCGGGGGAGCACTCACGAAACACAGCGGTCATCCTCGAGCGCACCTCGGCGTAGAGGCGGTCATGTTCGGCCAGGCGAGCCTTGATGACGGCGTGTGACGGGGCATTCACGGTGAGGTTCTTGCGGGGCATGCTGGGGGGCAGAGGACGAGGTGAAGTGGGGCATGCTGACAGTCTGGCCAGTATATAGGCTGCCGAGCATCGCGTCTAATTGTCGCTGTGGGTACCGGCCCTATCTCCCGTTGTAGGACATGCTCACCCACCCGAAGAAGGATGTTCTCTGACGCCGCCCAAAGCGACCAGAGCCCTCGATTCTGGTGCTGATGGCGCGGAAATCTAGCCGTACGAGTCTGTCTTCCTCGGCACCCACCTCCACTGATGACATGATGTCCGACAGTGCACGGGTGCAGTGTGTACCTGTGGAGCGTACCGACACTCAATGCACACGCTACCGAGGACGAGGACGACACCAAAAGGGCACATTCTTGTGCTTCTTCGCTTGTGCACATCCAGCTGATGCCCCCGGGCTGGCGGCCGTTCTATATGTCTGGAGACCGCCGTCGCGGTGTGACTGGGACTGACCGGTGCAACGCACTGCGAGTTACCGACGGAATTGGCGGAGAAATATTCAAAACAAGCTGAGAACAAAGTGGCAGGTGTGTACGCGAGTAGCACATCTATTTGGACGTCCGACAAGCTTAGCCTCGGCCCAGACAACCGACAAATCCCACCGCAATCCCCGGAATGGGCCAGTACGTCTCCTCTTCCACCCTCGGCGCCCGATGTGCACCCATCGCATCACAATTACAGCTGGCCATTCCCCAGACGACGACCTCGCGTGCCCCACCTTTGGCCGACTTGAGAGACGTCCCCACAAGGCCTCGATGCTGATGGTTCCCGACATGCACATGCTGTCAATCGAGCAAAATCTCAGGAAAGTAGAACAACTCCCACCATTGTGACCGCTTTACATTGCAGTCCTCCGTGCACAGCTCATATCAACGACTGTCACGCAGATCGGCTCATTGGTCGGGTCCCGCGAAGCGTGCCCTATGGGGGAAGCACAATCCTTCAACCACTACGTCAGACGAATGATCAATTCTGTGGGCCGAACACGGACGGCGGCTGAGCCACGCAACGATAGGCTACACCGGCGAGAGCCAATCGGGCAGTGCGATCCTGCGAGATCCAAACCCACGCTAATCCGAACACCCGCGGCGCGCTCCGTACAAAGATTGTGGAAAGCCCGATTGGGCTCGGGGACGAGGCCTGTTCGTTCGGGACCGCACACACCGGGGACTCGAGGAACGGATGGCGCCTCTCGCAATGACGGCAGCGCGAACGAGGAAGGCTTCACTTCTTCCCCGTCCGCCGCCCAGCGATCACCTCGCAGGTCCCACCGCAGCCGACGCGAATCCCCTGGAATCCGCCGCCGCACCGCATTGTCGGTCGGGCGGGTGCGACGCGTTCCTGACGCTCGTTGACCTCCGTGGTCAATGACGACCGCTCCCCGGTCGGACGTCTCCGGGCGTCCCCCAGCGCGCTCGCGGAGGCGAAGTACGTCGACCTGCCGTCGACACTTTCTGCCATTCCTCCGTAGGCGGTGCAACGTTCAGTGCACAGCGCGCTACCGCTCGCGCACGATCAGTGCTGAGTCTCCAGTATTCGCGGGGCAGGGGCTCACGGACGACGGGTCGAGGGACGCGTCGGGCCCCTGCCAGTGCTGCAGCGAACAGGTGCGTTGTGCAATGTGGGTCCGCATCGGCCGCGATCCGTCCGCTCCGCGCGTATGTGAAACTGATGGTGAGGTGTAGCCGACGGGCCGACGTCCCCACTCCTCCTCGATGCAGCTCTCGTCCTCCTAAAGCAGGTGAGCAGGGGGCGGCATCGCGACAACGTCGGGGGAGGCAACCATGCGGAATGAATGGCAGTTGAACTCATCGGCCGTCGGAGATGGCTGCGTGAAGACGGTCGCGTGCTCACGCTCACGTATCGCCCGTGAGGGCGGCCTCCTCAATCTGTACGTGCATCCACCGGAAGGACAGGGCCGGTCATGCATTCAACGCCCGTGTGCTGACCCTCCCGCTGTACAGGACGTTGCGGAGCCATGGCACGCTGGCATCCGTGCTGTCTCCCGGCAAGCTTGCCACGGCACACCCATCCAGGCGGTGAGTTTCGTCTCGATGTACACCGTTGCACAGGTGTATGGCCGCCGGGATGTGGCCCCTCATCGACTGCACTCTGTGAGCGGTGCAGGTACTGCACGCGTCCTCTGCGCAGCATCTGTCTGGCCCGTATCGTCGCCCTGTCCGCGCTCTCGACAAAGGCACGCCGGCGTTGAACATCGCGCATCGGAACGGCCCACGTTCCGCCGCTCTGTGGGCAGTTGGAGCGTGCGGACGCCGTGCTCGACAGAGGCGGTAGCAGGCTCGTGATGCAGTATGTTGTCGGCAGCCGGCTGAAATATATTTCTTCGTCCGTCCGGAAGGCGAGAGCGTACATGGATGGTACAGATGCCTGCGCGTACGTACAGACCACCGTGACCGTCCTCTGCGTGCCCGCGGTGACGGCCACATTGCCTGGCGCGGTTCGCCGTGCGGGGCTCGTCCTCGAGAACGGCGCCTGCTGAGCACTCGGCCGCGCGTGTGCACACCGCCTTCCGACTGCTGGGCTGGTACTCGCGCATGCTCCTGTAGCAGAACCCACACGGTGTCCCCGAGTCGGATGTGACACTGTGCTACCTGTGGACGGAACAGCGGTATCAGTGCGAACACGCTGATTCGCGTGGACTCGAACCGCATCGTCCCCACTGACCTGGGCCGCCGCTCTGAGCACAGACGAGCACACGCCGGGCGAGCGTCGCACCCATAGCGGGTTCGCTCCCGAGCATGATCGCCGGCGGACAAGTGCACCTTCATGTCCTGCGAATCGCACGTCCCTCCGGCCGCATCGTCCGACCACTCTTGCTCTCAGGCATGGCGGGTCTGTTCGCAGACAACGTAGCGGCCGTATGGACGTGCCCGTCCTCTGGTAGCTCGAGCGCAGACGCTCCATGTAACGACGCGTGCATACCGCCTGACGGACAAAGTAGACGTCGTAGAGTACATGTGGGTCCAGCGGCGGCCGCGGCGGCTTGCAGTCGTCCACACCGACCCCGCCCGCCTTGCCGCCCTCCACGCCCTGCATCGAGCCATCACACAGAACGGCGGACACTTCGAACGGCGCATCCTGCGCGCTGTGCTCCCTCGGGACCCGAACGGCGCACGGTTGGGACGTCATGCATCCCGTCTGGCGGAGATCCCTCGCTACGCCGACCGCGGTGCGCATTCCGCTGCTGTGCGATGCCATCCGCCGTTCCTATCGCGGCCACTACGCCATTGCGAGCAGACGTCCGCTGCCCTCCGCTGCCGCCACGGAGCCATTCCCTGTGCCCTCGCACCACCCGGGGTCGAGGGAGCACACTCACACGGCGCCCGACCCTACCCTCGGACGGCAGGGCCATGCCACGACAGCGACAGCGACGGCATCGGACGCAGCAGAGGCAGCGTCGGACGGCCTCGACGGGCTCTTGGGTGCGTTGCAGGGTCACGACGCAGGAAGCGAACAGGCGGCGCACCTTTTTTTTCTCGTGCGAGCGCATCCGGGCGCGATCCCGCGCCGTGCACACCCACGCCTCTGCAGATGAAGGGAGGGAGGCGGATAGGATGCTTCGTCGGCCGGTGGTGTCCCTCACCCCCAGGTCCTCATCTGCTCTCTGCCCGTCCCCCGTCCTCTCGCTCACCCTGCCCTGCCCTCACCCGCCCTCCTACGGTGCTCACCACCGGCGCGTCCGGTGTCGAGAGCATCTGCACGCACCTGGTCCTGTCATCGACGACGGCTGTCAGCATAGCGCAGGCCCTGATCACCGACCTACCTGGTGAGAGCTCGTCATCCCGGTGTGCGCAGCGCACCAACGCTCCTCACGATGCCGACCTACAGAGAAACGCACGACCTACTTCCTCGGTCTCCATCTGCATCGACGGACGTCTCTCCGCAGTGCACACGCCTCGCCCTCCCCACCGCCCGGCAGATCGACCGTTCACCATCCTGCCGGCGACCTCGCGCCGCACGTCTCGAGTGCTTGCGACGCGAGTCCGCCACGCACCCGTACGTGCCCCCGCCTCTTCTAAGCTTGCTTGAAACCCACCTATCTTTCTCTTGCAGGCCATGCGCACAGGTCATCGGCACAACACGGGGTGCTAGCGAGGCCGGTGAGCAAGCGACGGACTCGCCTTGTCCACGCAGGCTGACTGCGCGTTGCGGATAGCCGTTCGAACCCGGCCCCGGTGTCCACATCGACGGTGGCGGCGAACGCACGCTGGCCACCTAGTGCTCGATAAGAGGCGCAGGGCGGGGAGATGGTGTCTGCCAGGAGGATTTATGGAAGCGGGCGTGGAGGATGTACGGAAGGCAGGCGCGATGGGTGTTACGATAGCCTTCGATAGCGTAGCATTCGCAGCCGGGGCATGTCGAGCGGGAGGGGCGGGCGCGTTGACTGATGGGCTGCATGCCTTGAACGACGCAGACTGTAGTCCAAAGCCGGTGAGTGGGCGACAGCTGCATCTCGTGCACATATCTGACCGTACGTCGTGGTTAGGTGTGCTCACCTCACTCACGGATGTTCGGAACCACTGCGGTGCTCTGGCGTCCGCTGCAGACAAGCGACTGACCGGCACTTGATGACGCTCGCGGTCGGCGCGGGCGTGGCGCTGTGCAGAAAGGGACGTGTTCGGTAGCGTGTCTTGCGTCCGGAGAGTGTAGTACGCGCAGCTGTGTATGTGTGAACGAGCGGGAGAGGGCGGGCGTGCAGACGGGTGGGGGAGGTGCCTCGGATGCGTGGCATTTTGTGGCGGCTTGCGTGCCCAAAGACGCTCAGGCGAGTGCACCGCGCTCAGCTGGAGACGTCCTGCGAGATCCGAGGGAGGCGGGCGGGCGGCGAGTCCTGCCTGGGATGCGGATGGCTCGGATGGGTGGCACCGGATGGCGCTCTGGACGGACAGAGAGGATGGTCGCCTCGGGCCGGTGTGTGCGCTACAAGCTGGTACTGTGCGCTAGGGCGAGCGTTTGTCCGGGGTCATCCATGAGGAGTTGAGGTGGGCGGTGGGTACGGTCCCGCGGCAAGTAGGAGCACCGGCGAGCGGAGACGGATGGGCGGACGAGTTTCTTGTACGAGTATGCGTGAGGAGACCTGTGTGTGAGACGGTGAGCAGGTGTCCACTCGAGTGGGATGGTGCACTGACCCCGATTGGCTATGTAGCGCAGCGGACGTCTCCAGGTGGAGACCGACGGGCGGGATGTCTTGGATGCACGATTTCGACTGGTGATCTGCACGGCGCAGGGCACAGGGATGGAAGGAGCAGTCGAGCAGTTGTCCGCGGCGGGAGATTTGCGCTGCACGCCGGTATCGCGCTCGTGCGAGGCGTGGCGTTTCGCCTGTGGCCGTGCACGCTCTTAACGGGGTGTGGAAGGCCAGTGTACAGTCCCGATATGACAGCATGAGGAGACGGGCATATCTGGGTGACCGTGTCTGCGGACGAGGGAGAGTGCATAAGACGGCGAGCCAGCGTCGACTCGAATGAGCTCGCCTGCTGTTGATACAGTGATGCACACGCCCCAGGCCCGGCTGCCGACGAGCTCGAGGCACCGCTGTGCTTGACCGCGTGGTGAAATCGGTGGCGAGAAGGTGGCGGTGCAACTGTATGCACTCGACTGTGCGCACGGCGGGCGGGGTGTCGGCAAACGAGCGCGGACGGCGACGCGGGCGGGCAGAGAGAGAACGGACAGAGAGCGAGAGCGAGAGCAGACTGAGAGGCCGAGCTTGGACCGTCGACGCTCGGCCCAGAGTGCGGCCGAGTGCGGTCGAGGGGCGTGCCCAGCTGCGGCCCCTCTGTCCTCTGTCTGCCAATCCACGTCCCGGGCTGCGTCCGCGGGCGCCTATCCGGCGCGCGATCGGCCAATAATAGCATGCTCAGGCTGCACGCGCGACTACAGACTGCGCGACATACGCAGCGCCCTCGTCCTCCGAACCCTCATCCTTGCTCTCCTGCCTTGACATGCACTCACCATGGACGGCTGGAACACACTCTCGTCGCGTCTCGCGGGCCTCAACCTCGGCCAGTCTGCGAACGAGTCTGCCAAGGGCTTATAATCCAGCGTGCAGGCCACCAGGGAGCGCCTTGGCAGGTTACCCCCGAGGAGATCACTGAGCTTCCCCAGGGTATGTGCATATCCTCGACCACTCCTCGCCACAGCGGATGTAAACTGTAGCTGTGTATAATACAAGGTCCTCGAGGCTCGTGTCGATGCTCTCCGAGCGGCCCACCTCGCGCTCCTCAAGTATGCACATCCTCCGAGTATCATACGGAACGGCGCACTGACCACTCGTGTACTTACACAGAATCACAAAGGTCTACGAGTCCGAGACGTACGACTACCCCACCCAGATACAAGAGTCCATCACCGAGCTCGGCACGACCATTGGGCACGGCATCACCAACTTCGCCGCCGCGAACCTCAAGGGCACGGCCCTCCCAGCGCCTGCGCCCGCTCAGCCAAATGCCCCCCAGCACAAGACGCTCCCGCACGCGATCGGCCGCGCGGCGACGAACGCAGCGACGGCCGTGCAGCAGACGTCTGGTGCCGGGGACGACAAGCTCGGCAAGGCGCTGCAGGTGTACGCGGGCGCGTGGGAGAAGATCGCGGATGCGCGCGTCGAGCAGGACGGCACGATTCGCGAACGTTTCCTCCAGCCGTGGCAGACGACGCTCTCGACGAGCATCAACGTCGCGATGAAGGCCCGCCAGGCCGTGCGCGTGAGCCGGCTCGAGCTCGACGCGGCGAAGCAGACGTAAGTGTGCCTGCGTTGGAATGGGCCAAGGAGCGACCGTGGTGACTGTGGTTGGGGCAGGCTCAAGAACGCGAGTCCGGCCAAGCAGGAGGCGGCCCGGCTTGAGGTCGAGAACGCGGAAGACGACCTCGTGCAGAAGACCGAGGTGGCGATCACCCTCATGAAGACCGTGCTTGATAACGTGCGCGCATTCCATTCACCGGGTGAAACTACCAACTGACTGCGGCACACAGCCCGAACCCCTCAAGAACCTGAATGAGCTTGCGAAGGCACAGGTCAGCTTGTGATTTCGCACACGTCAGTGGTTGGCGCTAAACATACCCCGCAGCTCATGTTCTACGCCACTGCGGCCGAGGCGCTCTCGAGTGTCCAGGGCGAGATCGAGGAGCTGAGCGTTGCTGCCGAGGGTGAATACCGGTGCGTATACGCAGTTCTGTTGTGAACTATCTCCGACCGACAATCCGTCCCTCCAGGAAGACCCGCGACCACTGAGTAATGACCCATGTACTGCCCGGCACTATAATGGACCCTGTCCCCGTTGACTGCTTCCCTCACCCCTCTCTTCTATGTCCCCTCTGGCCCTAGTGGTACTGCTAGGGTAATGACGAACGATGATACGCTGGATATACTCCTCTCGCTCACCCATGTATTCCACTCTACAGCATCGATATACTTCTGGATCCCTTCCGAGTCCGTGTGGCGCCCTCGACTCGAGGCGTGCTCCCACCGTCGTTGCGTTCTACAGCAACTTGTGCATCGTGGGAGGTTTGGATGGGCCTCAATACCCTGCCCCTCCCGCACAGGGCTGGTTTCACATCGTACCCATGGTTCCCGGTGAGGAACCTTGAACGACACCTTACAAGATCCAGGAGATAGGAATAAGTGTCCATATCGGGGACGTCGCCATACTTGGTGAGGTCACTCTAGCAGCTCTGCTTGTAGTAGCAGGTATCCGGCCAGTACGTACTCCAGGTGGCTTCACTTGTGCTCGAACACCGCCAACACTTGAATGTCGAAGTCATAGTGCCAACGGGACATGGTACACTCCCTTCGATAGGACGACCCGTCTCCCGCTCCACTCTGTTGCATGCAAGTCTCCGCGACGTGTCCCGTAACTGACTGCATGGTTCACGCGATACATGCCCAGAAAGAACAGAGCCGCACGCGTGAGCCTTCGTGGATTTCGGGTATGAGCGAAGACTCCCACCACTGCCTATGGCCAGCGCCATCCACCAATCCTAGACATAATCGCCGGACATACGCCTCATTGGTCAGTTCATACTCTACCACCATCACCAAGGCTTGTCAGTGGCCGTGTCGGCGCCGGGAACCTGCCAGCCTCAAACGCTATCCATATATTCCCCAGGACGGAGGACGACCAGGATGCCCCCCACTCGTGTCTTCTCATCGCTTTTGGTTTTACGCCGCCCATTGCCCTCCTCTCATGACCATCGAATCCAATCTTTCCGTTGATGTTCTTGTCATCGGTGCCGGGCCTACAGGACTAGGTGCTGCGAAACGTCTCAATCAAACGGTACGTCTCTTGTGCAATGGCCCAACCACAACATGAAGCTCACAGGGCTCTGTCAGCAGGGATGCTCGTCGTGGATGCTCGTCGACAAGTGTGAGAAGCCTGGCGGCCTCGCCACGACGGACGTTACCCGCGAAGGATTTGTAAGTACTCTCGCGCTCGCCGCCTGATGCCGTGGTCCCCAACAACAAGGGACTGAGCACCGACTCCAGCTCTTCGATGTCGGCGGGCATGTCATCTTCTCTCACTACGCGTACTTCGACGACTGCCTCGACGAGGCGTTACCCGAGCCGTCGCACTGGTACACCCATGACCGCGTCTCCTACGTCCGCTGCAAGCGTACATGGGTCCCGTACCCCTTCCAACACAACCTCTATGCGCTTCCCCCGGAGGACCAAGTGCGGTGTCTGGACGGCCTGATTGACGCCGCGCTCGCAGAGGCGCAGCAGACCACCACACCGCCGCCCGCAAGCTTCGACGAGTGGATTGTCCGCACGATGGGCTTGGGCATCGCCGAGCTGTTCATGCGCCCGTACAACCACAAAGTCTGGGCAGTCTCCCCGCAGCTGATGCAGTGGCGGTGGCTGGGCGAGCGCGTCGCCGTACTGGACCTCAAGGTGGTCGCCCGGTTCATCATGTCGTGGGCAGCATGGGCCGAGCAGGACTCCGACGGAACAGCGGCAGATCTGCGGGCTCGATCGCGTGCCTGTCCGGGCGGAGGGATCGGCGGGAAGACAGACAAGTTGAGAAATAAACACAGACTATGGTGCTTGAATGATCGGCACTGGCGCTACACTGAGCAGTGGTGGGGGACTGACTATCGTCCCAGGGTGCACCGTCTGCATGGGTCAGCTGTGTCGGTCTGTCGAAAGAGAGGGTGGCCGAAACAATCAAGTGGCTGGGCGTGGAGCGTGTGGGCACGCGTTTGTTTGTGCATGCGTGTCATATACGTAGTCTCGCACCTGAAAGTACAAGTGCGGTGTATGTGGTATGTACACTGTGTGTGGGCTGGCCGGCGGAGAGGGTGCACAGCGGCGGGGCGGGGGCAGGTCGCTGATCCCCGCACTGGGCACCCGAGCAGACAGTGACATCCAGCGCGGGACAGGTTGGGCGATGAACGTACAGCCGCTCATCGGTACCAGCATGCTTCTGTCACCGCCGTCTGAATCTTTTCCAACGACGGCAGCCGTTCGTGGCTGTCGAGTCGACTTTCCCAGTGCGTCTGCCGGTGGAGCGTCTTGCGCGCCAGCCGGCGAGGTTTGTCAGATGCAGCCGCGCAAGACAGCCCACGCATGGGGCCGTGCATGTAATCACAGGCTCTCGCAATAGAACAAACCACAGTGTCAGGAATCCGGTCTTGCTCCCCGTGGTTGAGCCGGTCAACGTTGGGGTCGAGTTTTCGGTGAGGGTGCGCCAGCGCCTAAGTCCAATGCCGACTCGCCCAGAATAGGCAGGTCGTGTTGTTCATCGTTCGTCTCGACCATCACCAGGCGGACAACAAAATGTGCACGGCAAGGGCACCAAGATGCTACGGAGATCTATGTACAGGTGACAGACCAAAAAGCGCTCACAATGCGGCCAGACACTCCTACGGCCTCACATATCCTCCCACTCCTCGATCTCCGACTTGGGCTCCTCTGCCGTCTCGACGTCTTCAACCTCCGAATCAGTCCACGAGCTGGCGACCTGAGACGCCGCGGGAGGAGTGCACGAAGACACCTCAGCAGCGGCGGGACCGCACCCTGACCCGGACGCGACCGGCACGAACTCAGTGAGCGGGTCGTTGATGGCCCAGTACCGCCCTGTGCCCGGTCCGGCGGTGGACTGCCCACCGGCAGGCGCGTCCTCCTCAAGCACGAACCGTGCGCTCTTGACGCCGTCCCGCGGGTACAGCTTCTTACGATTGTACCGGTTTGACAGGTCACGCTTCCGCACCCTCCCGGTGTCCTCCCGCTGCATGTTCCGTGGTTGCTCGATGCCGGCGGCGGACAGCTGGGCGCGGTTCAGGTGGAGGCCGACCACGCTCAGGTTGTCGGGGTGGAGGACAAGGGGCGGGGTGACGAAGATGCCTGTGGCCGGCGGCGATGCGTGCTTCTCCGCTGTCGAACGCTTGCCGGAGGGCGGCCTGTTGTCGGGATGGACCGACGGCGGCTTGCGTTTCGCGTCCTGGACAGCGTCAGGAGAGGCAGGCTCGAAGCGGAGGATGTTTGCATCGAGAAGGCCGACCAGCTCATGCAGCAGTGTGTTGCCAACACCTTGGACGGTGTCGAAGTTCAGGAAGGGTATGCGCGAGGGCCACCCGACGATGACCCGGCCGTGTTCGCCCACGACGACGCCTGCGTATCCCTCGATGTCGTAGCGGACGGTCGCAGTGGGGTTGTTGGTCGCCGAGCCTGTTCTGCAGGCGTCAGCAGCAGGACAACCATCGGGGTCGGGGGAGCACTCACGGAACACAGCGGTCATCCTCGAGCGCACTTCAGCGTAAAGGCGGTCACGTTCGGCCAGGCGAGCCTTGATGACGGCGTGCAATGGGGCATTCACGGTGAGGTTCTTGCGGGGCATGCTGGGGGGCAGAGGACGAGGTGAAGCGGGGCACGCTGACAGTCTGGCCAGTATATAGGCTGCCGAGCATCGCATCAGGTTGCAGCCGTGGGTACCGGCTCTATCTCCTGTTGTAGGACATGATCACCCGAAGAAGGACGTTCTCGGACGCCGCCCAAAGCGACCAAAGCCCTCGATTCTGGTGCAGCTGGCACAGAAATCTAGCCGTACGAGTCTGCTTTCCTCGGCACCCACCTCCACTGATGACATGATGTCCAACAGTGCACGGGTGCAGCGTGTACCTGTGGAGCGTATCGACACTCAATGCGCACACTACCGAGGGCGAGGACGACACCAAAAGGGCACATTCCAGTGCTTCTTCGCTCGCGCACACCCGACCCCCGCCCCCGGGCTGGCGGCCGTTCGATATGTCTGGAGACCGCCGTCGCGGTGTGACTGGGACTGACCGGTGCAACGCACTGCGAGTTACCGAAAGAATTGGCGGAGAAATATTCAAAACGAGCTGAGAACAAAGTGGCAGGTGTGTACGCGAGTAGCACATCTATTTGGACGTCCGACGAGCTTAGCCTCGGCCCAGACAACCAACAAATCCCACTGCAATCCCCCGAATGGGCCAGTACGTCTCCTCTTCCACCCTCGGCGCCCGATGTGCACCCATCACATCACAATTACAGCTGGTCATTCCCCAGACAAAAACCTCGCGTGCCCCACCTTCGGCTGACTCGAGAGGCGTCCCCACAAGGCCTCGATGCTGATGGTTCCTGACACACACATGCTGTCAATCGAGCATCATTCCAGGAAGTAGAACAACTCCCGCCATTGTGACCGCTTCACATTGCAGTCCTCCGTGCACAGCTCATATCAACGACTGTCACGCAGATCGGCTCATTGGTCGGGTCCCGCGAAGCGTGCCCTATGGGGGAAGCACAATCCTTCAACCACTACCTCAGGCGAGTAATCAATTTCGTGGGCCGAACACGGACGGCGACTCAGCCACGCAACAATAGGCTACACCGGTGAGAGCCAATCGGGCATTCCAATCCTGCGAGCCCCAAACCCACGCTAATCCGAACGCCCACAGCGCGCTCCGTACAAAGATCGTGGAAAGCCCGATTGGGCTCGGGGACCAGGCCTGTTCGTTCGGGACCGCACACACCGGGGACTCGAGGAACGGACGGCGCCTCTCGCAATGACGGCAGCGCGAACGAGGAAGGCTTCACTTCTTCCCCGTCCGCCGCCCAGCGATCACCTCGCAGGTCCCACCGCAGCCGACGCGAATCCCCTGGAATCCGCCGCCACACCGCATTGTCGGTCGGGCGGGTGCGACGCGTTCCTGACGCTCGTCGACCTCCGTGGTCAATGACGACCGCTCCCCGGTCGGACGTCTCCGGGCGTCCCCCAGCGCGCTCGCAGAGGCGAAGTACGTCGACCTGCCGTCGACACTTTCTGCCATTCCTCCGTAGCCGGTGCAACGTTCGGCGCACAGCGCGCTGCCCCTCGTGCACGGTCGGCGTCGAATCTCCAGTATTCGCGGGGCAAGGGTTCGTGGACGACGGATCGAGGGACGCACCGGCCCCCTGCCAGTGCTGCAGCGAACAGGTGCGTTGTGCAAGGTGGGTCCGTGTCGACCGCGATCCGTCCGCTCCGCGCGTATGTGAACCTGATGGCGGGGCGTAGCCGACGGGCCGACACCCCCACTCCTCCACGATGCAGTCTTCGTCCTCCTAAACCAGGTGAGCACGGGACAGCATCGCGACAGCGTCGGGGGAGGCAACCATGCGAAATGAATGGCAGTCGAGCTCGTCGGCCGTCGGAGATGGATGCGTGAAGACGGTTGCGTGCTCATGCTCACGTATTGCCCGTGAGGGCGGCCTCCTCAATCTGTACGTGCATCCACCGGAAGGACAGGGCCGGTCATGCATTCAACGCCCGTGTGCTGACCCTCCTGCTGTACAGGACGGCGTTGCGGAGCCATGGCACGCTGGCATCCGTGCTGTCTCCCGGCAAGCTTGCCACGGCACCTCCATCCAGGCGGTGAGTCTTGTCTCGATGTACACCGTTGCACAGGTGTATGGCCGCCGGGATGTGGCCCCTCATCGACTGCACTCTGTGAGCGGTGCAGATACTGCACGCGTCCTCTGCGCAGCATCTGTCTGGCCCGTATCGTCGCCCTGTCCGCGCTCTCGACAAAGGCACGCCGGTGTTGAACATGTGGGCAGTTGGAGCGTGCGGACGCCGTGCTCGACAGAGGCGGTAGCAGGCTCGTGATGCAGTATGTTGTCGGCAGCCGGCTGAAATATATTTCTTCGTCCGTCCGGAAGGCGAGAGCGTACATGGATGGTACAGATGCCTGCGCGTACGTACAGACCACCGTGACCGTCCTCTGCGTGCCCGCGGTGACGGCCACATTGCCTGGCGCGGTTCGCCGTGCGGGGCTCGTCCTCGAGAACGGCGCCTGCTGAGCACTCGGCCGCGCGTGTGCACACCGCCTTCCGACTGCTGGGCTGGTACTCGCGCATGCTCCTGTAGCAGAACCCACACGGTGTCCCCGAGTCGGATGTGACACTGTGCTACCTGTGGACGGAACAGCGGTATCAGTGCGAACACGCTGATTCGCGTGGACTCGAACCGCATCGTCCCCACTGACCTGGGCCGCCGCTCTGAGCACAGACGAGCACACGCCGGGCGAGCGTCGCACCCATAGCGGGTTCGCTCCCGAGCATGATCGCCGGCGGACAAGTGCACCTTCATGTCCTGCGAATCGCACGTCCCTCCGGCCGCATCGTCCGACCACTCTTGCTCTCAGGCATGGCGGGTCTGTTCGCAGACAACGTAGCGGCCGTATGGACGTGCCCGTCCTCTGGTAGCTCGAGCGCAGACGCTCCATGTAACGACGCGTGCATACCGCCTGACGGACAAAGTAGACGTCGTAGAGTACATGTGGGTCCAGCGGCGGCCGCGGCGGCTTGCAGTCGTCCACACCGACCCCGCCCGCCTTGCCGCCCTCCACGCCCTGCATGGAGCCATCACACAGAACGGCGGACACTTCGAACGGCGCATCCTGCGCGCTGTGCTCCCTCGGGACCCGAACGGCGCACGGTTGGGACGTCATGCATCCCGTCTGGCGGAGATCCCTCCCTCCGCCGACCGCGGTGCGCATTCCCCTGCTGTGCGACGCCATCCGCCGTTCCTATCGCGGCCACTACGCCATTGCGAGCAGACGTCCGCTGCCCTCCGTTGCCGCCACGGAGCCATTCCCTGTGCCCTCGCACCACCCGGGGTCGAGGGAGCACACCGACACGGCGCCCGACCCTACCCTCGGACGGCAGGGCCATGCCACGACAGCGACAGCGACGGCATCGGACGCAGCAGAGGCAGCGTCGGACGGCCTCGACGGGCTCTTGGGTGCGTTGCAGGGTCACGACGCAGGAAGCGAACAGGCGGCGCACCTTTTTTTTTTCGTGCGAGCGCGTCCGGGCGCGATCCCGCGCCGCGTACACCCACGCCTCTGCAGATGAAGGGAGGGAGGCGGATGGGATGCTTCGTCGGCCGGTGGTGTCCCTCACCCCCAGGTCCTCATCTTCTCTCTCCCCGTCCCCCATCCTCTTGCTTACCCTGCCCTGCCCTCACCCGCCCTCCTACGGTGCTCAGTGCTCACCACCGGCACGTCCGGTGTCGAGAGCATCTGCACGCACCTGGCCCTGTCCTCGACGACGGCTGTCAGCATAGCGCAGGCCCTGATCGCCGACCTACCTGGTGAGAGCTCGTCATCCCGGTGTGCGCAGCGCACCAACGCTCCTCACGATGCCGACCTACAGAGACATGCACGACCTACTTCCTCGGTCTCCATCTGCATCGACGGACGTCTCTCCGCAGTCCACACGCCTCGCCCTCCCCACCGCCCGGCAGATCGACCGTTCACCATCCTGCCGGCGACCTCGCGCCGCACGTCTCGAGTGCTTGCGACGCGAGTCCGCCACGCACCCGTACGTGCCCCCGCCTCTTTTAAGCTTGCTTGAAACTCACCTATCTTTCCCTTGCAGACCATGCGCACAGGACATCGGCACAACACGGTGAGCGAGCGACGGACTCGCCTTGTACGCATATCCTTACTGCATGTTGCGGATAGCCGTTCGAACCCGGCTCCGGTGTCCATATCGACGGTGGCGGCGAATGCACGCTGGCCGCCTAGTGCTCGATAAGAGGCGCAGTGCGGGGAGATGGTGTCTGCCAGGAGAATTTATGGAAGCGGGCGCGGAGGATGTACGGAAGGCAGGCGCGATGGGTGTTACGATAGCCTTCGATAGCGTAGCATTCGCAGCCGGGGCATGTCGAGCGGGAGGGGCGGGCGCGTCGACTGATGGGCTGCATGCCTTGAACATCGCCCACTGTAGTCCAAAGCCGGTGAGTGGGCGACAGCTGCATCTCGTGCACATATCCTGACCGTACGTCGTGGTTAGGTGTGCTCACCTCACGCACGGATGTTCGGAACCACTGCGGTGCTCTGGCATCCGCTGCAGACAAGCGACTGACCGGCACTTGATGACGCTCGCGGTCGGCGCGGGCGTGGCGCTGTGCAGAAAGGGACGTGTTCGGTAGCGTGTCTTGCGTCCGGAGAGTGTAGTACGCGCAGCTGTGTATGTGTGAACGAGCGGGAGACGGCGAGCGTGCAGACAGGCGGGGAAGGTGCCTCGGATGCGTGGCATTTTATGGCGGTTTGCGTGCCTGAGGACGCTCAGGCGAGTGCGTCGCGCTCAGCTGGAGACATCCTGCGAGATACGAGTGAGACGGGCGGGCGGCGAGTCCTGCCTGGGATGCGGATGCCTCGGATGGGTGGCATTGGATGGCGCTTTGGACGGGCAGATAAATATCGTGGCCGTGACTTCACCCCGCATGTGCTCTGTTATCGCCGCGAGGGCAGGCGCCGTCGACGGAGCGATCACCTATGACTGCTTCCGAGAGTGAGCCGGAGGACGGTGCGCTCACCATCGCCTCTTTCGCAGACGCGTACAGTTTGTCGCGGATAGAGAGGCTCTCCTCACGCCACACCGCGGCAACGCGTTTGAAGCCTGCCCCAGGGAACCAGGAGGGGTGCCGTTGCAGGCTGGGAAAGGTCTCTACGAGGAATTGCCAGGGGGTCGCAATATCGTTCGTGACAGTCGCCAGTCGTTCGACAAGCGTGTAGTGTTCCTTGTCTCCCGGGGACACATCGAGGCCGTATACGATCCGAAGGATGGTGGCAGCGAATGAACTGTTCCAAAACGGGCCCGCCGGTGAGAACGCGTTTCGGAGGCAGGACCCTGGCAGATGGGAATGACACTCACAACTTGATGTGTGCGGAGAAGTCTGCGGGCGTGCTCAGCAGTCCACGCAGCAGGTTACGCGTCGTCTGCAGCTGGGCGGGGTAGTACCGAGCAATGGCCTCGGACACGAAGGACTGCTGCAGTGCACGCCTGTACTTGCGCCGCCTCGGTGTGTAGTTCTGAAAGACAAATATCCAGTCTAGCTCCGTCCTGGGTGCGTGATGAAGGAATCTGCTGTCAATGCCTGTGGCGCATTGGGCAACTTGCTTACTCACATGTCTACCATGACGAGATGCGGGCGGTGCGAGTAGTTCGCCGACCGCTTTTCCAGGAGTCCGCAGGCAGCTTCATGTGTGTCTAGGAGGATGATTGAGAGTCCGAGGGCCTTGAGGGATACAACCTCGCCTGTCCATCCTTATGAGTCCTGGCAAGGCCTGTGGCGTGCTTAGCAAGGCAAAGACGTACCATACTTCTGTGGGAGCTTGTGAAACTCAGGCCCGAGATGTTTCTTGGGAAAATCGAAGATGTTCCCCAGGAGCGGCAACGGTCGCGGGCCCGGAGGAAGCGGCAGAGTCTTTTTGCTCCGCGCTCTGTAAGCCCTTAGTAAGATGGAAAACGCAACGACTACGCCGAGCACGAGAAGCCAGGGAGAAGTCTCCGGCGCATTGAGTGAGGTCATGAAGGTGGCCATACGCGTCGCCTTGCAAGATAGTTCTCGTCAGGGTGCTGCGTGACGCCGAGGTGTATATAGTGGTTCTGGGCGGCGAGGTCCGACGTCCGTGTCCGCTGTGTCCGCCGTGTCCGCGCAGCGGACGTCTCCAGTTGGAGACCGACGGCCGGGATATCTTGGAAGCACGATTTCGACGGGTAATCTGCACGGCGCAGGGATGGAAGGAGCAGTCGAGCAGTTGTCCGCGGCGGGAGATTTGCGCTGCACTCCGGTATCGTGCTCGTGCGAGGCGCAGCGTTTCGTCTGTGGCCGTGCACGCTCTTGACGGGGGTGTGGAAGACCAGTGTACAGTCCCGATGAGACAGCACGAGGAGACGGACATGGCTGGGTGGTTCCGCAGTGTTTGTGCTCGTGTCGGTGTCTGCGGACGAGGGAGAGTGCATAAGACGGCGAGCCAGCGTCGACCCGAATGAGCTCGTATGCTGTTGATGCAGTGATGCGCACGCCCGGCTGCCGACGAGCTCGAGGTACCGCTGTGCTTGACCGCGTGGCGAAATCGGTGGCGCGAAGGTGGCGGTGCAACTGTATGCACTCGATGTGCGCACGGCGGGCGGGGTGTCGGCAAACGAGCGCGGACGGCGACGCGGGCGGGCAGAGAGAGAACGGACAGAGAGCGAGAGCGAGAGCAGACTGAGAGGCCGAGCTTGGACCGTCGACGCTCGGCCCAGAGTGCGGCCGAGTGCGGTCGAGGGGCGTGCCCAGCTGCGGCCCCTCTGTCCTCTGTCTGCCAATCCACGTCCCGGGCTGCGTCCGCGGGCGCCTATCCGGCGCGCGATCGGCCAATAATAGCATGCTCAGGCTGCACGCGAGACTACAGACTGCGCGACATACGCAGCGCCCTCGTCCTCCAAACCCTCATCCTTGCTCTCCTGCCTTGACATGCACTCACCATGGACGGCTGGAACACACTCTCGTCGGGTCTCGCGGGCCTCATCCTCGGCCAGTCTGCGAACGAGTCTGCCAAGGGCTTCCAATCCAGCGTGCAGGCCACCAGGGAGCGTCTTGGCCAGGTTGCCCCCGAGGAGATCACTGAGCTCCCCCAGACTACGTACCAATCCTCGACCTCGTCACAGCGGATGTAAACTGTAGCTGTGTAGAATACAAGGTCCTCGAGGCCCGTGTCGATGCTCTGCGAGCGGCCCACCTCGCGCTCCTCAAGTATGCGCATCCTCCGAGTATCATACGGAACGGCGCACTGACCACTCGTGTACTTACACAGGGTCACAAAGGTCTACGAGTCCGAAACGTACGACTACCCCACCCAGATACAAGAGTCCATCACCGAGCTGGGCACGACCATTGGGCACGGCATCACCAACTTCGCCGCCGCGAACCTCAAGGGCACGGCCCTCCCCGCGCCTGCGCCCGCCCAGCCAAACGCCCCCCAGCACAAGACGCTCCCGCACGCGATCGGCCGCGCGGCGACGAACGCGGCGACGGCCGTGCAGCAGACGTCTGGTGCCGGGGACGACAAGCTCGGCAAGGCGCTGCAGGTGTACGCGGGCGCGTGGGAGAAGATCGCGGATGCGCGCGTCGAGCAGGACGGCACGATTCGCGAACGTTTCCTCCAGCCGTGGCAGACGACGCTCTCGACGAGCATCAACGTCGCGATGAAGGCCCGCCAGGCCGTGCGCGTGAGCCGGCTCGAGCTCGACGCCGCGAAGCAGACGTAAGTGTGCCTGCGTTGGAATGGGCCAAGGAGCGAGCGTGGTGACTGTGGTTGGGGCAGGCTCAAGAACGCGAGTCCGGCCAAGCAGGAGGCGGCCCGGCTTGAGGTCGAGAACGCGGAAGACGACCTCGTGCAGAAGACCGAGGTGGCGATCACCCTCATGAAGACCGTGCTCGATAACGTGCGCGCATTGCATTCACCGGGTGAAACTACCAACTGACTGCGGCCCACAGCCCGAACCCCTCAAGAACCTGAATGAGCTTGCGAAGGCACAGGTCAGCTTGTGATTTCGCACACGTCAGTGGTTGGCGCTAAACATACCCCGCAGCTCATGTTCTACGCCACTGCGGCCGAGGCGCTCTCGAGTGTCCAGGGCGAGATCGAGGAGCTGAGCGTTGCTGCCGAGGGTGAATACCGGTGCGTATACACAGCTCTGTTGTGAGTTACCTCCGACCGACAATCCGTCCCTGCAGGAAGACCCGCGACCACTGAGTAATGACCCATGTACTGCGCGGCACTATAATGGACCCTGTCCCCGTTGTACTGCTTCCCTCTCCCCTCTCTTCCATGTCCCCTCTGGCCCTAGTGGTACTGCTAGGGTAATGACGAACGATGATACGCTGGATATACTCCTCTCGCTCACCCATGTATTCCACTCTACAGCATCGATATACTTCTGGATCCCTTCCGAGTCCGTGTGGCGCCCTTGACTCGAGGCGTGCTCCCACCGTCGTTGCGTTCTACAGCAGCTTGTGCATCGTGGGAGGTTTGGATGGGCCTCAACACCCTGCCCCTCCCGCACAGGGCTGGTTTCACATCGTACCCATGGTTCTCGGTGAGGAACCTTGGACGACAACTTACAAGATCCAGGAGATAGGAACAAGTGTCCATATAGGAGATGTCGCCATATTTGGTGAGGTCACTACAGCAGCTCTGCTTGTAGTAGTAGGTATCCGGCCAGCACGTACTCCAGGTGGCTTCACTTGTGCTCGAACACCGCCAACACTTGAATGTCGAAGTCATAGTGCCAACGGGACATGGTACACTCCCTTCGATAGGACGACCCGTCTCCCGCTCCACTCTGTTGCATGCAAGTCTCCGCGACGTGTCCCGTAACTGACTGCATGGTTCACGCGATACATGCCCAGGAAGAACAGAGCCGCACGCGTGAGCCTTCGTGGTTTTCGGGTATGAACGAAGACTCCCACCACTGCTTATGGCCAGCGCCATCCACCAATCCTAGACATAATCGCCGGACATACGCCTCATTGGTCAGTTCATACTCTACCATCATCACCAAGGTCTTGTCAGTGGCCGTGTCGGCGCCGGGAACCTGCCAGCCTCAAACGCTATCCATATATTCCCCAGGACGGAGGACGACCAGGATGCCCCCCACTCGTGTCTTCTCATCGCTTCTGGTTTTACGCCGCCCATTGCCCTCCTCTCATGACCATCGAATCCAATCTTTCCGTTGATGTTCTTGTCATCGGTGCCGGGCCTACAGGACTAGGTGCTGCGAAACGTCTCAATCAAACGGTACGTCTCTTGTGCAATGGCCCAACCACAACGTGAAGCTCACAGGGCTCTGTCAGCAGGGATGCTCGTCGTGGATGCTCGTCGACAAGTGTGAGAAGCCTGGCGGCCTCGCCACGACGGATGTTACCCGCGAAGGATTTGTAAGTACTCTCGCGCTCGCCGCCTGATGCCGTGGTCCCCGAAAACAGCGACTGAGCACCGACTCCAGCTCTTCGATGTCGGCGGGCATGTCATCTTCTCTCACTACGCGTACTTCGACGACTGCCTCGACGAGGCGTTACCCGAGCCGTCGCACTGGTACACCCACGACCGCGTCTCCTACGTCCGCTGCAATCGTACGTGGGTCCCGTACCCCTTCCAACACAACCTCTATGCGCTTCCCCCGGAGGACCAAGTGCGGTGTCTGGACGGCCTGATTGACGCCGCGCTCGCAGAGGCGCAGCAGATCACCGCACCGCCGCCCGCGAACTTCGACGAGTGGATTGTCCGCACGATGGGCTTGGGCATCGCCGAGTTGTTCATGCGCCCATACAACCACAAAGTCTGGGCAGTCTCCCCGCAGCTGATGCAGTGGCGGTGGCTGGGCGAGCGCGTCGCCGTACCGGACCTCAAGGCGGTCGCCAGGGACGTGGTCCTTGGGACCCATGGGGGGTCGTGGGGTCCGAAACACGACGTTTCGGTTTCCTGCGCATGGGGGAACCGGGGGGATCTGGGATGCTGTGGCCCGCACGCTACCAGAGAAATGTCTGCATCTGGGAAAACAGTACACCGTGGTGAAGGTCGACGCGGCCGCACACGAGGTGTATCTGGAGGACGGCAGTACCATCGCGTACCGGAAGCTCATCTCCACCATCCCTCTTGACCTGTTCTGCTCCGCCCTAGGAGATGAGGAGAACCAGACCCTCAGCCAACGCCTCCTGTACACGACTACGCATGTTGTCGGCATCGGCATCCGGGGCGAACGACCGGAGCGTATCGGCGACAAGTGCTGGCTCTATTTTCCAGAGGACGACTGCCCATTCTACCGCGCCACAGTCTTCTCGAACTACTCGCCCAACAACTATCCGCGTACGTCAGCTGTGCTGCCCACTCTGTACACCGCAGCTGGAGAGGGCAGCTCGCCGGAGGCGAAGGTCGGACCGTATTGGTCTCTCATGGTCGAAGTGTCGGAGTCACCAACGAAGCCCGTCGACGCAGTAAATATAGTAAAGGACTGCATTCGCGGCCTGCTCAACACCGAGCTGCTCTCTCCTTCCGATGAGATCGTCTCCACATACCACCGCAAGTTCGAGCGAGGGTACCCTGTCCCGTCTCTCGAACGCGACAAGGTCCTCGCTCACCTCCTCCCGCGACTGAGGGCGCGAGGTATATGGTCGCGCGGTCGCTTTGGGGCGTGGAAGTACGAGGTCGGGAACCAAGATCGTAAGTTCTAACTTGTTGTTGCTTGATGCCGTGGATGTCACTTATTGGACGCTGGCCACATTCAGACTCCTTCATGCAAGGCGTCGAGGCGGTCGATAACATCTTGTATGGCACCCTGGAAGACACACTCCCCTCGCCAGATTTCGTGAACGGTCGATTCAACGAGAAACGGCGTTTAGGTCGGCTCGTAGGACACAGCCATGTCTCTCCTAGTTTACGATCGGTTCATTGTGCCGACTAGTCGACCCTAGAGGACAGAAGAGGGATACTCTCGACACGCTCCATAGAATGTACCACTACCAGTGGTGGGCCGGGAGGCGTCTTCGGTCCTCGCAGTTTAGGACTAAATTCGCCAAACGATCAGCGACTCAAATGTGAGTTTGGGGTTCTGCGATTGGTGATCTGTAGTCTAATTGCTTGAATATAGTAACACTAGGATTCTCTGTGTTGAGCCGTAGCCTTCAAGGTCAAGAGCCAGTGGCTCGCTGAGGGGTATCTTATAGTTGCACTTGTGGCCATCATACAAGCCGGGCCTCATGGATTGTCTTCACCGTCGAGAGATATTTTGAATGGAATGGCTTTAGGCCTGTGCTTCAAAATACTAGAGGACTCTGTAGACTGAGGAGTCAGGAGACTGTTTGAAGTTTTGTACTTGGCAGTGGACTTGTCGCCGCAGGGCCTCGCTGCTCCTCGCAGGCCTTGGAGAAGCCGGCCACGTGGTCTTGCGGTCCCCGGGGTCCGCTAGACGCGTACACCGACGCGGACGCGTAACCTGCGCATACACTCACTTGCTCTCCTCGTCCTCTTCATCCTCGTGCTGCTCCCATCGCCCGACGAACAACATGGCAACTGCATCTGTATACAAGGGCGCTGGCTTTGACTTTACAAACGAAGTTCGGTACGTCGAATACCGGGATGACCTATCCATGCGTGTACTGATGCAAGTCCTCACGCCGCCAGGAACACATTCCTCACCGAGCGCGGTATTCCCCTCCCCAAAGCTACCAGCACCGGTACCACCATCGTCGGATGCCTCTTCAAGGACGGGATTGTTCTCGGCGCGGATACACGTGCGACAGAGGGTCCTATCGTGGCGGACAAGAACTGCGAGAAGGTACGTTTGCCGCCACAGCTAAATGGTGCAGATCGCTGCAGTCTAATACTGCTGGCGTAGATTCACTACATCACGGACAACATTCGCTGTTGCGGTGCCGGTACCGCCGCGGATACTGAGTTCACGACTGCCCTCATCTCCTCCAACATGGAGCTGCACGCTCTTTCGACCGGCCGCAAACCCCGGGTAGTAACGGCGATGACCATGCTCAAGCAGATGCTCTTCCGGTACGTATCATCCGGAATGCGTTTCATGTATGTGACTATGGCTGACGCTCGTTCTTGCAGATACCAAGGTCACATCGGCGCTGCTCTTGTACTTGGCGGCGTAGACGCGACAGGCCCGCAACTGTTCACGATCCACCCCCACGGATCAACAGACAAATTGCCCTATGTGACCATGGGTTCGGGTAGTCTGGCAGCAATGGCGGTCTTTGAGGCAAAGTGGCGACCCAACATGGAGGTACGTATACGCGCAATCGCATCTCAAAGTATTGCTGCTCACTTTGCACAACTTCGCATTCTCGCAGCGCGCGGAAGCGCTCGATCTTGTGTGCGCCGCCATCTCGGCCGGTATCTTCAACGATCTTGGCTCAGGTTCCAACGTGGACGCATGCATCATCACCGCGTCCCATACCGAGATGCTCCGCAATGTCGTGAAACCCAACGAGCGGGTGCAGAAAGAGCGGTCCTACCAGTTCCGCCGGGGAACGACGGCGATCAAGAAAGAGGAAATCCGGAGCCTCATCGTTGACGAGGACATTACGACAATTCTCGGCGGACATGGGCGCGGCGCAGCCGAAGGCGAGGCCATGGACACGAGCTAGACTACTCGCGCTCAAGAGGAGACTGTGTCTATGTTGTAGGTGCGAGCGACTGTAATTGTATTGGATGGTCTGCAGGAAGTCTGTTTTTTGGCTTGTGCGACTGTTGTGATCATCGCCTTCGTGTTTTGCATTTCTGCTAAGCAATGTGGTGCCATGCTGCAGTGCAAGGTGACGGTGGGTTTCATCTTCGTTCTCCTGTAGTCCAGCGCGGGGTGCTGAGCAGACGCTACGCAGTGATATTGTCATCCATAAACCCCGAACAGTTGTCCCCATAACTCTGGAACGAACTAACATCGACACCTTCATCGCCCGCCTGTACCTTGATTGCCCTCATGGTCCTCGCGTCGACCATCGGCTATGATGCAATCTCTCCGTTCCCGGTTCGATTCCCTCGGTGTTGACTAGTTTGCCTTGCAAGGTCGGCTCTCACGCGACAGCGCAGTGTACTATATATACTGACGTTGTGCCCCGCTTCCTTCTGAAGACTGACGGTTCGCTCTCATGTATGTGAACTTCTGCACAAGTATGAGTACAACTCGCACTGCAACACGATGTGCCCCTCAGGGTAGGCGCCATCGATCTTCGACCATCAAAGCTCGATAACATAAAGGCTTCGTTCGGATATGCGCAGAGGGGACGTCGTACCGCTTTACTCCAGCTCCAGCTATGCCCAGTTCTCCCGGCCTCCTCAGAGTCGAGGTCAGTACTCTGGCTGCTCTTATCTAACAAGACTGACCATCATATGCAGCTCCTCGTGCTGTTCGTGGAGACGCTCCTATTGGGGGGTTTTTGTATCCTGTACCTCATCTCCATCTGGATCCTGGTGTGCAAGCGAGACCGCTCCCTGCACTCTACTTCGAACCTATGGATGGCCGGAATCGTCACAGTGATGCTTTTACTCGCAGGGACAGTATGTAAACCATTCGTCTTCGCCTTCGCGCAGGCTCCACCCCGTTGACGCTTTCATTCACTTAAGTACCTCTCTCTCGATGTCCGGCACCTGGTGGCCACAATAACGGTCCCGGAGGAACATGGGCATACCTCAAGGAACAAGCCAGCGACTCATCGCGCAACGCAGAACCCGTCATCTATATCGTGCTGACCTTTTTGTGGGACATGTTCATGGTATATCCAAGCCCATACCTCGTTGACAGACCGATGACCGATCTTGCTGACCGGGCGCTAGACCTACCGCATCTTCGTCGTCTGGAACCGGAAGTTCGTCTCCTTGGTCGTACCCGCCATACTCCTGGTCGGCCATGCAGGTGAGCAACTTCGGTGTTTCATTTCTCCATTTCCTTCCGCTCTAAGCTCTCTGCAGTTGCCACAGCATACATCGCTGATGGGCTGCTCTGGCACGAGGATTCCGACATGTTTGACACACTCTTCGACCCAAAAATCCACCCACGCATCCTAGGCTACTTCTCTGTCAACCTCTTTACGAATGTGGTGATGACTTGTGAGTTTTACAGACGTCTTTAGCCTGCCTCGGGAACTGTGGTACTGATCCTTTGTGTTGGGAGTCCTGCTCCTCGGCCGTCTTTGGTGGTATGACCGACAGAGCAAACGATACCGCACAGTGCGCGCGGCGCACTCGATGCACTGGCGGGTGATGCGGACCATCATGTGGTCCGAAGGCGTCTACTCGCTCGGCTTGATCCTCAACGTAGTCGCATGCGGAACCCTCCCGGACTGGGTCCTCGTCACCAGCGCCATGATGCCTCCCCTTATCGTGCGTCCTCAGTCGCATCCTCTTTCTCCGAATTCTCTTCGTTCACGGGGCTCCCCCTGTCACTGTCTAGGGCATATCGTTCTCCATGATCATCATCCGCATCGGGCTTAGTGAAGCATTGTCGAACAGCGGAACGGGGGATAACGCTCAGCACCCCGACCGTGGCAGAACGGTGTTCGGCGAACGGGTGCCCGTGGCGCTGCCCCCTATCGCGGTCAGCGTGTCGATCTCGCATAGGGTTGACTCCGAGGACGTGATCGTGTGTGACAAGAGCGCATCCGCCTGCTGCGATGCGTCTTCGGAAGATGTGCCGACGCGTGAAGTGGACACGATTGTATAAATGTAGAGCACATATCGTGTATGTCTTCCACTCTAACTATAAACCTTCATGGACGCAGCTGATATCTTCGTCATCACCTCCAGTTGCATGAATGCGAAGAAGGATCGCGTAGAGTGCACCATATGCCAAGTCATAACCTGTTCACGGCAATACATACACATCGGTTGTGTCGGAGTGGCTTGCGGCCGACATCTAGGGTACGATACCTATGAACATGGGATGCACCAGCTACTCGAGTCTCCACCGTTTCTCTCGTTTGAAGGGCTTACTCTCATGCTCGTATGCTGGTGCAGATTGAATCCGCCGCCGAACGCTTGAGTCCCACGGTGCGTCATACACGCCCCCCGAAGAACCAGATAGCGTTCTGTCCCTCAACACTTCTTCGGCTTCGTCGAGGAGGCACCATCAGCTTCGTCTGAGCCTGTGTGACGCCGTGCACTGACCTGTGCCCCCGCCGCAATTCCGGCATCACACATGGAAGGAAACATCTTCCCCAGCGTCATTCTGTATCGCTTCATCATGACCTCCTGGAGGTTCTAACCTGCGCGATTCAGACGATACAACACTCCGTGAAGACTGAGGTTGGTCATACGACCTGCACCCAAGCACGCTCCACCTCGGCAGGTATGTTTCGCTGCAACTCGTGATATACTTACAGTTTCTGACACTGTACTTCTTGGAACACTGCTGTTTTAATGTTTCGTCATGGCATACCCCATCTCGTTGTGGATGCTTGTGTATAGATGCAAGTTTTGTCGCCAACGGTTAACGAGGCTAGGAATATGGCTATTTATATCACTATGGGCATACTGCCCCAACTCGTAATAAGTCAGGGGTCGACGCGTGGGCCGACCTAATATCCGATATGGTCGTATCTGCTCACTCACCTCGCATTTTCAGGGGATTGCTTTCACGCTCATCATCACACATGTGGGCTTCGACGAGATCATGGGCCAACTGGACAATGATGACGACCCGCAAAAGTCAAACTTGCAGTAGGCGATCGGGAACACGTCGGTCTCCTCGAGGCCGTCCCTTGCTGGCGCTTTGCACCCGGAGTGTTCGCTGGACGGTTCAATCAACAAAGTTGGAGAAGCGGTTGTCGACCGAAGTGCGGACTGAGCTTGGCGTGCACGGGGCGCCTATAGGCGGTGTTACACCCGCGTCGTGGAGCGGTGTTGACTCTGATCCCATGCGCCCTGTCCTAATACTGTACGTCTCACCCGCGACCAGAACATGACTGGTGCTGTATAACAAGGTTTCGACAGGCGCGCTACCCTGATGTACCTACGGCTCCCACAGACGAACTCTAACACGATTCGAAGTGATATTGTCCGCGGTACCTCAAGTCCCCGACAACGCTGTCGGGAATCTGCCTCCCGTTCAGGTCATAGGGATAGGGCAGCGTACCTTTCACATCTAGGCGTCGATGGTCAGCCCGAACCTTGCTATAATAAACCTCAGGTTGCCCTCCATCCCCCGACACGATCCAGGTCGCCGCAAGACCAACCTCTCCGAGTCCACGCACTGCGATTGTCCAGGAGCTCATGCAAGACTCCTCGCTGCTTACCATCGAGGTAGATATCATGTTCCGGATATGCGGTCGCTCGAGAGCAAAGCTGACGACCTGAGTGTCTTAGGTGTTCGTCCTCTTCATAGAGGCCTTGCTGTTCGGGGGCTTTCTCGTCCTATACCCGATGTCAGTATGGATCCTCATGTACAGGGAGCGACGGACGCGACGCTCGAGAGTAGGACTATGGATGTTCGTCACCGTGACCATGATGTTTCTCCTAGCACTTGTGGTACGCCCTCTCATAACGGTCCCGCGACTAAGCACCACTAACCAAGAACCTATGGTATCAGCACCTAGCCTTTGACGTTCAGTATACAGTGCTCGCATTCGTGCGCCACGGCTCGACTCCAGGCGGTCCTACGCGATACATCACGTCGGCGGAAGGGAATGGTGCATTGGCCCACATCATAGATCCTATCTTGTTCGCCATCCTCACGCTCGTCGGAGACAGCTTCATGGCACGTTTGTCCCCTTCTGTGCCCCGCAATAGCTATCTAACGAAAGGAGTACTGGCAGACCTACCGAACATATGTGGTCTGGGAACGCAAACCGATAGCCATCGTCCTGCCGGTCCTACTCCTCACCGGGAAGATAGGTGGGTGCTCTCCGCGACCAGCGTCTTCGAACAGAGGTTCCCAATGTTCACTCCGTCTCTGGATGGTAGTCTGTGCGGGCTCGATCGGTTACGGCTTGTACAACTCGCCTGGAAGACATGGGGATGGCGGCTTCTTCGCGGACGCCATCTTCGGGCGCATGATCGGGTACTTCGTCCTCACCCTGCTCACAAACCTTAGCATGACGTGTGAGCACGCCTCTCGCACTTTCCTCGAACGAGTCACCTGACATATGCCACCCAGTGCTTCTCCTCGGGCGCATCCTCTGGTCCGGGAGGGAGATCCGGAAGTACCGCATCGGACGCGCCGCGGCCGGGATGCACTGGCGGGTGATGAAGACGATCATTCAGTCCGAGATCGTATACTCCGTTGCCGTCGTTCTCAACCTCGCGGCATACGTCGCGCGATCGAACCTAGTCTTGATCACCTTCGCAGCTTTGCCCCCTCTTGTGGTGCGTTTTCCATACCGCCTCCCCCGCGCTCAGGATGCTCACCGAGGTGATACTCAGGGAATTTCTTTTACGCTCATCATAACCCGTATAGGGCTGAGCGAAGTAGTCGACAGCTCGTCCGGCAACGGTGCGGCGCTCATGGAAACGATTCCAGCGGTGTCCACGGCTATAGATGACCATACCTTGAGGACGTCTTCGCCCATTGCGATCAACGTCATGGTATCCCGTATGGATGACATTGGTTTGACTTCCCATATCATACAGGAAGACAAGCGATCCCCTATAGCATGCAACTACGCGGAGTCCGTGGTCGTCATTGGGCCTGGTACCGGTAGCCGGAACCATTCAATCGACGTATGATCTGTATATCTTTGAATCTACATCTTGTGTATCCGCACGGGGTACGCGTATGCCTCCGACACAAAGTGGGCACGACTGGAACGGATCCCCCTGCGGTGAATCTCCGGGATACTCAAGCGTATGTTTAGAGCAATCAGCCTGTGAGTTCTCACTATGTTAACTCTTATAGCATCGAGCTTTGATGCATTCCCCGGCCCGATGCTGGAAACCCTTTGGCAGTCGTTACAGCAGCCGCACAGATCGACATTCCCGTTTTCAGAGAGCGAGGGGACGTATTGCGATTTGTCTATTCAAGCGCTGCTGACCCTCGGCACCATAAATTCCAGGGGCAATTCACTATGGTTCTGTCTATAAGCGCCGTGAGATCATAATGCGACGAATGGCTCTTTACAGTACGACGAGCCCGAATTCGAAGACACCGCTGACGTCCCCGGTCTCACCAGGTATGCCTATGAAAAGGGGTTGGTTGTTCCAAATTACCGTGGTACGTCCTGCATGCTCTCGTGAATGTGTGCTTTCAATGGAGCGCAACCTATCGCCTCAGACCTCAAGACCTCGATTCCCACAGTGGCGCCAATATCATGATGCCTCCGTCAGAAGGAGTCGCAGCTGGACAATTCAGAATTACTGCCGCAATTTCCAGACTCAGGCAAGCGCCTGGAAGCAGCATCATGTCAAGCTCCTCTGGGAGCAATTGTGGGCCGCGCGCGGCATCCGAATCGTCGTTTGTGCGTGCCGCTTAGGCTGACATTAATCGATCAAACTCAGTGACCGCGATCCGTTAAGACCTGTGGTCCAGCGGCAGGGCCATAGCATAGGACTTCTCTAAATCCCCAAACTTGATTCTCTTCGCGCAACCCTCGAAGAAGTGCAATGTATCTCACTGTGTGGGTGAGTGCTCTACCCAACTGTCCTGTGTGACAGTGTCACCTTGGTGGAAACTTACCACCACGCTCTCCGACGTTCTTGCTGCAGTTTTTCGCCTTTTTCGTCGAAGCAACGTTGATCGGGGTCTTCCTCACTCTGTACCCCATCTCGATGTGGATCCTCGTGAAGAAGGAGCGTCGCTATCGCTCACGGCCGAGGGTCAGCATATGGTCGGGAGCGACCATGTCCGCCATGTTCGTGTTGGCTCTGATAGTACGTCTCAAAACCAGTTCTGGCCCTCTCTCTCCCCTGCGCTTATGAATACAACAACGACCACAGCACATGGCTCTGGACGTGCGATACGCCATGAGTCTCTTTGTTCCCCAATACGCCGCGGATCCGACCAAGTGGTCCGTCACCGGGGTCGCGAATCCGTTCCTTTTTGCTGTTCTCACTATCATCGGGGATGGCTTCATGGTACGTAGCCCAAAACTCGTCTTGGGGGGAAGGGGGGGGGACCATGGGACGAGAGTGACGTGCCTGTCGCAGGCTTACAGGACATACATAGTCTGGGGAAGGAGGTCTATCGTTCTGATTCCCCCTATTCTCCTCCTGGCTGGGATGATCAGTAAGTGACGCACATTCTGTCTTCCTCATTGTCACGCCGCAGGTACTCAGGGCACCGCCATAGCTGCCGGCACCTTCGTCGCTCGGGGACTGCTCTCGATACCTCACGACAGCGAGGCTTTCCAGAACCCGTTCCTCGCTGACACAGTCATCCCGCAAATGACCTCGTACTTCGTCATCACCCTTCTCACCAACCTAAGCATAACATGTAAGTACTTACTCAACGCACCCCGGCAGATCCTGTGTTCACTCATTGCTTCCGCTATGGAAAACCTCCACAGCCCTCCTGATCGGTCGTATACTGTGGGTCGAACGCCAGACAATCAAGGCATGCCGAGTCGGAAACCGAATCACCCCGAAGAGCACGCGGCGCGCGGTCATGGTCATCCTCCAATCCGAGACCGCCTACTCCGTCGCCGTCGTCCTGAACCTCGCGGCCTACCTGGCACGCTCGAACCTTGTTTACCTCACCTTCGCCGCCCTGCCACCGCTCGTCGTAAGTGGACGTATCCCAGATCTATCAATCCGTGGCTGGCTTGACAGGCATCCGTCCGACTTGCAGGGAATCTCCTTCACGCTGATGATCACGAGCATTGGCTTGAGCGAGATGGTCGCCGCCCCGACGGCCCTCTCGCTCTCCGAAGTCGTGGCCGCGGCCCATTCCCCACTTGAAACATTGACAGAGACGGCTGAACCCGGCGGGGGAAGTGCGGCGACGACGACTCACGAATGGGAGCTTCCTCTACGTTTGTCTCCCGTCGACATCCGCCAATCCATCACCCGCCTGTCCAAGGACACCAACAGCTCGCTGCATTCTGAAAGGAAACTCCCCAACGATGACTCGAACTTCACCAAGAAGGGAACCCGAGATCGTGACGACTGAGGACGCGGACTTGGACGGGGAGATCTGTAGTTCTCTCTGGGACCAATGTAATTCATACGGTTGCGCATCGTACTGTCCTTTGCCTGGCTGATCAGGCGGGAGCACTAGCGTAACTCAACTCAAGCCCTTGCATTGACGGTGGAGCTTCGTCCTGCATGGCCGGATGATCTAGCAAGTCCACTCGTAATTGGTGGAGCACTGTACTGTTCTCACAGAACAGCAGGAATTGCACCCACTGCAGCGAGTACTCACCACGCTGAGACAGACGCTGAAATAGGCGCCCGTGCCAAACCGGGTCCCCGGTGGTCCAGCTACAATGCTTGATGCAGTATGAAACGGTGAGTATATATGTAATGGTTCATGAATGTGTGCAAGCAGGAGGATGCTCACTTTTCGGATACCTGCGGGGGCAAGGGCCTCAATGCCTGCCCCCGCTTCCGACGGAGGAGCAACCAGGGGTGACTGCACAGGAGGGCGCCATCTCCCGCACAGGCCCCCGATCGCCACCACCGTATATCCCTCCCCAAGCTGTCCTTCGCCATGCCTGTAATGCAAAGGGACAGCACTAGTCAGCCCACAGCACCCGTGAGGCAGGGTAACGAAGAGCATACCGGTAACATGTAGGTCGCAGGTTTGAAGGACGATCTGTTCTGGCAGTCTAGGGGTGTACCAAATCCGCAGGAGAACAGACTGGATGAAAAGGAATCCGCGATACTTCCTGCACGTTCGAGAAGACCGGCATCCCAGGGTGATCCAAGCCCTCCGCCAACCTTCTCGACGTTTAATCCTAGGTCTTGTCCTGGTGGGCTTGTCTAATCCTCGCCGTCTTCCATGTCGAGATTGCAGACAATGTGGTACCTGTTGGTAGAAGGTAAAGAAACGATACGCGATGGTCTTCTGCGCGACATAGAGCGTCGGACAGTGAGCCCGCGGTCAGTGGGGCCCACAATCCTCATGCCCTAGCACACCGCCGCAGCCGCCGACCTTACCTCTCCCCCCCATTATATGTCGTTCAGTCGGCTCGGCCTTCAGCTAGACGCGCGAGCACCTTCAAACTATCGGGGAAGATCAACGACTGATGGTGGAGATCACCGGCGAATTGAACACACCTGTCAACCATGGCCGTACAGTCACTTGAACGACCTTATACCAGCCATGGCTCTTGAGGGCAGTATAGGGTATATATGGGCAGTCAGACTAGGCCTCGTAATGCGTGCATGGGAATTACTTACTTTCTTCACACTCATGCGAGGGCGGAGACCCGAAGGTTCCGCCCCCGCCCCGGCGAAGGACGACGACTAGAGGCAACCACACGGGAAAGAGAGGGCGCCATCTCCCCGCATAGGCCCCCAGCTGCCGCCTCCGCGCGGTCCTGATACTTCAACTGTTCATCGGCAGATCTATAATCATGACCGAAGAGGGAGGGTCACGGTCAGCCTCGGCCGGGACACAAATGAGGCTAAAAAGAGGCGTACCTGTCGGTGGTCGGATACTTGCAGGCTTGAGGCTTGTTGCTTCTTCGTGTATACTGCCTAAAGGGAGGTCGCAAAGATACATAGAGACAATCCAAAAGAAAGGGTATACCTGTGTGTCACCACCGACGAGACTGGCTTCGACGGGTGATCCAAGCCCTCAGCCAACCCCGCCGGCGCCTGTGCCTGTCGTCCTGGGTCTTCGCCTGGGGGGCCGTCGTGGTCGTAGTCGTCGCTGCCGCCGTCGATCGTCGTCCTGTGGGGGGTACCTGTAGGGAGGAGGAAAGCAGCAAAGAACAAAATGCGATGATATACTCCAACTGAACGTGGCTTCCGCATTGGAGAGCACACCTGGGGTCAGACGGGGTTCATGACTTCCCTAACCCAGGCGCGTCGCCGCAGCGTCAGCCATACCTCGCTTCCAGTGTGGCCAGGGGGAAGTCGTCCAGTCGAGGTCTTCAACTGCGCGCGCGAGCACCTTGACGTTGCTGAGAGCCGAAGGAGACGTTGCCGTGACCGCTATAACCAATGACCGAACCGAATATGCCATGGGGAAGAGGCGCGACGAACAGCGCCTCACGCGTCGAAGCGAAGCCCGCCATACACGAGCGACTCCCGCTGCTGCGCAGCCTTGAGAGAGATCAGCTCGAGCTGGAACGCGTGCACGACCGCCTTCGGGGGAGGGCGGAAGTCGGAGACCTGGCGACGTTCGCGGCGGCGGGTCTTCACGTGGGCCTGACGGTGAAGGAGGGGCTGGGGCTGGGGGCGGAGGTGGAAGGGGATGGGCGGGACGGGAGGGAGGTCGGACCTGGCCGAGGGCTTGGGAGGCGGCGACCGGAGGGTGGAGGTGGAGGGGGAGGACCGAAGCGACCGGCGCTCGGCGTTGAGGGCGGAGGGGGCGAAGGGGGTGAAGGGGGTGTTCATAGCTGAGGAGGGGGTGGGAGTATGGATGCAGGTGGGGATAATGATAGTAGGAGGGAAAGTAGGTAGAGAGACGAAGGCTGGCCGGGATGGGTTTATATAGGCGGTAGCGATCGAGTCTGAGTGTGTCCGCCTCACTGACCGGATTGGGTAGAGAAGTCGTTAGTCGGGAGAGTTCGGGGCGTAGACCGTCAGCCTCCTCGGGTTGCTCTGACTGACATGGTTCACGGGATAGAAATAGATCACGAGTCGTCCGGCCTAATGAGGCTTTATACTGGCGGAAAGGACGATGGTCAGCTCACTTGAAACCAGTGTCAATACCTGGAATGCTCGGATGAGTAGAAGCTTACCGATACACACTGTCAACTGCATCGTCCCACGAGATTTAGGCTGCGGTGACAAATTGCCAAAGTTGTTTCGGCATACTACTAGTTGCGGACAACTTTCATAGATCCCGTACCCACAGTCCATGCACAGAGCGATCCGAAAACAGAAATAAGGATAATAGCAAGCATCTAGTATCAACACCACGCAAACATACCCACCCATCACCTCATCCGCGGTTACACCACACGTTCCCGTACACGTCCTGTGCGACCCCAGTCGACCCGTGCCCAATCTCACCGTCTTCCCCGCTGTCGATGAAGCCGACGCCGTAGCTATTCGCAGCCGTAAATTTCGTGAGAGGGCACTTGAACCCCAGGAAGGATGGGCATGCGCGGTCCGCAGCGTTGCACGTCTCGAGGCAGGGCAGCATCGCCTGGTAGTCCGATTCAAACGGTGGCAGTGCCGGGTTTCGCGGGGTGGTGCCGCTCTTCACTGTCTGCAACGCGGGAAGGACAAGCGGTTGCTGGTTCTCGGAGCCCTGTTGTTGCTGCTGCTGTTGTTGTTGCTGTTGCGCCTGAAGCGCGGGCGAGAGTTCGGAGCAGCGTGGGAAGGAGACGGCACAGAGCCAGCGGCGGTACGCGTCTGAGCAGTCTGCGCAAGTGACCAGTGGGCTATAGATGTCTCGTCCGCATGCAAGGGTAGAAAGCGTGATGGTGAAGTTGGCCATGGTGGATATGATGGTATCGGCGACTCCGTCCGGCAAGGTATCTGCGGTGTGCGCGGTCCCCACACCACCAGGAGGAGCGAGCGGCACCGCGTACGCTACGGATGGACAGAATGGCAGAGAATGCACAAGTGGGCAATTGAATGCGGCTGGAAGATGCGAGTATCAACCACGCGTGCCGCGTAACCAGAGCGGGCGTACGCACCAGACTTGGTGATGAAGTACACGGGCGGGGTACTCGCCAGGGCACCGTTACGAAACGCGAACATGGTGTAGTTCGTGTTGGGGCTGAGCGCGTTGAGGAGCCATTGCCACCGCCAGCCATCGGAGTCGCGCAACCAGAGGCCCTGGCTTACTGATGGAGGAATGAGAGTCCCACCGTTCGCCGGTGCGGCCGCCCGTAGGGCACACGCCGTCCGAGGTAAAGACGTAAGCTTGCTTTGTGAGGTAGGTGCAAGGAGGAGTGTATAGTTGACGGGTGGAGACGGGGGCGTAAAGGACAGGTTAGCGGGTGGGAGGGTGTAGTTGGGATATGCGGGGGTTTCGGTAGGCGGAGGGGAGAACGGAGGGGAGAAGACGAATGCCTGATTCGACGTCGTATCTCCCACATAAGAATTGCCCGTCTCGGTCGAATCTGGTAGATCCTGAGGCGCAGTCCTTGGTGTAAAAAGAGCGGGTACTCACTGCTAGCCGATACAAGCATTTGAATCTCCACCGCCGTGTTGCCCTTACTGACGGAGAGCACACCACCCTCCATGAAGTACGCTGACAGTGCTCCAAATCCTTCAATTGGGATGCCAATTTCCACCGTGTTCACATTGTCGACATCGGAGGGTCCTGGATTGGATATGTTGGTGTCATTCGTCAGGAAGAAGCGCGTCGAGTTGTCGTGTTGCACACAGAGAGCAACAGTCACAAAAAGAGGCACAGGGCTTGCAGGTATTTGGAAGATGGGTGGATTGGGCAAGTTGGACGTAGACAGATCGAGCACTCGTTCCAGAATGAGCTGCTGCGCAGGCTGTGCGTCGACGAACGAGAAGTAGGCCTGCACTGCAACTAGCAGGGAGATCGGAAGGAGTGTAAGCATGTCCCCTCGGATGAAAACCAGTACGGCAGGGCGAGTGTGGTAGTCAATGACACCCGCGAACGCGGGCTTCGGAGGAGGTAAGTGGCAAGCGGCGAAAGCTGTGCTCATTTCGTCTACGCTACGGTTTGTGCATGGACGGATATGGAAGTCATAGTGTTCGTCCGGCCACCAATCCCATCAAAAAATAAGGCTAGGGCATGTACTGTGAGACGAAGGCATCCCAATGCTGGTATTATTACCTATACAGCCCACATAGCATCGATTCAAGATCCAGATACTTGGCTATACGAGGACTTGACGTCCTCATTCATTCCGGGAACCAATCATAATGGTAGGGCTACGGGCTACCGTATGGTGGTGGATCACAATGCTCCGAGCTTCTAATCTCCTCAGTGAAGTTACAAATAGATTCTGCAAGGTCGACTGGGGGAAAATGCAGAGGAAGTTCCCATTCATGCATCATCTCCGGGGCTGGACCGGCCGTGCCTGTGGTGAGGGTTGCAAGCGGAGATTGCACCGCGACCACGATCTCCGAAAGTGACGGAGCGGAGGGCGCGGCGACCAACTCGTTCAGCCCAATGCTTGTGATCATCAGGGTAAAGGAGATTCCCTAGAAACCAGGCGATATATCAGCGGTCATGTCAACTGGCAAGGTTGGCAGATAGAAGACGAATTTACTCACGACGAGCGACGGGAGGGATGCGAAGGTGATAAATACCAACTCCGATCGGGCTAAGTATGCCGCGAGGTTGAAGACGACGGCGACAGAGTAGGCTGTCTCGGATTGCATGACAACCCTGACGGCCCGTCGCGTACCCTTCGGGACGGCCCTGTGTCCGGCACGGTACGTCCTGATTGTTCGTTGCACCCACAGTATACGTCCAATAAGCAGAGCTAGAAAAGGAATATACCGTTTCACGGTGGGAGGTACGCTCAACTCTCCACCCCGGAACTCCTGACTGATGCTCACCCGATATGCTGATGTTCGTGAGTAGTGTGATGGCGAAGTACGCCGTCATCTGCGGCACGACCGCGGCTGCCAAGAACGGATCTTGGAAGGCTTCACTATCACGCGGTATTGAGAGCAGACCTTGAGCGACGAACGTGGCTGCGACTACGGGCATGTTGAACGTCCGTGTGAAAGGCTAGATATTGTATGCTATTCACCTACCATCCCTGAGAGCAGGAGCACGAGCGACGCGAGGATGATAGGTCTTCTTCCCCAAAACACGTAGGTTCTGTAAGTCTGTGAATGTGCGTGACGTCAGGTTGCATGTCATATATTCGACGGAACGGCTTAGTACCATAAAGCTATCCCCTACCAAGGTAAGAACGGCGAAAAGGGCAGGGTTGACGATCCCGGCGGCAGACCACGTAGTTGTGTCGGCAGCGAATTTGGGAACATAGAGACTCAATGCATATCGCACGTCTAGTGCCATATGCTGCCGCCGTGTAATGAGAACCAGTCCGTGAGACTAGGAATGGGAAGAGCGGCGTACGATTAGAGCCAACACAAACATCGCTGACATCGTCGCTCCAGACCATATGCTGATTCTTGGACGCGGACAATTGTGGCGTTCCTTTCGTATGAGAAGCCACATTGAAATGGGATACAATGTCAGGAAGCACCCGAACAGCGTCGCTTCTACGAAAAAGGCGAAAAACTAGTGAACCAAATATAACATGGTGAGCCTCAGTAAGGGCATTCCTAGGCCCTCGGGGCGCTGCCGGTGAATATGCAACACTTACGATGGTGGCGAGCTCCATGGTGCTCAGTAGTGTGAGTGAATGAGGGAAGACGCGGAGGGTATCCCTCCAGTGCCATGACCTCGGTTTTTCCGGGTGGTGAGAACATAGAAGGTTTGACCATCAGAGAGCAATGATAAATGTGAGCGCAGGTATGCACTCCACCCATCTGAACGCGATGTAGCAGAGCGCGCTCAGGCACCGCGAAGCTGTAAGGCATGGGGCTGTGAGTCTCGGACAACGCGTGAACAACCTCATGAAGGATGAGCACCGCACCTGATAACATGCATCATCGCAAATCCTACATAGACTGACATGGGCCGCACATAGACTGACATGGGCCGCATGATATAGATGCGCAGAGCGTGGTCTTGGTACAGAGGTAGAGGATATGAAAGCCAATACTCGGGGTGACGCTCTCCCGGGGTACCACCATCGACTTCTTGGATGACATCGAAGTTCATCAGGTACAATATATCACGCGGGAAGGCAGGATGCGGGAGGCTGTACTTGAGGACACTGCAAATATACGGCGGCCGAGATCAACAGACGTTTGTGGATATGTCGAAGCAGCGTCGTCGGCGCTGCAACCTGTTGTGCAGGAGTCAGCCTCTTTGAGTCATATCTGACCCTTGTAGGTTCAGCTATTCCAAGATTGGTGACGTTCCGCCCGAAGTCTAAATTCCGCACAACTCGTACGTATGCGATGTCGTCGGGCCTCCGGATGAGGCTAAAACCCTTGGCGTGATTGATACCTAATACAACGCATGAAGGAGAGAAAGCCAAGTATACTGCTCTATTTCATCTGCGCAAACATGTCGATCGAGTGCTGGAGCAGCTGGATATCTGCCTCCAGCGTCTTCCTCTGTAGACGTCGCGAAATGTAAGCAAATCCTCCAGCATGGCGCACGAGGGCGTCTTAATGCGACGTACCTTCTCCTCGTTTGCGAGGCGCACGTTCGCGGGCACGGTCGACTCGTAGTCCTCCTGCGACTCGACCTTGAGAATCTTCGACAGGTTCATCTGCGCAAGCGCGAGCTTCTTCTCGCACTTCGTGATCTCGCTGTCGATGTCGACCTGTCCCTGTATATGACGCCAACCATTAGATCACTCACAACGTGATGGGTCCAAGCAGCGATACGTACCCTCACGAGGACGTGCACGAAGATCGTGGGTGTAAGCACCTCGGACCCGCATCCCGCGGGAACGCCGCTCATATCACGCACGACCTCCACCGACTTGCAGTTCTTCGTGAGCGCCTGGAACGTCGGCACTTGGGACTGGAACAGCTCAGCCTCCGCATCGTTCTGCGCGCGGATATACACTGCAGGCGCGTAGGCGAGTGAGCAGCACCCCACGGACGAGGTATAGAACGGACGCACCATGCAAGTTCTGCTGGATGTTATACGACGCAGCGAGGGCACGAGACGTCTTGATAGCGGAGAAGACAAGGTCGAAGTCGTGCTCGGCCTGAGCGAACTCGAACGACTTGTCCTAGAGGCCAACGTCAGAATCGCGTTATTCCAGAGCGCGTGGCCTACTCACGAAAGTAGGGTACTTGGCGAGCATGATGGAGGGAGTGCAGTCGTTCGGGCGGCGGGGAAGGCGCTGCCAGAGCTCCTCGGTGACGAACGGCATGAACGGATGCAGCAGGCGGAGACCGTAGTCCAAGCACGTGTACAGGGTCTGCTGCGAAGAGCGGCGGGTCGTCTCCGACGCGGACTCGTCCGTCATGGGCTTCATCGCTTCCTGTATACAACGTGTTAACAGGAGTCCGCCAGGGTGACCAGAGAACGCCTTACGATGTATACGTCGCACAGCTCGTACAACCAGAAGTTGTATGCCGCACCCGTCGCGTTCATGAAGTTCCGCTCGGCAAGCTGCTTGTTGATTTCCTGGGCGGCGATGTTCAGCTTGTGCAGGATCCACTTCTCGACGAGGCTCTCGTTCCCGGTGGGCTATACAATGAGGTCAGCTCCTCGTGCGAACAACACGCTTGAAACGCGCGAACCTTAGCAGAAGGCTCGGGCACGAATTTGTCGTCAAGCTTGAGCATCGCGAATTTGGTGGCGTTGAAGATCTTGTTGCAGAACTTGCGGTATCCCTCGACACGCAGGATCTCGAGGTTGATGTCGCGACCTTCCGCACCGTGAATACATTGTATGATCATGCAAATGGGAACAAGTTGTCTCACCTCCACCAGAGTACGCGCAGAGTGCGAACCGGAGAGCGTCCGTGCCGCACTGAGGGATGCCCTTGGGGAAGTCTTTCTTCTGGCCCGCCTTCGCTTTCTGGATCTCGCGCTCGTCGAGGTTGCCCTCGTACAACTTCGCGTGCAACGCCTCGAGGTCCAAGCCTTGGATGACGTCGATTGGGTCGATTACGTTGCCGAGAGACTTGCTCATCTTCCGCCCATGGGCGTCGCGGATCATCGCGTGGCAGAGCACCTCCGAGAACGGCATCTTGTCTGTCAGCTTCACGCCGAGCAGCACCATGCGCGCAACCCAGAAGAACAGGATGTCCCAGCCGGTTTCGAGCAGCGACGCAGGGTAGAACAGCTTCAGGTCCTGGGTCTGGATTGGTGCATCAGCAAGGTGATTGGCAGCAAAGCGGGCGGGTGCACGCACCTCTTCAGGCCAGCCCATGATGGACCATGGCCACAAACCCGAAGAGAACCACGTGTCGAGCACGTCCTCGTCCTGCTCCAGCGTGAATTTCGCATCGCCAGCAAGCTTCTTCGCACGCTCGGTCGCCTGCTCCAAGGTGCGGCCGACAACCCAGTTCTTCTCGTCGTCGCGCTATATGAGATGTGCGCGGTCAACAGTATGCTTATATGCACCAATAAGCATCACGCACATCCTGCTCGACGCCCTCGATGTTAACAAAGTACGCCGGGCACCGGTGGCCCCACCAGAGCTGGCGGGAGATACACCAGTCCTGGATGTTCTCGAGCCAGCGGTACCACTCGGTCTCCGACGCTTTCGGGGAGATGAACAGCTCGCCCGCACGAGTGCGCTGCGAGGACGTCAGACTGATTCGACTACACATCGACGACTCTCGTACCTTGAGCGCCTCCTCAGCCAAAGGCTTGCAGTTGACCCACCACTGCGGCTTCAGGACCGGCTCGATGACGTCTCCCGACTTACTGTATGCGCGTCAGCCCGACCGTTGCAGAGGACATGTTTCCACCGATGCTCACGTGCAAATAGGGATCTGCATCGGGTTGTCCTTGGTCTCAACGTAGAGCCCGAGTTCCTTCAGCGCTTGTACAACGGCCACACGCGCGTGGAAACGCTTCATGCCCTGTTGACGCGACCGTGAGCTTCTCCGGTCCTATACCACCCGCCGCGACAGTGTAGGTACCTTGAACTTCTCGCCGGCGTTCTCGTTAAAGGTGCCGTCGTCGTTGAGGATGTTGATGAACTCGAGTTTATGGCGCATGCCGACTTCGTAATCGTTGGGATCGTGTGCGGGCGTGATCTTCACGGCACCGGTCCCGAAATCCATGTCCACGACGATGTCGTCCGTGATGATGGGGATGCGGCGGTCGACGAACGGGTGCTTTGCGAACTTGCCATGCAGATGCTAGTAGGAGAGGCGGTCAATACTCTCAAGCGCCAGGTGCCAGGTGGACACTGCGCTGTGTACCTTGTAGCGGGGATCTTGAGAATGCACGGCGATGGCGGTATCACCCAGCATCGTCTCAGGACGAGTAGTCGCAACGATGATCTTCTCGTCTGATAGCCAATTAGTCGGCAAATACAGGGTGCGTTGCGCGTGTCATACCAGAGCCTTCGATGGGGTACGCGAACGAGGTGATGACACCGAACTCGAATTTCTCTTTCGGGTCGTAACCGGGCACGTTCAACAATGTCCGCCCGTCGAGTTGTTTTTGTTCCACCTTTTGAGTATGTGAGTAGCGCATACAGGGATGTATGACGACCCTGCGCATACCTCCAAGTTTGACAGAGTCGTGTTCAACTTCACACACCAGTTGACCAGGCGGTTAGCACGGTAGATGATGCCCTCCTCGTGCAACCGGCAGAAGGTTTCCACGACGGCTTTTGAGAGGCTCTGGGGGTTCGTAAGTACCCGGTACCAATGGAAAAGCTGGGAGGATTGGTCACCTCGTTCATGGTAAACGCAACACGGTTCCAATCATAACTTCCACCCAGCCTCTGCAATTGGTTGGTGATCCTGGCCTGGTAGCTGCGGGAAAAATTAGCTCGCGTCCGCGAAGTGGCAAATCAAGACCTGACTCACTCCTCCTTCCACTCCCAGACTCTCTTGACGAATTCCTCCCGTCCAAGGTCGTGTCGTGTTACCCCGGTCTTGAGAAGACGCTTCTCGACCACAGATTGTGTCGAGATACCCGCGTGGTCGAAACCGGGTACGAACAGTGTCGTCTTGCCCAGCATGCGGTTCCTGGAAATAAAAGGTATTTAGTACCTCCAGGTGATATATATCGAGACCACTACGCAGAGCTAAGACGCGGAGAATCCCCGGCTACTCCGCAACACGTCCAGTCCTGGCGCCGATAGACACGGTCGAGAGCAATATGTCCTATGAATCATGCGAATTGGGGGAGGGGGTCGATTCCAGCGCGAAAATTCGATCGTGCATGCGGAGAGTAATGGCTTATTGACCCGCCAAGCTGGTGGATATGAGGGAAGAGGAGCGCGTGCACGGCGCATCAGACCCTTGGTCGCACGCAAAGAACCGCATATACACCGTATAACATATGATACCCATGCTATTGAAAGGTACTCCGGGGTGTGCTCATGCGGAATACCCCGCCAAAGTCAAGAGATTCGCCATGCCTATGCTGCATGAGGCCCGAATGCCCACCATGCTGATGGCAGTGACAGGTTCCGATATATGATAGGACCTCTTGCAGCATAGGCAGGGACCCCGACAGCTCGGCCTGCGAACACCTTCGGGATGGGCACGGCCGGTCTCGTACAGACGCAACTCAAGGCGCGTGTACGCGATGATATATGGGAAGTCGCAGAGATACGAAACGAGATTTATGTGTTGCGAGACACGTACCATCGAACGAGACAATCCTGGATGGCGACAGTGAGGGCGTGTCCAATATGAAGACTGCCAGTAACATTCGGAGGTGGTGAAGGGATCACGAAGAGGCCTTCGGGCTTGATTTGACCGTCTTCAGTGAGTTGGGGCGAGAAGTAGCCCTGCGCGTTCCACCAATCGTACCACGCCGCCTCGACGGCGATCGGGTTGTAGCCGCTGGCCATGGGTTGCGAGAGGTCTTGAGTGCATCATCACGGGTCAGTTGGATACGATGAGGTGTTCACTCAGTCACTCACCCTTCTTCTCGCCCTTCGGGGTGGTGTTCACGAACGGGGCCTCCTCCTCCTTGCCCTTCTCTTTCTTCGCCTTCTTCTCCCCGCCAGCAGGGGCAGTAGCGGCTGCCTTCGCCGCCTTGGCAGCCTTTAGGGCGAGCCTCGCCTCATTCTCCTTCTTCTTTGCGAGTTTCTTCTCTATACCAGACGCGTTCAGAGTAAGATCGAATTGTCCAAAGTCGCAGAGACAGGGGAGGACGGACCGGCACTCTTGGTGATCGGAGCGGCGGGTGCTCCCTCGGGTGCGGGCTCAGACATGATGGGTCGCGTAGAGTACAGCAGCCGTCGACGGGGAGGATGGACGAGGCGCAAAGCAGAGATTAATCGATGCCCGGGACGGTGCATCCAGCTTTACGAGGAATAATAATAAAGTTGAAGGCGAGTCATGCAGAGATCTGCCATCGTACTTTATCTTATCTAACACGCTTGACGCGATCGGCTCGCGTAAATACGCACGACGCGTCGACGCGCGCTCTCAGAGTTGAGCTCGCCCACCGATCGAGCGGGGTGGTAGGAGGTAGGCAAAGCGAGGATGATAGTGGTTAAGAAGGAAGAGACAAGTTCTGCTCGAATCCTGACAGCTTCAGTAAGGTTTTGCAGCATGCACGCGATATCGTACAGAATACAAGCATATACATGACGTCACAACATATGCAACACCAATCAGAAACTACGATGGTTAGCTACGAAGCATTCAAGCAACCTCTCAAATAAAATAGAGTCGCGATGCGCTCCCGGCCTCCTCGGTCTTGCACGCCCTGCAGCTCGGTCTGGTCTCGCATCTCCTCCCGCCATCTCCAAACGGTGAAGGACTTCCACGCGCGCACCTCGATCATGTTCTGCATCTCCTCGGTCACACCGCCGGGGGGTGGCGGGATGGTACACGCCGCGACGTCGTGCGCGTATTTATCGGAAGGGCGTATGCGTCCGTCGACGTCAATCACCCCGCGCTCGAGCGCGACGACGTCCGTGACTTTCTTGATAGAGAGCATCTTCTCCCCCGTGTGTTTTGGATTGGCGTTGTGGACGAGCAACGCCTGAGGTAGTGTCCTGCGCTGGTCCGGAGCCAGTAGGACGTCTATGGTGTGTGTCAGGTAATTGATGCTCTCGACCTGAGGAGATCCGTCATAAGCGACTCGGCAGAGAACTCAAGTCATGGCCCTTGGGGACACACCAGGATGTCTTTGTGAATGGTATCTTTCAATCCTGGGAACCCCCTCTTGTATACGAGAATATCCCCTTCTCGTAGAAGTTCTTTCTTAGCCAGCGTGGTCAAATCTATCTCTTCAGCGGCCTTCTTTCTAAGTTGAGAACATCAGTCCCGTAAATGACTGTGCGCGTTCCACCTGTATGGTCGAACAATGCGGACCCACCCTTTCAAGGTTACTGAGCTCTGTTGCTGCTCCGCCTCCCAAACCTCGTCCTTCCAATCCACATGCATATCGCCCGTGCGCGCGCCTTCCGCGAATCGCGCCATCTCATCCGTCGCCTTCTTCGTCAACCAAGACGAGAACAGGTGATCCTGCCACGTATGCGCCGCAGACAGGAAGAACGGCGACGTGAACACAGTCGGATCCAGGGTCGCAGGTGTTGCTCCCGACTCCGACCCTGACCCCGAAGCGGCATCGGCGTCATCCACGTCCATCCGGTCTACTACGTTCGAGTCACCCGGCGCGCCACCATCCGTGGGAGGCCGGTAGTCCGGATGTGACGGGCAGACTGTGGGGACGTATGTCGAGAACGCCGTGGGCGGGAGGAGGCCGCACAGACGATTCTGCGACTCCTCCGACAGCTCCAGGAAGTTCGTGTAATTGATGACATCCTACAGTAGCGCGCGCATGGTCAGAATCTCCGTGTTAGAGTGCTCCAATTGGCCCTGCTCACCGATATATCGATCTTCGTCAGCTTGCTCTTTGGGTTGGTCAGGAGCTGTTCCAGCTTTTCTGCCGATGTCTTTGTACTGGCGGTCGCCCTAGCCGCGGCGGTTTGCTTCCCGCGTGCTGGTGTCGACCCCTTGGCCGTCGCCGCAGCAGAGGCCGTAGTTGGGGTCTTTGGAGGCGGTTTCGCGGGTGTCCGTGCGCTCCTCCGTCGCGTCGTTCTGGATCCGGTGCTTGTTGCATCGTCCATGACACGGGTGTGTGCAGCGCTCGTTGGATCCGGGTATACAGAGGAGGTTCCTGGTTCGCCGAATCTGTCAGCAACGCTTTCAACGCGTTCCGTGCACATCAGGTACTTTGCTCGTACCTACCTCGAAGTACTGAAACCAGAAAGTCAGTGTTCCGAAAGTTGTACTCAACCGCGCGAAGTCAGAATCGATCAAGTTGTTCTACGATCCAGATGGGTCAGGAAACCTTGCATGAACGACGCTACTGATAAGCTCGTACCGCAGGCGCCACAGGGTTCATGCACAATTGCAACGGCGGTACACCTCCAAGAAGCTCCCCAGCCAGAAAGCTGTGCTCGTTACCTACGAACATGTTACGACATTCCGGGACTATCGTCTTCCCGGGGCCCACAATTACATACGCACCACATCGACCCAGCAATGAGACGACTTACTCTGTCGGCTTACTCTGACAGACACGAACAAATCCAACTGAGTGAGGAGCCGTTCGTAGTAGAACGAAGCTACCAGCACACCTCCAAGATCAACCGATTCCATTACGCGTCGAAGCCAGCGCCAGTAAGTAAAGCTACCTACTACCACTAACCAAACAGCGAACCAAGAAACCATTACGGCGCAACCGCCGGTCGTACGGTGTTATAAGAACATACCCGTATCCAACGCTCGCGCAATGCCAAGCAACGACATACGGAGGGACGGGGAACGAGTACGTGTGAGTGGTAAGTACGGGTAGAACGGGGGCGGTAGCGAGCGTTCAGCGTGAATATCCAATAGTCCGAGCTGAGTCGTGAGAGTGATGAGGGGGTGGGGTGAGAGGGTGAGGATGTAAGGTGAGGGTTAGAGTCCAGTCCGACAGCACGAGAAAGAGGATCCAGGTCCGAAGGGTAAACGTTTGCAGGACATGGTCAATATCCGCCTTCCAGCAACGCCTCAGAGGAAGCGCTGGAAGGTAGACGGACGGCTGGCGATCGAGCGTTTGCGCTTTACTCGCTGAAGATGACCTGGACCTTGACAGGGTAGCAGGAGTCGAAGTCCTCGCCGTGGTCGGGGATCGGCTTCCAGAGAACGACGTTCTCGAAGCCGACCTTGCACAGCGAGAACGAGTCGGTGTCGCCGTTCACCGCAAGGAAGGGGTGGCCCGTACCGTGGCCGGCGGGGTCAGTGTCAGCCTGGTGGGATCGTCAGCCACAATCTCACAGCCGGACAGATCGCAGGCGCAAGATGGACATCGCAAGCTACCCGAGACGCTAGTACGGGCGCGATCTCGACCCAATACGCGGCGTTTCAGGGATGCTAGGGACACCCATCAAGAGCCCGGGCAGTGCGGTACGTACCACAGCACAGTAGATCTGGGCGCCGTTCTCGGGCTTGACAGAGTTGTTCGTGATAAAGCTGAGCCCGTCCCCTTCCTGGACGATGGTCGCCTGGGCGGGGGTCGAGTTCTCGTCGCCGTTGAGGAAGATCGTGCCGTTCACGAGGGAGACGGTGGGGTAGTCGTTGAATGGGAACGACGCCCAAGTCTGATTGGGATTAGCCGCCGTCAGCCACACCAGTCACGGGAAGCGCATCACAAAAAGTGATCACGTACCGCAAACCGCCTGAGCTCTGTGCCGGCGATGACGCCGCCAGTGGCGAGGACGAGCGGGGCTCCAGTGCTGTTCGTGTTCGTGCCGGTGGAGTTCCACGCGGCAAAGGTAACGTCCCCAAATTGTACCCCAAGCTAGCTCCCATACAAAGTAGCCATTGGTAAGATATCACCGCACGAACACTGGGATGGTATCTCACTTGAACTATACTCGGAGGACCATCGCACTGACGTACAGACACCCAATAAAATGCCTCAATACTCCCGTCCAAGAATGGGGATATGTACGTTGCGTAACGAGGTCAATTGTATGGAAGACAACACATGTCTCTGTTAGTATATCGGTTAGTACACGCGCCTGTCATTTCGATCTGACCGCGCGAAAGCGGGGTTCGACTCCCCGACAGAGAGCTTTTTGTTTCATCTGTTATGATCACCTATGTTGTGGATGCATAGAAGATACGGAACCAAGGGTCACTCGCCCACATACGTCAGGTAGGGAAGGTATACACGACGCAGACTGTATATGATACACGGTAAACTTAATCCTCTACCGCCTCTCAGTTCTCCTGCGCCACCAGTGTCGCGTTGTCGGTGAGGATCTTGTTGAGGCCATCGCGGTGCAAACAGTTGTCAAAGCTGAAGCTCCGCGCGATCTCGTCCAGCTCCTGCTCGCTCTTCCCGCGGAAGTGCTCCGCCCACTCCTGCACGAGGAACTCCGAGACGAGGATGTTGCGCGCGAGCCGCCCGACGCGGTCGGACAGCTTCCACACAGGCGCGGGGTATAGGTTCTGGTGCTCGGGCTTCACCTCGCGCTTGATGAGGTCGAGCAGGGGCTGGTAGACGTCCCGAATCTGCGAATCGTCCGCGCCCCATGCGTCGATCGCGAGCCGGTGCTTCTTCGCGAGGAAGTCCTTGAAGAGCGTCATGTACGGAGTCTCTCGCGAGACATACACCATGCCCTGGAAGCCGATGTCCTTGTAGAGCCAGATCGACCAGCTCAGGCGGTCCTGGTTGGGCGCGTCAACGGCCGGATCATAAGCAGAGAAAGTAAATACCAACGTACCTTGTTGTAGATATCGAGCTGATCCTTGAGCACCTTGTAGCGCTCCTCGTTGATCGCGTCCGTGCGGTCGCCCTCGTACTCCTTGCGCGCGTAGACCGGGCCCCACTCGCCGTTCCAGACACACAGACCACGCTCGTCCATCCACGCCCGCTTCTTCTCGTAGCTCCTCCGCAGCCGGCGGAGCTGCGTCTCCGTGCTCTTGTACTCCTCGGGCGACGCGGGGAAGCCGAACACGGAGTAGTCGTGGATCGAGTACGCGACGTTCTCCCACTTCTTGTGCGCGTCGCCAAAGTGCGAGAAGTCGGACGCGAACGTGTTCCCGTCGAGGAAGAGCGCGTGGTGCGGGTCGATCTTCCGGATCGCGGTGTACAGCCGGTCGTAGACGTCGATCACCCGGGTGTGGTACGGGTCCGTGGGCTCGTTGAGCGGGTTGTAGCCTGCGATCCAGGTGTTGTTGACGTAGTGCTTCGCGAGCTCTTCCCAGAGCCAGACGATACGGTCCTGGAAGTCCTTGTGGTTCCAGAAGTTCGCGATGTGCGTGCCAGCGTCGGAGTGCCAGTCGGTGTTTTGCCCGCCAGGAGCGGTGTGAAGGTCGAGGATCGTGTAGATGCCGTGCTTGGCGCATAGGTCGATTACCCGGTCAAGGTGCTTGAAGCCCTCGGGCTTGAGCACGCGAGGGTTCATATCATCTGCAATGTGGCGTGAATACCATTGGTGCCCAAGACCAGAATGTGGTAGCTTACCTTCGAAATGCCTGTAGTTGAATGGAAGACGGATGCAGTTCAGGCCAAGACTTTTAAAGAAGGCCGCGTCGGCGTCCGTAAAGAAGTACTCGAGGAACTGCGCGATGATCAGCACTGTTCGTCCGCTTCACGGAAGGTTCGGCTTGCCTTGTCGAAGAAGAACTCCGACTTCTCCTTGCCCACAACGTCAGCGAGGGCGGCGCGAATCTGGAACTCGCAGCCAGGGTATCCTACAAGCTCAACGTTTAACAAGCGATGACACCGAGATCGTCGAGGTAAGCACCTGTAATGAAGTTCTCCATGCTGCAACGCAGTGCTATTAGAGATGAGGTCAAGCAAGTGAGGACGGCGAACGTACTTCATCCAGCCACCAAGACCGGCGCCACGCAGAATGACCTCCTTGCCATTCTGGTCGACAACTTTGGTGCCAGAGACCTTCAAGTACGCCATGGTGCTGGATGTCTGTGTATCGCTGGCACGAGAGAGAGTAGGTTTGAGAACCTCTCGCGCCCTTCACGGCCGCCTTATATGCGGCCTCCTGCAGCCACTCATCAGCGCGCCGACCGTTCTGCCCAGCACACGGACCGTGTACGCTCTCGAGCGTCATCCGAGTATTCTCCGAGCCCTGGTAGAGGGCCGACGGCGGCACTGGAGGGCACGAGCGGAAAAGCCCCGACGAAACATAATGACTTACCCGATATGGCACTCCTATCGCCACATCGCGGTCAGCTGTGCGCGGACCGTCGGAATGCAGGCACACCGTGTTGAGCAGCGGGGGCGACGGACCGGGTTTCGAAGTGCTAATTCTGAGTGCCGTGTGAGCGCGGCGCGATCATACGGGTCGTATATGAGGTCTTGGGACGGAGTAGGGTCCGCCCAGAGTCGAGGGCTCACATCCTCCGACGCATCGCACGCACGGGCTCGAGCATGACAGGCTTTCTTCGGGTAGACGGCACCCGCATCGTCGATAGGAGTGGCAACGAGGTCATTCTGCGCGGTGCCGGACTGGGAGGGTGGATGACGTGAGTGTTCGCGCTTGTACCTCTTGGGGGTACGCTGCTCAAGGAACACGCTGCTACGATGTCAGGATGGAGAACTTCATTTCAGGTAGGACTCACGTTCTCTGACTTCGCAAGACGTAACAATCCATCTATGACGACGCAGGGTATCCAGGCTGTGAATTCCAGATACGCGAAGCCCTCGCAGAGGTGCTCGGCCCCCAGAAGTCTGCGTACTTCTTCGACAAGGTCAGTCGTACGCGCATCGCAAAGGAACGATAGCGGAACATAGACGACTCACCACCAGCTCTGCATAGTTCCTCGAGAACTTCTTCGCCGAACCAGATGCCGCGTTCTTCAAGTCGCTCGGCTTGAACTGCATCCGCATCGCAGTAAACTACCGACACTTCGAGGATGACATGAACCCGCGCGTCCTCAAGCCAGAAGGGTTCAAACATCTGGACCGCGCTGTTGCCGTCTGCGCCGCGCATGGCATCTACACTATCATCGACATGCACACCGCTCCCGGCGGCCAGAACGGCGGCTGGCACAGTGACGCCGGGACGCACATCGCCAACTTCTGGATACACAAGGACTTCCAGGACCGGCTCGTATGGCTCTGGGCGGAGATCGCGAAGCACTACAAAGATGAGCAGGTCCGCTGTTATCACTTCCCAGCCTGATACTCGTCTGACGGATTCGTTCATGGTGCGGCAGTGGATAGCGGGATACAACCCCATGAACGAGCCAGCCGACCCGAAGCACAGCGGACTTGTCAACTTCTACGACCGCGTCCACGCGGCGATCGCCTCAGTGGACCCGAACCACATGCTCTTCCTCGACGGCAACACGTACGCGACTGACTTCTCTGGCTTCCCGGATGACGCGAAGAGTCGCTGGCCGAATGCAGCATACGCGATCCACGACTACTCGCTGTATGGCTTCCCGGCTAGCCCGGAGCCGTACGCCCGCACCGAGGAGCAGCGCAGACGGATGCGGAGGAGCTACGAGAAGAAGCGGGCGTGGATGGACGAGCGGGGACTGTGCGTCTGGAACGGCGAATGGGGCCCAGTATACGCGAGGAAAGAATACGAAGGCGACGACATGGACGAGATTAACGAGCGGCGGTACAACGTCCTGAATGATCAGCTTGAGTTATATGCACAAGTGAGTACTAGCATAGCCGCGACGACTCCGTACCTCAGAGACACCCTTCTAGGATCGACTCAGCTGGTCGATCTGGCTGTACAAGGACATCGGCTTCCAGGGCATGGTCTACGTCTCGCAGGACACCCCCTACATGCGCCTCTTTAAGGAGTTCCTGCAGAAGAAATACCGTCTTGCAGTTGACTCCTGGGGCGCTGACGACAAGTTCGTGCGGGACGTATACCGGCCGCTCGTGCAATTCATCGAGGACAACGTACCAAATGAAGACCACCGGAAGCTCTATCCTTACCCTGTTTGGACGGTGGAAGGGCGCGTTGCCAGGCTTGCTCGGAACATGCTCATAGGCGAGTTCCTGGTGAGGGAATGGGCGGAGCATTTCAGGGGTATGTCAGAAGAGCAATTGGCGACGGTCGCGGAGAGCTTCAAGTTTGAGAATTGCATGAAGCGGGAAGGTCTGAATAGAGTCTTGCGGGAGCACGCGAAGCTAGCCAGTACCGTCTAGTCAGTCAATTAGTGGGCCGCCACAAGTGATGGTTAGAGTACAACTATTGCAACTGATGATACTTTTGTGCAAACCCAACCCTCGCTCTGAAGACGTAAGATCATCTCATGGCGAACCTGTCCCTGGCCTTCACGTTTCGCCTGACATCTTCCTCACGCAACTTGGCCTCTAGCGCCTTGAATAGTTCACCCGCATACCTCTCCCCATCCTGATAAACGTTTTAGTTGTGGACCATGAATGTAGCATCCGAACGGACTGACCGCAATGTACGACTTCAATTGTGTCAAATCAAGCTCTCCCGGACCAGACAGTCTCATCGACTGAAGTTTGGGTGTGGTTGGCGAGGCAAAGGAGTAGACGAGATGCATTCGTAGCGGGGCTGCCGCTTCTTCTGACTGCGTTGCGTCGAGGAAATGCGTCGGGGGAAGCTTTGCAGAATTGTCACTAATGGAGCAGCACGAAGCGGTATGAAACACCTACGAGGTTCAACGTAACGCATATAGGCCATCTTTCTTGTCCGTGCAAAACCTCGCCTTCATCCCAATAGTCAGGGAGCTCGAAGTCGGCTGCCGTCCTGACCATCTCCCGAGTGTCAAACCCGCTCACAGCAGGAATGGCTTCTCTGTTGTCGATGTCCATAGCACCAGCGCTATCCCTCGTTGTTTGAGACTCCTCTGGCGCGTGGTATTCAACAGCTCTTGTCCGAGGAACCTTTGTGTCCCATAGCGCAGCCCGGGCAGCCATGAATAGTGCGTCGATCGCGTTCCCTGCGTCCGCCAATATCACAACATCGAGGTTGAGTAGCCATGATTTCTTGCGAGGAATGATTGTGAGATTCTGGGGATGCAAGGAGGGATGGCTGATGGTTTGTTGCAGAATGACGGTGAGGTCGTACTGGAGCTCGTCCAACGCGGTGGATGATAAATGAGGATATGCCGAAGGAGAACTGTCTTTCGACCACTGAGCGAAACAGTCCACACAAGCGCGATAGAAGGGGAACACGCACCATGAGACCGAGCAAACCACTCTTCCGCCATCGACACCGTCCCCGGTCTCGATATCCTCAACTTCTAGCTTTGTTGCAGCCAACACCTCGGTACCGCCGCCACCTTCATGTGCCATTTTACCGACGTTGAGCTTCGCGCTGCCGTTTGCAAGGGGCGCGACGCCGGTCTCTAGTAGAACGGTCCGAAAATCCAGGAGGCCGCGTCCATCCGCCCGCAACGGTGGTGTTGCCTGCAGCGAGGCCTGGATATATGCACGTTCTGATTTTGAGACTAGCTGGGTCGCCATCTTCCAAAAACTTGGTGGACGCAGGGAGACGGTGGCAGAAACAAGGAAGGAGAAGCAAGAGGAGCGATGGAACAGAGCTCGGCTAAGGCGTTAAGCGAGCGCCCGTTTGATCTTGACCTGCAGCACCCACCACCACGCTATGGCGAGCAAGACATATCCTGGTATGCACATAGGCAAACCCAGCAAGACATGGGACTCATCTTTCACAGCCCAGCAGCATGTGGTCAAGACGTTCACAAAGCTAGTCGAGTTGCTTCCGGCGACAGAGCAGAACAAGCCACAAATCGCCCTCCTGGCAGGCGAAGTCACGCCCTTCCGCAATGACACAGACCGTGAAATGCCATTCAGGCAGGTGAGCCCTGCTGATCTACTGAGCATTTTTCTGCCGTACTGACGAACTTCGTGCCTTAGGAGTCCAACTTCTTCTATCTTTCGGGATGCCGTGTCCCCGCATCCTATCTCCTCGTTGCCTTCCAGAATGGCACGTCTCTTGCCAATCAGCCGTCCTCACACCTGTTCATCCCAAAGGCTGAGCTGGCGGACATCATGTGGTCAGTACCTCCTCCGTCCCTGGAGGAGGCATCCGCTGCGCACGACGTGACCCGCGTCGACCATCCTGCGGCTCTTCCAGACGCAATTCAGGAATTGATCAAGGCGTTCCCCGGAGCAATCGTTCACACGCTTCCCTCTACGTCCCAGTTCCCCACCATCCCTTCACAGTACACCGCTCCATTCTTGGCCGGTAACGTCCATGTCACCCAGGACTACCTCCTCACCGCTCTCCATCGCGCCCGCCTGATCAAGGATGCGGAGGAGGTTGCCCTCATCAGGCGCGCCAACGAGATTAGCTCTCGTGCTCACGAAGTTGTCATGCGTGTGCTTGGTCAAGGCGTCCGGGGACTAGTCCAGCGAGGCAAGGGTGCCGGCACAGAACGACCGCTCCTCCCCGGAGAATGGCTCATCCAAAAGGAACCCGAGGCAGAAGCGCTGTTTGTCGCGTCTTGCCGTCGCGAGGGGTGAGTTGAACTACTACGCAGCTCGCCCAGTACCACTAACGCCCGAACGTACAGAGCTGAGCACCAGGCGTATCTCCCGATCGTAGCAGCATCCACGCGCGCCTCGACGCTGCACTACTGTTGCAACGACCGCGAGTTCGCTTGGGGACCCGTGCATCCGCACGACCACCAGAACCGCAACGATCTTGCTCATGACCATGAGCGGGTGCTCAACCCCCAGGTGTTATTGATCGACGCTGGCTGCGAGTGGAAGTGCTACGCCGCAGACAGTAAGGATCCTTAGTTTGAGATGCCGAGGTGGTCCGGCACTTACACCCAATTCAGTCACCCGTACGATGCCCGTAGGTAACGGTGGAAAGTTCACGCCCGAAGCTAAGGCTATCTACGAGCTCGTCCTTGAGATGCAGCGGGTACGTGTGCCGCGTCCTAAACCATAGCTTAATTGACCGTATACGTGTGCACCAGTTGTCCTTCGAGGCTCTCAAGCCGGGTCTCCACTGGGATGCTATTCAGTTCCTCTGCCACCGCACCCTCGTGCGCGGCTTCCAGAAGCTCGGGATCTTCAAGTCGCCCAACTCGCCCAACTCGGGCTCCTGGAACTCCGAGGAGGCGATCCTGGCAAGCGGGATCAGCGCCGCATTCTTTCCTCACGGTGTCGGGCACTCGCTCGGAATGGACGTGCACGATGTCCCGAGCGCCAGCAAGCCCGAGCGAAACGACACCATCAAGGGAATCCCCCTCGGTCACGAGTCGTTCTACACCTACCTTCGCCTTCGTCTCCCACTTGAGGAGGGCATGGTCGTGGTAAGTCTTGTTGACTGAAAAACGCCCGGTAAGACATTAATCATCCGCATATAGACTGTCGAGCCGGGATGCTACTTCTCCCCGCACCTCCTGGCGCCTGTCCGGGACTCAAAACACATCGACCAGGAAGTTTTGAAGCGCTACGAAAGCGTCGGCGGTGTCCGCATCGAGGACGTCGTCCTTATCACGAAGGACGGGTACGAGAACCTGACTACAGTCCGAAGCGACACCGAATGGGTGGAGAAGGTATGCTCGGGTGAAATCTGAAAGACCAGTGCGTTCCAGATACTGCGATGGTACCAAATGTATGATTAGCAGATGTAGCTTGTATGCATGTAAAGCGATTGTATCCATCCGACCGTGTTGCATCTATCGTCATCAATGTACATGTTCATCCCGTCTTCGCCTTGAGATGCTTCCACAGCGTAGTGAACATTACCGCTCCGATGCCCACGATCGCGACCTGCATCCCGACGTAGTTGAGCATCCCGACCTTGACGCCCGCACCTCCCCACACTGCGCCAGTGACCCTTCCCGAGTAGTTGCTGTACTGGATGGCCAGACTGACCCGCCCGTTCCACTCCCCGGGCAGCTGCTTCGAGAGCAAGCTGAGCGTTACCGTGCTCGCGACGTTGAACCCGAGCGCGACGAGGAACCAGCAGATGAACAAGCTCCCATAATTCACCTGCTCCTCTCCCAGGATCGCGAGCGCGACGAGCAGGCCCGCGAGGCCAATGGCGACGCCCGTCGCGAGCGTGTGCCGGTCCTGCACGCGGCGCGCGACGTGCAGGTTCACGAGCAGGAACGGGATCGTGCACGCGCCGCCGAGCGCGATGAGGTTCCCCGCTGCGAACGGGCTGAAGTGGAACGGGTTCGAGCGCAGGTGCGAGCTCGTGAAGACGGGGATGTTCGCCTCCCACGCACCCAGGATGAAGAAGCAGGTCATCGCGAACCAGCACATCGTGATCGCGGCACCCCATTGGCCCCTGTTCATTCGGTGCAAGGGCGGGGCGGAGTAGGAAGAAGACTCCGTCGGAGACTGTGTCGCTGCAGGCTCGGCACGGGCGACTTCGGAGGTGGTTATCCGGGTGGGTTCGTCTTCGTCCGCTTTGTCGCCGTCCGTCGATACGTTGCTAGACTGCGCGGGAAGTTGTTGCAGGGGTATGTTTTGAGTAGCCGGGACCGCGCGAGGGACATCCTCGTAGAAGACCGCAGCAAGGGCCCAGAATACGGCCCAAATCACCGTCATGATCCATGCAGGACTAGTGTACCCGTTGAAGACGGAGTTGTCAAACCCGACCTTGTACCTATGTGAGTAGCAAAGTCAGACTAACGGCTTGTCAGGGATTGGACGTGGACTCATACAGAAGACCGCCGACAAACGGGCCTACACTGAAGCCGATTCCCTGGCCAAGAACCAGCCAGCCAGCCAAAGTCGTCCGGCGTCGTAGACCAACAATCCTGGGATCCGAGCAGTAGCGCTTTGTGTACATCCAGAACGTGAAGGCAAACCCAGTGACGATTCGGCCCAGAAGGATCAGGTAGAGCCAGTTGGCCCGATACGCTAACCCGTATAGCATATTCCCGACGCAGGCGGACGCGCAGGCAAAGTGGAGGGGGCGCTTGTAGCCGCCTGTATTTCATAATGAGTGGGTATATGCGGGGTATCCTGCGGAGTAGGATGCGTACCTTGGTCAATCCGCATTAGGGGTATCAGAGCGAGGCCTGAGAAGACGGTCGGGATACCGATGACCAGACCAGAGAAAGTCGACGTCCCGCCGAGGTGTTGTGCGTACTCATTGGACGACGATACGATTATGAAGAAAGTGAGCTGAGCAATCGTATGGCTGGTCAGTACAGCGTATAGTAGGCATCCACGCGAGCAACTTGGAGAGTGTAGGGGCAAGCCTGAGGTGCAGATGCAGCGGCTATGATACGGGAACGACCCGGGGTCCTTACAGCCAACTTCCAAGAAGTGCGACAAAGCCATCCGACTCGGGCACCCGTGCAACAAGCCCTTAATCAGACCATCCTGAAAAAAAGGGCAAATAGTCTCATGGTCATGCTTAGCGTGGTCGCCTCGCGTCCCGTTCCTTCAGAGGTAGTTACAAATACTACCTACCACACTCAAACCTCCGACTCACCTGCATCAGCACATTAGCCAAAATGATAATGACCAACGAAGCCATCTTCGGCAGCTTCAAGTCTTCGTCGACCTGAGCAGCATCCGAGCCGCTCTCGTTCGGCTCGGGAGTTGTAGGCTCTGGCGCATGGTTGCTCCTGGAGGACGGAAGCGGCCTACGCCGTTCCAAGATGTTCAGCACGGTCGGGGGAAGCCTCAGCGCGGGCATGTCTGTCGAGTGCGACTTCGTCGACTGCAATCCGGCGAGTCAAAGGTCTGAGTCGCAGTTAAGGGGCTGCAGCGTGGGACGCAGTCACGCCGCTTGAGAGCGACGTGAATCAAAACCGCGTACTTATCGGGTGCCCGGCCGTATTTGCAAAAGGACTGCCGCTGGCCCGGCGATAGTCGACGGAGCTCCGCGAGGTAGATTCGTCAGTTATCTGCTTGCATGTGTGTGAGACCCGTTCGATGGCGAATTTGTGGCGTTGCGTATGCGAATATGCGGACGAGCACGAGCACGATGATCGGCCAGAGGTCGGGCAATGCGATCGTCCCGAGTGCGGCACCAAATATGGTAACTGAGTATGTTTGTCGGACTTGTATGGCGGAGGGCTTCATAATGACGGCCAAATTGTAAGTTTCAGGTTGCGGAGCAGTGTGTAGAACGCCTGAACATACTGTCTATGTACGAGTAGATACGGGTATTGTCCACAGAATACTAGCTGCCCTGTCTCGACCATAGGTACGTAGTTGGATTCGCCTGCCATCCTTACAGTGAGGTATTTGAGATATTGTATTCCGGGATAGTGGTAGGGTACATAGATGCAACAGCACATGTATAATCAGCATTCGAGGCACTTGCGAAGTTCTCTGTGCTTTCTGAGTCCCTCTGCCTTACCGCCGGCCCGAACTGGAAATTGATACGTCACGTGCGTGTCGCGACGCGATGTGAGCGCGTAGACGCCCATGAGAGCGCGTCTCTCTCCCCACCACACACCTGCTGCTCCTTTTGGCTGCTCCAATCAGCTTATACACGAAGGCACTGGTCCGAGTCATGTCTGAGGATGAAGCAGGAAACTCAGGGATGGCATATGATCCCGATCAGGACCCGGAGGAGACGCGTAACATTAGGAAGCAGTTCCGCTCTCTCGAGCAAGAGCTCACCGGTGCGTGCATAATCAAGGGGATACCTTCATTTGAACTGAAAAAGGACCTCAAGAAAACAATGATTTGAGTACGGAAGAAGTTGCGGATAAGCTCCGCAGGGCGAACGCACTTTTCGAGCAGGGTGCGCCTTCCGCAGTATCTACCTCACTGCGCGCTCCCGACCGCTCACTCCTCCGACAGTGAAGGCCATCAACGAAGCTACGAAGGATTCCAACCTGCTCGTGCGATTCTCCAACATCAGTGCGGCTAAGGCGCGCGCGATGAAGTCCGGCTCGGGCGCGTTCGACGTCGATGACTTCGTCGCACGCCTGATCACATATATGGGCGGTCGCAAGCCTGTATCACCGGCGGGCGGCGAGGACGAGGACGAGAGCGAGTATGATGCTGGTGCGCCGCTTGACTGGGAGCGGATAGCGAGGCGAGCGTTGGCCAAGAGTCGGCGAGTCCCTGCGATGGATTTCATGTAAGTGGCGTCCATTTCTGTCGAGGGGAGAGTAACTGAACGGTCGTTTCTGGTTACAGGTTGGGACCACTCTCGATAGAGGCGAAGAAGCGAACTGTTGCTAAGCGCGCTAAGCTCGAGAAGAACAAGGAGGACTTGAAGAAGCCACAAGAGGTCACGGAAGAGGATATCACGCGCTCGGAGAACGAAACGACAAAGAACGTCGCCAACGTACGGTTCTCCTCTATTTGTTTCATAATCCCGACGCTCATGAAGGCATCGCACATAGCTCGAACGAATCCTTGAGAGCACAGGACCCGTGAACCTGTTCAAGTTGATCGTGAACCCGAACGATTTCGGGCAGTCGGTCGAGAACATGTTCTACCTCTCCTTCCTCATACGCGACGGCAAGTGCGCGTTCCAGATAGAGGAGGAGACGGGAGAGCCTGTCGTCAGTACGTATCAAATCTTCGCTACGAAATCAGATATACCCTAACGCAAGAACCGTCCTTCAGTGCTTTGTGAACAGCCAACTGCAGAAGACTATGAAGAAGGCCTGGCAAAACACCAGATTGTCTTCGAATTCGACATGGAGACATGGCGGGTACGTCTCCTCCCGTCTCATCCTGAAATTCGGAGAAACGCTGACTGCCGCTTCACGGCAGCGTGCTATTGAAGTATTTGAGATCACAAAGCCCATCATTCCCCAACGACCAAAATCGGAGATGCGTATCGGGCAGAAGTGGTACGGCTGATCATGTCGGACCGTCTGACTCGGTTCGCTCCCGGTCGCCTTCGCTGTGAGATATACTTCAGGGTTTTATCTGTATGTTCTACATCACTGTACAGTAGCTTAATGTTATTCTAGAGCTCCATCTTGTTCACTTCGCACCCCTCTGCTGGGGCATACACGGCCACATCCATCTAGCCCAACGGCCAAACCGCCTGCATCTGGAACTGCCTACTTTGAAGACTAGAAGCGTTGTCTGGTTGGAGTTCCGTCCGACGATCCGGATGGCTGCGCATTTCGTCTCCAGCCTTTAGACTTCGAGGGTGCATCCAATTGCCTGGCTCAGGCGGCCGGAAGCCGTCCTAAGCCGTCGTGGTCACCTCCCTGTGTGCGCCTTCCGTTCGGTGAATACGCAATATTGCATTGATTGACCGGTCCGGAAGACGCATAGAGCGCATGATGACGTGCCTACATGGTCCGGTGTCCGACAGTTTTTCTAGGGGTGCAGCATCCGATCCGGTACGGTGCAGCCGATGCTAGTACTCTGAAGGTTGCCCGGACCGTGGCGGTTGTGGGCGATACTTCGGCACCCGACCCGACGCTGTTTGGTAAGTACATAACGACAGCTCGGAGACCACCTGTAAATCGTATTTTGCAGGCTGTATGCGGCGACGAGCAAAGGACACATGTCAAGGTACGCCCACTCCGCGAGGTCAGTGGCCGCTAGTGAGTGCTGCAACTCCGCAAGTCTTTGATAATTTCTCCGACAAGGTCCGATAGACGCGATTAGATAGAAGGTAAGGAGTGCCTGGTTCTGGGCCCGATCGCGGGGCGGCAAATGCCGCTGATAAGCTTGTGCGGGGTAAAAGGCTCTACGCGAACCTCGCGGCGAGCGCACCTTCACGACCAACCACATCCATCGAATGGTCCCTCCTCTAATACCTTCATCCTCTAGATTCCTCTCGACTCTAGCGACTGCCGTAACACAACATGTTCTGCCCCGTAGCACCCCTCTCGGCGCGCACGCGCGCAGAGACATCCATGACCCGGACGAACGCGCCGAGTTCGTCGTCTTCGCCTGCCTCATCCCCATTCTCGTCCTGCTCTCGGGTCTGTTTGCCGGTCTGACGCTGGGCTACATGAGCTTGGACGAGACACAGCTCAACGTGTTGAGCATCAGTGGAACGCCGTAAGTCGCCCATTTACCATAATTCCCGCCGCACACGTTGTGCCCCGCGCGCACCGCACTCGGACCTCGAGGCTTACGTCCAATTTGGCCCGCAGCAAACAGAAGCTCTACGCGAACAAGATTAAGCCTATCCGCAAGAACGGCCACCTGCTGCTCGTCACCTTGCTGCTCGCAAACATGATCGTCAACGAGACGCTGCCCGTTATCGCGGACCCCATCCTCGGCGGTGGCGTCCAGAGCGTGGTCGTCAGCACCGTCCTCATCGTCATGTACGTAGTACGTCTTCCTCGCGTACCCCGCTCCCACACCTTGACTGCGCATCCGGCCTTTACGCGCACGAAACACGTCGCACACGTTCGCCTGACGCGTTCTCGTGGGTCGATTGCCCACGCGCGTCTGGCGCACGTGATCTTCCCGGCTCTTGCTCCAGTCTGGAAGAGCACGCAGGCTCCCGGAGCGGTACGAGTGCCTCGCACGAGCAACATACACGTAAGAACGCGTCTACACTCTGAACTACGCGCTGCACTCTGTCTCCGAGGATGGTGTCGGGGCTCTGGACGCTTATGGGCGCTCCGTGGTGGCAGTGCTACGGACCCAAAGAGACGATTTCGAGTTATCCGGGTCTTGTAGGCATCCCGTCGAAATGCCCCCATTCCCAAGTGCACGGATGATGACGCGCCTCTCAGAGAACTCGTCCTCGACCATGAGTATGTTTGGAATGATGTCCTTGGGACGCTGATAACCCCAAGGGCCAGGGCCGAAAATGTGTGGATGGGTGTCACAATCCGTGAAACGTCTGCCAGTCTTCCTCGTCGGGTATCGTATGGCGCTCGGACATTCGCTCGCTTATTTCAACCGGATGCCTGGTCAGCATCAGAGACAGAGATTCTCACACTTTGAGACGTGACGGGTAGAATGCCGGCACTCATGCCGGCGCATGGTGACGTATCCCAAGTTCGGAGGCTACGTGCATGAACTTGCGAAGAAAGCGGTTTTGTCATACGTTGCCTTCGAATTCGCATGTGGGAAGCATACTCATGACATTCTCATAGCTTTGCCGAGATCATCCCCCAATCTCTCTGCACCAGATATGGCCTCTACTTTGGAGCAAAGATGGCTGGTTTCGTGCAGCTGTTGCTCTGGACATTCGTGAGTGTTCAACCGTCTACTATATCGGGCTACTAGTCGCTGCTGTCTCCATACCACGCACGGGGCGAGTCAGTTGACTTTCGACCTTTGGTCATGATGCCCTAATGCTTGAAGAAGTCTATCTTAGGCCAGACCGGGGGTCAGTTTCTCAGCTCTGACCCAAATTCTGATCCTATGCTCGTTCTCGGTCCTGTATCGCACAATACTCGGTCGGATCAGATTCAGTGAGCACAGAAGGGGTCAAGACTCAACGCTCCGTCTGACATAATGGAGGATGCGCCTCCAGTCATCCCTTCGAGATACATGCCTGGACATCTCAGGGCGTCTCCTGAGTGCCTTTACGTTGCCACTGATACAGAACGCTAATGATTTGTAGGGCATCGTCGCGTGGCCTGTCGCCAAATTGCTGGAGTTCGTGCTCGGCCCTCACCACGGAATCATCTATCGACGCGCAGAGCTCAAGGAGCTCATCGCCATGCACTCCAACGCCGGCCAACTGGGCGGCGACCTGAAAACGGACACGGTCACCATCATCGGCGGTGCTCTCGACCTACAGGAGAAGGTTCGTGGAGGCGTATGCGTCATGCGAACATGCGCGCTGACTTGCGTGTCAGGTCGTGCGGCAAGCGATGACCCCAATCAAGGACGTCTTCATGCTGAGCATAGATGCGAAGCTAGATTACGAGACGTTGCGGAAAGTCTGTCTGACCGGTCACTCTCGCATACCCGTATACGAAGAAGTAGAGATCCCTGTACCGAAGTTGGTTGCCAAGGTCAACATCTCCGAGGGCGATCTCGATGCGTCGGCGTCTCGCCTCAGTCTCGACGGGCGCCAGCAGCAGACGCAGAAGGTCAAGAAGATCATCGGCATCCTGCTCGTCAAGCAGTGTGTCCTACTGGACCCGAACGGTCAGTATCCCGGGTCTGTGGTCGGATCGCCAAGACTAATACAGTCCCTGACAGATGCTGTCCCGGTCAGGAAGATACCCCTGAACAAGGTACCGTACGTGCCGAACAATGAGCCGCTCCTTGGCATCCTCGACAAGTTCCAGGAAGGACGGTCGCACATGGCAATCGTATCGCGGTTCAGCGTCGAGCGCGCCGCGAGTGTCAAGAAGGCCGTCAAGCGCGGGCTCACCCAGCGTCTCTTGGACAGCGTGGGCATCGGCGACAGCGACTCTGGTTCCGAGGACGAGGAAGAGGGCGCGGAAAGAGTCCAGAGCTTGCGGAAGAAGCGGTCGAAGAGGTCCAAGCGGACCAGCAGCGACAACGACGAGACGCTCAAGGACGACTGTTCTGCCGACGGGGACGTGGACGAGGATTCTGACCGCGTGGACGCTGCGAACCGCGGCCGTAAGCGGAGTAAACGGAAGCCGGTTGCGGACGTCGAGATGGGCATCGTGGAGGAGGGAGACGCCGGGACGAAGAAACGAAGTCTGGCGCTGCCGAAGGTGGGAGGCTGGAGCCGTTGGGAGCAGAGTATGCCCGCCGATGCGGTTCTGACCAAGGAAGGTGTCGAAGAGGTACGTCCATATCCGAGTATACTGCATATCCAAGGCGGCGAGTAACGACACGCTACAGTTCTTGCAAAGCGTCGACCCCGCCGTCATGCCGCTCGGTATCATCACTTTGGAGGACGTGCTAGAGGGTGCGTCAATCTCAACTCTCCGTCTGCTCCAAACCTGACTCCCTTTGCTGCGCAGAACTGATAGGTGAGGAGATCTACGACGAATTCGACCCTCAAGGCCATCCGGATCTGTCGGCATACATCCAGGGTGAGGCGAAAGGCGCGTCTGCGATGAAGCGCACCGGCTCGGCCCCTCAGCTCGTGGCCTCGGACTCGAGCGGCGCTACTGCCGTCCCTAATACTGACATTCCCCCTCCGCCGCCGCCGATCGTCAAACCTGTCGCGATACCTGCTCTGCGCGGCCTGAACTTCAAAGGTCTCGGATTCCCGCGTTCCCGAAGTGCACCGCCGACCCCTCGAGATGCGGTCTCGGTCGATAAGGAGAAGGTCTTGCAGGAGTCTGCACCCCCGCCGGTGCCCGAAGGCGTAGCGGTTACCCCAATGTCAGCCGAGAAGCTTCCGATCGACGTCCGCGACGAGCCTACGCCCGTCCCTACCAAGCCGACGCAGCCGCCTGTCGTGATTCCTCCGGACAGCGTGCTCGCGGCGACGAACATCAACCGCTCTCGGTCGATACATAGCCCTTCTAGCAATCCCGGTATCGCGGTCATCCCCGTCCCGCCGACGCTGAACCTCGCCCACGGGCTTCCCTCTCGCAGCGCGTCCCCGGCCCCCTCCCTAGAACAGGCCATCCTCGTCGAAAGGAAACGCCGTGCCGCATCGGGCTCGGGCAACCAGAACGCCATCAAGGGTGGATGGTTCAAGAGCAGCCCGTTGAATGGCGGAGACCGCGCTGGCGTGATCGTCGCGGAACGAGTGAAGCGTGACCTGCACGCCGGTGCATCTACTGCCAAGGAAGTCGACGGCGGGCTGTCTGACGCGACGATATCCGTCCTCGACGTGGGCGACGGCCGTAAACCCGACGAGCTAGAGAAGGCCGGCCCCGACAAGGAGTGAGTGAGAGGTCCGGCAGCGGTGCCGTGAGCGAGGGTGATAGATTTCGTTTGCTCTTGTCTGTTTCTTTTTCGTTTTGTTCGCAGTGTACGATTGGAAGGCGTTGGGCTCGAGTTCGGATAGGATCGGATTGGATGGATAGGTTCCTTGTAATGCCCCGTTCTGTGTATCATGTCGGCTCTTCATGCCTCCCCTTGACTCGTGTATGTACTTCCTCACTCCACTTCTCCGATATTGTGTGTACATCGTTCAATACACCCCCGCTCTGTGTGTTCCCGAGATAACTTTTGTGTGAGATTGGTTCCAGCTAGTTCCAGCTACAGCCACTGCCAGCGTCGAGAACATGACCATGCTCGGCTGGAGAGGCGGGGAATCAAGCGTCAGTATATGCGCTGACGAGACCGATGGTGATCATTCGAACGTTGCACTGGTCGATGACGCTACAGATATGGTCCAAATATGTACATTTCTGCTAGTAGTGCACTACATCCCGAAGCGTACCAACAGCACTGTTCGTAGGAGTTAGTAAGAGTAAGGGAACCGGCCCCCCGTCCTACGAGGTGGTCTCCCTTTCAAGTTCAACGACGGGCAAGCATGCGTCGCTTGACCAGGGTCGAAAACGCACGCCGACGCGCGTTGCCCGTGGACTGCGAATATCCTTGTGTAGTCGAGCCAGAAGGCTCGTGATCGCAGGGCATGGAAGACGACGAGGTAGGTGTGGGAGCTCCGCATGTACACCCACTGGCTGTGGACGACGGCTGTTCAGAGGAAGAGGACGAAAACGAAGCTGGTGAAGATACTTTCGACGAGGACGTCGGACCCGCCCCAGCACCGTTATCGTCACCCTGGCCGTTCGCGCTGGCTAGCTTCGCGATCGGGCCCCCGGGGAACCTGTACACCAACCCAGGGGTATAAACCTGCATCCGGGAATGATCAATTTGGACATCTACTGCTAAGATATTGTAGTATATATACTCACATCGACCAAGAGGCCAGGGTCGTTCTCGTTGTATGCGCCCGGGAAGCTCACTGTCGTGTCAGGAACGCCGTCATCGTCGCCACCAATATCGAGCTGTGTGCAGGACGGGTAGAATTCGGCTTTGCCAGGCGATTGTGCGTTCTGCAGAGCAATAGGCTGTCGGGCGACACGTGGGTCAGACATGCCAACCGTTTAACATGCCAACCGTGTAACACGAGGGGATGCTCTTGCTATGCTGCTTACCTCGTTTCGAATCAGGTACTGTCCCGCCTTTAGGTCTTCCGGGAGGCGCACGGAGTACGGTTTCCCAGTTGCTAGATGGCATACGCGGTCGTCGACATGAGCGACGTTTGGCAGTAGTGCAACACTCACTGAGATCTGCTTGGTACCAGTTGGAGCTCTGTCCCGTGCCAGGCTCGACCTTCTGCCCGGCCTCCGCGATCTTGAACCACTTTGCAGTGGTGGCGTAGAACTGGCTGCACGGCCCGCTGTCGCATCGGGCCATGTAGGTCATGACCGGACCCACATTGTGGAACCACTGAATGGGATGCAACTCAGTCCCGTGCGAGGTCGCAATTGGGAGACACGTACGTTGCCGGAATTCGAGGCCCAGGTGAAAGATATGTTACTGCCGGGGTTGGCGGAGGCGACTAACCGAGCTGGCTGTGCCCCGTCGCCGCATGCGAGGCCAGGGTCGGTGGTAGACGTGACCGGGTCTACAGTTGCGATCTGACGGATGATACTATCGACAGGGTCTGCATATACCGGGATACGAGCGTCAGACGACCTACACATAACACTTCGAGGTAGATGAAGGCATTACGCACTGGGTTGTTGCTCTTTCGGCTTATTACCAGGATAAGCCTTGCCATCGATGGTGACAGTGGAGACCCAACCGTGGGCAGCAACAAATGGCACTATGGAAAAGAAAGCAAGCAGGGACGTGAAGGATGAACGCATGGTGTGTAGTGAGTATGTAAGGAGCGACGCTGTAAGATCCCGAGTCGACTGGGGTGTTGCTCGATAAGTGTATGCGTTACTTCTGAGGCGAATGAGTGCACCAGGCTTCAGAGGATCCAGTTAGTGGTAAGCCTGCAGCGACATACCGGTATATATACTGTCCCTGCCTGCATACATCCACCTAGCGGCTTGTTGAGAGTATTATAACGGTGTATTCACGTCACTGGTGTCCGGAATGCAAGCTTTTCAAGGTATAGTGATATTCACAATTGCGGGGACTGTTGTCAGACAATCCGGTAGGCTGTAGCCGCACGGCCCAACTGTTCCACGCTGCCTGACCGGACTGCTGGTGGTACTTACGGAAGAGATATGCCGCATACGTTCAGCATTCATGTTCGTTCTGCGACACTTCCAAAGGGTATCGATTTCTGGAGCGTTAGACGAGTTCCACTTCGCCACGCAATAGCAAGTGTTCGACCACATAATAGGGTACTAGGGATATTTGCCCCTTCTGCATCTCTGACATCGTCCCGCTGGACAATACGACTCAGATCATCATCCATCACTTGATGAAGCATGAAACGTACTCTGGCAAGCGCATGGGCGGGCAGTCCTGTAAAGCATGTGCGAATACCGGTCGTAGCTTGTCCGGTTCGGGCGCTGATTTGATAGAGTCAATACGGCCCTCTGGCATCTAGTGAACAACTTACTCATCGGAGGCATGAACGCGACATTCTCTTCTAACGATCGTTGCTGTTCGGGTAAGCTTTGCAATACGGATTGGTTGAAGTGGTATTCCACTAGTCGCGAATACCTGCCAATAGCTCCTAAGCTTGAGATAGGACGCCGTGAACATGCGCGCGTACCTTCGTGCATGATCGAGCTCGGCTTTGGATAGCTTCTCGTGCATCTCTGGTGTGGCGCTGATGTATCTCGCGTACTTCTCAATCTACGCCAAGCGCATATAGTCAATCAAAAACAAAGAGTGAGGCGAGTGCGACGCGACGTACCTTGTGGAGACGCGTGCGGATATACGATCGAATCACGAACTTGACGCGCTCGACCTCGGTCTGCACAAGCATGATGCGGAAGTGCTCGTCCTCGGAGGAGTCTGGGTCCGCACGTAGAAGGTCGACATCGCTAGACTAGAGCTAGACGTCGTCAATGTCGCAATATACACCACACGCGCGCGACCGGTGGCTAGCCACCCGGGAACGCGTCGAAACCATTGCTCACCTGCTTCCGAATGTGGTCTAACAACCGGCCGAGGAGCAGCTCTTGGCCGGGAAGAATGTCCGGTGCGTGTCGCTCGTTCATCCAATGCCGGATTAATTGTTGCAGAGGTGTCTCTTCGGCGAGTTCTTGTGGGAGGATGTCGGGGCGGCCGCCGCGGAAGTCATCCCTCACGGGGAAATCGTCGTCCTCTGGGGCGCTACGTGCTCGGTCGACGAAGGAAGGGCCCGCAATCGCAGCGTCAAAGTCGTCATCCCAGCCAGCCATACTAAAGCCGAACGAGATGGTGGAGGTGGTGGTAGTAAATAGCAGAGAGCGAGACGCGTCCAAGACGCGTCGCGGCGCGTGTATACACACAATTAGACGCTGGCACGCAGCGACAAGTCACAAGTTAACATTACCGTCCTCGACAATTATGAGCCTGTTGTGGGATCATGGCACCTATCCCGCCTTAGCCTGCGGAGGATAAAAAGATTACAAGCCCAATCGACTAGTCACAATAGCACTACTCATACAACATAGGTGAATCTCGGTCCGTACGGTAATCAACCCTCCCAGTCTTCATCGTCTTCATCTCGTCGCGAGCGTCGATTCTCGCTCGAGTGCTCGTCGTCGTCGTCGTCCCGACCCTCATCGACATCCATCTCGCGTTCTTCCTCCTTCTCCTCGTCGGTCTTCTCCTTGTCGGCAGCCTTCTTCCGCCTCCTCTTCGGCGCGGGCTTTTCACCACCATTGGCGTCGGCCGCAGCCTTCTTGTCCTTGCCCTTTCCGCGCTTCTTGCTGCGCTCGGCGTTTTCCGCCTCGATATCAATCGTGCCGCCAGCGGAGGGGTCGGGAACCGTCTCTACGATTTCTTTGAGGAAGTCGAGCATGTCCACAGTCTCGACGGCATGCTTCCTGCAAACGCGGCAGCGCGCCAAAGCACGATGGGTTGACGTGAGACACGGCGGTGGACGCAGTACGACAGAAGGGACGTACAAGTGGTATGCCTCAACTCTCTTCGAACCCCGCTCTACGGTGACCTTGCTCGCCTCCTCGACGATCATCGCCAGGAATAGCTCCAAAGCCTTTGCTATATGGGGATGGATGCACAAAGAGGATGCGAGCATATCAACCACCGTGAAACCGCGCAGCGCGACCGCACTAAACTCACAAATGACGACCGGCGTGGCTTGAGCAACCTTCCCAACTTCCTCGTCCTTCTGCATAATGCGCTTTATGCGCGCCTGGATATATGTGGGGACGATGATGAAACGCGACCAAAACGCGACCCATGGAAAAGGTGATTCGAGCAAAAGCGACCTGTCCTCAGAATTCTGCAGCATGCAGAGGCGCAGGAAGGCGTACAACAGGGAACTTCGTTGCCTTGTTCTTATTCTTCATTGTGAGGGATAAACTGTTGCAGATCATTCCCACAATCAGTACGCTTCTACACGGAGAAGTAGCCAGGCGTACTGGTCACTTTGGGTAGAACGAGGAGTGGTGGCACAAGCACAAGAAGCACTGTGGCTGAGGGGCGCGGGTCCTGGGAGTCGGTGATGCCGCCGTGCAGCCCGTACTTAAATGCCATACGAGTGGTTATTACACAAGCCACATATACATTCAACATTAATTAACCATCACACGCCGATGGTGAAGTGGTTATCATGCTTGCCTTCCACCTGACGTTGTCAGCAGTTAGCAAGCGGCACGGGTTCGATTCCCGTTCGGCGTAAAGTTTTCATCCCCTCCAGCGCCACCGTAGCTGTCTTTCGTCCGCCCAAATCCTTTTTGATCGGCCTTACAAGGAGTCTTTGACCACATGCTCGCGGGCGGCCATTACAACATATAACTACCCCTCGCCCGACCACGACCATCCCTAGCAGAAGTACCTTGAACAGACCCTCAGATCCGACATGAAGACTCCATTGAGCCCTGCTGAACTCTCTACGAAAAGGAGGCTACATCCGCTCAAGAGGAGGAAATTGTTACATGTGGAACCATCCACAGGGCTGGCCCCTGCGATACCTGTGGCACCTGCTAGCTTCAAGCTGCCTATATGCACATCTTGCCACCGCTCGTTTACAGGCGCGCGACGAGACCAGCTGGTGCAGTGTGCTCGGTACGTAGGGCTCTAGATGCATCTTGAATGCCGTGTACTGAAGGCGTCTGGTTGCAGATGCCAAAGTCCGACATGCACGATCTGCTCAAGGACGTGCAACGGATGCCCGCCTTCGATGCCTCCGACACCGGCCCTGACTGCCTCTCCATCAAGCGTCCCTGATACGCCACTCCTCTCTCCGAAACGGTCCTCTTCTGCGCTTAGCGTGAACACCATGAACACGCTGGACCACGCCTCGTCGTCGACCGTGCTCGGGCGGCGGAGGAAGGTGCGTGATCTCGATCAGGGCGAAGGCCTTGACGGTGCGGAGAACGAGGCCGAGGGGGGCGAAGGGCACGAATGTGGCGCGGGGGAGGTGCTGCCTGGGTGTGGACGGACGGTGTGTCGCAGTTGTGCGTTTGAGACACCGGAGAGGTGCGTCATTTACAGTTCATTTCCATGCATGTATGCGCTCATTCGTCGCATGACCGCTGTGCCTATAGCGACCTGACAACGTGCCTCGACTGTGCCGCTCGGTACAGAGGGACTGAGTAGAGGAGTGCTATCTGTCACTATCTGCAAGACGTACCCCTCGATCTGTGCGTTCTCATTGTCGAATATGCTCTACTTTGATCTGCCTCTACATGCCTCTCCAACACTGCTCTACTCTTAATCTCCAACCGTCCAGTTTTACGAGCCGTTGCGAACGTACGCTTACTTCTTCCGAACATGTACCATACTATCCACACCTTCCATCTATGTATGCTATCAATCTTGCAACGTCCGTTTTGTGTCGACTGAGGAGTGTGCAAAGGTGGGCCTGCCGCATTTTACGTGTTCGGCGACCGACTGACACCCTTCATTTGTACCTACAGTAGTAAGAAATCACTGTGGCCTCCTCATGAAACCGCTACAGTATCCCATCCGACCACCAAGGCCTTCGCGGCGCGTCGCCACTACACGTGCGCAGCGGTCACAAACACGCGCCGTGTGACTACCGCGTGCTGCTCCCGGTCGCGTCGCGCAGTCAGCAGCTTGCGTCTTGACCTCCATCACCGCGGCGATCGAAGACATTGGCTGCATCCGATCGCATTCATTCCAGAGCTTTACATACACATATGAGCGACCCTACATTGGACCTAGTAGGCGAACCCTTCGCAGTGGTCGAATCCGATCCAGGTGAGCACCTCCCTCCTGAGGGCATCTACGATATACTCCAGGTTACGCATATCTGACTATTACATATGACAGGTGTATTTACTACGCTCGTTCAAACACTAGGTGTCCAGGGTCTTGAGGTCATTGAGCTGTACAGCTTGGAACCCTACGAGACTGATCACCTGAACCCGTACGGGCTGATCTTTTGCTTCCTGTGCGACGACGGGGACGAGAACGCAAGCAACTGCTTTGCAGGCGAAGACCTCGACGACCCAGACGCACGTTCTGTCTGGTTCGCTAACCAGCTCAGCAACGATGCTTGTGCATCACAGGCCATCCTAAATGTGCTACTCAACTGCAAATCCATCGACGTGGGACCGGCGCTCGCGGGATTCGCAGCGGACACTAAGGACATGTCTCCTGTGGTGAGCCATGCCGGACTAGGCACTGACCGACGCTCCCTCAAAATGACCCGCAGATGCGCGGCCTGGCCATCTCAAACTTAGCACTTATCCGAGAAGCCCAAAACTCGCTCGCTCGGTGCGTTCTGTTCATCCCGTCCTTTCCGCGCCTCAACGAGCCGCTTCCCAGACCTGCAGACGTCCGTGCAGCGCGCCACGCATTGGCCACCTCGGCGCTCGAATCCGCGAAGAACAAGGCAAAGGCAGCGGCTTCCCCTCCAACCAAGAAACGCAAGACCTCTGCCTTGACCTCTCGCCGGAAGCGAAAAGCGGCCTTGGCCAGGGCAGACGACGAGCGGCTCGACGCCTACCACTACATCGGCTACGTCCCCGCGCATGGACGTGTGTGGGAGCTGAACGGGCTCCGCGCTGCCGGCCCGCTCGACGTCGGCGAGATCGACTCGGACGATCCCACGTCGCGCGCAGGGTGGATGGACGTCGTCCGGCCGGCGCTCCAGCGACGGATGCAGACGGTGCTGCAGAGCGGCGCGGAGCACATCCAGTACAACCTCCTCGCGATCGTCGACGACCCGTACCTGCGGGCAAGCGACGAGCTGGAGATGCTGAAACGGGAGCGGGCGGCGATTGAGAGGCGGCTCACGGAGTGCTTCGCGGAAGGGTGGTCAGATAAGGTGCGCACGTCCACCTGCCGGGCGAGGCAGCGTAGCGGAAGAGAGCGGAAGCACTAACGTCGCCGTCTGTGACGCAGGTAGACCCGGCGCTGCTCGCCTCCGCGTCAGAAGCGTTTGCGACGACGTTGCGCCCCCACGCGCAGGAGGCCGGGAAGGCGTTCGCGCCGGACTTTGGCGCACGGAAGATGGAGAAAGAGATGGCGGTCCTGGACATGCCCGAGCGCAAGCTGGTGCCCGCATGGGAGGAATGTGTGAGGTCCGCGCTGTCTGCCAAGGTCGCTGTCGAAGAGGAAGTAGAGAAATCGCAGCGAGCACAGGTACGTTCACCAAGATCTTCCCCCTCGCCCCCGCTGCGGCAAAGCAGGGCGGCGGGGACGTGACGACGGCTTGTGGCTGACTGTGCGCCGTGTTGTGTGCAGGCGGACCACGTCCGGCGGACGTTCGACTACGAGCCGTTCATACGCGAGTTCATCGTCGCGCTCGAAAATGAGGGCTCGCTGGACGACGTACTGAAAGAGCACCCGGCCGCGGGTCGCGGCACAGGCGCGCAGCCTCGAGCCGGCCCGTCCTCGACAGGTGGTGCGAAAGGAAAGAGGAGGTGATCTAGGTCTGCGCAGTTACCATTGCCGGCTGTGAGTGGGAAGGTGCCTAGTATGGGAGGACACGACCTGACCTCTCACTCCGATAGCGAGCGGCGTACGCGGGCTGTCCCGTACCATGCTGAAGGGCCGTGGTCGCGTGTACATGACGACGCGGCGGCTCGCAAGCCCCTTTCCCTCGCGATCCAAACGGGATGCTCGTCCGTGTCCATTGCATGCCATGGGCGGGAAAGCGTGCCCACCGTTTATTTCAGAACGTCGGCGGACGCTGGCCCACAACGTTGGGTCGACGGTTCTGTACGATAGCCACCCTACGCACATCTACCATCTGTATCAACTCTCCTGTAGCTCTTGAATTGTTCACGAGCAATCTGTCACGTACATATGCTCCTGTAAATACCCATGGCACGCTCCGAGCGCAGAGCAGAGATGGTGAGAAAACCGAGCGCGCGGGCGCGACGGCGCGACCCAAAAATCCGGGATGAGCGTCAGTTTCGGGCATTCCTCATCTCAATCTCGTACCTCATCCTTCCCCACCCTCTCCTCGCCTTCTCCACGACCGTCGCTGCTTGGGTACATGAGGTCACGCACGGACCGTATGTAAACCTGGCCTAAACCGACGGCGGATCCGTGGAACGACGCCCGTTACGTGAAACTACACGGTCGCTACGAGACCGCTCGCGACTTCGATCACCTTTGTTCTCTCCCCCACCGCTCGCTCCCTCACGCCGTTCGCGATGAGCTCGTCGAACCCAGCAAGCCCAGCGTCCTTCGCGAGGCCCCAACGGGTTGACCCCAATGCAGAAAACCGCGGCTCCGGCCTGCGCGCGTCCATCCTCGAGAGCGCGCTGGAGCTCGGCTTGGGCAGCAACAGGACGGTCGCAAATTGGATGTTCAACTCCCTTGAGGAGGTAGATGAGGAGAACGACACCGAGGTGCGTCATGGATTATGCCCGCGAGCGCCGACGCGCTGTGGGCAGCAGTCGCTGAACACGCCATCTCGGCTCTTTCACCCAGAACACCAACTCCCCGAGCCTCACGTCCGCGTCGACCGCGACGTCCGAAGAATCGAACCTTTCCGCAGGAGTGACACAGCGCTCCCCGCCCGGCGCCGGGATCCTTGTCAACGGAAAGGACCAATTGCTCAGCCTGGACACCTCCGTGCAGGATCTCCAGCGCAATGCGCTCTCCCCAGGTAGAGAGACCCCTGCCCTACACACGCAGCGCTCCCTCCAGTTCGACCTCCGGGCAACGCCTGAACCACGCGTCGCGTCCCCTGTTCCCTCCCCGCAGCCGAAATCGAAGCTCAGTAAGCTCCGACGGAAGATGAAGCCTGACGGATACGAGAGTGATGGTGGGTACATGAGCGAGGGAGGGAAGAATAAGGAGAAGGAAAAGGAGAAGGAGAAGAAGAGCAAGAAGAGCGGAAAAAGTAAGAAGAACGGGGACGCCACCGACAACGAGAGCGACGGAGGTTACCTCTCCGAGTTCAGCCTCCGAAAGAGGAAGACTCGGAAAGAGAAGAAGGAGAAGGACAAGTCGAAGTCGACTGACTCTCCGACCACGGACTACGAGACCGACAAGGGTACCTCGTCCAGTTGGAGGAATCGCTCGCGCAAGCAAGTCACGTCGCCCGTCGAGGGTGAAGAGTCCGACGGAGGGTACTTGTCGGAGGCGTCTTCGAAGAAGAAGCGGTTCTTCAGGCTCAATTCAAAGTCACGCAGGAAGCAGGACTCCGGCGATTCACCCTCTGAACAGGCCCCGCCGGTCCCCGCACTCCCCCTCCTCCCACTTCCTATCGCAGACAAATGGAGTCGTGCGGGAACACCGGTTCCGGACTCGAGAAATGCGACGCCGCTCCCGGGTGATACAGCCAGCAGTGTCCGCCCGAGTGGAGAGACGTACATGTCAGTGGAAACGTTCATGACCACTGGTACTTCGGCCACCACAGATACGTCGACTACGGTAGAATCCGACGAGCGACGCGATTCGGTGATGTCGAGCGAGGAAAGCCTCACGCGCGCGTTCAGAGACGCGGAGTCGGTGCGCTCTCCCAGCATTGACTTCCTGTCGACTTTCCGCCGCCCAGGTGCCGCCCCGCTCTCGCCGTCCAAGCTCGGCCTAAGAGCAGACGTCGGTCCATCCCTTCCAGCGTCTCCGAGGTCCCCTCTGTCCCCTGCTCTGTCGCCCTCCAAGTCCGTCCGCTCGCGCCCGAAGATATCGGCTCCTAACACCACAACCCTCGCTCCTAAGCATGTTCCCGTTCCCCTCACGCTCACTCCCCCAACCCCTACGGCGTCGTCATCTTTTTACCCTCCGTCGCCGGATCCCGACTATGTGATCGTAACACCATCAGCGTCGGCGCCTAACACTCCCCGCGCTCCGGGAGAGGGCCACAGCACGAATCCCAGCGTGACTTCGGCGTCAACATCCAACTCGAATGATACGTCTGGGTCCGGTTCTGGACTGCAACGCCCAAAGCTTCTCGCTTACTACGATCTGCCACCTCCCAGCCCGCCGCCTCGAGGGCCGCTGCCAGATGTGCCGTCCGACATTTCTCGAAGCACGAGTCCATCGTGGAGCATGATGGACCAGTCTACGTCGAATTCGCGCTTCCCACGCTCTGCGCCTGCAGACACGACGGACCCTCGCGGCATCCAGCAGCAGCAGTACCGCCAGGCCCCGACCCCTGTTGATCGGCCTACCACGGCTGCGCACCCTCTCTCTAGGGAGATCGCAACGGCAACGGACTCAGGGCCGCGGTCGCCCATCCCCAGGATTGCTTCGCCCGTTCCGCCAGCTCTACGTGGCCGAGTGTCCCCCTTCCCGACTGCGCCGGTGCTCCCCCGCGAGCAGACAACGCAACTCATGCGCCGCACCTCAAAGCTCACCCAGGAAGCAGTCATCCGGGCGTCCAGACAGATCGCCTCGAACGCGCCCGTGTCAGCAACCGGGTATCCCTCCGCGCATAGCCGGTGGCCGTCGCAGGACCGCCAGCTGGGAGTTCAGTGGCAGCCACGGTCAGCGTCTGCACTCGATACGCATCGCCCCTCGGACCTGGGGCACGAGTCTGACGACGGAGGCTCTTTCCTAGCGTACGATGATGACGACGACGACCTCAGCGACCTCTCCCCGAACACCAGGCCGACCTCCACAGAACCGCCCGAATCCTCTCCTGACGTGAACGCTATCCTCGCAGGCTTCCGCGCGCAGCAAGAAGCGCAGTCCGATGATCTGAAGGCAAATCCCGCGCGCGAGTCGCACACGCTCTCCGCAATCGTCGCAGGCTACGAGCGCGACACTATGTATCTCGACGAAGAGGGCGGCGGGGACCGCTACAGCGTCTGGAGCGACGCCGCGAGCCGGCACAGCTTCCTCGACGGCGAACGGAGCGCGGCGATCCGTGCCAAGTTCGTGAAGCGCGTGGAGGCAATGTATGGGAAGGACACGGTCCCGCCCGTCCCGCACCTGGACGCCGGGCTGAGGAGTGCCACTTCGTAGGCTGCGGCTCTGCGCTCGTCGCTTCTTCATTTCCCTCGATCGCCTCTTTATCCGTCCCGTCGGTTATTTATTCTTATGCGCCTTCCTACTGTATTCGCTCCTTATGCCGCTGTATTTTCCTCCTCGTGTCCATGGTTTTCCAATCGTTGCCTCATACGTGGTCCGCTCGGCCGAACACCCGGCCAGAGTCCGTGGGTTCTCCCCCCTTCCGCTCGTTTTGGTTTATGTGCTGCTGCGCGACCGCTAGAAACACGCCATCCGGAATACGGTCGTGCTCTGCCGTGTATTTTGTTACCCCTTCGCTGTTACTCATACCCCCCTGTCCACTGCATTAATGCGTGCTCGCTGCTTTCACACTCTTACTCTTCCTAGCTTTATCTATCTCAGCTGCAAGCTCGGTGTGTAGTCCGTACGTACTCCGCATGTCGACTCGGCGCATGGGTACATTGCCCTGTGCGTCAAATAGAAGTCGGAGGCCCTCCACTCCTTTTTGTCGACCTCGGAGCTCCTCGAGGGGCTCCTGAGACGATCGTTCATATTAACAGAAGCCACGGTGAGTGCATCCCCTGCCTCCGGTTTCTGGAGCCCACGCGAGGATCGCTGAGATTCTCAGGAAAGGAAGTCGGTGCGATATCGAGATCCGGGAGTTTGGGCGAGGTTGTGTAACCATGTGTTCGGGCTTGCGGACGCGTGCGTACACAATCCCATCCACTCCGACTCGGGTCCGCCTGTGAAGTGCGCAGCCGCGTGCGGACCCACGCCAACCCTCGATCGTACGGCGCCGGGGAATGTTCGCTCGCTCATAATGCATAAAGCCGTATGTTCTCACAGGAAGATGGGGCCGAGAACGTATCCCACCCCCTGCGAGTCATGCGCTCTGAGCTCCTCGTATTCGCTGGTAGTACCAGACCCAAGGGCAGCGTCGGTGCGTTCTATGCACCCTGTGTGCTGACTCTATGTGGCCATTGGAGAAGACGCTGATCGTCCGCATTCGCCAGTGTCCGTCCTTGCTGCTACATCGTCGGGCTTAGGGCCCTGACGATGTCTGGGATCGACGCGCTGGGCCATCCATGCGGGGTCACCTTGCACTCTACATAATCTTAGCGGTCAGAAACACTTTCGGACATTTGCTGCTCTGTTCCATGGAACAGCCTAGGCGCAAGCGTCTGCCCTACCACAAATTGACTCGACTCCACGGGAATCCCTCCCTTAGATAGCATGCCGCGCCTCAAAGGCCCCGAAGCCGATGCGAGACAGTTTTTCCCCCTCCCAAGCTTGTTGCTCACCTCGGGGAGGCGACGGTGTCTCCGGCCTCTATGAGATCCGGCGGGCCGACCCGGGATCCTCACAAGGTGCGAATGCGCAAAACCTCAGGCTGCCTCTAGTGTTGACAAGTTTGAATGGTAGCGGAGGCCAACCAAACTTCTATCGCCGGTTGGTCTCTGCTTCTATCTATCTGTCACTTGACGAACACTCCCTGGGCAGGGCTGAGCTGCGTTGCTGAGGGATGTCCGCCTGATTGAGTCAGCCGGGTGATCAAGCGGTATTTGTCCCGCATCTCGCTCCTTTCCATCGCCGACATTTATCACAACTTGAAGGTTCAGTCATTGCATTTCGTCGTCGTCGTGAAGTCTTAGTGAGCGTTGCATCCAGGCTATTGACCACCATGACATGCATGAGCTTGCAGCCATAGTTGAGCGTATCTCCCAATAGAGCGACTTACCCCCACGCGGCGACCACCAGTAGCTGCAACATCGGGGAGAAGTGATTCTATCTCTGCGAGCCTATGAAGCGCTCGAAGCGCTGTGAAACACAATTGCCATAGCGCCGCGAACCGCCGCCCACTTGACGAACTTCGAACACTTCATTGATCATCAGAAGATGGAAATCCAAAGTACAAGTCGCTGAAATGCTCACTGCTCCGGGGCCTCTCGCACGCAGCGCTACTCTCCTACCCTCGCCTCGCCAGCCGATGTCCGCATACATACCACCCCACAGGTACCAGGTAACACTCTGCGACTCACTTGCGATTCTGCCGAGCCTAACTCGTGCTACGTGCTAGCTACTTTCCGCCCTTGTTGGAACGTTGCTATTTGGATGCTTCGCAACGCTATACCCCATCTCGCTCTGGATGCTTGTATACAAGCATCGGCTGAGTCGCCGCGGCCGGTACACCAAGATAGGGATATGGTTGTTCGCCATCGTCACCATATTATTTCTTCTGGCCATCGCGGTATGTTATGACGCTCCTGGCGACTGTACGCATTGCTCGTGAGCTCATGGTTCAGTGTCTACGCGATTGACAGCACTTCGTGCTTCTAATTTGCCTCGCTTTCGCCCCGTTCACGAGTGATAGTGCCGTAGTTGGGGAAAGCGTTCCTTCTGAGTCCCGCTCGGCCACCGCGGACCTCGCAATCACGATGAGTGCTCTACTCGCGACTGTCTGTCATTTCATAGGAAGTGCGTTCATGGTACGCGATCGCTCTTCCCCGGGTTTCCGCCTTGTATGACGACATATGCTTCCTTGGCGTAGACGTATCGAGTCTTCATAGTGTGGGGACGGCGTCGCGTCTCAATCACGCTCCCGATCATGCTCCTTCTAACGACGTTTGGCAAGTAGAGGAGGTTTTCGCCACGCGAATTTAGCTGAAATTTACCGCTAGCAGGAATCACCATTACGGCTGCAAACACCTCTGACGGCGACGAGGTCGGCCTTATGGCAAGGATGTTTGAGAGCAACGCGTTTCCGCTTGTCATCAGCACTCTGGCGCTCACCCTCCTCACAAACATAACGCTCCTAGGTGTGTAAGCCCTCTCCATCGTCTTCTATGATTCAACGCCTGATTCAAAATATGGTAGTGCTCCTCCTGGGCCGACTAGTATGTCACGGCAGAATGCTCCGCCAATACCGTGTCAACGTTGATGCTCCCGCGATACACTGGAAAGTCGCGCGGACGGTCCTACGATCCGAGGGCCTATACTGCGCCGCGATTATCGCAAACCTCGTTGCTTTCTCAGCTCGCTCTTACGTCGTCGTCGTCACCTTGAACATTCTTCCTCAGCTGGGGGTATGTAGGAAATCGACCAGCAGCCGCCGTGGTGATCTATACTCACGATAGGGACGCCCTCTTTTCGACAGGGCATCTCCTTCACCCTCATCATCACCCATACGGGCTTCAGCGAGATCATGGCGCAACTGGGCAAGGATGACGCTGCAGAGCGGGGGTCAAGGCTACGCTGGGCGGCGCCGGTAGTCGACGCCACCCAGTCGTGCGACCGCTTAACGCCCTTCGATTCGTCTGGCGAACTTAGCTCTTTCCCCCGCGTATCATAGTCATTGGCTGGCGAAGACACCGGCAAGGTCCATCCGCTGAGCCGTTGGCATTCGGTGTGGGGGCGGTGAGAGACTTCGGCCGAGCTCTCCTCTTGTGCATAGAGTGGTAGCCCCGGGAAATACTATGGATGACGGGCGGGGATGGGCAGTGTGTCCTCTGGATACTCTGACGAATCCCAAATACAGTCTCGGCACATGCACTCGGTACGTACACGCACTTTCAACGTCACTCCTAGAGGAAAGTCGAAGTCCATGGCGACATTGACCACGAAGGGTGAGGTGGGCTCACGCTGGCGTCGATGGTCTACTACCACTAGACTGTTCTGGTGCAATTGGGAAAGTACCTCGCTCCATCCGTTCTCTGTCTTATTGACATCTACGGCATTCGCCAATCAAGCCGCTTCAAGCAGACACCCCGCTGCCCTAGCGGCACTGAATCCGAGTAGACACCCTCAGTTCGCGTTGAAAAAGCAGCTCCGTTTATCATGTGTTGCATCAAGTAACAAGCACATACAGTGTTTCTGCCACACACGAGTATATATGACCCTATAAACGAACCACGGGACCAGACAGAAGCATAGGGATCAGTACTTCGCACCGGTTTGCTAGCCCAGAAATAGGCGCCCGTGCTTGCTCAACCCGCCCGCGCAGCAGACGGGAGGGGCAGAGGGACGAATTGACAGCTTATTACCTGGCACCCCTTTTGAAGACGGGGATGCATGAAGAGATGATAAGCAAACGGTGCTGGCCAAAACACCGCTTGCTTACCCGCCCCTCTCCATGTAACCTCGTCGGGCGTGCTTTTCGTACTACTGGGTGTCGTCGAAGAGAGCTTGGTCATGGTATTGTGAGCTCGAGCTGTGTTCGATGTGCACGAAGAGTTATCAGTTCGTTCAAGGAATGAAGTGGCAGACGGAATTACTCACTTTTCGCATGCCTATGTCGGAGGTGGAGTCTTGCCCCCACCTCCGATGGCAGGGCGACGAAGAGTGACTGCACGAGAGGGCGCCATCTCCCGCACAGGCCCCCGATCGCCACCACCGTGCCTCCTACAAACTACTTTTCGTCAGTCGGAAATCTGTAGGCAAAGAACGGGGAACAGCCACTGTCAGTCCTTAGGACTTGTCAGCCAGGGCAACGAAGAGCATACCGGTAGTATATCGTAGGTCTCCAGTATGAAGGTCGCTCTGTTCTCGAGTTCCAGGGGGGTCACAAACGCGCAGGAGAACATATTAGAAAATGTGGAAACCACGATACTTCGTGCGCGATCGAGGAGGCCAGCATCCCTGGGGGATCCAAGCCCTCAGTCAACCTCCCCGACGCCAAATGCTGGGCCTTGTCCTGGCGGGCCTGCCTTGTTTTCGTTGATGTCCATCTAGAGATTGCGTCCAACGCGGGACCTGCTGGAAGAAAGGGAACAGAAACAGAACAATTCGCGACGATTCCTAACATCGTATCCGGCATTGGGTAATGCAGCCAGGGTCGGGTGGTTTCACGATCCCCTGGCCCACGCGTACCGCCGTAGCTGACATTACCTCTTCCCCAGTTCATGTCGCAAAATTGGGGTCTTCATCCTGCACTTGCAAGAATCTCCTGGTAGACATGGCAAATGCTGATCAGCGACGGATTTGTGAGATCGCCAGCGATTAAACACACCTGCCAATCATGATCGTATACCTTGGACGACCACATGCCGGCCGTGGCTCTTGAGCGGAGTATAGGGTATATAGGCGCAGTCAGACTGGGCCTCGTCAGGTGTGCATGGGAATCACTCACTTTCTTCACACTCATGCGAGGGCGGACACCCGAGGGTTCCGCCCCCGCCCCGGCGAAGGACGACGACCAGAGGCAACCACACGGAGAAGAGAGGGCGCCATCTCCCCGCACAGGCCCCCAGCCGCCGCCTCCGCGCGGTCCTGATACTTCAGCTATTCATCGGCAGATCTATAATCAGAACCGAAGAGGGAGGATCACGGTCAGCCTCGGTCAGGACGCGAAAGAGGCCGGAATGAGGTGTACCTGTCGGTGGTCGGATACTTGCAGGCTTGAGGCTTGTTGCTTCTTCGTGTATACTGCCTAAAGGGAGGTCGCAAAGATACATAGAGACGATCCAAAAGAAAGGGTATACCTGTGTGGCACCACCGACGAGACTGGCTTCGACGGGTGATCCAAGCCCTCAGCCAACCCCGCCGACGCCTGTGCCTGTCGTCCTGGGTCTTCGCCTGGGGGGCCGTCGTGGTCGTAGTCGTCGCTGCCGCCGTCGATCGTCGTCCTGTGGGGGGTACCTGTAGGGAGGAGGAAAGCAGCAAAGAACAAAATGCGATGATATACTCCAACTGAACGTGGCCTCCGCCTTGAAGAGCACACCTGGGGTCAGACGGGGTTCATGACTTCCCTAACCCAGGCGCGTCGCCGCAGCGTCAGCCATACCTCGCTTCCAGTGTGGCCAGGGGGAGGTCGTCCAGTCGAGGTCTTCAACTGCGCGCGCGAGCACCTTGACGTTGCTGAGAACTGAAGGAGATACTATCGTGACCGCTATGACCGATGACCGAACCGGATATGCCGTGGGGAGAGGCGCGACGAACAGCGCCTCACGCATCGAAGCGAAGCCCGCCATACACGAGCGACACCCGCTGCTGCGCAGCCTTGAGGGAGATCAGCTCGAGCTGGAACGCGTGCACGACCGCCTTCGGGGGAGGGCGGAAGTCGGAGACCTGGCGACGTTCGCGGCGGCGGGTCTTCACGTGGGCCTGGCGCTGAAGGAGGGGCTGGGGCTGGGGGCGGAGGTGGAAGGGGATGGGCGGGACGGGAGGGAGGTCGGACCTGGCCGAGGGCTTGGGAGGCGGCGACCGGAGGGTGGAAGTGGAGGGGGAGAACCGAAGCGACCGGCGCTCGGCGTTGAGGGCGGAGGGGGCGAAGGGGGTGAAGGGGGAGTTCATAGCTGAGGAGGGGGTGGGAGTATGGATGCAGGTGGGGATGGTGATAGTAGGAGGGAAAGTAGGTAGAGAGACGAAAGCTGACCGGGATGGGTTTATATAGGCGGTAGCGATCGAGTCTGAGTGTGTCCGCCTCACTGACTGGATTGGGTAGAGAAGTCGTTAGCCGGGAGAGTTCGGGGCGTAGGCCGTCAGCCTCCTCGGGTTGCTCTGACTGACATGGTTCACGGGATAGAAATAGATCACGATTCGTCCGGCCTACCGGAAAAGACGACGGTTAGCTCACTTAAAACCAGTGACAATATCTGCCATGCTCGGATGAGTATAATAAGCTTACCGATTCACATTGTCATCTGCATCGTCCCACGAGATTGAGGCTGCAGCGACAGGATACAGACGCTTTGGAAGAGGGGCGTTAGTGCAAAACGTACCGTCAAGGAAATTATGCCATCTCTGCCGCGGTTCGCGAGTCGACTCCCAAGGTCGGTGTCTTCACCGCTGAGTCAGTATTGGTACTCGTCCGCCACCCAGCCCTCTCTGCGTGAGTATCTTCTTAGACATATCGGTCTGTCGATTGTGCAGACAAAGCAAATGGAGGCCCAGGGTCTGCGTAGGTTGCGGTCGACAACAACCGTTGGCAGGACTCCGTCAGGCCGTATCAAGGACACGTGTGGTGGCGGTGCTAGTACAAACGTCCTAGCTATGCATCCACGTCTTACTCGCGGTTCCAGCTTCAGTATAATGTACCACTCGAACGGAACAGTTGTGAACATCTACCGCTTAGTCGACGGGTCCCTTCAAGTTATCTGGAGCGCATGAAATTGTACGGTTTCATTGAGGCTTTGTAGCTACGAGACCGTTGTGACTTGTTGCTCTCTAGTGTGAGAACTTCAGAAGCAGTAGATATGAGGATCCCTTGCAACCTGCCAGCGCGAGGGGTTTTCATCCATGACTTTGATAGTTTGAGACCACAAAATTCGTCGCGTGTGCTAAGCGTCCGAGTCGCAGCCATCCTGATCCCACTGTCGTCCTTGGTTCTGCCGCCGACATGCCTGTCGAAGAGGATTCTGATATGACGATACGCGTAGGCTTGCGCGCACATCTGGCGGAAACGGTGAGACCAGCTAGACATGAAAACATCAACTTCAAGGATACAAGTAGTAGCTGCCCATTGCATCCACGACATAATCTAGTCCGCTTAGTGGCATGATGAGGCTGCAGTGGTTGCCGCGACCAGGTCGAAGGTCTCATCAACGCACGCGGGCGCCGCCAGTATCGCGACCCCCCTCCCAAGGCCTGCAATCGTTTTCCTCTCGTATATACTATAGCGAGTCCGGAGTTGACTAATGCACAGGCCTCATGCTCGGTTTCCTGTCACAGGCACGGCGTTACGACTACTCCCAAACCGGAGTATTATATCTTTGTTATGTGCAGTCTGCATGTAGCCTCGGATGCGTGTTACGCACAATCCAGAGGGAAGGAGGATCGTGGGCGAGATGGAGCTCGAACGGCAGACGAACGTGGTGATAGACAGCGACAAGCGCGGACAAGGCTGCATGCATTGGCGCCAATCTGTACAGCGACCCCAGGTCGGAACGTACTGTACACTCTAAATACAATGGGCATCAAGCATCGACTAATGGCTACAGTGATAACGCGCGCGTGGACTTTTGGGATGTGAAAAGACGGTGGGCGTCGAGCCCCCCTGCGACGTCCGCGCGCTGCGGGACGGCAGGGCCGTGTGATGAAAGAGGGGTGCGTGGAAGGGGAGGTGTGGGGGAAAGGGTGTGCGCGGGGTGATTAGGGATACAATCCGGGCCTGCGCCGAGGCGTCTATGTGGTCTATCCACCATCCTCAGGAGGTGCGTGACGAGTCGTGAGCGAAGAGAAGAGTGGGGGCGCCGAAAGCAGAGGGAAGTGAGAGCAGGGAACAAGCGAGGGAGCGGGAACCGCTTTAGAGGATGGCGCGCATGACACGGCTGAAGCGGCGAGGGAGCTGGCTCTCCTCGTAGTCCTCGGCAGCCTCCTCCTCGTCGCAGCCCTCCTCCGCGTCGGCGGTGGTGGACGCGGACGCCGTCGCAGACGTCGCGGTGGAAGATGCGGACGCAGACTCGGTCGCGGTCGCAGTGGAGCTAGCGGTCTCAGACGCGCTGCTCGTCTCAGAGTCATCCGAGTCGTCGGAGTCGTCGGTAGAGGTGCCGTTGGAGGCGAAAGCGGTCTTGCCGGCGAGGTTGGAGATGGCAGGGCCGGGGAAGACGTACTTGCTCGTCATGTCGTAGACGTCGACGAGCAGGCCGGCGTCGGTGTCCTTGTACGCGCCGGGGAGCGAGACGGTAGAGCTCGGGTAGCCCTTGCCGTTGCCGCCGACCTTGATCTGCGTGCACGAGGGGTAGAACTCGGCGCCGCCCTCGGACATCGCGGTGTGGAGTGCGATGATCTCGTGGCGGAGGAGGTACTCGCCGGGCGCGATGTTCGACGGGAGCGTCACCGAGGAGGCCTCGCCGTTCATCATCGCGGCCTGAGCCCACGTGCCATCGCTCTCCTGGCCGACCTGCGCAATCTTGAACCATCGCGCGTTCGAGGAATCGAAGTTCTTGCAGCCGGTGCTTCCGCAGGAGGCCATGTACGTCAGCATGGGACCGACGTTGTGGGGCCACTATGAGACTGGTCGTCAGCCGCTGCGATTCAGTAGAATGGTTATGGGCAAACTTACGTTGCCGCCGTTGCCGTTGACCCACTGGAAGCTGACCTTGCTTCCGGGGTTGGCCGAAGCCACAGTCGCCGCCTTTTGCGCGTTCTGGCCGCACGAGAGGTACTTGTTCGACGCGCCCTTGACGGGGCTGACATCGTCGATCATGCGGATCGGCGACTTGACTAGAAAGCGACACAAGACGTAAGTCTCGAGAAGCATTTGACAACACATTCGATGAGACTTACCGCTGTTGCTGTTGGGCGAGTTGCCCTTGTAGGACTTGCCGTCGATCGTGACCTCACTGACATAGCCGTGGGCCGAGACGAAGGGGACGACAGCGAGGAGGGAAAGCGCGAGAGTGGTAGCGGCCTTCATATTAGCGAAAGTGTATAGCAATGGAATGTGCGAGAGAGGCAACGAGAGGGTGCGTCGGGGACTGGGCCAGCAGACTAGGAAACAGCGAGGGGAGGGGCGAGACTCTACTTGAGAGCGACGGCGGAGGAGGCTGACAGGCCGAAAGAGGGGACGGCGAGGGGAGGGAGAGTGGGGGGAAGCGACGACAAGCAACCGCTGAGGCTCGTCGGCCATCGCGCCCTGCCTTTATACCCTCTCCTCCCCCTCCCCACCCTCCGCGTCGCGCGCCATGACAAAACTGCAAAGTTTTGCGACGCGCGTTTTCGGGGGTGCTGTTCACAAAATGCGGGGCACTTGGCTCAGCGCGTTCGGGGTGCCGCGCGCCGGCACCACGAGTGCCTCGCGAGTCGCGAACCGCGAGCGCCGCAGGAGATTCCCAGATCCCGGAAATCCCCCCACCTACGAGCGGGGCGCATCAGCACGGCTAAAGCTTCCTCCATGTCGGAAAACGACTCACAGCGCGCCCGAGCCTGTCCCCGTCTAGACCCCGACGCCCCGCATTTGGCAATGCGTCGGCGTCGACATATCTACCGCCACCCCGGCACTGGTAAAAATCCCTCACCGCACGCTGCTGCGGAGCGCTCCACCGGACTTGCCCGCTCTGCGAGCCCCCTCAGAGTCATCGTCCGGGCTTGAAAAGTTTTCCGGCGGCCCACCGTGCTCGTGTAAATTGGCCAAAATGGCAATTCGCGCCGATCCACCGACCGTCGGCGCGTCGAAAATGCCCTCATCGTATTTCAATTTTGAGGCATTTCTGCGCGTCATGGTCGAGAACGAAGGCCTCTTGGATTTTGATGTTTTGTTCCTTACCCCGGCGGATGCAATCGATCGACTCTTGTTTTCCGGAGGACGAATTGAAGCAACGCCTCCGATTGGTCGCCGTCATGAAGAGCCCACAATGGGCGCTAAATGGGCGCCATCCCGTTCTCGGCCTGTGGCGGCCCGGAGAGGCGACGGGACCGTGGCCAAGCTCACAACCTCGGAGATGGACGAGGGAGGTGCAAGTGCTGGAGAGGAGCAAGGAAGCACGGTGGGTGTCGACGGGCTGTGCAAGAGTACAAGGGTGTCAGTAAGGCGAGGGGTTGTAAGGATGAGACCACCGGAAAGCAAGCTCTCGATCACAAGAAGAGGGCGTCGGTTCGGCCGGGACACCTGCGCTGGCCCGGGGGGAATGAAAACGTCAATAGGGGTATGTTCCCGGGGTGTCATTCAGCGGTCGTCTACACATTAAGTACACAGTCCTGTACATTACCCAGCACACTGCGGGTCGTGTCGTATTCCTGACACCGCCCGTCTGCGAGGAGTCCGAGCTGTCAGAGTCGTCCAAGAAAACGTAGCAAAAGTCATCGACATCGACATCCTAGTCCAAACTACGCACGCCCACAATATCAGTATTGGCCGCGGGGGCAGGCATGGGCGAACTCACAATCCAATGGCGGCCATTGCAGCGACGCCGGCGAACAGACTCGTCAGCGCGAGGATCTGTCTGCGGATGCTACTCCTCCACAGGTGTGCGTCCATCACGAAGTCTCCAGCGAGCATCTCCACGCAGGCCGCGTAGATGAGCATGCCGGCGGAGATCGCGGACATGACACCTTGCACGAGCATCAAGCGTGCTATTGTTTCCAACAAGTCAGTACCCACCCGACAGGAGCCTCCAGCAGAGTCACTTACGCCCTGTGGATGCTGCACCGCTCAGTGCGGCTATTCCGATCGCAATGCCGAGGGGAGTCGTGATCGCGAATGTGATAGCGAGCAGGGGCTTCAGCGTACGCCCGGAGATGTGCTTGAAGCCATCTGGGGGTTGTTGCATGAGATTTCGGGGACGCTCAGGAAGCCCGGCAGCCTCACCTTCTGAGTGCTTGGACGGGAGTCCGGCTATGCGTATACCGAGGGACAACCCCTCGAACAGTTGGTGGAAGACGATCGCGATCACCAGCGATGCTGACCGGTCGCACATGAGCGATGAGTTCTCAACCTCGCGAGTGGCAAGACTCACTGAATTCGGGGCCATTCGTAATGGAAAGCGTTAGTCCAATGACGAGTGAATGGATCATGATCCCCATTTGCAGGACCTAGTCATGGTCGTCAGCGTCACCCGACCGAAACCGAGCGCATATACGCACCAGAATACCAATCACTTGTCGTCGGCGCCCTATCTTCATCTCCTCGTCGCCCAAGTCGCTCACGCACTCCTCATCAACCGGACTTTCTTGCACCGCACCGTTCAATCGTTCGTCCATCCCGTCCATCCAGCGCTCCATATCCATATGCGAGTGCCCGTGTCGTCGCCCGCTGTGCTCGTTCCCGTCGCTGTGGGTATGGGTATGTCCATGACTATGTTGCTGCGCGTGTTGTGAGCGCCCCGCTTGACCTCGCACGGTGCTCCGGCGTCCAGAGTTGATGCTGTGCATAGAGGGAAGTCGCGAAATGGTGGCAGGATCTAACGGCGATGCGTCTTCGCCGTTCACCCAGGGGAAGCCGAACCACGACCATCGGGAGGCGCGTGCGTGGTGCTTCGAGTGCGAGTCTCGCGTCTCATGTCTGTGGTGGCCTCCGGAAAAGAATGTATCTCCTGGAGGAGCGGATATATGCGCATCGCGCACACTCGGTCTCGGCTGGGGACGGCCGGAAGACCGCACAGTGCTGCCGTACGGCCCACCTGTGTGGGGAGGGGGTAGTATAGTCGAGGTGAGAGGGGTATTTTCGTTGGAGGAGTGATAGTGGATGGGCTGCACAGATTCGTCTGCGAGTTCTGGCGGCGCGAGGGGAAGGGGTGCTGCGGAAGGGTGCCCTCTTTCATCGAACTCGCCAACCTGGTGTATGCTATGGTGTGATTGTTGTTTCTGTCGTCTTGACGCGGGATCTCCGGAGACTTGGGATTTGGTGCCCCCTGTGCTCTGAACAAGTAGGGAAGGCGTCGATGCGGGTAGGTCCGCGTTACCGTCATACTCCATCAGAATGGAGGATGCTGGTGAAGGGTTCGCCGAGACGGTCGGGCTGGAAGGGGCGGATGGATATGATTGCAGGCGGTCGACAAATGCCGTAGAGATGTCTATGAGAAGCAGTCAGATATGAGCGTTTATGCGGCAACGATCATAAGACTGGACGAGACGACGGCGCTCCTCCCGTGTACGGGCAGGACAGAGGATGTGAATCCTGTCCGCCCCTGCAATTTTGGGCCGCTGGCGTGGACCAAGGTCAACAAGGCAAATGGAGATATAAACTCGGAGCAGCATGACGGACTACCCATATCATACCCTCAGTTCGGGACAGGAGCGAGCGCGTGGGGCAAGAGTACTTCGTCTTCCGTCTCGAAGTCTAGTGCAGAGGAAAGGTACCCACATTCTACAAGGAATATTGATAGTAACGACCCCAACCTTGTGACAGCATGCGAGGTCAATAGCTGGAATTCGGAGGCGATGCAAGAGGCATTAAGTCGCACTCACACAATCAGGCCCGACCACTCTTCGACTTTCCATCTCCTATTGACCTCCGGATTTTGGAGGGCCTTGAACGCGTCTTGCAGAAGATGTACGAATGCTGTGGAGAGGATTACTCCGGTGCCGAAGTGCTTCCCCACGAAGAAACATATGCTCGGCACGCGAATCGCGCGATAGGTCTCCGTAATCGTAGGGAAGGAAACAGCTGTGGTATCAAAGTTCATCTCCAGTCCCCCTTACCATGAGCAGCAGATAACTCACCGACGAGAGAGACGAAGAAGATCGTCAGCATGATGAGGACGCGCGTTGCGAGGTCTCCATCCTCGAAGACGGCCGTAGACATCCCAGGGAGTTTCTGCAGTGTTTTCGCGTTGTCTAGCATCCTCGTCGCCGCAGCGGCTGAGTGAGAGCAAGAGAGAGGATATAGGGCAGTTTATAAGGCAAGTAAACGACGAGTTTCCGACTACTGGATGTGGCAGATGAGGAGAGCAGCATGCACTGGAGCACCGTCGCTTGACCGGTAGGGACTTACATCATGGCTCGAGTGAGGACCTCACCAGTCGTGCGGGAGTGACTGGAGTCCTCGGCTAGCGAACCAATCGCACTCCTCGGATCACCTTGCTTCACCCAGCGGGGCGCCGATGACCCCGGGAAGCGCTAAACGCTCGAGAGCTGCATCCAAGGCCGAGCTGCGTAAAGCCATGAAGAGGAATATGGATATTAGGGGGAGTCCGTGAGCAATCTAACAATATACCAGGACCTGAACGGCCCAGTGACCGGGAAGTGGTATGGAGCCAGATAGTGGCCTAACCAGCTAGACTACTGATATAACGGGATCATACCTAGCATTCGAAGCAGGCTCAAGACTGAGTACTCTCGTGTTGGCCATGAGGCGAGTATGAATCAATGCAAGTCCAGTGCGCTAAACTCGGTTTACCAGCATCGCCACCATACAGTCATATTCATCCAGATACGGAGCTTGGACATTGCAATGGAAGTCAATTCAGACACCACTAACGTCCAGGTCGACGACCTGGATAGACGTGCCGTTGACGAGGAACAAACTCAGTACCTCATCGCCACCCGCACGCGTGTCCAACCTGTACCGGTCGAACAACGGCTCCCACCCACACCCGCTCGGCACCTCCCACACCGCCTCCCAGTCCCGGAAGTGACCCGCAGCAGTGCTCCGCAGGATGCTGAGTGCGGTCGAGTTCGGCGCGTTCGAGGGCAAGATGGCGAGCAGCGAATGGTGAGGGGAGTTCGGGGGCGCGACGAGCTTCCCGCGCTTCCCGATGACGGTGGGGGTACCCGTGATGTTGTTCGCAGTGACAAGCTCCGGGGCCAGAGGGAGCGGTGTGCGGGTCCAGTGCGCCGTTGTGCTGCGCCAGTAGTGATACCTGACAGCTCATCAGCACCACCATGTAGCCGCTACTCGGGGGTCTGGCTTACCATCGTTCCGTGCCCGTCGTGTTCTCCCGGTTCAGCACATGTACTCGCCCTTCGCTGTCGACCGTTTGGGCTTCTTGGTTCAGGATGCCACTATGTGGTGGTCAGTTATACGCCCTGCCAAGGAACATGACTACTCGCACCCGTATTTCGGTATACTGAAGATAGTGATGCCTGCCGAGACAGGAACGATGGGTTGCTGTGTTGTTAGATTGGCTATCGTCTGGTTCCAGTTATTGAGCCAGGTCTTGCCCAGATCTATGCTGTAAGCGAAGTCCATATCGTGATTCTGAACAACCGGTTTCGCGGGAAGATATGCCCCGTTAGTATGTGAACATCCGTAACAACTAGATATTCACGTTTTCTGGTCCGTTGGGGCCTGCCTGCACCGCAACATCCTGACCCGTGTCATTCACAAAGTCGCGATATGTCCTGCTCACCGGTCAGTTTACGCAAACGGATGAATGGAAAGAACGTACCAAGTTGCATGGCGGTTTCCCCGAAAGTCGAAGTCGATACCGTTGATGTAAGCATTGTCTAGAGAACTCATGGGTCTGCTTGACCGGATTTGCACCAACCCACTCACTATTAACGCCCTTCATCCCGGATGGGTCTCAGCACACGGTAGCGCAGAGAAAGGACCGACTAAGTGCTCACCTCGAGATATCTACCGATTTGGGTCCACCCTTTGTTCGGGGTGTACTTATATAACCAATCATCTCCTAGCCCAGAACGACCCACGCGGAGCTCGAGGATGAGATCGGCGTCGTTAGGTGTGGTGTTCGCAGATTGAGGGATCGCAAGGAATCGCGGATAGGTCACGTTGATGAAGTATACGGATTTGTCGAGCGACTCGAGCCCCGGAAGATGGTCCTACAATGTACGGTGAGGGCGACACGTAACAATAGGGGCGAGCCTTCATACAAGGACCGGTCCGAACAGGGACGGTGACCATTCTGTTGATTCGGGATCTGTAGCGACTCCGGTGCGCGAGATGCGGTAGTTCAAGTCGTTGTCATGTTGGTCGAAGCCAATGTGAAGCGTTCCGTCTCCACGAGATATACCCAGGGATATGCTAGGGGCCACCATATATGAGTTCGCATTAATAGAGACCTACACGCTTGTGACAACATACATATCATGTCCGTCGTCTTCGGTCTGGTTGTAGTCCGTGAAGGAGAACGACTCCCACCCGGTCTTCTGCCCCTTCAGCGCCCCCCGCGCGAGCGAGGGATGCCTCACGGACGCGTTCGCGGCGTCATTCACGTAAAACGCGGCATACTGGTAACCTGTAGATGTGTTCATCATGACCTCGCGAATACACGGTCGGCGTGCTTACTCACCGTTGAATGTCACCAGCGCGTCCTGCTGGAACGACTCCCCATTTAGATGGTTGACCGTCTGCGGGTCCTCTCCGAGCGTTGTCGTCTCGATGACACGCAAACTAGCTGCGCGAACACCGACAACGAGGATCGCGAACGTCGCGAGTAGGCGTACGGCCCTCATCTGGGCGGTACACTGCGTGAGCGGGGTGCGGGGGTATTCATGGCCATCGTGGCCTTTTGAGGTCGAACAGTGCTTCGCGCTGCCTGCAATACGGACCGCGAGTAGCGATGAACCCGGTGGGTGTTGGGTCGCATGACCTGGTCATCGCGGTGCACATCATGGCCGGTGCACAAGGTCGCGACGGACGCGAGGACGCGTGAAGCACGACGGCCGCGACGACGGGCCGCGCGCGAGCGTACCGGTCGCGTTCGTTGGGCGCTCCGCATGGGACTCGCTTCTCACCACGACGATGACATACACTCGGCGTCTTGATCCTCTTGACCCTCGACGACGACTACAACGAGCAGGAGCACCGAATCCACCATGGCGTTCGACCTCGGAACTCCCGTGAACACCGCGCTGCTGCTGTACATCCTCTACTCGATCCAGCGTATCATATTCCCGTCCAGCTCTGAGCCCAAGACGGTCCCGAACGAGTTCAAGAACGGGTACACCTGGATGCCGAAGTCCCACCCGCCGACGCTGCTCTACCAGACGTACACCCCGAAGACGCTGGCGCCGTTCAACGGCCAGGATGGCAAGCGTATCCTGCTCGCAATCCGCGGGGTCGTGTACGATGTGACCGCGGGGAAGAACTTCTACGGTCCCAGTGAGTAGCGATATGTATCTGGGCCGGAGGTTTCGCCCGCAACTGCATTTCCAGATGGGATGTATGCGAACTTCGCCGGCCGGGATGCCTCACGAGGCATGGCGAAGCAGTCGTTCGACGAAGGCACGTTCAACCTCAGCCGCGCACGTCCTGCACGCACTGAACACTCCACGCAGAGATGCTGACGCCCATTGACCAACCGCTTGATAAGCTCGAAGACCTCACGCCTGAGGAGATGTCAGTATTGCTTACCCTCTAACCGGAATGCACTACTCACATGCCCTCTGATCCTCCAGCGAGAACATGAAGGGTAAGCTTCGAATACCTCACCGCGCGAGGCTACACTCAACAGCGTGTCAGGCTGGATGGAGCATTTCTCCAGCAAGTACATCGTTTGTGGCAGGCTCGTCGAAAACGATGCGATCTGAGACGAGCGCTGTATTCTGGGGATTTACTGTGACTGTAATGCTACGCACTCTTGTTCATCCCATCACCTACAGGCTGCGGCCGAGCCACCAGTTCGCCGGGTATCTGGCCGAGGGCAAGTGGAGGTCTGTTTGTGTCCGCTCAGAGCCACGGGTAGGTTCTCAGCAGACCCATTTGAGTCAGCGTGCAGAAGGGCGTCATTCGTATGTGCTGTGGGGAATCACTTGTTCTTAACTGACAATGAGGACGTCAACACGACGAGCTGGGTATGACTGTCATGAGCTGACAGTATCGATGGGGCACAGGAAGTCAAGGCAATCGTGTATGCGTGGAAGAAGGTCTGGATCTATCTCTAGTGCTACAACGTCAAAGTCGTTAGATCGTCCACAAATGCAGCAAGGTAGTCGTAAAGCAAGACGTCGTCATTTCATTGTCTCGTCGCGAGCGCGGTAATAAGGATATCGTAGTCAAGCTTCGCCACTGCATCGCACACACATCTTCGTCAGCGTGATTGTCCAAAGAACCGGTGACGGATACCACTCACCCTTCAGAACCAGCCTGGTGAACGCACGCGCGAGCTCCGGGTGGTCCTCCTCGAGGCGCGCCAGGTCCTCCACGCTGAGCTTCCACACGACCGCCGGGCGCTCGACCACGCACGTCGCGTTCCGCTCCAGCCCAGACAGCGCCGACAGCTCGCCCGCGATCGTCCCGGGCACCATCGACTCGACCATCGGCGGCGTCGGGTCCGCGAAGCGGTACGTCGCGCGCAGGATGCCTGACTCGACAATATACAGACCGTCTGGGGCGTCGCCTTGGTTCCAGAGGATCGTGCCCTCTGGGACGGCCATGCGCGCGAGGTACGGGATGAGCGGTGCGTATGTGTCACGGTCGATCGGCTCGTAGGACGAGAAGGCGCGGACGAGGGTGTTGAACGGCTCTGGCGCGTCTTGTGGGTCCGGCGGGCTATGATCTGTATAGTAACCGTCAGCGAAGCTCCATGCGTACAACTCGCTCAACATACCTCTCGCAATGGTCCTCCAGCCAGCGTCTACTAGAGCCGTTCTCCGAGGGCTATCGATGACCGAACCCTGGAAGGGAATCACGTCGTCCTGCCGCCCTGGAAGTGCTATGCATTCTGTTATTCGCGCGCCGTCCCAACACAAGCAAATCGCTCACCAACTGGGAGAGTCTCCGCCTTCTGCGCTCTGAACCACGCCCTCAAGTAGATGTTCTCCGTCCCTAAACATAAACATAAGAGAGTCAGTATGAAGCCTCCGATATAGGTCGAACACTGCTCACATTCGACAGCATCGCTGAACGTCTCGAAGAGCTCGACGCCGCTCATATCCAGAAGACCCACGTTATTCAACGCCCGCCCCACCGAGCTCTCGACGGTACACCCGCACAACACGAGCACGACCCTCTTCCCCTCCAACAGCCGCCGCACGCGCACAAACGCCTCCGCGGCGCTCATGTCGACCCCCGCCACCAGCGAGAGGTCCAGCACGAGGAAGCGGATCGGACTGCGCCGCCACGCGTTCTCGTCCAGCAGCGAGCGGATGGCATCTTCGACGTGCGCGATGGTCCCGAAGAACATGAAGCCCTGCAAGCGGAGGATCGTCGTCTGCTTCGAGACGTCGCGCAGGTACGCGCGGTGGGCGCCCGGCCGGCGGACGGTCGACATCACGCTGTCTCCCGTGTGCAGCGCACGGATGCTCCGTCGTTGGGAGCTCTGGACGACGAAGAATATACCTAGGAAGATGTGAGCAAAGGTGCGTGACGTGACAGAGAGGCGACTCTGCGTACAGCTGACAACGATGCCGAAGAGGACGCCGGTGACGAAGTCCCAGACGGTCATACATATCATGATGCTTGCAATAGTGACGTATTCGGAGGTGCTGACGCGGTGGCGCGTGTCCCACAGAGCTTCCTTGACGAGGTCGATACCCAGTACGAAGATAAGTGCTCCCACAACCATGACCGCTGTCGACAGAACACAATAGACTCAGTACACAGCTATTTCACGTCGTGGGAAGGACGTACGGATATATGCGATCGGACCCGTTCCGACCAACAGTAGGATGGTTGTTGCACCAGCAAGGAGGAAGCCGGATACGCGAGTGTCGCCTCCGACACGGTAGAACCTGGTTAGATGCGTCAGTACCTGCCACATTACGCGCATATGAGCGAAACGAACAGCAATGTGTTGACGTAGACCAAGTAGTTAGGACTATGACAGCGAGTGGTCAGCAGGTGAGCGAGGTCGGGAGAGTTTGAAACGTCCTTACACTGTCCCGATGAGACCCGCGAGTAGGTTGGAATAACCATGAGCGACGAGCTCCTTGTCGGTGTTCACATCGTGGTTCAAGGAGACGGCTATAGGAGGTCAGAACGTGCACATGTCTACTCGCACAGGAAGGTAACTCACCGAGCGCCGGCACGTTGAGAGGCGGGTGCAAGATATTGAAGAACAACAACGCAAACTGAGTAGGCATAGTCGCCCAAAACGCGGGCCAGCTCATCGCCCCAAAGTCTGCGCCACATATGTAAGCCAAGAGACGCGAACTGAGGGTTGACTATATGCGGTTGCTCACCATACAACTTGTAGAAGTGATACCACGGCTCCCTCCACGTGCCCATATCGAACAGCCAACCGGCCTGTCGTAGCATGCCGAGGTCCAGGTGCGCCGCAGCGACCACGATGTAAAACACAACGGGGATGATACAGAAATCTGCGAATTGCCGTCAGCATGGCTGGGCTGACAAGAGACCGTCGGGCGTGCATCTCACATATAGGGAATATCAGTTGATGCTCCCACTTGTGGGTGATTACTCGCAGCAGCACTGCAAGGCAGAAGGCAGGCAGCCACATGACCAGGTTGTGCACGTTGAGAACGAGGAACTTGAACGTCTCCAAGGAAAGGCTGAAGTCGTCGTCGGACATGCGCGTGCTGACCGTCAACCTGTACACATGCTAACGTGAGTGACGCCAAGAGAACGGCATGATTGTTACATACCCTGTGATAACAAGGAAGACGCCAACGCCCCCTATGCAACTGGAAAACGTGGGCGTCAATACGGAGACGTGAAAATGTGGTCGTGTGACGTACCCGACGAGGATATGTCGAGGGAAGAACCCAATCAAGGAGCCCAGCTTCAACGCCCCAAGCAGGAAGAAGGTAGCGCCTGCGTGATGTTCAGGCTACCCATCCACATGTCTGCCTGGGACTCACTCACCGGTCAGGATGGAAGAAAAGGCGAACGCCACCATAGTCGTGGCAAGAACGGCCCGCGGATTGTCTTCTCCAATATCGTCCGCAATTTGATTCGCGATGAGGTGAAAGAAGGGCTAGAAATGGCAGTTCGGAGCTATCCCGGTAGCCTCGACACGGTTGGAAAAACTTACGACGACTTCGATCATCATGCTTCCGTTCGCTCCGGCGAAGCCGCTCGCCCCCGCGGAGTATATGAGCTGGGTGACGATCGCACTGCAAGAATTCTGCTCAACATTGCTCCAGGTACGCTGATAAGATAACTTACGTGACGAAGAACATCGAAACACCAGCTCCACCGAGGCCGCTGAACACGCCGGCGGCGGGAAAGATGATCATGCCATCTGCGAGGCCATAAGTGAGAGCCGGGATAGCACATCAAGTCGACGACGTACAGGAGATACCGTCCAGGATGTTCAGAAGTGTGCCGAGAATGACCGCAGGTATGGATTTGAGCGCATCCTTGAGTAGCGGTCGCGACCCTTGCGATACTCGGACCGCAAGCTGTTTCACCACACCACGGGTGTCGCGTTTACCTACAGCTTCTGGGCGCACATCTCCGTTCGATTGATAGGACCGGTGATTCGCCTCTAGGTCTGCCAACAATGGCACGGACTCGTCGGAAGAATCGCGGAGCGGCTCCCGAGAGGCCTGCGATGGACGTCTAGAGGAAGCCGTGTCGCTCCTACCTTCCTGTACGATCGGGAGCGGAGCGCCCATCAGATTTGGCCTTTCTACCGTAGGGGTAGGCGTAGATGAATCAGCGAGAGGCGTTGACGGATATGACCTAGACTGTTCGTCGTAACGAGCAAGAAGCAAGGACAAGCCAGACGGCTGCGACGACCCCGGAGCTCTTGGGGTCATTTCTCCAGACGCAGGGTGCGTGAGAAGCGTGGAGGTTGAGGCCTCGAGGTCGGTGACGTCGTCCGCAGGCCTGAAGGACAGCTCAGAAATGACCGAGGCGGATGTCGACACGTTTTCATCTTCCTCGTTTGGAGTAGCGCCCACGTCAGGGAATATGAAGGCGTCCTGTGAATGCAGAGACAGATGGGAGGGCGTCTTGAGCGGTAGACTCGAGATCTCCATGGTGCTGTCCCGGATGGTGTCTTGCGTATGTGCCGCTGGGGGTATATGCCTAGGACGGGAGGACCGGGAGCTGGAGGAAACATAGCTCCGCGGCTGCAGAAGGCTAGATGGGGTCAGCGAGTGTCGACCGAGATGAAGACAAGTAATTCAACAGGTGCACTCACCCTGCTCGTGCGATGGGGGACCCACTTTGTGCTCGCAAGAACGCGTCCATATCACGTTCTTGAGGAGATGTGTCGTCACGGAGCCTGCCTACAGCCATAGGAGGCGTAGTGGCTGGGCCAGAGGACTCGGCGGGGGGATTGCGCGACATTAGATGATGTATGCGCAACGCATTGGGTCCTGCGGAAGGGTGCAAAGTTCAAGGCGAGCGTCCGACCTTGTTCAGGTTGCGGGCTGCGGCAAACCGAATGACGGCGATAAGTATGGCAGAGCGACAGAGGCCCGCGGGCTCTGGCTAAGAGGTTAAGCCGCCCGATAAGAACCTTGACGCTGTGGGGTACATGATCGAATAAATGAATGCGATATAGCCTGAGACAGGTATGTTCTGCCTATCGAAGAAAAACTCCCACCTGGGCCTCGGAGATACACTGGTTCTGCCTGGTTCTACAGGCTTGAGGAGGCTTGGTGGTGGTCGTGGACTCAGAGAGAGCCAGGACAAGCGAATTCGATGAACGCAAAAGTTGGCGAGACGAGTTCGCGGTCGAGACCCGGCAACTGCCGATCACGGCTCCGGCAGGCTGCAGCGATCAAGGAACAGGTGACACGCCCTATATGGACTCGTGACTGTGTCACATACGTTCCGCAAGGTTGAACGACGTCCAGCGATCGCTTTCCCGGTTGAAGCTTCCGTTGCGCTCTCCCGTCTCTGCCTGCACGCTCTCTCTTTGTCCGTCTCTACCGCTTTGTTATACTTCTGATGCCCTTTGGACGCTCTCACTCAAGGAGCAAATCGCGCTCTCCGGCACCCCCGGCCGCTTTGCAGTCGCTTGCTTCTCGCCCACCAACTTTCCTCCCGCCATCCCATTACGCGGCGGCCGCAGGGATTCCATACTCACCCGAAAGTGCTGGACATGGAAACAACACCTCCTTCATCAACCGCTCACCGAGGCCTCATATCACCGCCGATGATACGACTTCTCTTGATTCTAGCTATGGTCTCGCGCAGCTGGGGACGGCCGGACGTTTGGTTGGAGGTAGCTCCAGTAAGCGCACTACACTGGTGATGTCCAAGACCGGGAGAAAGAGCGACAACGACCTTCGCGATAAGCGCAAGAGTCAACTTGGAGACATTCCCCTCCTTGAGGCACACCTTCTTCCATCCCTCCGTGACACCGTGGACCGGATGACCCAGTCTCCCAAACCGTCGATGGAGCAGAGTGACTCTGGATCCAGCAACGCGTCTAATCCGGGTGTCTCTGGCCATCGCCTTTCACGACCAACCCCTGAACCTTCGCCGAATACCAACATACCACGGTTGCGCTCCCAAGCTTCCCCCGCACCAAAGTCAGCTCTAAAATCCCCGGCACGTCGCGAGGCCGTAGCCAGGAATCGGGCGGACGATACATCCTCCCCATCAATATTCAAGCCTCCCCGTCCGCAACGGCCCTCGGGTGCCGGTATCGATGATTTGCGGTTCAACGAGAACGTATGTCCAGCAACTATCTTATCTTGGCCATGCTGACGTTGTTGCTTATGGACCAGTCGAACGGATCTCGAGGATCCGAGCCGGTTCGGAATCTTCCATCCTCCCTACAACAGCGTCCAACTCTTAAGGAGCCATCTTCCGCCCTCCCGAAGCGCAAATCGGAAGCGAGGTCCAAGTCTAATCCTAATACACCCCAGAACACACAACGCCACGCTACCTTCGCTACACCCCAACTCGGTCAAGTCCCCAGTTCCTCGTTTGCCGCTAGCTCACTTCCAAGGCCGAAGTTTTCGAGGAAGACCCATCTGTTGGCCAACGACAGCGGCTCGGAGCTTGAGCGGCAGGTCGGTAGGGCGCTTTCGCCCGGACGGTTAGTGGTCACGAATGCGGTGATAGTTCCGAGTTCTTCGGAGAGCGATCGAGAAGCGAAAGCTCGCAATCGCCGTTCACAGTGGCTTCAACAGGCGTGTTCACCGATCTCACCCGCTGCCACGCCTCGGGTGCACGGTAGGCAGCCTTCCAAAGCGCAGCCGCACAGAGACACATACGTCGTCCCCGTGGACCCTTCGAAAGGCAGGACGTTTTCGACCGTTGGGCTGGGGCTCAAAGTCGACGAGGGGTTTGGCGGACTCCGCGGGAGATTTCCCATTGATGATGACGAGGCTAGCGTGTACGAGGACGACTCGGATGGTCACTCGTTGATTGTGAACGAACATGAGCTGGCCCCCGCTGTCGCTGACGACGACTATAGCATATATGAAGAGCCACCTACTTCGGCTGCCAATGCCGACAGGCGATCTCCTATTCCCCATTTGCCTAGTAGTCCTCATAGCCGACATCGCGAAGAAGCCCTGCTTGGGATCGTCAATGGCCTGCATCGAGACTACGGCGACGGCTGTCATCCTGAACAGCATGCTCCTGTTACTCACAGTGATAGCGAGGGGTCCGATAGCCTTTGCGGTCTCGCGATTGGCGGGTCGACGCCAAACCGCGTCTCGGTGAAGGCCTTTCCCCCATCCCCAGCATCCCAACTACGAACTCAAGAGGCGCCCTTCTCGGAATCCGAGGCTAGCCATAGCGACGAAGAGTCTTCGTATTCCGATCACGAAGTCCACGATACCTACCCGAAGCGCGATCGCTGGAACCCTCAAGGCAATGCACCACGAAAGGAAGATAGTAGGGATCGGGAAGACGCTCGGGCTAGTATCTCTTTGCGGCAGAATCGGACCTCTTGGAAACGACCTCCTACGTCTTTGGGTATCCCTGTGCCTACACGTTCTGGTCGACATTCTCCCCGCTCTCCTTCGCCGGTTACCGATAGTCGACGCTCTATCTCCCCTCGGCCTGTGTCTCCTAGCTTCCCGGAACGGAATGACGCGTCACCTGTTTCTGGGCAATCTGGTCGTGATTCTACTACAACGCGCCATGAGAGGTCGTCCCGGTCTCCGAGGCAACCTACGGTCGGCTCGAAGCGTCACTCTTCGCGCAGGCAGTCAGGCGACTCTGGCTCTCGGACCTCTCGACTCTTATCTCCGTCTCCTAGGATGTCTGGAAACGACTTTCGTCGCCCTCAGGAGGACACGAGCTCTCGGGAACGTCTTGGCTTCGGCATCCCTGAGTCCCTCTCGTATTGTGGAAATGTTACTCCTGATGAGCCGGAAGCAAGCAAACGACCGCCACTCTCTCGTCTAGGCAGCCTGACTACTGTGGTTCCTGGTCTTTCTCGGGCCGATAGCGATCTCTCTGTGGCTGATGCTGGCTGGGATGATAACGCTCGGATCAGCAGAGAACTCAGCAAGGGCGCTGCAGCTCTATTCGACGCTTTGGCTACCCAACCTACTAGGCCCAATGACAGTGTGCGTCGGTCGCCACGGATGGATGAAGCTGCTCGCGAGCAAGAGAGGACGCCTCTGGCAGACTGTGGCTCTTGGGAATCTCGGGCTGGTACTAGACGAGACACGGACTACGTAACTGGCAACGGGCATCAGACTAGGCGACGTTCCTTCGACGCTATCTCTGTCTCTAGTGGCTGTACTTCTCCGTCTGAGTACGACGAACATGGTAGCCCTGTCTTCGAGCCGGATCCGGAACCTGAACCTGAGGCTGCAGAGGAACCGTTTTCTCCACCTGAGGTCCGCATACATGAGGCTCCTAGCTCCTGGAAGTCTACCCTCTCTACTGAGGTCTATCGCTCGCTGAGTCGACACTACGGCCCTGCCGAGATGGAACGTCAAGAGCTCATCTACAACCTGTCCACTACGGAGGGCGCGTTCGTCAAAGCCGCCCGACGGGTTGTTCGAGTAGTCCTCCTCCCTCTACGCGCACGCGAGTCCCGCGCGTGGCTAGCCGGGCTCCCCTCGGAGGTAACGCGATTCTTCGACTGGCTCGAAGACATCGTGAACTTGCACGGTGCGATCGCCCGCGCTCTATCCGCTGTGGCGGCGATCTGGCAAACCGGTTCGATCGTGCAGCGCGTTGCTGGCACGCTCAAGGGCTTTGTGCCACGGCTCGAGGTGTACATGCCGTACCTCGCGAAGTACGAGAGCGTGAGAGACACCATGCGCTGGCACGCACAGCAGGACCCTGGCGAGTTTGGGGAGTATTTGAGGATGAAGGAGCGCGAGCGGGCGGAGGGGGAGTGGTCGCTGGACAAGTTGTTTGACGAGCCTGCGGCGCGGCTGAGAGGCTATCTCGAGACTTTCCAGGTGCGCCCGTCGTCTCGGTTTACGGGGTGCGGGAAGAAGGAACACTGATTGTCTTGACGATGTGCAGCGCCTTCACGAATTGACGCCGCGAGAGCATCCGGACTATCTGTCGACGATGTCTCTACTGTACTCGACGCGTACTGCGGTACGCGTGATGGACGAGGTCAAAGCCCGGGAAGACGAGTACGACTTCGTCAAGGACATCTCGGCACGCATAGACGGACTGCCTGTCACCCCCGCGCTCGCTCGGCGCTCGAGACGACTGCTGTGGTTCGGAGTACTGCTGCAGGCAAATGCTCCGATATCCATCGAAGTCCAAGCAGCTACATCCCAGGCGCCGACGGTAGTGAAAGGCGACGACCACGCCCCAGAACGGAGACAAGGACGGGGAGAGCGGGCGTCTTCGAGACTAGCTACGGCTATACGCGACTGGACAACGCGCCGCTCGCGCGCAGGGTCTTTCACCTCCGCCTCGTCTTCGGCTTCTATCCAGACGTTCGGCACAACGTCCTCGGCGTCGAGTGCGTCGTTCTTGGTGACTCCTCGATCGGATCACTTTCCCGGCTTGCGGGTGCCAGGACGGACGGAGGGTAAGGGGCGTCCTGGCTCTCCGCACGTACCTCGCGATTCTCCTGGTCAAACTGCGCCGCAGCAGGCGCAGGCGGAAGCCGTGCCTTTCAACGTGATGGTATTCTCTGATCTCGTTGTGCTCGCTGAACCGAGCACTTCTGGTGCGCAGGACGACGAGGATGACCCACGCTCGCGCTTGGTGGACGGCGTTGGTCTATCAAGAATCCTCGGCGTAACGGAAGTGGGAGGTACGCATGCGCGAAGTCAATCCCGTTCATGCGGATATATGCTTACTTGCCCAACCTACAGAACGTTCCGTCCAACTGAGCTTGATACCCATTCCTCCCAACCAGCTAGACACTGGGATCACAGTTGAGAACACATCCCCGACATCCATCGTGCTCAATCTGCCGCCCTCCCACGACCCGACCTCGAAGCCGGACGAACTCGTCAAGGCGCTGCGAAAGTGCCATCACCACACCGTCCGCGGGTTGTCGTACCCCGCCCTTCCCGCGGTGATCACGGATGACCTCGAGCTCGACACGCGTCAGTCGCTCGTCGGGATCCTCTCGTCTGGGCTCCCGCTTCCGAAGAGCCCGTCGATGCAACTCGAAACGGCTGGGCAAGGAGAGCAGGTCACGACGGAGGAAGAGAAGATGAGGGGAGAGAGGGAGGAGCGCGGGTGGTGGACGCTGAGGTTCCAACAGGTTCTGAGAGAGCTGCAGCGCGAGGAAGTGCCAGCGGCCGTCGCAGGGGAGTGGGCTGCATAGCGAATCGTCGTTCCTTTCTGGACTGGATGTATGCGCGCATCGACTGACGTTGTGATACCCTACATACCCTTACAAGTAGCTGTGTAATGCGACGATACCTGTATTTTTCCATCCATACGTAGTTACTGCACTATCTCGCCTACTGTTACAGCATAGCTTAATGTTACTCTTCCACTTTCTCCGAGGCATGTGAGGGATGCCACGACGGGCTTACGCCTTCGACTTGATCCACTCCGCGACCTGCTCGCCCCACTCCTCGCCTTGCCCACTATACAGAGCCCAGTACGGACTGATATGGTTATGGCCCTTCATGACCTCGTGCTTGACGCTCTTCCCCAACCTACCCTCGAGCGCCTTCGCGAACTCATCGCAAATGTTCTTCAGGCGGTCCGGGTCGTGCTCGCTAACAAGCGCGAAGGTCTCCGGCCAGCTCTGCACGACCTCCTTGTCCGCGTTCTGGAGCAGCGCGATCGGCATGAGCTCCAGCGCCTTCTCCTTCGAGCCGTACAAGTCCTCGAGGAGGCCCGGGCGCGTGATGAGGTTCTCGAAGTCGAACCGGTACACGCCGCCCTGCGGGATGAGGCCGCGCAACGCGGCGCGGACAGGGGACCCGAGCGGGAGGATGGAGGGGAGGAGGAACAACGAGGTGATGAGGTGCGCGCCGGCGGAGTGGCCCATTACGAACAGTGCTGGTTTGGTGGGGAGCGGGAAGGACGGGGTGGGGGCTGCGCTGGCGACGGATGCGGTATTTGCGAGGAACCAGGTGAGTGCGTCGCGGACGTCTTCTGCGGGCGCGGGGAACTTGACCTCGGGGACGAGGCGGTAGTCGGGGATGACTGTGAGGATGCTATGCATTTGTCCAGTGAGCGAGGGTTTATGCAAAAGGCAAGATGCTAGTAGGCTTACCCTCGCTTGGCAAAGAATGCGCCTAGGTTGGTGTACCCGAGGTCCAAAGGTGGGTCGAACCTGCGAGTCCCTGTGGAAAAGCCACCGCCATAGATGAAGAACAGGACGGGGACCGGGCCGTTCGCGATAGCCTCCGCCGATGGGTAATACACATCAAGCTGGCAATGACCAGTCGGTAAATCCTTTGCGACAATCAGCTTAATGCTGGTGCGACATACGTTATGTCTTTCGGCCTCTCCGTACTTGAATGTTTTGCGAGCCACGCCTTCAATCTCTGCCCGGTGAGGTTCAAGGAGCTTCACGAAAGCTCCCACGGCTGTAGTGAATGTCAGACTCCCAGCACGATACCGATGATATGTGATAATGCTAGACTCACTTGGCTCAATGACGAGCGGGATCTCCGTCTCTTGCAGAGAGGCTACGACGTCCATGACTCTTGATTTGAGCTATTGTCGAGGAGTTGGTTGGTTGGTTAGAAGACGTTGGTCGTCCCTCTTTTCATCTCGTATAGTCTCCCGTTCTGTGCGGATCTTCCCATGGCTATACCGTTCTATAGGGACACGGCTGGAGACTCGCAGGCCGTGGGATGGTCAGGCTGACGAATCGACAAACTCACAGCTGGTCATGAGACGTGCAAACGGCTTCCCGGGGGCCCGGGGAGGTTCAAACACCGGAGATAGTGTACATATATAAGTTCCTGCGCAACGTATAGATCTCTAGAAGTAGGAGTATATAACTCGTAGCGTCGCACTATGTCGAAACTATGCGAGGTACCGCGCATTATGGGTTGAAGGGTCAGGCTTCTGTTGGCGAATATGCACTGCGTTTGAAGCGCGAATTTATGCTCACAAAATATATTTCCCTCCTTTTGTAACATACTCGATGATTTACGCTGTCTTCCCGAGGACATCATCGTGAATGAAGGATGCCCGTACAGTACGGTACTGTAAATTGGCAGTGGAAGTTCGCAGTTCGCAAGCGTCTGGACTCTGCGACAACTACTTTGATAGACGCCCGTGACACAGAAGTGACAGAGGTAACGTCACTAAGAGTCACAAGCAGCCCGCCGACGCGTCCAGAAACGAGCTCGCTGTTTGGGACGACGACCATACATCTCCTACCCGTGTTCTGCCATGTCGAATACCATAGCCTTGTACGTACTATCCCGTGGGATTGAATAAATTGTACTGAGCTGGCTGTGGCAGGTACCCGCTGTCCAACTTTACCTTCAGGTGTGTCTACATGGTTCATGTGTGTGAGCAGCGTCCTGACGCGACCCTGGGCCTCAACAGCACAAAGGAGGCGCAGCCCGAAGAGGATCCTTCGGTGTCCGCGCGGCTGCAGCGTTTGCAAAACAACTATGAGGACTTCGGTATGCGGCGGACCGTTGAGGGGATCCTCGTTGTGCATGACCACGGGCACCCCCACATCCTCATGCTTCAAATTGCCAACGCGTTCTTCAAGCTGTGCGTGTGATTTCAATCTCATGGGCCTGTCGTTCTCTGTCGTACGCGTGCAATCAGCCTTACTGAAACGTTCCCATACAGGCCCGGGGACTACCTCAAGCCGGGAGAGGACGAGATCGAAGGCCTGAAGAGGCGGCTGGACGAGCGGCTTGCGCCGCCCACGGATTCGAAACAATTCAACGCGTCGCACGGGGTAGACAACGAATGGGAGATTGGCGATTGCCTCGCGCAGTGGTGGCGGCCGAACTTCGAGACGTTCATGGTGCGTGTCGTGTCCTTCTCTGCCGCGAGGCGTAATGTGTAGCGGGTGAATGCTTGTTCTAAAAATGCACCCCAGTACCCATTCATTCCCGCGCATGTTACGAAGCCGAAGGAGTGCAAGAAGCTTTTCTTGGTGCAGATGCCCGAACGCAGTGCGTCCACCTCCCCCCTCCCCTTCTTCCTTGAACTCGGAACTGAGCGATCTGTTACGTTGCGACGAATGACAGAGGTTCTGGCCGTCCCGAAGAACATGAAGCTGCTTGCTATCCCCCTGTTCGAACTCTACGACAACGCCGCAAGGTGAGTATATGCGCCCACATAGGAGGATTTGACATGCCTGAACGTTCGCATAGATACGGGCCTCAACTTTCCGCCATTCCCCACCTGCTCTCGCGGTATGTACATGCACACGAGGCGTTCTCATCTCCGAACTGACATCCGGCCTCAGGTACAACTTCATTTACCAGTAGAGCCGCGGCGATCGACAGTGCCGCTCCCCCTCACCTCGTCCTCGTCTGCCACAGCCCCTCAGCACCTAATCGGACGTCGCGTCCTTTGCACCCTCCGCTCTCTCGTGCCTCGTTTTGTTGTCAATAGATCGTTGTGACCATTGTATTATCGTCTCCTTCGCGTTCTCGTCGTCGAACTGTCCTCTGTATCAGTCGCTTTGCATATCGATAGGAAAGGTTCTAATTGCCTAGCATCTCACTCGAAGTTTTGGGACGAATTGACGAGTCGGGCGAACTCCAGTGTAACATTATTGGCCGGGTGCATTTCATTCGTCTGGACGCTGAGGCGCCCGGCGCCGCGCTGCTCGACGCACCACGATCGTCTTGCTTCACGTCCACCATCTGCTTTCTGGCCAATCCCTGCTCCTTTCCTGTCGGGTTCCGCTACACGACTGGTTGACGAAAATAGGACACTCAAAGGCGTCTCTCAGGGTCTCAATGGCTAATAACCTTGCGCTAGCCACTCTCATGTTTCTTGACCACGCCTCGGCCGTGACGGCTTCTCATTTCGCAGACCTCTGGGATAACTTCAGGAACGGGAGAGAATCTGTGGAGGGCTGCCACGTACTAGCCTGTTGGATAGTCTGCTCGAGCTAGCGGCGACGGTCTATTGGTTCTCGGAGGTCCGGGAAGATGAGACGACCTCCGTCGTCATACATCCACGCTCGTCTATCGGCGACGACGCCCAATGGGCCACACAGACTGCAGTTGGCACTTTGTGGTGAGTCAGGCATCTGTCGGACTTCCCTATCTGGTTCTCAGCAATGTCTACCGGCGGCCCCTGGGGCTTCGCATCTTCTCGGTGGTCCAGAACTGCTTCACGCCTCTCTGTGGACATGCTGCTTTGCTCACATTCCTCCTACCGGGAACCTACCTTCATCGTCACCTGTACGTGCGGCGATATCGGCTTGCGGCTTCTGAGGTTTGTCCAATATCGATCTGTCTAGTGCAGCAGACAAGATCCACAAGAAGTGCTGCCTACCCTACTCAACGGGCGTTGTGGCGCTCCAGAGGAGCAATGATCTACCCATGTTTTCATCGGATATCGCTTACCCTGCGAGGCGGTGGATCCTGGGACCCGTGATGCCGCTGTTGCGTTTTCTCGGGCTTACACACGACGGCTGGAGACGACCTGGTGACTGCCAGATAAACTCCGTGTGTCGGCCTTCCATTCGACCTCGCAATCCCACCCCTTGCCAACGCGCAGCCAACGCGTGTGCCGTTTTGTCCGCAACCTCCCTCGGTCTTCCTGGGTACAACTTCAACCGTGATTCGCTCCCGTACTCGGTCTCTGTGTAGCCGCATTCTCCCACCAAGCCCGATCGCGCTCGCACTACGCCTGCTCGACCTACGCAGGGAGCATCCCCATTCGCAGTTGCTCGTTTCTCCGCTGCTGCGGCACTATATCCGTCCCGCGACTCCGTTACCGTGCCCATTGCTTTGCTGGCGAGCGGCGTCGCCCCGTCACGACCAGAAACTGCGTGCGAGCCCCAACGTCGCCCGGCATCACACAGCTTCAGCCCTCGCATACATTCGCGACCGCAAGCGCGCGCCCGGCACGCCCACGCCGGGCAAGTCGCAACGGATCCAATTCGCATAACAGTCCCCCGGCGCCTCGGGCGTGTGCATATTCTCTGTAGAGACTGCGCCTGATCTCCTCTTTCTGTTCTGTCAGGTCTGGCGGTCGGTCTCTTTGCTTTCTGCCTCGATGTCCTCGACGCCGCCCTCCCCGACCTCTTCCCCGCCCCCACAGGGCTCTAGTCCGGGGCCGCCGGGGGCGTCTCAGATGCCAGGAGACCAGAACGGCCGGCAAGGAGTTGCGAGCACAGGGCCTGGCTTGACGTCATCAGCGTCGCTGTATTGTACGTTCATTCACTGTCGTATGATCATGTCGCCCCGTCGCTGAGCGGAGATTCTTCTTGTTCGCAGTATACACATTCCTGGGTGAGTCTCTCTGCTCCCTTTGCAAATAGCCTGTCGTAAAGGTGGGTGTGTGGGCGTTGGCGTGCTGCGTTTGCGAGCGGAGCGTAGGGCGCAGACCGGGGCTGGAGCGGTCCGGACAAATCGGGTGCGTCCGGTGCGCATTTCTACGACGGAGAGTGGTCGGACGACGGCCGGCGTTGGTTGAAGCTTGATTGCGCAACTGCGTGCGGGGCTGGAGCGTCTCGACGCCGTCGTAAGTCGGCCTTGAAGCTGAGGGATGCGTATACATACTCTCACAATGCGTCGTCGCCTCTCCCTTCCGCTCTCGATGACTTTGCTCAAAAGTGAACCCGCCGACCATCTCCTCCCTCGTCTACGCCCACGAACACCCCCGCGGGCTCTGCTGCGCTCGCGTCTACGACTACTACGTCTGCGGCTACGCTTACGCTTACGAATGCACTCACGCCTACGGTCACGCTGATGCCCCCCTTTTCTTCTCACGTCATGACTACTATATCGACCGTCGCTGAATCCATACTCATCTCAGCCACGCTCATCCTCCTCTTACTCGTCTCCGCGACGATTATCGCGCGCTCCTATGTCATCCGACGGCGACACCGCGAGATGATCGCGGAGGCCATCGCGAACGGGACGTTCGTCCCGCCAGCGACACGGGTCCGCGTCGGGAGGAAGCCGAAGATGTATCAAGTCGCGTTGGTCAGGGAGCTGGAAGAGGAGGTAGTCCCAGCCCCTATAGCGGAGAAGGGGGGAGGCAGGCCCTCCCTGATTGAGGAGAAGAGGAGGGCCACAGCGTGGGATGGGTTGGTGGTCGAGTGGAACAGGATGATGGTGCGTAAATGCGTCTCCACGGCCTTATGTAGAGACTCATACCGCCCTTGCTGGGCCGCATACAGCCAGTGTCATGTAGGCTGCTAAGGCCACCACGGCCACGGCCTGACACCCCTGTATCTACCTCCCCTTCACCCACTCCCGAACGTCCCTCTCGTTCATGGCGACTACCCTGGCCCGGCCGAGGGCGCCGACAGTTCCCTTCGCCCCCATCACCCCCATCACCGCCCCCGGCTTCCCCTCGTCCGTCGAATCCCCAGTCTCCGCCACCATCCGATCCTCGACCGTCGTCAACAACCATGCGCGTGCTCAGCCTTGACTTAACGGAGAAGACCGCACGCACGCCCACCCCATCCTCCGCGTCCTCATCTACCGAGGAGCGCGTACGCGTCGCAGTACTCATCAGCATGCCGTTCGCGCTGTCGATGGCGGCCAAGAAGGCGAGCGAGTACGGCCGGAGCGCGCCCGAGCTACCATATATGGAGTTCGGCGTGTGCGAGGTCCCGCTCGAGCCATCCTTCGACGCCCCTGCAGACTCCCCAATTCCCCCACCTCCTTCGAACCCTCCCACAGGACCGAACGCCGTATCTTCTGGTGCGTCATAGCCTGCCAGTACGTGGTACGTGTTTCGTGCGAGCCTGGCAGGGTGCTCGGACTGGGGTTTTACGGGTGTTATGACTCTTCACGCAAGCTCGCAGTTGTAATATATAGGCACTGGTTTCGACATCGTCGGGCGATGCGTGATTGCGGCGGCGCCTCCTGCTGAGGAGGCGTCTTGCCCTTGCTCCTGCAGCTCGTTTCGGCCGACTTGAATACGGGCAGCGGTGTCATGGCGTATTGGATGCGAATGGCTGTGGTCAACGCCCCATGCCCAGCTTCCAGAGAGCGCGTCCTCTTCCCTGTGTGAGGCTGTAGAGGGCATTGGTATGATTTCGTCCATCCGACCTGACCAGGGGGCTCAGTTCTGATGCGCATCCCTCTCCACAGATTTCTGCCCAGATGTCTTTTGCATGGTCGCTTTCCCCCGGACCACGCACGCGTTCAACGAATCCATCAAACTGTCACGTAAAGTCGTATAACCTTGCCTCGTGCGCGGCATACTCGTGCGACTGCTACGGACGGCGTCATACTACATTGCCATGTCAGTTTCAGTGTTCATATTGGTGATATCGTGAGAGCAACAGTGCTACCAAATCTTGAGCGTGAGTGGTACAGGGCCCACCCTCGTCACTTGAGGGTCGTTGACCGCGACCTGGAAGCCGCAACTCCCTGCTGTGTCCTGGCATCTGTAACTCACAGCAACGCAGTATGCAGACCCTGCTCATCTACACAGCCATATCAGCAGGTAGCGGTAGCCTTCAGGACTAGGTGCAACCGGTTCGTCATTGTTTACCTACTATCATCGGACTGATCACTTCGAAGCTGCCCTTCTTACACGTTGTCGTACACACATAGCCTCGCAGATCGGCAGAACCGCACATCGGTACTGTTTTCTGCTGCATCACCCAGACTACCGACCCGTCCGACGAATGCTTCTCGTCCGTGTACGCCACTCATTACAGCCAGATTGGCGTGCTTACAATGCTAACCCTCCGACTACAGATTAGTAGGCACGGACACTCAAGGGCACTGCATCGTGGTCGCCCGACTGCACCGCAGAATGGTCATACGTTTCGCGTATACTCCCAGGAAGAAAGGTTTGACCTGTGGTACCCGTCTACTACTTCCGCGTCACCGCGCGTACCACTACACTCCTCTTCGAACCGTTTCCGGCGGGGTAGGCCCCTGCGCTATGCGGGTGGGGCTGATTGTCATCGGGTTTAGAGGGTTCGAGTCGCCGCCGGCCTCGGCTACATCACTACTTACCGTCCGTGCTGGCCTTCTCCGCTGCACTGTGGTGTGTACTGATGTCTTCCGGCCGCATCCCACGGCATGCACAAGTTCACATAGCTTCGTTCGCGGACGCCCTCATCTGATCCGATGGGAACATCGAGAGAGTTCGCAGTGCGCGCCGCCGTGCCGCACGTCTCACTTATAAGTCGAGGGAGAAATTCCTTCCCATCCTGAAGATTCACACCACTCTCGCGCTCGCATCCACATCGTCGCACTTCTTCTGGGTCTACACGTCGTGTCACTGTCCGTTTTTCCATAGGTCGCCTGGAATGCCTCTCACCCCCGCGGACGTACCCTCTCACATCAGCACCGAGTTCCGGCCCCCGCTCGAGTTGGTCGAGAAAGGCGCGGCCGTACCAGAGCTGTACTCTTGGAACGCGAAGGAAAACCCCAACTACCCCCTCTTCACCTACCAAGATGGAGACAAGGTCGAGTTCATCACGTACTCTGCTGCGAACAGAGCCATGGATCGCGCGGCCCGCTACGTCCTGGCCGGGCTCAACTCCGACGGAACGGCTCCCAAGGCGGGTGAGAACCCACCCATCGTGGCTATCTTTGCGAACACCGGTGAGAGAACATGTTCCCACTCCCCATGCCCATGCTTCGGAGCGTCCCTGTGACCATGAGGGCTTCGGCTGAACATTTTCCCGAACAGACACGATCACGTACTTCTGCACTGCGGTCGGCGTGCTGAGGTCGGGCTGCGCGCTCTTCCTCATATCGACGCGCAATGGGGCCGCTGGCGTTACGGACATGTTGCAGCGCACCGGCGCCGCTCAGATCCTCATCTCGCGGGATGCGATCCTCCGCGGCATGGCGGGAGAAGCGTTGAGCAAGTTGTCCGACGACATCCGGGCGACTGTCCGCGACATGCCCGTGTTCGAGGACCTCTTTCCAGCGGATGGAAATGTCACGGACCAAGCGTACGAAGCGGACGTGAAGCTACCAGACACTTACGATCCGGAGGCGCTGGCAATCATTCTGCACTCTTCTGGTGAGGCTCCATCGCGTTGTCACATATGGAACGGTCCTGAGGTTACGCCGTGTCTGCTGCGCAGGTTCTACAGGTCACCCCAAGCCAATTCGATGGCCCCATAAGCGTCTCTCTCTGTTCGCGAAAGGGCCTAGTAAGTCCCGCATGCTCTATCCCATTGATCCATAACGAATGTCTTCTCCCCAGCCTATTGCGAGGACACCTCGCGTTCTATCATGGGCTGCCACGGCACGCCCATGTTCCATGGGCTCGGTGCATTCATGTTCGGGACCTCGGTACGTGATTGCCCTTACTCCTCTCCACTACGGCACCGTGACTTATGTGCATAACAAGCCAATCACCGGATACGTCGTTGCGGCCTTCAAGCCCGCGTCGCCCCCGACGTTCCCTACCCCAGATGCCGTATGGCAGGGGATCGTCGCTACGAAGTCCGACTTCACGTGGACGGTCCCTTCGTTTGTGGAGGTAAGGGAGAGGCTTCTGCAAAGTATTGTGGACGGAGCCATTGACCATCGGCTCCAGGAATGGGCGCGCGATCCGGAGAAGGTTGAAGTCATGAAGCGCATGCGCGGAGTGGTGAGTACCACCTATGTCTTGGAATGTCATATACTGACCAGTCCCCGGTAGCTCTTCGGCGGCGCACCTCTCAACCAGGAGGTTGGGGACGCTTTGGCCTCTCAAGGGGTCAACCTTTTCACTGTATACGGGCTGTACGCTCGCGTTCTTGTCTGGACCAAATATCCGGGCTAATGATTTTGTTAGGACCGAAGTTGGCTTGGTGAACATCTTCGTGCGAGGTAAGGTGTGGTCTGATGTTATGAGAGGCGTACGACTTACCCTAGTGCTCCTCCACAGAGAACCCAGGCATGGATTGGCCGTACTTTGCCCCGATCCCGTTTTACCCCCTCAAATTCCTGCCTCATGGGGATAACCAGTATGAGCTCGTTATACTGGTAGGATTGTGTTAAATATTCTATCATTCCCTTGCCCGCCGACTGACAACGTTTTATCTCAGTCACGACCTGATATGCCACTGCCAGTAATCAACACCCAAATAGACGGCCAGGATGGATACGCCACCAGCGACCTCGTCGTGCCTCATCCTACGAAGCCTGGTCTGTGGCGTATCTACGGTCGTGCAGACGAGCAGATCATGCTCTCTAATGGGGAGAAGGTGACGGCGCTCATCCGCTTGAGAGTGAAATTTCGTTGACCGTGTATAATCCCCAAGACCAATCCCCTGCCGCTTGAGAAGATTATCAACCAAGACCCACATCTCAGGTGCTCTGTCATGTTTGGCAGGGGGAGGTTCCAGAACGGCATTATTGTCGAGCCCCAGCCCGAGTTCGCTATCGACCCGAGCAACCCGAAGGAGGTCGAGGAGTTTAGGAACAAGATTTGGTTCGTGTTCACAACACACCCGGCGCAACACAAAGCTGACACACGTTACGACGTAGGCCATCCATAGAGCGTGCAAACGAGTACGCGCCTCAGCACTCGAGGATTTTCAAGGAGGTAGCGTCCGATTAGCCCGTGAAAACCCATGCCTGTGTTGACCCAACATCTCGGCAGATGATCCTCGTCGCCTCACCGTCTAAACCATTCCAATTCAATATGAAGGGCCTGCCTCGGCGTAGCATCATCCTGGGTGAATACGAGCATGAGATAGAGGCTCTATACCGGGATGTCGAAGAAAGTGCACAAGGAGACCTGAGGCCCCCCGAGGACTGGGACGAGGGCAGTACACTCAACTTCATTCGTGCGGTGGTAGAAGGCGCCCTGCGACGCTCCATCGGGGACGACGACGACATCTTCCGAAACGGTGGCGACAGGTACGGCTGAACACATTCACCTTCTCAAGAGACGGGACTAACGGGGCATGCATAGTTTGCAAGCGACATGGATCCGTAACACAATTACCCGTGCAGTGCGTGAAACTGACGCGAGCGCGGCGAAGCGTCTCCCGCCCAACATCGTCTTTCGAGCCCCGACGATCTCTGCAATAGCCAAGATCGTGTATTCTACCATCAACAACGACGATTCAGTGGACGTGACAGCGCTTACTCCCCAATCCCTTTGGAAGTTCGTCGAGAAGTACTCCGCAAACTTCCCAGCCCGACCGGCAGAACTTGTCGACCGCCCAGTGTCTGGTAAAGAGGTCGTCCTGATTACGGGAACGACGGGTGGATTCGGATGCGACGCTCTCGAGCATCTTCTACGCGACGAGAACATCGGGCGGGTCTATGCGTTCAATCGGAAGGGCTCGCGGGCGCTGGAGCGGCAGCACGCTCAGTTCCGTGCTCGCGGATTGGATGAGACGCTCCTGGAGAGCCCGAAGTTCACGCTGGTCGAGGTTGCACTGCACGAACCCGGGTTCGACATTCAGCCCGAGCTGCTTGACGAGATACGGAGGTCCGTCACACATATCATCCACAACGGTTAGTCCCTTATACATGTCCCATTACACTTCCCGTATTGAGTATCCGTCTATAGCGTGGAAGGTCGATTTCAACCTGTCCATCCACTCGTTCGAGCCGGATATGCGGGGTGCCCGCAACCTAGTCGACCTTGCCATCACTTCGCCATACAGGATTGCTCCGTCAATCTTGTTCGTCAGTTCCGTTGGAGTCTTCACAAGTACGTCTTCCGCTTCTGTCTTACACACACACGACTCAGCTTCTGCTATCAGATTACGAGGGCCCCGCTCCCGCCCCCGAGGCACCTCTGAACGACCCAGCAGTAGCGTTCGGTGGCGGCTACAGCGAGAGCAAGTGGATCATAGAGCATGTCCTGGAGAACGTCACGAACACGCGGGGAGTGCATACTATCGTGATGCGTCTAGGCCAGGTCGCCGGCAACAAGACTGGATACTGGAACGAGAAGGAGTGGTTCCCGTCGCTGGTCAAGACGGCGCAGTTCCAATATTGCTTGCCGGATGTGGAGGGCGTAAGTCCATCCGCATGCATCTCAGTTGGGTGTGATGTTGACATGGAGTTGGCATAGAACATCACCTGGATTCCGTCATACGAGGGCGCGAAGGCATTCGTTGAACTCCGCCACTCCCTCGACCCAATCGTCCATCTCGTCCACCCACATCCTGTTCCTTGGCACAACATCATCGCCCTGATCGCCGAAGAGCTGGGTGTTCCCCTCGTGACATACTCGGAATGGCTCTCCAAGCTACAGGAGAGTGTCGAAGAAGGGGGTGCGGACGAGGTCGGACTGATGAAGGCGAACCCTGCGCTCCGACTCTTGTCGTTCTACAAGGGCCTCAAGTCTTCGCCGGAGCGGGAGCCCCTCGGAATGGTCTACCTGTCGACGTCCAAGTCCACCCGGGTGTCTCCTACCCTGGCTAATCTCCCCCAATTGGAGTCAGGGCGCGCGAAGGGTTGGCTGGCGGCGTGGAAGTCGGCTGGATTCCTTTGAGAGCCCTGTAGTAGTTCAAATGGGCGATTCTCCGGTTGACTCCGACATGTACGGTATGTAGCTACGTTAAAGGCCGTGGGGGCACAATGTCAACGCTTCTCGCACATCGGATATCGAAGCGACCAGAGGTTATCCCGAAGAACATAGTATTGGCTGTGATCTATACGTCCAGCATATAATACAACATGCAGGGCCCGCAAGGCCGCGTATACTGATACGGATACCGAATAATGATATGTGCGCCCACCAGTGGAAGCCCAATAAGATCCATCATCTGCTCAGCGGCTACCCGTCACTGTGCACTCACTCCTGGAGGAGGTTGCGCATGACTCGGCTAAAGCGACGGGGATGGTACTCCGTCGAACGCTTGTCGTTACCAGAGCAGCTGCCAGAGTTCTTGCTCGTGGCGGCAGGGGCAGCAGCAGTCGACTGCGTGACCGGAGGAGAAGCCGCGGCGCCATTGCCAGAGGCTACGAAGGACGCGATGGCCGGCCCGGGGAAGGTGTAGCTCGAGCCGGGGTTGTAGACCTGCATATCATCGCGGTCAGTGTCTATACTCAACCTAAGTTGGAGGGAGGATACGTACGTTGGGGTCGAAGATGCCGGGGTCGCTGTCGGAGTACGCGCCAGGGAAGCTCACGGTCGCGTTGGGCTTGCCCGTACCGTTTCCGCCGACGCGTACTTGGGTGCAAGACGGGTAGAACTCCGCACCGCCTTGCGAAACTGCCAGCTGGAGCGCGATGATCTACGGGAATTCAGTCAGTATGAACGACGTCTGGCAAGAAACACTCCGACGCTCACCTCGTGCCGGATGAGGTAGTCCCCTGGGGCGATGTTGTTCGGGAGCTTCATCGAGTAGGTCTTGCCGTCCACTGCGAAGCCTTGGTCAGACACTGCAGAACTCCGGTGCGCTGTAAATGCACTCACTGATGTCTTGCTGGAACCAAGTCGAGCCATCGCTCTTCTTCCCGGCCTGATCAACCTTGAACCACTTCGCGCCGGACGCATCGAACTTGTCGCACGTCGTGCTTCCGCAGGACGCCATGTAGGTGATCATAGGGCCCGTGTTATGTGGCCACTATCACAATGAGCGTCAGCGTTTATAGTTGAGGGGTTCAGGAAAGATTTAACAGACGTTTCCGCCATTGCCGGAAGCCCAGGCGAAGGTAACCGTACTGCCCGGGTTCGCCGGAACAACGAGTGCCGCCTTCTGGGCGTTCTGGCCGCAGGAGAGATTGGGGTTGGAGGCACCCTTCACTGGGTCGATGTCGTTGATCAAGCGGATGGGGCTATCTCCTATAACAAGCAGTCAGGATCGACCCAAGCTGAACATTCGAGGATCAAAGCTACCAGTAGGGTGGTTGGGAACGTTTCCCTGGTATGTCTTCCCATCGATGGCGACGCTCTTGAGATAGCCGTGGGCGGCAACATACGGGAGCACGGAGAAAAGAGAAATCAAGAGAACTGCTGTGGAACGCATTGTGAAAGAAAGAACGGGGGGTGGATGGATACTGGGTAGTGAGCAGGAACGAGTGGCGTAAGGTGAAATTGAGGCTGCTCGTCAAGAGCTCAGCCGGGAAGGGAACGCGTCGACGGACTGAGGCTCACCTGCTCACCCCAAGAGGCGTTTTATACTCCCTTGCGACATACGCGTCGTGCTTGTCGCGCACAGAGCTAGACCTCATCACACCGAGCGCAGCGCTCATGTCGCGCTTCCCCGCCCAAGCCAATGCAATGCTTCTATGAGTGTCAAAGCGTGTTGTTTCATCTTCAAAATCACCTTTCTCCTTAGACGAGGCCCCCGGCGCGACGCCGGCCAGTCTTGCACTACACATTACCGAGGGTCGAAGAACGGAACCGGCATTGTCAGAGCCTCTAGATCATCTCCGCTCGGCCACGCTGATATACGGATGGTCAGTGATATATGTTTTCATAAGGATAGAAGTCGTTCGAGACTACGCACTTTCATTATGTAGTATCACATGTCTAGTAGGCAGACAACGTCGAGGCTCGGGGATGCGTACATAGGTAAAACGCCAATCAGCGCTCGCATCGCCGTTTTGGGGAGGATCCTGCGGCACATGATACAGCACACGCAGAAGGCCATCTGAACACGAGTCGATTCTGCGGGTGTCCATCGAGGCATGGAAGATGAAGAAAGGCGATGCGTCTTAGACAGCGGGCCCGACAAATTTCAAAGAGGCGTTTGAGGCGCATGTACTACACGTTTCTGCTTTACGCCGACATGTGGCGCCGATTCTCACCTCGGACAACCCGGCCGATTATCTTGATGTTGAGACTCCTACAGAATGAGTGCATCCCCGGCGGTCGAGGAAGATGATATAGGAGATCTACCAAAACATAGCGCGCACAGTATCAGCAGCGCCGCGCTCACACATCCTTCACCGCATCCTCCAGCCAAGCCCATAGCTTTCGCCCAAGCTCGGGGTCATCTGTCTCCTTGCGCGCGCGTCCAATCCGTGCCCAAGGAATGAGGTACTGCGCCAATGCGCGTGAGCACCCCGGGACGCGCGTAATCGAACTACGCGGATGGACGCACCTTGCCCCCCAGGTTCGCGCCTTCAGGCGTCGTGCCCGCGTACAGCTGCGTGAGCGCACCCAACGGGGCAGGATACAACAAGAACTTCTGCGCGTTCCCAGGCCACACGTGCGTGAGCTCTACAGACGAATTGCGGCACTCGATGGACGTGCGTACCATGAGGAATCTCACGAGCTTCGATGAGTGCCGCGCCAGCTCGGTGTTCAGATTACCCGGGTGCAGAGAGACGGACACGATGCCCTGGTCGGCATACCGGCGGTGTAGCTCATTGGAGAAGACCACATTCCCCTGCGTTATCATAATTAGCCCAGAGTCCCGAGAGCGAACAACGCGGACCAACGCACAAATTTGCTCTGGGAGTATAGCATGATAGTCCCCAGCTTGACACGTGCGGGCCCGTCCCGGAGGGTATCGAAGTCGATCCCGGAAATGAAGGTGTGCCCCATGGACGAGGTGTTGATCACGCGTGCCTTCCCATCGGGGGACGTCTTCGCCGAGGCGATCAGAAGCGGGAGCAGCAGCTGCGTGAGGAAGAAATGGCCTGCAACGTCCTGCGTGAGAGGCCTTAAGCGCGGATAGGGTAGAGGAACACAACGCACCGATTACGTTTGTGCCGAACTGAAGGTCGAACCCGTCTTTCGTGGTCAGCTCCATGGGCGGGTACATCAATCCGCCGCTGTTGAAGAGGACATCTAAACGGTCTTCTTTGCTAATCACCGAGGATACCCTAGGTCAGCAAGGGAAGAAGTCTCGGAGGTCGGGCCCGCGTATACCTCGTGAATTCAGAGGCGGCCTTCTTGATCGACTGCAAATCCGCGAGGTCCAGCTGCAGGAATAGGGCTGTCTTCCCGGTCTCTTTGCGCAGGTCCTCGATGGCATCTGCCACTCGTTGCGGACTGCGCCCCGCGATGTACACTTTCGCGTTGTGGGTCAAGAGAGCCTGCGCGTTTCAATGGTCGTGTGATTAATATGACATGTCCGCGAGGGAGCGATGCGGCTGGACGCACCTTGACCGTCTCTTTTCCAATACCAGTGTTGCCGCCTGTGACCATCATGACCTTGCCCGACAGGTCAGGGATCTGGTCGACACTCCATTGTGGTTTGGGAGGAAACATGTTGGTCCAGGTACTCGACATTGTGTTCGTGACCCGAAGGAGGAGGCTGATGGGTCTATAGGAATTTCAGGGATGGGTGGTGGATCGTTCGCCAATTGAGTTCAACTCCTTTATCTCGAGGCGGATTCGGGCGGTAGCAAAAATGCAGTAACTTGCCGAGCAAACGCGTACTCGTCAACTGAAGACCAGATGTCCCGTAAAGGCCGGTCGGGATATGCTACGAACTGTCAAGGCGGTAAGCGCTCCGTCATGGAAAGTTCGGCAGGGAGATATTATCGGGGCCATGTGAATCCTGAAGGAGAAACGTCGTGCTTCAGGGGTCTGATCACGGAGGCGCGCTGACGCAGACGCCTGCCCTCGGCTAGTTTTCTGCCTTACGACATGTAATAGGTAATGCGTACAAGTACATGCGGTGTATACAATCTAGAGGTTGTCGTTTGATCAGTACGTTTGCCGACGACACAATGCGTCCATGAACGCCCACAACACGATGCATCGCACCTTCGAATCTCGGGCGCCCAACGTTCCGATAAAGTTGTTCAATCTTCCTCGTCGTACGTCTCAACTACTACCCCGATCTTCTCCTTTATGGCACGATCGACTACCGCGCACGCAACCGCGACGTCTTGCACACCGACTCCAACGGATTTGAAGATCGTGACGTCGCCGGAAGTCTGCACCTCTTCGATCGGGCCTTCTCGGGGAATCCACGCCTGCTCCTTCGCCTTGAAGTCGTACAGCTCGCCTAGTTCGACGAGATCGTCCTCCGAAAGCTCGGCGTCAATCAGCTCCCCTGCTTCTTGCTGTATTGCGTATTGATCAGCCATGCCGTTAGCATTCTGACGCGGGCACACGCACCAGGCATGCAGCCTTCTGGTCCACTATGATGACTCCAGCCCGTTTCACAAGCTCAGTATCGATCTCGTGCCTACATAAAGTATTGCGTACGAAGGTGAGCCAGCCATGGCATACCTTATGGCCCGTGATGGACTCACATCTCGGGCTTGTAAGAGCCGATCAGACAGAGGTGGGTGCCTTTCTGGACGAGTTTCGAAGGGAAGAGCGGGTGTGTCGAGGATGTCGCCGTGATGATGATATTCGCATGCTTGACAGCCTCGTAAAACTCAGCTTCGTGCTCCTTCGAGTGCGCAGAGGGCAGCACACCCGTTGTCACATGAACCGAGGTGAAGGTGGAATCCAGAAGTTCCCGCAGGCTCTCGAGTCGAGCATTACGCGAGCGGTTGTAGATGGTGCAGGTCTCGAGAGAGGGATACGCGGTGAGGAAAAGCGCGAGATGAGCCTGAATCTGCGCCCCCGCGCCTATAGCGAGTATGGACTTCGGTTTGGCGTCGTCGGGCAGGACGATGCGAGCTGACAGCAGCGACCCTAATGTGGGGCGGGAGGATACAGTCAGCATGAAGTCCGCATGAAACCGATCACCCCTCAACCCGGATGAAAAGCGATTGAGTTAACCGATACGACAGTGGCTTGACTATATGCAGTTGTAGCAACCTCCGTTTCAAATAGGCTATGGAAGAGACCCTTCGAGGCCGAAGCTCGATATATGCACGGCATTATGGAGAGCTTTTACAGTGAAATGAAGGCGTACAGACACCTGTGAACCTGAGGACGACACTCCACGAGAAACAAATACGAGAGTACAGGAGATATATCGCGTACCCGCTGCGTTCCTCAATGCCGTCAACCTCCTCGCGTTCACCACCGCCCGCACATTGCCGTATTGTTCATCTAGAACGACCGTGGTCGCAGGCAAGCCCTTCTCCTTGACCTCCTTGGGTGCGTCGATAGATGGAACAGAGACGACCTTCATCGTTGTTCCAACCGAAGATACCCGGGAAGGCATGAACAAGCTTGTGTGGTGTTCCAATGCGAGCGTCGTTCTATGCGGCTGCTGTATCCCCCGGTGCCGTTCCGATAGCCGCGAGAAGACGTCTGCCATGAGCACGACCAGCTCGTCGGGCGAGAATGTGGAGGTGACTTTGGCGACATCGGCCGCAGAGAGGACCAGCAGAGACATCTTAGAGGGCCTTAGGTATCCGAGAGAGAGAAAGCCTCAGCCCAGTGGGATCGATAGGTGGTGGAAGTCAGGAACAGAGTCATGGTGGCGGCGATGGGCTAGATCAATTACGGCGAATATGAAGTTGCACGCTGCGGCCGCTCAACCAGCGCCCGCAAGTGTCGGCCCAAACAAGGCAGGCATAGTGTTTGCGCACACCGTTCGGGCTCGTTGTCGAGAACGTGGCGCTTTACAGTGGTGTAGTGGAGGGAGAGCCTGTGGTTTTCTGTCAATACTAGCGAAGACACCCTGACGAGGACCCGCGGATCAATGCCGCGACCTTTCCTCTTTGTAACGCATCATCTTGATGGGTAGTTCGGAGGAATGTATGCCAATGTCGCGAGTTAAATGGCGTTCGTCAGCAAGGCCACCCATTTTTATGGAGTAGCCTTGCCAACAGGACGCAATATATTTTCAGTATACAAACCGCGCTAGCAACAAGTATTATAGTACTAAACGATAAGATCGACGAGCAGAAGAGGTAAGGAACTTGGCTTCAATCCTCTTTAGCGCTCCTGCGACGCTTGTAGGGGTGTTCGCCCCCATTTTCTCCGTCGGCCTCGTCCCGCGACCGCTTGGGCATCCGTCGCGGCGCATGTCGCCGTACACGAAAGACCTCATCGTTGGGGTCTGCCTCCGTATCCGATGGCTGCGCAACGGTGCTCCAAGTGTCCTCCTCGTCTGCCTCCGGCGCCTCTTCGGGCACCTCATCCAAGTGCTCGTGGTTCCTGGAGTGACACGACTCCCGGGAGCACTCCGGATGAGGAAGCGAGAGCCGGCGACGCTGGCGGCTTGGAGGTGCGGAAGACGTGTCTGGGGCATCCGAGGACTCGCTGTCTCTGTTCGATGAGTTGTCCTCTTCGTCGTCGAAGTCATCCCTTGAGCGTTTCCTCTCCCGTTGCGGAGGGGTGAGGGAGCCGTCGGTAGACGAGGACGGAGCTGAGGAAGGGCCGGCAATCGCGTCGGCGGGTTCGGGACTGGAACGGCTACCGCGGACGAAGTCACGATCTGGGAGCAGCGGTCAACAACAGCGGGTTCAAGAGATACAATGGACAACACTCACGGTGTCTGACAGGAGAGTTCTCAAGGTATGCCTGGAGGTTAGTCGCTCCGGGTGCAAATGAGGCTAGACAGAGGGCAAGCGTTAACCCCGGCTCGTCGGAGCAGTGCGCGGGTCATTCACCTCGCGTGTACGTGTATGGCACGGGACGCCGTCCGTTTCGGCTCGAGCAACGAGACACACCGACAGCCGATTCCGTGGCGTCGTCCTGCCCTCCAGAGGCCGAACGCAATTCTTCGGCGGAGCTTTCTGCAGTGCTCTCGGTAACTGTGCGGTACCCCAGTCAGTTCGGTGATGCGGATGTAACGCTGGTTGACAGAGTACGTACTGCGTTCCTCGTCGCCCGTGTCGTCAGAGTCGGACGACTCAGACGAGTCGCCCGACGTCTCCTCCAATTCAATGGAGTCCTCTTCGTGTTCCGTGGTAGTTTCTTCCTCTACCTGGGAACTACCAAACAGTATCGTGGTGAGTAAGCTCCTTATCAACCTCGCGAGCGTTCAGCTTACCTCGATGTGGAGTCAACCACCTGCTCGTCGTGGCTAGAGGCGGCACTCGCTGCCCGGTGTACCACGTTTTGGAGTGTGCTAAAGAGTCGAGATGCTGCTTGGTCGAAGAATGTGAGGGACTGCTGGCCAGTGGCAGTGAGCGCGCGGAGGAAGAGAGGCATTTTGTGAGGGTGTAGTGAGGTTGGTGAAGTGTTCTTCGCGGCTCGCCGAGGCTATCAAGTGAGTATGATGATCGCATATCGCCCACGAGCTCTCGTTTTATGGATTTGAGGATCGCTATCCAAGCGTTCAGGGCACCCTCGGGTGGCGCGGACACATCCAAGCGACATGCTGGCACGTTGCGAGAGTGCAAAGGTGCGTGGGTACATTCGGTACCTAACTTCCTCCGGCTTTGCGGGGCAGCACGGTAGTGCATATCCAAGATACGAAGTGTATTCCGTTTCCGGGGGCAAGTAGAGGTCAATAAGTCCAACTGCGAGTTTGCGGCAGTTGCACAGTCAATCTGCAGGAGCGAAAAGCCTCCCAGATCGCAAACATCCGGCGTCAATCATAGCTGCACCGCCACAGTTGCGCTTCGTGGCACTCCCCTGGCAAAGTGCTCGACTTGGAACAACGCATTCGCAGTCTATGCTCGCCCTAGGGCCTCCTCGCGGTACTGGCACAGTGTCTGGATGTCGAAAACAAGGCCCATGGACCGTAAGGCAGCCTAGCCGACGGTCTGCGCCGGCTTGACCTCCGGAACCTGCGCTTGGGCCCGCCGGAACCTGCCGCGTGGCCGGAGTGCCATTGTTCGTCCGCCGGTTAGTGCAGACCACCTTTTCCCTCCCATCGATCTGGGTGCTAAGGGTCGCTCCACAAGAAATGCAGAGGGGAGATGCTGCTGGGACGTCAAAGCAGCTTGCTGCTAGTATTCCCAAGAAGAGCGACATGCGTAGTAGCAGCATGAGGTCTCTTGCTGAACGCGTATATGATCGGGCAGACTTCGTCTAGTCCCCCAGCAGGATCACCCTCGCTGACTTTCAAAATCCGTCCTATTTGAGAGCAGCGTTCAAGACCGCCGATGCGCCCGTCTCTGCTGCAGCATTGTGCATAACACAGAGGTGCGACGTGTGGCCGAATAGTGATCTTTCTGCTGTGGCCCACATCAGGAGATGACGCGTGGAATGAAGGACCTAGCAAGATGCGGGGCCCACAACAAGGCGCCCGACACTTGCGCATGGTCCTAAGCGGTCCTGTTTCGGTAAATACCTACTCCGCGAGCCTTGGTCCAGGCGTCCATATAAGGCGCGCAAGGCGTGCCCTCTCTCTCCTTCTTCTGTACCACCACCATCTCCCACTCCCGCCCGCATCTGAGCTTCGTCCTCCCCGCGCTTACCTGCACACCCCACCCAACACCCTTCCCCACATCACTTCACATATCAAGATGTTCTCCAACCGTGCTTCCAAGTCCTCTACTCGTGGCCAGGCCGGTGAGTAGTCCCGTCGCTGTCGTGCGCGGCCCTCGGTTAATCTTAGCCACCACGACCCAGCGGCCGCACCGAGCGCCGCCGGCCCATCCACCAACCAAACGCCTCCACCATCCACGCCCTCCGCGCCGTCGCCAATGCGAACGCGCTCAGGAAGGATCCTCGCCCCCATCGCGGAGGGGGTAAAGGCCGTCCGGTCCAAGTTGACCGGCGGTCGTCGGGCCCCCAAGGCCACCGCCAACGCGCCCACTGGCGCCGAGGCCTCGACGTCCGCCCAGGCGGAGGCGACGTGCGTGCACCGATGTCCTACTCTTCATCCCCCGCTCACTTTTGCATTTCCTACCAGGTCGTCGACCGTCGCCAAGGCGACCTCCGCGCCCGCGCCCCGCAAGACCACCAAGCGGGCGGCTGCTGCCCGGGGCCGAGCAGCCAAGGGCAAGGCATCGAAAGGCAAGGCCGTCGCCCGCGCCTCTCCCGTCCCGTCTCCTCCCCCCGAGCGCGCGCCCTCCCCTGCGCCTGCTCCTGTCCCCGCGCCGGCCGCGGCCGCTCCCCCCTCCGCGTCCGAAGCCGACGCGCGCCCTCGTCCTGTGGTGCCAGAGCACCGCCGTCTGAAGCGCGAAGGCGCATACTTCTTCGACAAGCACGGGCGGGCGATGCCGCAGGGAGTCTACCCGGACGAGAAGGGGAGGATTCCCACTGCGGCGCTGCTGGAGGAGATCGAGAGGGAGGTGCCCCGGGAGGTGATGTTGAAGGGGCGCAAGTTCAAGCCCCACGGGAGCATCCACGGGCTCGTGGAGTTCGGACCGAGGTTCTCGTTCGTCTACGAGCCTTTCACGTTCAATGCCCCGCTGGAGCGGCTTCCCCCCCGCGTCTGGCTGCCCGAGGCCTTGCAGAAGGTCCTCCGGTCCTCCGCCCCCGCCCACGCCGACGCCCCCTCCGCCTCCACCGCCGCCTCTGCCTCCGCCTCCGACCCCTTCGCCGTCCAAGTCCAGCCTGACCCTGCTGGCCCGCTCTCCCGGAAGTGGGAGCCAATCGTCTTCCCCGCGGTCCCGCAGTCGGCGCGCGAGCCTGAGGGCGAGCCCGTCCGTTCGATCGGGACGAGGCTCACGAGGCAGTACGCTGCCTTCTTCGACGAGGCCGGGCGCGAGCTGCCGAACGCGGCGCGCGGTACGGGCGAGCCTTTGCCCATTGGCGAGTCCGTCGCCAACATCCTCAAGGCCGGTCGCTCGGGGCCGTACCCTTCAACATGGCGCGGCTCACTGTTCGAGCCTGAGGACGCGCCTGCCGCCGTCGCCGGTGGATCGCCCGCTGCCTCCGCCGCAGGAGGCGACCGTCCCACCGTCCCGCTTGGCGGGATGCCTCTGCGTCGGATGGACGCATTCATCCTCCGTCCTGAGGACCTCCCGGCCGCCCGCGCATCCTCCGCGGGTGCTTCGTCTTCGACCGCCGGCTCCTCCTCCGCCGCCCCCTCCTCCGCCGCCTCCTCTGCCGCAGGTCCCTCCTCCTCTGCTGCCAGTGGCAGCGCTGCTCCCCGTCCCGCCCTCCCGCTCCCCGCCATCCCGCCCAGCCGGCGTATCAGCCGGCAGAACGCCGTCTACCTCGACAAGGACGGCAAGGCGCTCCCCGCAGGGGAGACAACCACCGCGGCGGCCCAGTTCGCCAAGCCGCCGACGCCGGGGCCGAGCGCGCCGTTCGACCGCTCGACGTTCCAGGGTCCGAAGACCCTCACGGGCGGCGAGGGCGTCGCCCCCGCGCCCAAGCGCCCCTTCGGCACCCTCTTCGCGCGGCGCAGCCAGTCTAAGCTGGCCGTATACGACGCCCGCGCGGCCAAGGGCGTCACGAGCGAGAAGGCACCCGCTCCCGCCGCCGCACAGCCGGCTCCCATCGCAGAAGAGGAGCAGGAGGAGCAGGAGGTCGCCGCCGCGGTCACGCCCGACCCGAAGGGCAAGAAGCGTGCGCGGTCGCCCGAGGACGAGGGCCAGGACTTCCACGCCGAGGACGCGCACCGAGGGCAGCGCCCCCGCGCGGTGAAGGTCCTGGTGCGGACGTACACCACGGAGTGCTCGCTGCTGCGGGCGAAGGTCACGGTGTTCCCCATCCCGCCGGGCCTCAAGTGCAAGGACAAGGTCGTCCTCTTCCCGCCGGGCAAGGGCCCGCTCGACGAGGACTCCGACGAGGAGTCCGACGCGGAGGGAGAGATGGAGGTGGAGGAGAGGGCGGGCAAGCGGTCCCGCGAGGAATTCGAGTCTGCGGGGGGCAGCAGCGCGAGTGAGCCCCGGGCGAAGAGGGCGCGCGTGGAGGACGACCAGTGAGCGTCCTGAAAGGTTTTCTCTCTTCTCTCTCGGACTGTGTAGGATAGAATGCGCATATAAAGTTTCGCGCGTAGGTAGGAATTCCTCTCGATACCGGACTCTGTATTATACCCTGTTGTTTCGTGCGGTTTGTATCGGAACGAAATCGACCTCTTCTGTCATATATTCTCTGCGTGATCCCAACGGTTTGAATGGAAAGCGAGTGCTTCTGGCTCGGGGAACATATCGCCAACAATATCCTGGTCAATGGACTCGAGGGTGGGTACGGCCTGTTGATTGCGAGGGGACTCAACCAATAGAAACGTACTACAACGTGTTGTAACTCGACTGTAAGTGGTCCAAGTGTTAGTCCAAGTGTCATTGAGGTGATTGATGAGCGCGCTTGGGCTTTTAGTAAGACTTTGTAGTCGGGTTACTGACCTCTGCCTAACAAGCAAGTAACCAAGGGGTATAAGACTCTATAGCACAATTACACTATTAGTCTAATCTTGTACAATGCTAAGTTTAGTAGACTTCAAATTGTCGTCATCAAGCCTCAGCCACCTCAGCTGCACCACACTCTTCCTCCTTCCCCGTCTACAGCGCTCTCAGCTTCTGGTCGTCCGCGGATCGTACCCTCTCAGACACTCTCATTCGGACTTTGCTGAGCACCTACTCCACGACTTCTCGAACTCTAGGTCGCCTCGGGGCTTCTGAGGCTAGTCTCTGCCGCTACACCGTCCTAAATGGCCCAGGGAAAGCCTGCGCACTACTGGAGACAACTCAGGGCGGCACTCACCGCTGGTCAATGGGACGCACGGTTCCCAGCGAAGGACGTACACGGCAGAGCTGTCTCCTGGTCAGACCTCCTCCGCAAGTTCAACAAACATTGCCCGGGCCATCAAGACGTTGCAGAGCTCGCGTCCCAAACGCACGCGCTCTCCCTACTCCTCTCGGCCAATACCGCGGACCTCGATGCCTGCGACGCGGGCGCACAAGGCGCGCTCTTGCTTGGGGAGGAATGCATGCTCGCGGAGGAGCGGGTGGAGGAGGGGTTGACGGGGTACAATACACTCAAGCAGCTGGACGCGAGTGCTTCCGATGTACGTGAAGCTGAGTATATCCCCAATACATTCATTTGACACCCGCTCCCCGTTCCAACGAAGTCTGTGAAAGCGGCCCTGGCGTACTATGCGTACGCACTCCGGCGACCGTCCGAGTGCCTCGAGCACCTCGCGCAAGTGAAGGACTTGTCGGACGCCCAAGGTCCCGTCTTCTCCTCTCCGACTACTAGCTCGGCCCCTGCGACACTGCGCGTCCCGGGGACCAGTTCTAACGCCTCTCTCTCTTCGTCCTGGACAGGCAGCTTCGTGTCTGCACAGTCGTCTTCTTCCGTCGCGAACATAGATGAAGGGCGGACATGGTCCGTGGTAGAACAGATCAGGAGCGTATGCCTGAAAGGTAGGTTGGCGGTACGGTAAGTTCTCTACGTGCGCGACCGTTCAAATGCTTTCCGCCTAGGCATGTGCTACGAGACAATGAACGCGAGCGATATCCAACGGGCTTTCACGACGTACACTTCGGCGATCGCACTCATCGCGAGCGTCGTCGCAGAGATCCCCGCCCACATACCCACCGCTGCGACCGGCGCACCCACATCCCCGGACAATACCTCCTTCACGCGCTACCGCGAGCTATGGCGGTGGGTCGAGCGCGTCCTCCGGAGAGGAGTCATACTCGGCGCCAGGATATGCGACGTCTCGCGCACGGACGGCCAGAACGGCGCCTTCTGGACGTTGCTTCAACAGTATCATACCTGCAGCGCGCACTGGCCGCCCTCCTTCCGCCCCGAGCAGCGCTCCACCGTGGCAGTCCTCCATCTTCGCGCGCTCATCTTCAAGGCGCGCTCATCTCCTCCGCCGAAACCGGGAGCAGATAGACCACACCGGTGGATCAGCGCGGCTCGCTCGGTGGTGCAAGAGTACCGCGCGATCCTCAGCGTAAGCACCTCCTTCCCGAAGGCCGGAGAGCGCAATGTGAAGGTCGAAGATTTGGTCGACCTGTCTGTTGCGGCATGGGAGGCGGACGGTGCGGTCGGAGAGTACGCCGGGTGGGTCATCGACGTAGGTCCCCCTCATATCTCACTCACGACCGCTAGGATTCACAACCGCGTGTAGGTCCTGTGGTGGGCGACGCGCCTGACGTTCAACTCGTTCAAGATCTTCCGACATATGAGCCGCCTGTTCTACGTGAGCGGCGACCCCGAGCTCGCGAAGCGCACGCTGCGCCTATACGTGCAAATCGTCAGCAAAGCGCGAGAGGCGAGCCTAGCGGAAGAGGAGAGCGCGACGCCCGAAGCGACCGGCGCGTTCGGTGCTGGGAAGGACATCGACACGGACGAGAACTGGGTGCAGACCCTGGTACAGGGCTCGAGGATGCTGTCGCGACTAGCGTTAGCGGATGAAGACCCGGGCAAGGCCGTTGAAGAGGCCAAGGAGGCAGGGGAGATGATTGAGAAGGCGAAGACACGCCTGAACGCGAGCGATGCGGCCCTTGTAGCTAGCGTTCAGATAGCGGAGGCGATATGGCATATCGCCATGGCCTACACAGGTAAGCGGCCTGCGAGCTACGCCATCGCTGACATTGACCTCTGCCCCCGTAGAACAGGACGTCCTAACACGAACCGCGCGGTTCGAGCAATCTCTCTCGCTACTTCACAAGTCTCTAGAAACCAACCCTACGCCTTCAACACACCACCACCTCGCGCTCGCGTACCTCCGCCCGGGAGCCTCCCAAGACATCCAGACCGCTATCGTGCACGCGCGCGCAGCGGTGGAGGGCGATCACTCCGAGCCCCGGCACTGGCACCTTCTCGGTCTCTTGCTGACTGCAACGGGGGACTGGCGAGCTGCGAAGGAAGTCCTCGAGCTCGGCGCGAGCGTCAGCGAGGCCGACCTTGTGGACGACGAGCCAGAGGTACCTGAGGGTACAGCAGGGAACGATGACGTCCCCGAAGGAGTCCGTGTGCATGACTATGGTACCGCACCCAACGGTGTCAACGGCGACGCTTCGGTAACTTCTGCAGACAGCGAGGCCGACCGCGTCTCTTCTGGTACGGTAGAAACAGCGGTATTGGACAAGGAAGCGACGGAGCTACCTCCATCCTCGTTGCTGCTCCAGCCATTGGGCGACCGCCCGTCTCCGAACCGACAGGAGGCTTTCGAACATGCGCTGCAGTTGCGAATGACGCAGCTCACGCTGACCGAGTTCGTTGAGGGGCCGGAGGGCACCGGCGACAAGTGGGTCGAAGTCTTCCAATGGTTCTCCGAGCGGCGAGAGGTAGGCGTGGAAGATAGTAAGTCATACAGCGGGTAGTCCTTGGCAGGCGCATACTCACGGCATCCCAGGGCGCATGTCTATCGACAGCAGACGAGCGTCGCAGGAGCTCAAGCCGGCATCCATGACTTCGTCTGTGGAGAAGCGCTTGACAAGCAGTCCGAACCCCGCGATTCGCTCGTCCGCGCTGTTCCCTCCAGTAGAAGAGCAGCCAGAACCGGGTCCTACCCCTTCCCTCGACGTACGTATCCCCATCACCGTCACCCCTGCGTCCCCCATGGCGCAGAGTCCTGCCTTCTCTCAGGACCAGCTCAGCCGACCCAGTTTGAACGGCACCCTGAGGGAGGACGGCGCGGGGGAGAAGCGCCTGTCCGTGGACGACGGACACGGAAACCGCGGTAAGGGCAAGAAGGTCCGGGAGGTCTTCATCAGCGGCGTGCATAAGGGCCGCGCAAGGGTCACGACGATTTCGAAGAAGATCGGACACAATGTTGGTCGGCACCATCACGGCGCGCATCTGAAGCGGTCGACCTCTGCCCCAGGTACGCCGACCTCGTGCTCGGGGGTAGTGTCCAAATGCTGACGATGTAGCGGCAGATTTTCGCGCTCTACTTGGGCAAACGCCATACCAAGCATCCTCTATCCACTTGCGGCAGCATCTCAGCATATACACGTCCCAGCAAGACCTGTCCCTATTGGAAGCTCCCCCTCCGCCGCCGCCGCCACCACCACCTTCCACAGGACCCACTATTGCACGGCACAATGCACGGCTGGCGAAAGACCGGCGGCTGCTCAGTAATCTTTGGCTCATGTCCTCGGCGACGTTCCGTCGACTGGGTAAGATCGAGCAGGCGAGAGGTGCCATCCAAGAGGCGGAGGTGCGCGACGAGGCCAATCCGGCGGTATGGGTCCAGGTATGCCGTCATCCTCCACTATATCTCGTAGTAGCGGATGACTTATCGCCCTTCAGCTTGGGCTGTACTATCTCGCGCTGGATGAAGACCGCAAAGCGCTCGAGGCGTTCCAGAAAGCGCTCTTCATCGCGCCCAACGACGTCTCAGCGACGATCCACCTCTGCCGCGTGTACCTCAGCGCGATCCAAGACGGCAGCAAGTCCAGGCTGAGGGTGGGGCTCGAGCCCTCGGACAGGGACAACGTCGACCTCGCCGTCGGCCTGCTCTCCGCGCTCACCAAGGGCGCGGGCTGGGACGTGCCCGAGGCGTGGTACTTCCTCGCGAAGATGTATGGGCTGCAGGGCCGGAAAGACCGCGAGCGCGAGTGCCTCTGCTTCGCGCTCACGCTGTCGGAGAACCGGCCGTTGCGGGACCCGGGCATCGCTGTAGGCTGGTGTCTTTGAGGGTTCGGTGGAGGTTCGGTCTGGAGGGTTCGGTCTTGGGTACTCGGTCTATGGATACCCGCGGTAGTGAGGGAGCGGTCACGGTGCGGCGCGAGGTTACCCCACTTGCTGTTAATCTCGTATCGAACTATGCTTTAATGGACACTTGGTTGCGTCTAGGTCACATTGCTACATGCAATCTCCAAGTTGCATGTGCAGTCTGCACGAAATGCAGATTGATGTGCCATGGACATTGCATCCGTTCATGAGTAGCGCATGGGAGGCAATCCAATAAGCGGCACAAACCATGACATGGTTTCTGGGAGTATTTCATCATATGTCTGGGCACTACAAGGTCTGAATCCTGGACACCGTGAACCGAAATAACCATTGCCATGGTGTATGTATGCGAGTAAGCGTAGTAAGCATTTTCAATATCTCCTGACGAGTAGCGCTGCTCTCTGAAGATACTGCACGATCGTGCATGCATACACAAGCTCCCATCAAGGGGGATAGCAGTAGACTTACCACTTGCGAAGCTCCTATGCAGGCCATTGTTCCTAGTGTAGCGTCATCCAATCGGTGCCAAGGCCTACCGGGTCGAAGCCCGATATGGAAAGCACAGCGAGTTGCTTGGATCCTGAAGTCCACGCATACCCTCCGATCTCACCTCAACAACAACACGTCTTCAGATCACAAGATGTCGTATATTTTCGCCACGCCACTCCAGGTGTGCGGACGCTTGGGCCACAAAGCGCGGGAAGAAGTCTAGAACAGTGAGCCACTCGGCGGCGTGGCCGGGAAACAAGGCGCTACTGGAACATCGTTCTGCTATTGTCCGCGCTTGGTTGCGCCACCCGAGGTCCCCCAAAAAGGTCAATAAGAGCTCGCTTACGGCCCTCCCATCTTCAACCGCAACCACCACCATCCCCCGACCCATCCCTCGCATTCTCCTCCTTACCCACAACCTCTGCTGCAGCCATGTCCGCACCCCAGTCCGCTGCATCTGCGTGGCACCCCTTGTCTTCTCACCCCCGGCCCGCCAAGGAGCCTTCCCCGCCGCCGACCCCCGAAACGAAATATGTCCCGCTCGCCGACATGCGGCAGCTCACACTCGAGAGCGGCCGGATCATCGACCTGCCCATCTCCATCCTCAGGGACCCGCCGCCCAAGCCCACCGAGTTCCTACACCTCCAGCACTACTTCGAGGGGCGCCGCGGGGAGCCGGTCGACCTCGACGCGTGCAAGTCGGCCGAGGAGGCGGTCGGCGTCCTCGCGGACGAAATCGAGGCGATCCGCCTCCTCCTGCACGGATACGTGCTGAACTTCCGGCGGTACGTCGACCGCTTCGAGAAGGCGCATGAGGAGCTCCGCAAGGAGGTGCTCAGCGTCGCCGAGTCGTACGACGGGCTCGCGCGGATCGCCGGTCCCGCGCAACAGTCCGCCAAGACGGTCGAGTGCGTCCTTCCTTCCCTCTCTCTGTTCCGCGTGAGGGTAACTGACGGTCGATGCTCCTCTACCTACTCAGGGACCAATTCTTCGAACTAAAAAAGAAGATTGCGGCCCTCCCCGTCGGCGGCACCACGCGTCCGCCCCCGAAGATCCTTCGGGGCAACCGCGGCGCGCTCATGAACCCCCCAATGTCAGACGAGGAGAACAAGACCATCTCCGCCCGCAACGGCGCACGGTTCGAGGAGCGCATTGCCATGAACCAGGTCCGCGATAGCGAGCACAAGCTCGCGGACGCCGCCATCGTCAAGGAGCTGGTGGATCCCGCCCCTGCTCCCAAGCCCGCGCCCGCGCCCACGAAGAAGGCGAAGAAGTCGCGCAAGAAGACCCCGCTCACGCAGGAGCTCAGGGTCAAGGTCGAGAAGGTCGTGGAGAACGTCGAGGCCGCGCGCGAACAGCTGCTGGTCGCGCAGGCCGTGACCGCGCAGGATCTCGCGGTCCTCCGCCTCCATGACGCGGACGCGAAGAAGGACGCGAACGAACTGTGGGCTTGGTACGACGTGGCCGAGCGCTGGGCCGTTACCGCCGGCAAGGTGTCGAGCTTGAACCAGTGAGTGCAAATGTCCCCCTGCCATCTGTTGAACCCTCCCTGACCATATGATGCAGGCGACGGATCGAAGCCTACGACAAGTGGGCTACGAAGTGCGCCGAGGATGCCGCTGCAAGCGGCCATGCCGCCGCCGGCCCTGCCTCCGACCCGTCCAAAGAGGCGAAGGAACCCGCCGCGGCTTCAGACGAGCCAGAGTCGCCCTGCCGTCCGCGCTCGCAGTCTGACGGAGACGACGAATCGGCCGCTCCAACCGCCCCCGCTCCCACCATCGCCGCCCCTCCCACCGACGGCGACGTGTACGCCGTAACGCTCGAGCTTTCATGCGCGAAGCCGTTTGACGAGCTCACGCGCGAAGAGGCCATCGAGGTGCTCAAGTCGCTCCCGGTCTGCGTCAATATCATGCCGTACATCGCGCCTGAGCCCGAGGACATGGATGTCGACGAGGCCGCGGCGGACGGCGAGGGGGCGCAGGAGCCTGCGTGCCCGTCCCCGAGCCAGAAGGCCGCGGCGCAGGCGGCGGTTCCTGACCCGATCTCTCCGAGCGCGTCGGAGCGCGAGCGCTGTGCGCCGAAGCCGAAGCCGAAGCCCAAGTCCAAGTCCAAGTCGACGAAGCAGTCAAAGAAGCGGTCGAGGGACGAGGAGGACGAGGATGAGGAGGCGGACGTCGCCGACGACGGCGCAGACCCTCGGCCAGAGGCGGGCGGATCGCCGATCAAGAAGAAGCGGGGTGGCGATGCATGAGGCCATATGTGCGCCCCGCTCTCCCAGCTCGTTGCTCGCTCTCGTCTGGCTCGTTTGTATCATTATTGTGTAATTATCGTCTCCTGTCGCTCGTGCGGTTTGTATCACGGACTCCAATGGATCGTATACGGGTGTGTCGTATATTGACAACCCATGCTGTCTACTCCGAGTCTGCACTGGACGAATGCCTACATCCTCCGGGGCGACCATGGGTCACCTCATGGTACATCTTCAATTCTCCCATCGGGTAGAAGTTGTCCTCATCCTCATCCACATATAGCGGAGTAGCCGAGATGTCCACCTCGAGGTCCTCCAGCTCGGATGGGTGAATGCTCCCGGTACCCGCTCCCTGCCCGATTTCAAGTCACCGTCAGCAAAATCTCCACCATCCATGTAATTCATACTGCTCACTCCCTGGACACGCCACCTCAGCTCGCGCCTAAGATACGGCACGACCTCCTCCGGATCCAACGAGCTCACCTCCCCGCGCCGCACGATCGCGTCGTTCAGCGACACGCACGAGCCGACCACCACGTCCTCGATCCCGAGCCTCACGCAGTTCGCGCACTGCTGCGGCCGCGAGTTCACGAACGCCGCGTACTCGCCCACGTACGCGTCGCAGTTCCGCCAGTCGCCCGGGTCGTCCGGCACGGGCCCTCCCAGGAAGATGAGCACAGCGAAGCTGCCGCCGAGCGCGAACTTCTTCGCGGTGATGTGGGCGGACCAGTGCGGGACAGACGGTTGGTCGTGGTAGGTCGGACGTCGGGTGCCGCGGTGGGAGGGTGCGGAAGAAGACGGCGCGATGGAGAGGCCGGATGCGGCGGCGGAGATTCTGTCGCTCTTGGTTGCGGTGTGGAACTGGTGCCATTGCTGTACCGTGAACTTGATCCCGTAGAGCGCGTTCAGTTTCTGCTGAATCTGCGTGCGGACAGCGGCACGGTTGCTCATGTCGAGGCCCTCGAACTCGGGGTAAGAGTACCCAAACAGACCGTCGGGAGGGTCGCGCAGGTCTGACGACTTCCAGAAGTGGTTATCTTGCGAAGTGTTGTAGAAGGGGGTCAGATCTGCGACGTACAACGCCAAACGTTATTCAGCAACGGTAAGACGAGCATGGAGAGGCGCAGCGTTACCTGTATTCTCGTCGATAGCTCCACCAGCTTGGACGGACCACGTCCCCACCGCGTCCGTCGACGGGAAGATCCAAAGATCCTTGTTCGTCGGGTCCGAGTTCAGCGCAAGCCAGAATGACAGTAACCGGTCCGTTTGCGAGTGGTGCAGCCAGAAAATAGGATCCCACGCTGGGAGGCACTCACGTTAGCATCCTGAGCACAGGACGGCCACGCCAAACCGCGCACCTGCAGTCTCCGGGAGGGACATGTGCCCGTAGTTCGGGGGAAGCCCGCCAAAGGCCGTATGGATGAGGGCGTGCAACGCTTCCAGGCTGACCAGGGAGGGGCCCATGCCTTTGCTGCCGGCCTCCTTGCTGAACCTCCCCCACGTCTTCACATTCAGGAAGAGGCTGATTGTAGACTGCCGACGGCTGTTGAATGCTTGGGACTTGAAGCCCACGATGTTGCTAGACGTTCCAGCGCGCATCAGCCACCCGGGTTGTTGGCACAGGGGCCGAACACGACTTACTTCTGTAGAACTCCCAGGTTGTCTTCTACCGTCTTCGAGCCCTTGTCGTACTCGGCGCACCGGTAGGTCTGGTCACTCCATGGAGCTGTGTCGAAGGGCGATACGAAATTCTGCGGGCGCGGTAGAGGAAAGGTGTAGAACTTGAAGGGGTTCGGGAGCGTGATGTTCTGACCAATGGGCGGACCTGGCACGGTGAGCGTATCGTCCTTGTATATCATGTCGGGCGGCGTGGCAGTCTGAGCCCAATCCCAGTACGGTTGGCGGAGGGAGATGGCCGCGGCCATCCAATCCGCCTGAAAGGTTGTGTACTGGCCCGCTATGCTTATGGCAATCTTCTGGATCTCTTGCTGCAAGGATAAGGTTCGGTTAGCTTTCAATGGGACTCTGGGAGTTGTGTGAATTGGCGAATGCAAGGAGTCACCTCGAGCAGCGCGACATATGGGCGGTGCCATGTGGGAAATATGACAGTTCCATGGGTGCAATAACCATTAAAGGCTTGACTGTTTTTGAAACTGCCTGAACCCGCTCCATCCCAGGCAGAGTATGGGGCACCGTGGATACCGGCGATCTGGAAGTAGGACACCCAGGAGGATTGCGGGGCGCGCATAAGCTGGGCTAAGATATAGCAATATATGTTAGACAGGTCTCGAAACGTGACAAAGAGTACATACCGAGTGCTTGCACATAGAGAGAAAACTGGTAGGAATTCTTCATGAAGTCGTTGATCTCGAGGCGATTGTATACGGCCTGACCGCTCGCCGGACCGATAACGCCGGTGATAACGGTATGGTTCCCGCCCGGTACTGACATGGCTTAGATATAGTAGAGAGTGTGAGATACTGTGAGGGGTTGGATGTATGGAAATGCAAGACACCGCGACTCTGTTCATACGCCTATATACTTGCGTTCGCTAGCGGCGATACAGAGACTCGCTGGAAACGATCCGATAAACTTCCCGCGGTCCGGCGGGATGGCGCATAGTTGCAACAAGCCGTTAAACCCGAGATTAAAAATGGTCTTCTGTCGAGTACGTCGGTGTTAGACTCGTTCGAACGACAGCTCAAGGAACCCGACGTAGCAGGAACGGCGTGGCGCCTGAGCGTCTGCGAGAGTGGATGATGCCGGTATGGGCGTATTCTACACCATGAAGTGGGAATGACTCGATACAAGTGTTGAAAGGAGTTTATACGTCGTACATTCCTCCCGATGCGAAACTCACGACTGCTTGCAAATGTGTTAGTAACTTGAGATACACACTAGCGAACAAGCGCCCACAGCACACCTGGGCGCCAGATGTCGGGTATAGCCGATGGAACCGTTCGGGTAAGTTGGTAGGTTCACGTAAGGGTACAGGCACGTTGAAGCTTCGAGGACAGTACTTCCCACCCATCTCTACCCACACATAGTTCAGTCATTTGCTCGATGGCGTTGACAGTGGAAGTGCAGAAAACTTAAGCACCTTCTGGTGCAATATGGATGCTCGAACGCACCGGCCACGCCTGAGGCGCACCGTGGACGCCGCTGCGGCCGCGTGGTTCGACCTCACCGTAACCTCGCATCAAGAGATCAGAAGCGACTTCGGCATCCCGAGATTGAGGCAGTGATGCTCATCCGGTACTTATAACTCGAGCAGCGGCGGAATCACCACAACTCGTCCTATTCTCTACGTTAACGCCGCCTCAAGTTCTTGACACCAACACTGACGCGGCACATCAATGGCTGATCTGTACGCGTCGAGCAAGCGCCCACACTAAGTAACGACTACTGATGTAACAGTATCGTGATAGGCATACTGGGCCTCGACGAAGCTCGCGAAAGCGAACGGCCGTCAACTATTCCGAGACTCGTGGTGGATCCTCTAGCTCGGCACCCGCAGCGCCAAAGAAATCGACTACCAGCATCAGGAAACCGCGTGTGGTCAGTGGGAGATTGAGCGGGATGATGAACGTCCCAGTGGACATCTTTCTGGAGGTACGTTGAACATGCAAAGCGACCGCGCATACATTCACCCTGACATACCACCCTCAGATCGTATCTTGCTTGCATCCCCGAGACTTGCTCCAACTCGCGCGTTCATCGAAGCACATCAGGTCGATCATCCTCTCTCGAAAGAATAGATCGGTATGGAGGGCCAGCTTGCAGAGGTTTCGCGGCCTTCCCCCAGTCCCAGATGATATGTGCGAACCCTCCTACGCCGCACTCCTGTTTGACTGTCTATGCTTCGTACGACATCGCCCTCTTGTACCCTTCCGCCACCCGCTTACCCGCTTGCAGACATGCGGCGTGCCTCGTGTCGCTTGGCACGACTACGCTATACGCCTCCGACTGTGCAAGTCGTGTGAAATGAAGTAGTGAGCAGCTGCGGAACTCAGTGGCTTTGGCCAATCACTGACAATTGTATGCTACAAGCATCAAGAAGGGGAAGGACATCTTGGCGACGAGCAAGCCCGTCTCAGATAGGCACGCCGAGATATGCATGGCTATGGTGCCTTGCGAAACCAGAAATCGTACGGTACCCTCCATCCCTTCGCTGCTTGCCATGTCTCATGCGGTCGAGATAGGCCTCGACGATTCCAGATTCCTGGAAGATCCCGGCGTGCGCCACATGCCGTTTTTGCGGTGGTATGCACCTGACTTGACGGCGGCGCTCTCGAAGCGACTCCGCTCTCAGCGGAAAGGCGAGACTTTCGAGGAGTATCGGGCTAACCTCGCCTCTGGATGTACAGCTCGGCACAAGGTGAGAGTTGTGTTTCAATGCCCCGGCACGCCTATAACAGCCGATTTGTTCAGTTCGCGACGACGTTGCTGACATGGGAGAGGACTTTGGAGGAGGAAGTCAAGAAGGATGTGCGATGTGTGTGAATTTTGCGTAAAGCTGTCGCGATGACCTCGCTAACATTGTACTAGCATCATCGAGCGGCTGATAGCTCTAGGATACTCAAAAGATGATGTACCCGACAATTACGCCTTGATGAGACTTGTCGGGAGCGTCACAGAAGTCACCGACCACAGTTCATAGCCCCCATTCCGAACTCCGTCTAGTCTACCCACTGACCGCCCTCCGCGTAGCTTGGAAGGAACCCCTACCCAGGCTCGAGGAGTTCCTGGAAGAAGAGAAGGAACGCCGGATGCAAGAAGCCTACAACAATCGAGTCCACCAGCGCTCGAAGCAGCTCTCTGGCCGCTATGTAGACTGGGTGCAGGACATCTCGGAGCAAGAACGCGCGCTGATGCCTAACCCCTGCGATGGCGCCCTCCTCCCATGTCTCTATGATCTCGCGAGGTGCAACGACGCCCAAGGGGACATCACTCACGAAGACTTTCTCGCATTGGCCGGCCAGGTCCTCGTTCAAGCTCGGGCCTACGCCGCCCGCGCTCGCGCCACCGCCGTGCAGATGCTGCTCGACGGTATGTGGTATTTACCCGAGAGCGAAGCTCAGGAATCCTGGGCTAAGGAGCTCGAGGGGCTATCCACCGACGAAGCGCTCTCGCGGCACTACGCGCTGTTCGAGTGTAAGAGGATCAGCGGCGTGTGCGACACCGGCATCTTCACGTTCGAGGAGCTGCACGCCCACTGGCGCACTGCACACCCACAGCACTCGTGGGGGACCGCAGCATCTCCGCCTCCGCATCACCAGCTGAACGCCCGGTGCAAGTTGATCACGCACATATGCACTTGGGGGAGCTACAGGGTAGGAGGAGCAATGCTTGATGCTGTGGGGATACCCCGGGAGACGCCGCGAACCGAACTCGATGGACTTGTGAAGGCCGGCAGGCTGTACTGCTCGTGCGGCGACCCGTCGATGCCGCTCCCCGAAGATTCAGATTGGCGAACACTGGTGCGTGTTGTATCGCCATCGGTTATCAATTGCACTCACATCTATGCGTGTGTCTAGTTCGGGCATGTCGCTGGACACGTCCACGCGTTCGAACTACGCATGGAGCAACGGTAAGAATACGCATATGGATTCAATCCACACACCCGCCTAACATACCATGCAGTGCAAAGGGCTCTCATTCAAAGGTGACTCTGAAGAACACTCACGTCCTCACAGCACCCAACGCTTGTGTCCAACTCATTCCCGAAGGCGCCGATACCTCACCCGCATACACGCGTCTCACAATCGGGCTGCTACCTCACGTACGCGCAGATGGCGGCGCACTGGCGGGCGGAGCACCCGGACGCGGAGTAGGGCGTGCGGGCACGGCGCCACAGCGTCGCGCCGGAGTACTTCTGGTGCGCGGGCGACTACGACCAGGGCAGGAAGATGCTGGACTGAGTGGATTTGCCGCGGGACACGCCCATTAGTACTTTGGACGCGCTGGTCAAGGCCGGGCGGTTGTTCAACTGTGCGTGCGGGGACCCGGCACTGCCTCCTGCGGAAGAGATGGACTGGGGGAAGTTGGTCAGTCTCTCGCGCGTGCGACTCTGGCGTTGTGCGAGGCTCACCCGTGTTCCGTCCAGTTCAAGCACGTCTCCGAGGAGCTGTACCAGTACGAAGAGCTACAAAAGGAGAGGTACGTTCCATTCCTGCCGTGGACTGTGCTCGCTGCGTTCTCTGACCATCGCAGATTGAGCGTATAGATGCATGGTGTCAACGTGGAGGATACCCACACTCCGGCTGCACCACACACTCACCGGACCAAACACTTCTATCAAGTTGCTCCCCGAGGGAGCAGACACCTCCCTCGCACACGCTGCGCACACCACCACCGTCGACGCTGATACCCACCGGAAGATTGAGGAGCAGCTCGCGCAGCAGCCATCACCGGAGTCGATCCCCATCTGCTGCCTCTGCAAGGCGAACACGCGGTGGCACACCATAACGTACTACTGGCTGCAGTACACAGAAAACACTCGTCGGCACCTGGCACTTCCTGAGAGCCCAGAGGGGATTGTGTACCATATGCGCGGACGGTGAGTGGATTCTGCTGCTCGTCGCTTCGTCTCGCACGGTCCTGATGTGCGACAAGACAGGCATAATAAGGAGTTTGCAAAGGGCGACATTGTGTTCCATACTCAGGAGACTTCTTGAAGTGCCTGTCCCACACCCCGCGTTGATTGGTTATCGCTCCCTTTCAGTATAAGGATTGATGCTGTTGTACTTCCAATCTCCTCGTCAACAGGTCATCGCCATTGAGTTCCTGTTACAGCCGTAAGAGACCTTCTGCCCGGATGAGATAGCTACTACGCCTGTCCACTTTCCCGTGCGACCGTACAAACGTTGTGTGGGTCATATAAACAGAACCCGGCACTTCATCTCCTTCAGAAAGTTGTGTAACACAAATGATACCGTTCTCTAACATGAGGAACGCATCTGAGATGACGTCTTGGGCCGTGAGGACAAAAGGGGGACATCCTCCCTGATAGCGTATCTGAACCCACTAATGATTGGGTACTAATCGGTTAATAGATGGTAATAAACCGGATAATACATTGTTATAAACTGGATACCTTTTGGATAAACGTGTGGAATAGACGCCCGTTGAACGCGTCGAGACGCGTGACGTCATTCTGTGCTCTGTACACCATACGACGGCGGGGAGAGGGACGTCATGGCAGAAAACACATGCCCTGTCCATTGGGAGCTTGATTGGCCCTCTTAAACGCGTCGTGGTGGTCGAGCAGCTGCTCAGACGTCCACCTCGACCATGACCGCAGATATTCGCAGCGCGTCCCGGTACATATCCCCAGCGTACTGGGCGGAGACGATCTTCAACTTCTTCTACGTCCTTGTGCAGCATGTCATCATTTGGCTCTTCAAACCTGTAAGTTACGCGACGCGTTTACTGTTCAGTAGAGACAGACTCTCATATTCGATGCGTCATGTAGCCTCCGCCACGAGGACCAGAGTACCCCAAAAATCCAAAAGGGAGGATAGCTATCATCGGCGCAGGCCTCACGGGCGTGTCGAGCGCGGCACATGCTATCGCACACGGTTTTGACGTGGTCATATACGAGCAAGGAGACACAGTCGGTATGTACCACATACCCCCGCTCTTGTCGACGTGCCAGGCTGAGCTGTTCGCAGGTGGAATCTGGGCACATGTGAACAAGACATCCGGCCTTCAGCTCAACTCCCTCCTCTACCGTTTCCACCCAGCAGTCCTCTGGTCTAAGCCCTTCCCACAGCGCGACGAAATTCTGAAAGGCACGTCCTCGACACACCCCTCATGCACTGACCGTGTGCTCTGACACCATACTCTACAGAAATCAGGAGGATATGGAAAGAATACCAACTCGAGCCCCGCACACGCTTCAACACACCCGTAAAATCCGTCCGCCGCGTTCAGGGCACGGGCGAACACCTGCAAGAAGACCCGTCCGGCTCGCAGTCCCGCTGGATCGTCAACGACGGCGAGGACGGCGAGTTCGACGCCATCGTCGTCACCGTCGGCACCTGCGGCGAGCCCATGCGCATCGCCTTCCCCGGCCTGCCCAAGACAGACGAGTCTTCGTCGGAGTCTGGGAAGGGAACCGATGGGAAGAAGCATGAAGGCGAGGAGGAGGGCGAGGTATTCGAAGGCGAGGTATTCCACTCCTCCGAGCTCGACGACGCGCCGCTCGAGGGTAAGCGTATCCTGGTTATCGGGAGCGGGGCAAGCGGCGTAGAGGCCGTCGAGACCGCGCTTTCAAAAGGCGCAAAAGGCTGCGTCATGGTCGCACGCGACGACAAGGTGCGCGTCCCACCCTCCACGCCGCCCTCCTCGCCGTCTTCAGCACTGACCGACGCGCCGCGGCACAGTGGATCATCCCGCGGAACATGGTCGTCGACACGCTCATCTCCGCGCAGCCGTTCGGGCGCGAGATGCCGCTCTCGTTCATCTGGGAGAAGATCGTCGCGTGGTGGAACTACCGCGGCGCGCCCGAGCTCGTCCCCGCGCGCGCGGGCCTCTTCGAGGGCACGCCCGTCGTCAACGACGAGTTCATCGGGCTCGTGAAGAGCGGCAAGTGCCAGTACGTCCGCGGGGACATCGTGCGCTTCTCGAAGCGCGGCGTGCGCGTGAAGGTGCGTGGTAGGGAGGATAAGCCGGGGGAGGGCAAGGAGGAGAAGGAGGTGCGTACACATGTGTTTTCTGCAGAGCTTCGGGTGCGAGCTGATGCCTGATGGGGTGTGATAGTATGAGGGCGATGTGGTCGTGTTGGCGACTGGGTTCAAAAAACCGGAGATCAAGTTCTTCAAGGAGGAGCTCTTCCCGGAAGGATACGACGTACGCCCTCCCGCGATAATTCCATGTGGAGTTTCACTCATGTCACTACCTCGGCACAGCGTCCCAACCTGTACCTCCAAAATTTCTCCACTGAAGACTGGTCGGTGCTCACGACGAACTCGGCGTATCAGAACGCCATCGGGACTGTGTAAGTTGTCGCACCCTCATCTTACTATAGCTGAAATCGCTGACCGGTAAATGTGGAATCCCCACGACTCTACAGAGGCCACTTGTAAGTTTCCCCAAGCATCACCCCGAATCTGAATCCACATATGTACTCAATATCGACCTCCGTCCTCCACAGCCACATCGGCATCTGTGCGTAGCAGTCTGCCCTACTAGTACTTGCACCGCGATCCTCACCCGCGGGCCCCGCCCCACTTTCTGGCACCAGACATGCGCATCCTCCTCACGTTCCTCATGGACCCGGACGCGCGCCCGACGCCGAAGGACATGAAGCTCTGGGTCGACGTCATCCGCTTCGTCAAGCGCGGCGCGCGCGGCGGCGCCCTCAGCTTCTTCACGTACATGGAGCTCAGTGCGTCTCTCTCTTCCTTTCTTTCTCTTTCTTTCTTCCCTCCTTCCCTTCTTCGCGTCGCGTCTCCTCACCCTACCCCCTTCCCTCCCGGTTTGCGATTGTACGCGACGGACGGACGGCTGACGGACGGTGGCCCGCCGGGCACACAGCGATATGGCTCCTGCTCTTCCACGTCTTCCGCCTGGACCGGCTCAAATGGTGCGTCTTGTTTCATCGGTTTTCGACAGCGCGACTATCGGCTCGGAGCCGCCGCCGCCGTGTCCCGTCCTGTCCTGCGCCGCCGGGCACTTACATACGTACAGTACTGACTTGACGCCTGCGCCCAGGGTGTTCTTCATCATGCAAGGCTGGGGCGTCTACCCAGACGAGTACAAGCGGGCCGCACGCCAGCCTTCGCGCGCGGCGTCGTCACAGTGAGTACTGTGCCTGTGCAGACGTGGTGCGGCGAGCCGTTAGTGGAACACATCACCACCCTGCGAGGCGACGGACTACATATCGATATGTACTATGTACGACTAACTACTAACACTTACAACGCTTGTAAATATATCATGACAACTTCGGGTTCCCAGTATATCGATGTGCATCTACCGACATCTACTTACAAGTCGGAGCACGAACCAACCCGTCGTACCGCGGGGAGTGCCCCCCGAGAGAGGAAGGGGGGGCAACAAAAAGAGCTCCGATACGGGGAATCGAACCCCGAGCTACCGCGTGAAAGGCGGTAATGTTAGCCGTTACACCATATCGGATTGTTGTTGATTGTATACGCACTCACTCAGTACAGTCTGCTGTTGTTACAAGATACGTACCGTGGAATGATGTATTCCTTGACGGTTGCTTCGAGTACCTGCTCTGTACACGAAATCCTGCAGGAGCTCTAAGTACTATCCGCCCCACCCACTCAAGAGCAAAATCCACCTTCGAGCCTCTGAACTGGTACTGGAGGCAGTGTCTGGCAGTGTCCGGGCTCAAGCACATCTCCCACGTGACCCAGCTCGATCACTTCAACGACCCTCGACTCGGACACGTTCGGCGAGTGGTCCTCTCACTGTACACAGTGCCGTATTTTAGGAAATGCCAACCTGGGTATCGGAGAGAGAGGTCCCTCATGCAGCCATACGGTACTATAAGCGATTATCATCTAAATTTTGATGGAGGGTAGGGTGGGAGTCGGAACTCAAACATACACGGCGTCCGACATTCTCCTGTACACTCTAGGAGGTCTATCCCGAGCCCCAGCATCGACTAGTGAAGAAGCATGCTCAGGCCAAAGTCCGCCGAAATCGAGCAGGTCATCGCAGCCGGCTGACTGACGTGCTTGAACCATCCTGGACCCACAATTTGGTGCGACCTGCCCTGTGGCTTATACTAGTGCTTCTGTGAATGAAACACTTCAAAACACACATGCTTGACAGGAGCCGCGTCGATTCGCCGCTGGCGTCGCTCCGTGCGGCAGGTATCGAGCCCTACCACATTGGGGATTATCTGACACTGTACGATGACGACAAGATCACCATCATAGACTTTGTATGGTCGGCCACGTGATTTTGTATGAATTCCACATACTGCTCGCTACGACAACGCCGGATGTTGCTGAGTTGCCGCCGTGGTCTTGACAGGCTTACCCGTTCATTGGTATGTATGTATGTATACATCTCGTTACGGACTTGATACACTGTGCTTCCCCGATCGATACCTTCACACACATAACCAAACCACCAAAACTGCATGCTGTACTTCTGTGCACGTGTGAGCAAGAGAAAGAGAGAGAGGAGAGAGAACGAGTAGGAGGTCGAGCTACACAGGAAAGCGGGACACCTCCGCGACTACCGCTCGCCACGCTTCTCGCTGACGACGGCGTCCATCCACTTGAAGACGAGCCGCTCGAGCGCGTGCTCCCAGCCCTCCTCGAGGCGCGCGACGAGCGGCGCGTCGAACAGAATCGCCTCCTCCGCCGCGCCGCCCCCCGTACTTGGAAAGCTCACTGCCGAGACGGATGGGGACGAGAGCGGGGTGTTGCCGTCGATGGGCGTGCGCGAGCCGGGGACGTTCGGGGTGCTCTCTCGTGGGCGCTTGTTCCCTGGAAGGACGATCGGGAGGGAGTACCGGAGCTTGAGCGCGCTAAACAGGAGCGTCAGAAGGGATGCTGGAAGAATTTCAGGGCGCGAGGGAATACGTACGCGGCCCAGAGCCTGAGGTTGTCTGTCCTCCGGAAGGTCCAGCCGCGCTTGGACTCGGCGCCGCCCCCGCCGTCTTCGGTTGATTGGGCGAGCTCGAGCGCGGCGATGTCGTGTATCGAGTCCTTGCTCACGAACCCCCATGGCTTGCGCGAGCGGCGAACGGCGGTGTTATACGCGTTGCAAAGTAGCTGCCCGGATGATAGCGCACGAAGGACGGCGGCGTGGTCCGACGAGTCGATAGGCATGAGACGAAGTAGTTCGGCAGGAAGGAGAGCGCTGAGGAGTGCACAGAGTCGACCTGGGCGCATACATTCAGGATTGGATTCAGATCTGGATTTGGAGATACACTCACCGTAGTCATCGCCAACGAACGTCGACCGCTTCGCCCACGCAGGGAGCTCGTCGTCGTCGATCGCGTCCTCTTCTGCGACAGACTCCATCTCCTCTGGCTCTTCCGTCACGCTCATGCCGCGGAAGGAGTCGAGCAAGCTGGTGGACACGACGCGTCGATTCGAGCGCGCGGAGCCATCACCAGAACTGCTCGATGCGTCTCCTGCGCTCACTCTTCGTCCCTTCGCGCGAGCTTCCCGGTCGGCCCTCTCCTTCCTTTGGACTCGCTCTTTCTCGCGTTCCCAGCCCCGCTTGCCTTCCTTAGGCCCGCCGAACAGGACATCATCCACCGCGTCCAAATATCGGCTGACGACCTCACGCTCGCGTGCCAAGTCCTCCATCCGCAGGTCCTGCTGATACAGCCACCCACCGCCGAGAACGAGGCGCTCATCCCAGCGCTCGCGCTTCTCGCGCTCCTCCTCGCTCTCGTTATTGACGTCGTCCGTCTCGTCCTCCCAGACCGGCACCGCGCGCTGCTGGCCACCTACGGCGATGAATGAGATGGAGACCGACGTGTCCGCGTCCAAGAACTCGGCCTCCTCGATCTGCGAAGAGGGCGACGTACCGCGGGAGTGCGGGGCCGTCGTCGGCCCGTCGTTCGTCGAGCCGTGGTCGCTCTGCGCATCGTACGCGTCGTGGTCGAGCGGCAGGCGCGCGCGCTCCTCGAGCTCCCGCAGAACCGCGAGCACCTCCAGCGCGCGCCCCCGGATCCGCGTCAGCGGGTCGTGCGGCGAGTTCGGCTGCGAGACCTGCCGCTTCGGGAGCGGCGAGCTCGAGAGGGTCTGCGGCCGGAAGTGCGGCCGCGTCTGCGGCACCTGCGAGTCGTCCGGGAGCGAGACGAGGTAGTTCCGCACGGCGCGTACCGCCCGCGTCGTGTTCTTCAGCAGATCGAGCACGTCGATCGTCCCCCGCGCCGGCTTGTCGCCCGCCACCCCCAGCAGGTTCGGGTCTTGCTCCGCCGCCGCAGGCTGCTCCTCGTGCGCGTTCGGGTTCAGGTGCCACCCCGCGGCGACCGTCATCAGGTCCTCGATGACGCCTGGCCGGAGGTTCTCCGGGTCCGTCTCGAACGTCTTGACGTACGGCGGGAACGATATCTGCGGCGCCTGCGGCATCGCGGGCGACGGGGGCAGCACAAAGTCCGGCGCGGCAGACAGCCTGTTCTTGAGCGAGTGCAGCCCCCCGATCGCCGGTCTGAGCCCGCTGTTCGGTTTCTGCAACGGACTGTGCACGGACGGCGTTCAGCATTCACGCACGGGGGTGCACGCGCGGAGGCCGTCGACGGGGAGGTAACACGCACTCGCTCTCTGCGGCGATGCCGGTCTTGGTAAAGTAGTGCTGGAGGTACTCGATGCTGCCCAGCGCCATGACGCTCTCCCGCTTCGCCGCGCTGCGACTGAACGGCTTCTGGGGCTTGTTGGACGAGTTCATGTTCGGGTAGAAGGCGACCTGTCGCCTGCGTTTAGACTGGCTTGCGGGGCTCGCGGATCCCTCCGGCGGAGTCGATGGGCCCGAGGTATTCATGATCGTGAGGTATAGGTTGCAGAGATACAGAGATATAGCTGGGTCGAAAGTATACAATCGCTTGAGACCGAGACCGAGAACGAGGAGAGCGTCGTGAGCGGAGGCGTAGCGGAGGTCGTGGTGGTGCAGAGTGAACCAGCACACGGACGCGCCCGTCTGAGCTCAGCCCGAGACATTCGGAGGCTCCGACGTTTCCGCCACCAGACATCATTCGTCCCGACGACGTCGTTTCACTCGATGATCTGCATGATCGCACACACGATGCAGAAAGGATGTCAAAGGAGTGAGGGTGAAATAGTATCGACGGGATTACGGTAAAATAAGAGCAAGTCAAGTAGCACGCCGAGATTACTCAAGCAAAAGTCCGCAAGCTTCACATCATCCTCGCCATCTGCCCCAGCTGCGCAGCCATCTCCGGGTACGTTTGCATGAACTTCACCTGCGCCTCCGTAGCCTATGAAAGTACACAATGTCAGAAGGCGCCGACGTATGCGGGATGCGGGGGTGTGCGGGATTCTGGGGGATACTCACAAACTGGTAAGTGAGCGCGCTGATGAGCTCGGGCTCGCTGCGGGCCAGCTGCGATTGCCGGTCGAACATCTTCAGCGCGATGTCAATCTTGCCCTGCTGCAAGCTGAGCTGGGCGAGGGTCGCCACAGCGGCCTCGCACTCAGGGTCGATCTCCAACGCCTCCTGGCAGCACTTCTCCGCGGCCTCGACGTCCTGCTTCCACTGGAAGAGCGTAAGGCCCTTGTTGACCATGGGGAGGACGTTCATCGGAGGCGGCCTGCAAGGGGCATTGTCAATGTTGATACCGACACGATCGGCGTTATATCATCTACTCACTTCGCACGCTCGATCTCAATTGCCCTGTCAAACTTCTCCACTGCGTCGGGGTAGCGCTGCTGATCAAGCAACAACTCGCCGCTGAAGTACATGTCAGAGATCACAGCGCATATACTGTACGTTATCGCACGCACTAGTAGTTCTGGGGCTCGCTGCGATCGGGGAAGGCCTTCAGTGTTCGCCGGAACGTCGCCATGCTGTTTGCGAGGTTGCCAGACTTGTACTGGGCGACCGCAAGCTGAATGTGGCTGAACACGAACTTGTCGTCCAGCTCCGTGGACTTCGTGTAATTCTCAGCAGCCCCCGCGAACTCATTCATGATGAACAGAACTGCAACCTCCTCTCAGAACGCAGGTCTAATAGGGCTGAGGATAGCTATGGACGTACCTTGTCCGCGGTGGTAGTAGATGTCCGGGTCGTTCGGGTTCTGCTTGATCGCGTCCTCGAAGCACTCGAACGTCTTCTTCGGGTCACCCTGCTCCATGTACACGCTCGCGATCTTCACCCACGTTTGCGTCAGGGAGGGATCCAGCTCAAGCGACTTCAGGAAGTCCTCCTTCGCGCCCTCGACGTCGGTCATAAGGAACTTGAAGGTGCCGCGAAGGTTGAGGGCCTCCGCCTTGCCGGCGTCCCAAGAGATACCCTGGTCAATCGCCTCGTTCACGAGCGTGAACGCGTGCGCATAGTCAGAGGCCTGTAGCGCCTCGAGCGCCATGCGGAGGGTGTTGTCTCCTGGTGTATGGTTCTCCGGAAGATCCGGGAGCGGTCCTGCACGCGAGCTGTCAAACCCCGGACTCGTCGAAAGGAGACGTGTCGTGTCACTCACTTGGACGGAAGGCACCAAAGTACGCCGACGTGAACATGTGCGAGGGCAACCGCTTTTCCCGTGTCTAACCGTGGATGATCATGAGGATATATGCACGAAACATTACACTGGCGCTTTACTCACCGCGTAGATCTGCGCTGCCTTGTCCGTTGCCAGCTTTTTGAGCACCCGCTCAACGGACTCTGCCGCCGACATGTTTTGGAACTTGTCCAGGATAGCCGCCGCCGTGAAGTCTGCTCAGACATCAGGACCGGCGGTATGTGAATATAGGCATGGGATTTGACGCACCGCGAAGAGCCTCCTCATATCTCCCCAATGCCTCCAGCGCCGTCGCGCGACGGTTCAGCGCCTTGAGATAGTTTTTGTCCAACGCAAGGGCCTTGTCGCAGTCCTCAATGACCCTGTCATGTTGTGGGGGGTTCAGGTTGACGAAACCTGGTGATAGGGAAGTCTGATGAGATACGGGGCGCATAGACTCAGGCTTCGGATGCATGGACGTACATGCGGCACGGTTGCTGTAGAAGACAGGTTCGGGTTTGGGCGAGACCTCTATTGCGCGGGTATAGTAGTCAATCGCTGTCGAGAACTTGCGTTGTTGGTAGGCGGAGTTGCCCTTCGCCTTCAAGGACGCAGCGGCCTTGGACCGCTCCTACATAACAGTCAGTCAGTTGCACATAAGCCTGTATGCTACAACGCACCTCCTCAGACATGCGGGCAATGTCCTCAGCGGTGTACTTCGGCTCCTCTGCATACATCCATGAGCGAAAGTGCGGGCTCCCCGCGCACGAATAGCTCACCCTCCTCGACGGCCGACGACGGCTTTGGCTTACGCTCCTCGAGGATAGGCCCGTCGTCGTCCTTGACCGTCTTCTTCTTCTTGCTCTTCTTGCGGTCCTTCTTGCCCTCGCCCTTCTCTACGTCACCGCGCGGCCCGCTGCTGGATGACGAGGAAGCGTAGTAGGCGACACCGCCGATGGCGACGAGCGCCGCGGCGGTCCCGAGCAGGACGGCATGCTTGTGCTCGGAGACGAAGTTTTGGACGCGGTCGACGACGCCTTGGGACGACGTGGAGGACGACATGGATGGTGGTGGGACGGACGGCCGCGGCGCCGCGCCCGCGCCTCGAATTTTGGGCCTGTGAGCCGGCTAGCCCCTACGGTAGGGTTCGGTGTCGTCAGTCCAAAGTGCCGCAATCAAGCTTACATATATACAGTACTGATCCGGCTTTTGACATTTGTACGACTTTGATCGAGTGGACTTCTCAGTTACAGTATGGCAGAGGTCACCACATTTTCGTCGTCTGGGGAGGAGGCCATTACCCGCACGATCGATATACAGGAGGAGGTCCCGAACATACTCTCGGCTGCAGAACTCGAGGCGACATTTGACCTCGAGCGAACCGCAGAAGAGATAGAAAAAGGCAACTTTAGCAGAGTGAGTCCAGGATGGACAGAAGTTGCAGTTGATACTGACTTCATGACTATCCAAACAGATCGCTCTGCAATTCCCGGATGAGCTCCTACCGCACTCCGTTCCGATTTTCAAAAGCCTCAAGTCGAGAATAGCGCCTCAGCGCGAATTATATGTTCTCGCAGACACGACGTATGGCAGGTAGGTCTCCTGAGCAAACTCCCAACAACACATGCTCACCAGTATTTCGTGCAGTTGCTGTGTGGACGAAGTTGCGGCACAACATGTGGACGCCGACGCGTTGGTTCACTATGGCCACGCTTGCATGAGTCAGTGCGTTGTTTATAAACCCTGCTGATATTGCGCGAGGAGCTGACGAGCTACCCTCCAGGACGTCGAGGCTTCCTGTGATATACGTGCTGGGCAAGAAGCCCGTCGACCCCGCGCACTGCGCCGAAACCTTCCTGGACGCACTGGGCAGTTCGCCCACGTCCTCCCAAAAGAGCAGCATCGTGCTCCGCTACGATGTAGCATATGCCCATAGAGCAGGTCCGCACCTGCGTCTTTCACCATGATACGGGACGATTGCTTATTAACGTGGACAGAGGACGTGATCTCTGAGCTAAAAGCACGACGACCTTCGATGCGGATCCTCCATACGCCTTTACCCCTCATGGCACATCCTTCGTCTTCGGGCCCTCGTAGGAACTCAAGACATCTTGAAGAAGCCGCTAACGAGAATTCTGCCCACCGAGGCGAAAATGCCATACAAGATGAAGCGTCTCCGGAAGACAGTGTCATCCTCTACATCGGCGGAGAGAGCTTAACACTGACAAACCTCCTCCTGACACATGCGTCATACGAGGTATGTGACATGGTACACAATTTTCTGCATGCGACGCTCAGCTTAGCCCAGGTATACTCCTACGATCCTGTAACACGAGAGGCACGGCAGGAGTCGGGAAGGACAAACAAGCTCCTTATGCGGCGGTACGCCGTCGTACAAAAGGCCCGTGATGCCGACGTGATTGGCATTTTAGTCGGCACGCTTGGTGTTGGTCAGTGGTCCCTGATATGCCTCCATCGCTAGGATAGCTAGCCCTGATACATGCGCGATCTCAGCCAACTACCTTCCCTTAATCGCACATCTACGCAACATCATCAAAAAGGCTCACAAGAAGTCATACACGATCACTGTGGGGAAACCTAACCCCGCCAAGCTCGCCAATTTCATGGAGATCGAGTGCTTCGTGCTTGTCGCTTGTCCGGAAAACAGCCTTTTGGACGCAAAGGTTAGGATCCGTTTACGCGCTGGACGAATGCGGGGCTGTCGTTGACCGTCTTCGACAGGACTTTTTGCGGCCGATTATCACCCCTTACGAACTCGAGGTGGCCCTCCGGCCAACGCAGTCATGGACCGGACGATACGTGCTGGACTTTGATCAGCTTCTGCGAGAGCATCAGGAAGGTAACGAAAGTGAGTCCGCCCGTCTCTTACCACCTGCGATCATGTTAACTCATGGGTGACAGACGCGGACGTCCCTGCAGACAAGGAGGACGAACAGGAGGATCTCGATCAGCCGGTGTTTTCCCTTGTGTCCGGGAAGTATCGACATGCGAAGAGATACGGAGGTATTGCAGTCATCTATTCGAATGAGGATTCCGCGCGCTCAAACAACATCAGGTGCAGAGTATTCGTCCGCTATGGAGGATCCCAATACCTCCGCTGTCATTCTGCGCAACCAAGAGAACGCGCTCTCGAAGATGGACGATAGTGCAGCAGGTGTGTTTCTCTGTTTCCTCATTTGAAGCGCGCCTCCGACGTGAATAACCTACCTCTCAGCGCAATTCCTCCAATCTCGGACGTTCAGGGGATTGGAGACACGACTAGGGCAAGATGCTCCGAGCATCCTCGAACAGGGTCGTAGCGGGATAGCTCGCGGGTACGCGGATGACCATCGCGGTGACTCTACATAAGGTGAAGGATTGGAATGTAGCAGTACTCGGGAACAGCCATGTTGTAGCTCTAGCCAAGGTATTCACTCGTACGACTCTGTGCCATCCAGGGTCGACCGAGTATTGCGCACGCTCTGAGTGCCGGGTAAGGGAGGAAACACATGTCTCGCAGTGCCAACCAGGCTCCGATGCAGGGACTGGATCGCACACGGGCGGCAATCCCCATCAGGCAGGCATGCCCGATATGGCAGGTGTTTTGACAGCCCCGAGGTGATTATTGCGGGGTGGGACGACTTCAAAATGTACGCGACAGTCGAGACCGACGACAACGACGACCAGGCCGTCGACCAGACCGCGGCAGACAGGGCTGGAGCACCGACGACGACGCTCATAAACCACCGCGCACCATGACCGCCGCACGAGACAACATGTGGTCCGCCTCCTACGACATCCTCATCGTCGGCGCCGGCGTCGCTGGCTCAGCACTCGCGCACGCGCTCTCCGCCGCCGCCGTGTCGCGCTCGCGCCCTCTCCGGATATGCCTCCTCGAACGCTCGCTCGCGGAACCGGACAGGATCGTTGGCGAGCTCCTCCAGCCCGGCGGCATCATGGCGTTGCGGAAACTCGGGCTCGAGACGTGCACGGAGGGCATTGACGCGGTGCCCACGTACGGGTACTGCATCCTCCTCGACGGTAAGCCCGTGCACATCCCCTACCCCGAGGGCTACGAAGGCCGCGCATTCCACCACGGCCGCTTCATCCAAGCTCTGCGGAAGAAGGCGAAGGAGGCGGCGTGCGTCGAGGTCGTGGAGGCGACCGTGTCGGAGCTCATCGAGTGCCCCATGACGGGCCGCGTCCTCGGCGTGCGGGCGACGCGCAAGGACGAGGGCGCGGTGGAGAAGGAGGCGTTCTTTGGCGACCTCACCATCATCGCCGACGGCTGCTTCTCCAACTTCCGGAACCAGGTCATGGGCAAGGCGGCGGTGACGCCCGAGGTCAAGGGCCACTTCGTCGGGCTCGTGCTCGAGGACGCGGAGCTGCCCATCCCGAAACACGGCACGGTCGCCCTCGTCGAAGACGGCCTTGCGCTCCTCTACCAGATTGGTACCCACGACACGCGGATACTCGTCGACGTCAAGAACCCCGTCCCCTCTGACCTCAAAAATCACATCCTCAAGAAGATCATCCCCGAACTCCCCGCGTCGCTGCACCTTCCAGCGCAGAAAGCCCTCGAGAAGGAGCGCCTGCGACGTATGCCTAACTCGTTCCTGCCTGCATCCGAGCAGGGCAGGTCAACGAAGGACGGTGTCATCCTCCTCGGCGACTCGTGGAACATGCGACACCCGCTGACAGGTGGCGGAATGATGGTCGCGTTCAACGACGTCGTGTTGTTGCGGGATATGCTGCTCGACGTGAAGGACCTGGCGGACTCCAAAGAGATCAAGAGGTTGCTGCATCGGTGGCATTGGGCACGCAAGCCCCTTGCGTCTACAGTCAACATTCTCAGCGTGGCGCTATACGACCTGTTCAGTGCGCACGGTACGTACCCCCTTTTCTTACAGCAACGCTCAGCGCCCTCACTCCCATGACATAGACCCGCTGCTCGAGGTCCTTCGAACGGGGTGCTTCAAGTATTTTGAGCTCGGCGGCGAGTGCATCCGGGGACCTGTCACTTTGCTTGCCGGGTACGCGATGGTTTTATTTGGCGCATCTCCGTTCGCTCATTAACCGTACTCTCCGCTTCACAGTATCGAACAGGCACCGTTCCTCCTCGCCCGACACTTCTTCAGCGTCGCGCTTTACGCGATCTGGGTCTTGTTCACACACCCTCGGCGAGTCGGCGTCGTCGACGGCAAGCCCGTGTACGCTCGTCCGCGACCGGACGAGTACCCCTTCCTGGCGTTCAAGAGTCTGCAGGTGGTCAGTACGGTCTCGTTTCTGATAACCATCCTCTTTGCTCACGTTCGCACCAAAGTTCTGGACTGCCTGCGTCGTCTTCATGCCCCTACTCTTCTCGGAGATCCGCTACTGAGTTCCGTTTGCTCTCGCGCGCTGCTAGACGGGTCGTCGGCTTAGACAAATGTACGGTAATATTGTGTAATGTATACCCCACTGCTATTCTCCCGGACTCTGCATATAGTATCGCTTCATCTCAGCATCTCCGTCGTCTCTCGCGGTCTTATCGAAGGAAATGCGTTCTTCTATCTATGGGTCGCCGCTTCGTTGTGCCGTTACCTCTTCCCGACCGTCGCGAAGTCCCGGGACGCGTGGATGATATTCTAACGCGTGCATATCTCGTCGGGGCACGCCCGGCATGTTATCTAGCACCTTGTTCGTTGCCAAATAAGCATACCACGCCGTTTGCGAGGGAGAGTTCGCGAAGACTCGCAGCCCTCAGATCCACTGAAGGGCCTTCGAGTCGCCGTCTCGATGTACATGCTCTCCGCATTGGTGGTCTCATATATCCGTTTTCGATATTCAGGCCTGAGCTCCGTCGATTGGCTACCTGTGACCTATGTGCACTTCTGCCAAGCCCTGAGAGAAAATGAACTCGCGATCAAGTTCGACTGATATTCTGGGAGCTCCCGTCACTGGCTCTGAAGGCGCCGCGCGCGGTGGCTGGGTCGTGCCTTGCTCACGAACCACCACCACCACCTCCCCCGGCATCGACTGCGCGTCTTGAACCGCTCGCACGCTACGCGACTCCCGAACGCGCCCTGCTTCAAGCAGTAGCTTGATAGGAACGACACCGCGCGGACTGAATTGGAGGAACGCCGTCGGAGGCGAGACAGAGGCAGGACGGAAGAGGCGCGGCGTCTGCCCTGCGGGTGAGCCCGAACGCGAAGATCTAGGTCCCGTTACCCGTCGACGTCGGTGTGTAACCTACAGAGACTCAGGAGGAACGAGGCTTGGAGCTCCTCGAACGCGAGCCAGCGACCTCCTCCACTTTTGTCCTAGCGGCGATCGGCGACGTATATATCCCACCCTCCCCGCAGGTAAGCCCAGGCAGAACAAAACTCCCCGCGTTCCTACCCCTCCTCCAAGCCCCTCGCCTCCTCGTCTCTTGACCCGCGATGACTGACAACGCGGCGGACCAACAGGATCTCCCGCCTTACGGACCACCGTCGGGTGTGCTCATCGTACCCGCCGTCGATCTTCTCGTCCAACCCGCCGACGTCGACGCATCTCCAGCTCCGTCCAGCGCGCGGCACCGTTCTCACACTATCGCGAGCGCCCCGCCCCGAAGGCGACGCTACACCCACACCCGCACGCAATACCCTGCCTCGCTGACCATGAGCGCGCCCAGCAGCAGCCCGCCGCCGTACTCGCTCACGCCGCCGGAGGTGCACCCGATCGGTCCCGCCCAACGCGCGTCGTCCTCGCCTCACCTCCATCGTCCCACAGATCCCGCGCCGCCGGCGTCCCAATCGCGACAGGTCTTCTCCGAGTACACGCGCTCCCAGGCGCGGGTGAACCCTACGTCGGACGAGGACGAGTCGGGCGCGGAGACGGACGACGGGGTGCTGTTCAGGTCGCAAGGGCGGAGTCTCGCGGATACGCTGCGACATCGGCTGCTTGGGAAGGGGAAGGGCAGGGCGTACGACGAGCGGTGGACAAAGCCGATCACTACTGCTCCAGGGGCTTTGTGCGCGGGCGAGACGGAGACGGAGGGAGAGGACTCGGTGAGTGCGCTACACCAGCGTTTCTGGACCGTAATCTGATGATATATTCATGCAGCCGCGAAATCTGCCTACCGCGCGCATACGGCCGTCGTCGCTGTCGCGGCAGCTCACTCTACCCGCATCGACCGCATGGCTGGTTCAGGTGCTGTTCCAGTTATTCCGCCTCCTCTCCATTGTCCCGGCCGTATTCGGCACTCTCTGGAATATATACCACATATATATGCCCCCAGACGGCGATCCGTCGTGGAGGGTAGAATATTTTGTTAGCGTTTTGTGGGTGAGTTATCACCCATGCGTGTCTGAGGAGGGCGTCCCGCTGACCTCCATCGAAGTCCGTGCTAACAGGATGGCAATGCCTGCAACTAACAACGGGCCTCCTTAAGCGATGGAAGGTCTATTACTCACCATTTGCCACCCTTATCCGTCTGCTTGCGCTACAAGGTACGCCCCTCCACACCCACTCAACTGCATCTGCGCATCCCTCACCCCACCGCCTGCCAAATTCAGCGATATGCTGGCCCGCAACACACCTCACACTTACTGTGCTTGACCACGAGGCACGCCCGCTCATTTGCTGGGCCGTGATCGGCACGACGACGTGCTGCAGCCGGAGCGTCCAGCTCTGGGTGACGTCGAACATCGTCCCCGCGCCCGCGCCGCCCGGGAGCGCGGTGCCCGAGGAGGAGCTGATGCGCAAGGGCAAGCGGCGGCGGTGGGACTGGGCGCAGGTCGGCGTCAAGTGCGCGCTGCCCGCGGGGATCGTGTACTGCGTCATGGCCTGGGCGCTGGTGCTCCGCCGCGAGTTTATGGGCTGCTGAGCGCTGCGGTTCGGTTTCTTCCATAGAAGGGGCGGGCTTGGGTTGCGCTCTGTGTACGGATATAATGAGTTATGGGACTTAGGTAAGGTTGCCGGTTTCCGTTTTGCATCGTTTGTAGATTATGCTACGTGCTGGGACAACATGCTATGCATCCGTTTAGAGTCGGTCGGGTGGCGGGAGGGACACCAATCTGGTGCGTCATGGTATGTTCTCTCTCTATTTGAGAGGCTGCTTATACGCCTTCGACGGTGGATCAATGCTTTAACATCGAAACCCAATGTTGTCCGGGCCGTTCATTGGGAATATGCGCCGCGCAGCAAGGCCAAATCAATGCCGAGCACTTGTGGAGCTTCTCCGTCGATACCTCTAGTCACCTTGGAGGTCAAGGTAGGTAGGCTAACCGCCCAGGCTCTGGCGGAGACCGAACATATGTTTGAGAGTGTCCTTCCATGAGACCCGGCCTAGGTGGCCCATGCTGGCTATTGAAGATATTGAGCACGAATTGAAAATGTCGCCCATATCTACAACGTCACCTCCACGCTGCTCCAAGACATGATCTCAGGCATGTTCAAGACCACCACATTCGTCACGCTCGCTCGCCCCTTTCAGTCAGTTCGTCCTACCCCCTACACGTCTAACCTCCAATCGGTGTCCCCTCTAACCATGGCATGAGGAGCAGCAGCTTAGCAACAGGCACCTATGCAAAGAAATCCGACGATCATATTGATGTCCGACGATCAACTACACTACAACAGAATATGCTCATATCCAACGAAACATGACTCCTCAAAGCGCCACGACGTGTATCTGGCTCCCATTATGCGGAATGGGCGAGATCGACCTCTCCAGCACAGACAAGCCACCATCATGTGTACGCTCAGTCCGAGTCGGGCTCGAAGGCAAAGCGACAACATCGTCTCCAGCACCCGGCAGCTCGGACCCTCCGATACAGTCGCTCTTCGGGCCCTCCTCCGAATCGCGAGAGAAGCGCGACTCGTAGTATTCCTGGTCCCCCGCGACGAACTGCGAGATCTCGACGGTGATGTTGATGTCCTTCATCTCCAGGTCCGTGCCCGACGCCTGCCGCCGCACCATCCGCCGCACCGCTGCGCCTGCGCGGCTCGGAGTGTCCCTGATCGGCGCGGGCACGGGCTCGGTGGGCTCGGGCAGGAGCGTCCCGTCTGCGGCGAGCCCGATGCGGACGATGATCATGTTGAAGACGATGCAGATGATGGGCGAGATCTGCGGTTGGTCGAGCCCTGGTCAAACGGTGATCCAGCAGGGCGCACATGGCAAAGGAAGGCTCACCATGTCGAGGATGACGTACACGCCGTTGGAACGGACGAGGAAGAGCACGAGTGCGGCGGTGACCGTTATCGAGTACAGCGCGCCGCTCTCAACGATGATGCGAAGGATGGGTGACAGTCGCCCACCCGACCTGTATTGCGCCGACTTGCTCGTCACTTGCCAGATCCTGTACGCGAGCGCGACTACATTGCCGACAGGTAAGCCGGAAAATCAACAATGACGAAGACTGTACTGACGCGTCGAGCAGATGTTGGTGATGAGCGTCATTGACCAGTTTACGGTGAACCAATGAGTCGTGCCAATCTCAAAGATGTCCTCGGAGATGTGAGGTGTCGTTGAGAGCGAATACCCCAATCCACCTGTCGTGGCTTGCGTCGTCACCCGGCCGTCAGCGCTGTGATGACGGCCGATATTCGCACCCATTCGCTCACCGAGGAGACCTAACCAGCCGAGGATTGGGATGACAACGACCCAGATGCTATTCCACACCTTGAACGTCCGGAATATCTGGTCATGCGAAATGGTAGTATCAGATATATAGTGCGTGCGTGACCGTCATAAAATCAAGCGATTGACCGGACTTACAACGACACCATCCAGGATTAAGGTCTGGACGTTGTACAGCGCGGTCTTCAGTACGAATGACACCTGCGAGACGTCCCCAAAGTACTCCTCCGCGCCATCAGGCATCGCAGGACCCTTCGCTACAAAGCCCTCGTATAACCGGATGATGTTCACGACCATTTCCTATGTTTGTGATCGGCGGGCGGCATAGGTCAGACTGACCCATTGACATCTAGGCTCATACGTGCGATACCACTCACCATGGTCGAGAACATCAGGAGCGCAGTCGACGCGCATACCATCGCCCAGTTCACCCGGCGCTTCCTCCGATTCCGAAGGAGGACGAACAGGGTGAGGATGAAGAGGAAGACGGAGAGTCCTGCAGGGCATAAGCACGCGGAGTCAGCGTGTCAACGTCAACGTCAATGTTCGCGCCAAGCATTCCATGCCGGCGTATGGGTCCATATGTATGTACTCATGTCGAGGTTGGCAGTCCCGTTACTTTACGGAGTCGACTCGGTTCTGAATCTGCCCTCCGATCAGGCACGCTTCTCTAGTATACCTGGCGGGACACAAAGGCGAGCGTGCCGACGAAGATATACCCGGGGAGCTCGAGGATCTAGCTGAAAGATTTGCAAAATGCGACTCACCATAGAGGATCCCCTCGAACGATGTCGAGAAGAGCGCCGCAGTGGAAAGTAACATGACAAGAGAGGGAAAGCACAGACAAGAAAATATTGCAACAGCAGCGACAGCAAAGACCGTCGCCTGGGTAAACGAGCGTGGGGCAGTCGGACCCGCCGCCGGGGAGTTGGCTATAGAGAATCGGTATCTACGGGCGATGCGCCTTGGATATGCGCCTCGAAGACCCCAGCTGTGAGGGGAGCCTGAAGTCCACTATCCGAGAGCCGTGAGGAGCAAGAGCAGTGCAGAGCGGAGCGGAGGGCGGACGTGCAGAGACAGCTGAGCGGGCGGGAGCGCAAGGACGCAGACACGGGGCAAGGTGCGCGCACCCGTCTCGGATCCTAGGACGAGGGCCCTCTAGTAAGTAATCCTCGTCATCTTCGTCGACGCGTCTTCCCTGAGAGTCAGAACCCCCGGCAAAGGGCCTAGCTAGTAACGCGCGCACGGTCGCCACGCCCGGGTGCGTACGTACGCGCGACCGCGCGCGCCCCACACACATGGCTGCGTCCCTTGCGTGCGCACTTAGCGGCGGCGCGGAATCTCCCATGGATAGATGCAGGGGCATTAGCAGGGCCGGGGCGTGCTGGGGAGCGTTAGGGCTAGGGTATGGATGCCATAAGTCTTGCCTGCTGGTCTGATGGGAAGCACGGAGATGAGCGTGCAGATGCAACGTTCGCTTCCAGCGGGGAACGCGGGAGAAGAAGAGACACCGCCCGCGGAAGCGCGCCGTTGCGAGGAGCGTTCGGAAATCTGCAGTGCTTGCAGGTTGCGATTCCGCAGGCCCTGCGCAGAGTGTTGCGAAACATTTAGAGTCATTGGCGTCGAACTGCGGTTAAGGCATTCAAAGCGCTAGCCTCGGAGGCGGCGTCGAGAATATTTGGTGATTGGGATGGGATCCACCCGAACCCGTGCTCGAACTTACACAAGCTAGGTCCCCGTGCGCTTTGAACGGGAGATGAGTCAATCAAGCTCAACGCCGTGCAGCACCGCGCGTTCTCGCGTCCTTCATACAACCGAGGTGGAAGTGTCCACCGGAAAGCGAAGGCGTTGTGCCTTCCAGGGCCGGCGGCTTCGAGGTCGAGATGGAGGCAGGGCGCGACTAATCTGACTAGTGCGCTTCGGCATCAGTCTGATAGAGTGTCGACTCCGGCGACTTGGTGTGTGAGCCGTTGCGCCTGTGGCTTTGTCGGCCTTCTTGGTGCGTTCTGGAGCTTCCCGAGGCGATCTTCTAGGCGGGGAGCCGGGGCTAGGAACATATGCTACTTGAGCCTGGACCTGGTATACCACAGGTTCCCTGTGCACTACGGATCGGGGCCGCAAATGTTTGCAATGGTACTTCGGAAAGTGACTAGGAGCAAAAGCGGGCAAGCTGCAAATGAGAGCTACCTATAATGACCCCAACGTCTAGGCTGGGAGCGCTACGCACTGCGGGATTGAGTACATACTGACCCGAACCTGGCAGGATCTCACTGTCAAGTCGTTATCCTACACGCACGACATCATACGCTAGTCTCATCGCCAATGAGAGCCCGCAAGGTCTGTTCGGGCATGTCCCAGGGTGCCTACATGCAACAGAAAAACATCAGCCCGTGTCGGGCATAGAAACAGTGTGAGGTCTGGCTACGTACAAAATGGTTGGCATTCTTGATTTCCACTAGCTTAATTGGGCGGATACGGCTTCCTTTCTGCTTCCCGTCCTCCACTTCCTTGCGCAACGCCCACGTGCCCCACATGACCTCCCAAACGGAACGTTGGCAGTAGACATAGCAGAGCTCCACGTTCGGCCAACCACTGGTGTTACCCTCCGCAACCTCCTGGCGCTCCGGGTAGAAAGCGCGTTCCTTCAGACTCTTGAACAAACCAGAGTCACGGCCACGCCGCATCAGCAGCGCATCGGAACCGTCGGAACCACCTGGGGGTAGGTACTCCATAGACGCGAGTTCCTCGGGGGTGAGCGTCTCAGTGGTCGGCGGAGGGTCCCGCAGGGGCGTCTTCTGCTCCAGGGTTTCCAGTGTGTCGCCGTGACTGTAGTACCCACTGGCCCAAGCCGGGAACACTTTCACGCGACCGTCGTGATCAAGAAGGGGGTCTGTGAGGGGATGGTACCAGGGCGTAGTTGGGGGATGGTACCCGAGGAGGGAGTAGGACGGATCTATGAGGTAAGGGCGTCAATATAGCTCTCGCCACCGTGGCCTAACATGGTCTGAAAACGGCACAAGGACGCGTACCGAAGAGTACAACACGCCGCATGTATGCGCTCACATCGATGGAATGAGCGTCAAAAGAAGACACATGCGCGAGGAGCGCGGTCATCCAGATGGTGCCGAAGGACCACCCTGCAATGACAATTCCACCAGTGTTGGATCCGGGTTGCGGCGGCGGCGGCCTCTCCTTTGTGACGAACTCGACCAGGAATCCATACACCTCCCTCGTGCGGTCTCGCATGAACGTCTCGATTGCGCCCGATGCCTCGGCGATTCCGGGGGAACCGGGCTCGCCCTCGTCGGCCGTCGACGATCGTAGCAGGGCGCGCTCTTCCTCCGTGTAGGGCCTCGCCCCGGGGTAGTCGCGCCTGTTCACGAGCACCACGCGTGCGTTGTGCTGCTTCGCGAGAGGGACGAGCTGGAGGAAGGTGCCTGTACGAACACTCCGTCAGCGGCGGGAGTTTCTCCGACGTTGCGCGCGGATGCCAGAGTACGTGCCTGAGCTCCATGTGTATCCGTGTACGACTACCAGGGTGGTGTAGTCTGTGCTGTCCCCTGGGGCGCCTGAGTCTTGTAGGACGTGTAATCCGTGGGACGCCATCGTGTCTGTCCCTTTCGAGGTTCTTGCAGTCTATGAGAGTGATCTTGAGGGGGGACGATATCGATAGATGGTGAGCGGATGAAGTACAGAGTTCAGCGCTAGCTTGACCTAGACCGCGAAGAACAGAATAGCTCGGTTCCTGTAAACGTGCCCGCAGTTCACTGACACGGTCCCGTGAGCTATTGTGTTTGGTCTCGACATAGGCTGCATTGCGCAGCGTGGGCAGCTGTGCTTCGGTGACAACGAGGTGGTCTTGTGTGAGTCCGATCCATGGAGCTCGTCACGGCAGGTGGCTGAAAACCCGACGACTCGCGGTCGATGAGTATTACCATGACTGCTGTGAGTTGAGCGGACCGCGGCCCTCGGTGAATGCCGGGAACTCAGAAAATTAAGGTACCTAGTAGCAACGAGAATCAATAAGACTTCGCAACCTCGAGCCATGCGGATACGCACCCTCTTCCCCGAATCCACAGCCACGGTATTGCTCACGAGCGCAGTCTGCGGTGGCAGGAACGGTCCTGGCTCGGGAATCTCGGTCTGTGTGTACACACATACTTTACGTGTGCCATCACCGACCCCGATAGAGGTTCCGGTGCGCGAAGACCAACACTTCGCTTCGCCTTCGTGGGTAGTTGCACGCCCGGAACCGATTCTCAACATACTCTATTGTGGTGAATATAGACAATATTTCGGGCCGTCAGTGAGCATCGAACGGTCAGCATTTGAAGAGCAAATCACGTACCGTTGCAGATCTGCGCACATAGAGCAATCACTTACATGTGCGCCCAATCCACTTAGCATGGTTCGGCAATAGATCAGGCTCAATTGAACAAACCACTAGGGGAGCTGGGCTGTACCGGGATCGAGGTGGTGGTACACTAGAGACTCGGGCGGGGATTTTGGCGCCGGCCGTGGCGAAGGTCCCCGAGAGCTTGTCCATAAACACTATGATTCGTCGGACCTAGTCCCGACGTGCTCCACGGCAGAGGCAAAACGATTGGCACACACGAGTATCGATTGCAGGAGAGTTTGAAAGTTGGTATATGAGACTCCCTATGATTACACTACACTACACTGCACCTAGTACTAGCTTGTACAACCATCCCACGCCGCACAAAACCCAACGACCGTGGTACAACAAAAGAATGAAGTCAAAGCGAGCGACCAAGCAACCAAAGGTCCTGCAGAGAAGGGCTACACCACCACAACCCCAACAACCTCAGAGCATATCATCGCGCATCGGCGGCTTCTCGATAGGGCTGTTTCCGAACGACGACACCGGAGACTCAGACCCCGAGTCCACCTCCACGACGAGGTCACGACGAGGTTCACGCCGCGGGGTCCGAGCAGCACCCCGGCTGCGCTCACGCGAATGTTCGCGGAAGCGCACCGGGCTCGAGGGGTCGACCATCGTGTAGTCCGCGTCATTTTCTATCACCTGCGTGATCTCGACCTTGAGGTCCTTCATCGCGTACGTGCCGTCCTGGCGGCGGCGCGACACGGCGATGCGGCTCGTGTCCGTAGGGGCGGAGCCCGCTGCGACCCACGTCGGCTGCGTCGCCTCTGTGCTCAGAGCGAGGATGCTCCGGCCGCTTGCGAGGCCGATGCGGATGATGAGCATGTTGAAGACGATTGATATGATGGGAGAGATCTGCAGAGTGAGGGTGAGGGAGTGTACGTAGGGGACTCGTGGTAGGGGGGACGTACCATGTCGAGGATGACATAGACGCCGTTGGACTTGACGACGAAGGAAATGAGGGCGGCGGTGATCGTCACCGAGTATATGGCGCCGCTCTCGATGATGACGCGGAGGACGGGGCCGAGGAAGTCCGTCGAACGATACTGTGCTGACCGACGAGTTACTGTCCAGATCCTGCCGGCCAGGAGGACTGGCGGATGTAAGAGGGTCAGCAAATGGCGAGTCCGCAGTGCCGGGTAGGGGTACGTACGCGTAGAGGAGAGGTTCGTGGCCAGGGTAAGGGCATACACCGCAGTAATCCAGCGTCCGGTTTGTTCGGCAAAGACATCGCCGGTGTACTTCGAAGAGTTCACCAAGGCGATGTTCAGCCCAATAGATCCACCTAATATAATCCGAGGTCAGTCCCATCCGCTCACACGATGCTAATCCAGCTTACCCAGCAATCCACACCAGCCGATGATGGGGAGAATCACGACGAATGCGCTTTGCCACACGATGTAGGTGCGGTAAATCTGTACCATCGAGCTAATCAGCACTCTCCAAGGCACGGGCGGCAGTGAGTAACATACCACAACCGCGTCTAGAATGAGTGTCTGCGTATTGTAGAACACGCTTTTCGCAACGAATGTGGGGTCGGAGACAGCGCTGAACCATGCCTCCGGGCCACCGGGCACGAAGGGACCGATGGTGACAAAGCCCTGATAGATCCGAGCAATATTCACCGCCATCTCCTGGATTTTTTGTCAGTGTATGCCCCAGAGCGAGAGGTGGCACGATGCCTACCGCCGTGGCCAGGACCATGAGCGCACAGCCCGCCGCGACCAAACCATAGTTTACGTGTCGGTTGCGGCGGTCACGGAGCATGATCCACATGGCGAGCGTGAACATAAACACGGCATAGCCTATGGGCATAAGAATAGTCAATACCCGTTTGTTGCACTTCCCTAGCGGATGACACGCGAGTGCTGACCGTAGAGGACCGCTTCGAGGGTCGTGGACAGGATCCCCGCTGCTCTCAATGGCAACATCGTGGCAGTCGGAGGACGAGAGTTCGAGGGCCTGGGCGTGAGCTGGGTGAGAGGAGACGCGACAGAACATGCCCTCTCATATCCTGGTACATATAGCACGGGACTGAGCGGTCAGGGGACGAAAGGGACCGGCCCACGGCGCTTCTGATCGTCTCCTCGCGAAGTTCTGGCGTGCGGGGGAATCGTTGTTGTAGAGGGATTCCAAACGATAGAGCGTAGCGCCTCCATCTCCACGGTATGTCCGTAAATACTGTCGCACGGCGGTGCCCTTACTTGACGTTCGCGCAGCTGGGCGGTCAGCGCCACAGAATACGCATACGTCTGATGCACGGCGAGGCTGGGCCTGCGCTGCAGCGGACGGAGGACGGGCGTAGCGGCGCGCGTCAGGTACGTCTGCCGGCACAACGGTGACTTATGCAGAACTCACAGTGAGGCTTCTCGGTGGGAGGGCTCCGGCTTCTCAAAGATGTAATACATTCGTGGGCGGGTAGCCATGCGAGCCTGCGGGATCTCCCGCAATGGCCTGGTCGAATACACGGATGTGAGAACCATTCACGTCTTCCGTGCCGTACAAATCCCGGGGAGCGCCATTCGGGGCGAATGTATCACCTGCTTCAACTTGACTCTCCGTTGGTAGGTCCTTGGACCTTGAGCTGTGCTGAACATCTGGATGGATGTGCCAAGCACGTGGGACGTCTCCGAGGAATGCGAGTATGACATCGGAGACTCACCGGACGGCGCTTTCTCGATGCCCCTGGTTTAAATGAACACCTTCTCCTTTCCCCGAGAGGAGGGTACTATTGAGCGGGAGACCGCACATTGGCATGTCAATCCGCTCTGCTGCAGGTCGTACACGATTCTTCGTGTCACTCAATACTACTATTGTAGATGTATACACATCACCCAAGACGTTGACTGATCACACGAGCTACAGCGGTCTATATGACGCGCCCTCGGCCTTGGCACTCATCATTGCGACTGAGAATCCCCATGAGCCGTGAGTATTATGCTCGACTTTATGTAGAAACGCACGCTGACCATGCTGCGGTAACAACTGCCTGCTTCATGATCGATTCAAGGAGAACGGCGTGCCAAATAATGCTCCGTTCGACGTGCCTATAGGGTATCTTCTGCAGATTAAGTAGTGCACCACTGAAATTCCACGACCCGCTGATATTCCATGAGGGATTGATGAAGCCATATGGTGTGGATGTAATTGACCGGTTGCAAGTGGTGAGATACAGTAGCAGAGACAGGACGCCCGTGGCCACGTGGTACTGCTCAGCGCTCAGGCTCCCAGGCCGCCGGCACTGAATTCTCTGAGTCCCTTACCTTCCTTCCAACCACCAGCTGTAACATGTCTCGCCGCCGCGCGTCGTTGAGAACATCAGCCGTAGGTACACATATATTTCAAATAACAACCAACGCGGCTACGACCGGCACCAGGCCTCTTGCCGAGTCTGTTTGCTTTCCAGGTACTGTACTAGCCATCACGATCCCTGCAGATCTCTGATCTAGCACTCACTCCACCTTCAGTATATGCCGGTGTTTCATGGTCTATGCTTCGCGTTGTGCGAACGGGGCCTCAATATAGTATCAGTCAATACAAGTGCTCAAAATATGAGGTCCATTTATTGGCACAGTCATGACGGACCACTCGGCTAGGGACGTCGAAGGCGAGACCACGCTTCCCGTGAATCGCCGTTCCGTGTACAGGTACCTCAAATACCAACAGTCTGTCTACGGGGCTGAGTCAGGTGCGTGAATCTTAGAAACAATGTACCAACTTGCTCCTGATTCCCGTCGTAGGTATAGATTAGAGTCATGTCGATGGGGTCCGCCCGAGGGCGGCTTTACGCATTGACTATACTTCCACAGAGCGCACAGTATCTGTCGAATTAAGTCATTGACAGATATTTTCGGTAGAGAGGCCAGCTGAAAGCCTCTCTACTCCGTGCCCGGACCTCCGTCGTGATGCGTTTCGCGCAACAGGTACGCATGCATGATCAGTACTGCCTCAAGCACAACCGTACAGTACAACGGTCGACCTCGGCAAGATTGGACTGCACCCCACCTTCCCTAGTGCCCACGATGCACCCGCTTCTCCTTACAACGTTCTTTACTCTTCTTCCCGCTGTGTTGGCAGAAGTGACGGTATACGGGGTCTTCGGTAGCACTACTGCGACTCCAGCGCATTCGGGGGCCGACGCTCCGATCCCGACCACTTCCTACGTGACAACACACGGGCCTGCTCGTTGGACTGGTTTGGCTGCGTACAATGATATCTACTTGCCTCCACCCCCGCTTCCTAGCCCCGCACCTGCTTCCACCTTTCCTATCAGCGTACCGAGGGGCGCGGCGAATGTCAACGGTCTGTCGATACCTCAAGCGGGGACATTCTTTGGTTTCTCCATCGAGATGTCCGTTGCGACCCAACTTAGTGAGTCACCTATTATGCTTCTAAAGGTAACCTTCTTATATCGTTACTCATTCTGCTCAGTCGGGACAAATTCGTGAGTCGTGATCAAATATTGCATTGTGCATCGAGCACCAACAGTGACTATAGGTCACACCTCTTCGTACCGTTCCTCAACCTCATGGCTTTGATGGTCGAGCGGGCCGGTGCTGTCCACGTCCGTGTGGGCGGCAACACCCAGGAGACCGCGTTCATGGTAGACTCCTTTCCTGATGGGAGGATCATGGAGAAGAACAAAGAGGACGCGTCGAATCCAGTACGTGGCTGTAATCTTCGCCTGTCCAATCACGCCCTGAAAAGAGCAGACGTCGACACCGGTACTAGCGTTCACCGCAGATCTCATCTATATGCTCAGCAACGTATCCAGTCTGGTCAATGTCAAGTGGTATCTAGGTGCGTGATTCCGAGGGATTGTACGCGTTCGTTGGTTGACCTCTCTCTCCAGGTGTGCCTTTCAATGACACCAATCACCTTCGCCTCGAGATTGCGGAGCGTGGGGAAGAGATACTGGGCGACAACCTGCTCGGGTTCCAAGCTGGGAACGAACCCGACCTCTATGGAGCGTGCGTATCTTGATTCTCGGACTACCGCTTTGCAGCTTGACTTGTTGAATGTACACAGCAATGGACACGGTCATCGACCTCCGACCTATGGTCCATGGGACTACTTCGGGGAGTTTGCACAGCTTACCCAGGCTTACGGCAACGACACCAAGATCACGAAGAAGAAGACTCTCATCGCTCCGAGCACTCAAGGAGGCAATTGGCCGGACCCCCTGAACCCCAACTCGAGACCTCTGGGGGCAGAACCCGTATGGAACACCGGATTTGTCCAAATATACGACGAGTATCTTGCAGCGCTTGCGGTTGAGCAGTATGTATCTTGCATTTTGCCCTCTCATCGTGGGTATGCATATACTGACGTCTCGGTGCCTCCTAGCTACTCGAACGAGAACTGCGCCGACATCTTTCCCGGGGACCGAGAGCCGCAGGACCTCCTGACCGTGCTCGCACCATATTTGACGCACAAACCAGGCCTCGGTCTCGTTCAGCCGCATCTCAACTCGACTATGCTTGCGCAAGCGTGGGGGAAACCTTTCCTGGTGTTCGAAACGAACACGGCGTCTTCAAGTTGCGGTGGCTTCCCCGGCGTTAGCGATGCGTTCGCTTCGGCACTGTGGGCGCTCGACTATGGTTTACAGATGGCGCACAGCAACTTCACCGGCGCCTTGTTCCACGCTGGTGGGCAGAACGTCACGTACAACGTACGTTCATCCTTGTGATCGTGCAGCATCAGCGTCTGACTATTTCTGTAGCCTTTCACAGGTATGCACGGGAACGCAAAGCATCCTGGCATCGGTCGATTCTGACTAGTCGATCTTCGTCTCCACAGCGGCGCCCACGAACGAATCCTCGTTCCACCAATGGACCATCGGCCCGATCTACTACTCCGCGCTCGTAGTCGCAGAAGCGCTAGGCTCGACCAACACGTCGCGCGTCAAGGATCTCCTCCCGAACAACGGCAACGAGTTCACGCCTGCGTACTCAATCTACGAAAACGACCAGCTCGCGCGGATGGTGCTCATTAACTTCCTCGACGACCCCACCGGCGCGCACGATTACGTCGCGATGATCAACGTAGGCGGCCAGCAATTCGGCGAAGCAAACGCGGTCCCAGCTCAAGTCAAAGTCAAGTCAGAATCCCGCGGCTTCGTCTCCATGGCACTCGCTCGGCCCCGTGCGGAGGGATCTCACCATACCGCTGACAGGTATTTGCTCGCGCCTACAATGTCCGAGAAGCAGAACATCACCTGGGCGGGCCAGGTGAGCTATCGCTCGGCTACCCACAGTGCCTCAAAACCGAACCCTGACTCAACTCTTTCCGTGCGTGCAGACTCTCGGCGGGCGTTTCCAGGTCGACGGACGCTGGAAGGGGACCGAGGACGTCAAGACCGTGAAGTGCGACCAAAGCGCCAACGCTTGCGCGATTAGGGTGCCGCGCCCGGGGCCGCGCTCGTCTTCATCTCGGACGCGGCGCAGGAGCAGGCCGCCGCGCCGGAGAGCGCTTCGACGTACCCGACGACGGTGGTGACGAAGACGGCAAACACCGTCAGCGTCGACCCGGCGGTGGTGGCGACCTCGAACGGGAACAGCGGGAAAGACCGTGGTTCGAATCGCGGCGGGACGAGCCAGGGCGGGACCAACGCGGCGCGCGGTATGCGCGCTCTTGATGCAGGGTCCGCATTGGTCGCAGTGCTGGGTGGCGTTCAAGCCATCGCGCTCTCTGTCGCCCTGCTGTGAGCGACCAGCGTTCGCGGTGCACGGATGGTATTTTTGGGGAGTCTTGGGTCATTGCTGAGTTTATGCTGCCATCCTTGAGCGTTGTTGATGATATATGATATCATTGGGTCGTAAAAAGATGCATGCATCGCAGGTGCGTCCGATGTTACCTCACTTTAGCCCGGATCCCGTTAAACCATTCTCCAGTTCGTGATGGGATCTTTGTGAACACTGACTGCCTCGGGATCATTGGTGGACCGTTGTGGTTGCTCGACTGCCGCAGATGTGCCACCATTGTTCTGCGAGCGAGTCGGGATGATGCCGAGGCGCGGTCTTCCTCCGCTTGGTCGGATGCAATTACTTCGTAGGCGCGCATAGCACGTACAGTAGCTCCTGCCCTCCCGCACGTACGTGCGCTCTTCGGATCGTCCTGTCTACGTTCCTACAGGTGAGAGTAACCAATATACTGGGTAAAGCGGGCTTGACTGACATAGCCACATGTACGCCCGAACCGGAGTCATATTATGACTCACATCTGCCTGCATGGGGCAGTACGTAGCTCTTCAGTTTCTAAGGCTCTGTTTTTTTTAATTGCGACAGGGGTAGACGTCAACAGGTGTCCCTGGCGGACTGGACCCGAGCGCCGACGAGGTGGTAGTCAGTGTATCGCCACCGAATCGCAGTGCTTCGACATTGACGAACATCCCGCGTGGGCGGTGCCGAACTTGATGATCCTTCACAGCTGTTCCAATTGCCCTTGTCCGAAACGCAAGCGGATGCTCGTGCGTGTGAGAGCTGTCGGCCACGGTTGCCTCGAACTCGGCGGATGCTGACGGCTGGAGCGTCGTCGCCACGTTCGCGGCCAAGGCGATCATAGAGGTATGCTGCTGCATCTCTCAACTGCGCTGCGGCACAATGCATCTGAAGCAGCGACTTCCAGACGTGCGGGTCCCGCCTCCAAGTATCCCCCACCGGCTGGTCGGTGGAAAGCTGTACGCCCCTGTCAATATACAGAAGCAGTGGACGCCACTTATTCCCAATAAGGGTCTTCATACTCTACGAGGATGCATTGCCGCAATAACGGAACGGCCACGCACCATCCAGATCCCGCCGCAGCGACCCGAGCGCACCTGCCCGCGGTCCCGCAGAGTCAACCATCGCGACATACTCGCACGCGCACGGACCTTCCGTGCTTCAGCTTGCCTTTCCTGGCCGCTTTCCGTGACGCAGCACCGGCGAGGACCAGTGTACGTGGATGCGGGGATGGGTACCTCGAATACCTGTACCACGGCTGGTGGGTGGTGGCTGGCCATGGATCGCGGACCATCGCGCCACGTCCGCGACGGGCCGTGCCACGCGGGCGCGGGCCTTGTTACATTGCTGAGTAGTAGCTGGATGAGCGAGTCACCGCTTGTCGTCGGGAGCCTAGTCCGCGTCAGCCCGAGTCGAGGAGCTGCCGTTGTCTGGTTAAGCCTGTGTTGTGCTGCGGCGGCGCAACCCTATGAACGGATCCCGCCTGTGGGTATCGTATATAAGGGTCGTGAAGGGGAGCTCCAGCCCTCCATTCAAATTCGCTTAACATCCTCTGCTCTCTCGCATCGTCTCATCCTCGCACTCCTGCATACGCACCTCTCGCCTTACACACGGTCGACAACGCGCAGCATGCCTCGTTTTGCCTTCGCCACCGTTGCCCTCATCCTCTCCCTCGCGCTCTCGACGTTGGCGGGCCCGGTGCCGAGAAACGTCGAAGCGACGCCCATACCCAGCTCCGTCGTGGCCGCGATTGACGCGGCCGCGCCTGTCTCGGAGGCATTCCACTTCGGTGAGCACACAGCAGCATAGTAGGCGCGCATGCGACTGACATATTCCCCTAGGGCCCCATGAGACGTCCATCCCTCCCCCTCCGGTCTCGGGCAAGGTCCACCCTGGCCCGCTCGAGATGGACTGGCTGAGCTGAACACCCGGCTGTTGCCTCGTCCTCCACTTTTCTCACTCTCCACCTCTCGCGATACCCCCCAGCTCTCCCAGCGGTCTGAAGCGCCGTGATACCCCGGGAGCGGCCTACATCGTCTCTCGCCCACCCTCATTTTCCCAATAAACCTCAACATGACGTCCCCTCTTCCGGGTTTCTTGGATACACGACAGCCAATGCAATTGCTGGCTGCCGATCGGTTTTGTTTCTTTCTTTTCTTGGATATTTATGAGGCGATGTCTTTGCCTCGCACCTTACTGAGACTCTTGCTTGTTGCCCTTTTTCGTCCTCGTAGTTCTGTCCAACACCTGTAGCTCTACTTCGGTCTCGTTTTCATACTGACCATACTCCTTGATATTGTACCCTTATCCTCGACACTTGCATATAACGGTCCTCTATAGTCGAGTACTCACTCTTTTTGCCTTACTCATAGCTGCCGTTGACCACGGACTCTCAGTGTCCCTTTCCTTGCTCTGTATCCATTTTACCCCTGCTGATTGATTAGATATTAGGGCTGTAGTAGCTATATCTGCTTGTCGAACGTGTCGTACTGTTCGTTGACTTTTGTATACCCTTTCTGGCTCCCACAATAAACATACTGTATTTTTAGTAAATGGTGCGGGGGTGATCTCATCAACGAACAACCTCTACCATCTTGCAGGGTCAGGATAACTCGGATCGGGCGTCAATACTTCCAGGATTGTGGTGGGAGGTTGGTATACCATGACGTCATGGACCAATAATCACGCGCATGAGGAGACCAGACTGAGCATAACTACAACGTCTGAACCTCATAGACACTGCACCTTTCTTTCTGCCATCATCACCCCCTCTGGTGCCAGAATTTGACGGAGTAAAGATATGGAGAATCCAGCAACTGAGATTGTCAACGTCACGACGTTGGTGACTGCCGCAATAAACCCAGAGATCCAGAAGGCGGCCGTGTTGAAGTGAGCTTTACGCGCAACTCATCCTGACATACTGTACTAACGCAGTATGTTGCAGATACTACGCGCCGGACGCGTCTTTTCGCCACCCGTTGTGCGCGGTACCGTCAGGACCGAATTCGCGCGCCTCTATCCTCTCTATTCTGCGATGGTACCGCATAATGTCACCCGTGCTGTCGGTTCGAGCGACCTCTGTGACCTACGATGAGGCAAAACACGAAGTCTTTCTGGACGTTACCCAGACCTTTCACATTCGCTGGTCGCCCCTCAAGCCCGCCCCCGCACGGCAAGTCTAATCATTTTTCATGATTTTCCTCATCTTCAACGCATGTTGCCACCCCCATAGACTGCTTGTACACCTCACATTGCGTCCAGAGCCTTCACCCACCGACCCGTCAAAGACGGTCTACGTCATCGCGGCGCACGAGGACTTCTACCACCCAGACGACCTCGCGGCGCTGATCGTACCTCCAATCATCCCTCTGGTGCGCGGCGTGCTTCAGGCAGCTACACTCGCTTGCAGGGTGCACGCGAAGGTGTTCGGTGCGCTCGGATACTGGTCAGTGCGAGACGGTGAAGGAGGCAAGGGTGTGGACCTCCAACCGGAGGGGGAGCCGCTGCCGCCCATCACGGAGAACGAGGGGATAGAGTTGACCGAGAGGCCGAAGGGAGACAAGAAGCAGGATTGAAGCAGGATGTCGTCTTGGGCTACGAGTAGTGGACGTACACGGACGCTTAATGGTGGATGATCCCTTTGCTTCTAGCCATTGGACTTGTACTGTTGTATTCCATGCCTTGTGATTGTTTATTTTGCATTAGTAGACTGTATATGTTATCGCTACGACACTGGGGCCTTGCCTGTGCTCTTACCGAGTACCAGAAATTGACACCGTAATCTCTTCGAATGTATCCCACCGCCGCCTACTGCTATGTGCTCCCAGCCGTCGAACTACGGGCGGGTGCTTGCACCAGAGGCATAAAGCAGGAACGTTGCAAGTGTCGACCCTATGACGTAAAGCAGTCGCGCGCTCGCGCTCGTGCTCGTTCGCGAAGTACTGCAATACCTCTTTCTTTCTTATTACCACCACCATTCCGCTCAGCCCCGCGCTCGTTGCTCAACGCCGCGGTGATTCCCGCTCAACATGTCTCCTTTCGACTCGCTTCCGCCAGAGCTCTTGATCAACGTACTGCTCGAGCTTGATTATCAGAGTATACTGCGATGTCGCCAGGTGCGCGCTAGGCCACTCGTCCTGCCCCGCGCGCGACTTACGTCTCCGACGTCTTCAGGTTTGTACCGAATTCAAGCAGATCATAGATCAAGATGTGCGGTTCCAATATCGCATAGAGCTCGCGGTCGCGGGCATGGAGGACGGCCCGTCTAGCGGGATGACTGCGAGCGAACGCCTGCGCAAGCTGAGGGCGCGCCAGGAGGCGTGGAATAAACTCCAGTGGACAGCGCGCGAGGAAGTCAACATGCTGCAAGGTGGTGTGTGGGAGCTGTACGGAGGCGTACTGGCGCAAGGCGAAGGCTTGCGCACGCTCGTCTTCAAGCAGCTGCCGTCAAATATCCGAGGAATCGAGGGGCGCGAATGGCGCATCGAGGATGTGGGTGTGAACATACGCGACTTTGGTATGGATCCGGCACAGGATCTGCTCATCATAATTGAGAACCGCAGAGAAGGGTGAGTTATGTACGTGCGCTTCGCTCAGACACATCCACTCACGGCCCTCGCAGAGGCGAAATGAAGTGTGTAACACACTTCAAATCCTTGACCACAGGCCAGGCACACCCATGCGCACCGAGACCTGCGGAAGCAAGCCACGTTCCGACGCCAGGTCGTTACTCGTATACGATCCAGATATGCGAGGACATCGTAGCCATCCTCATGACGAGCGGTGACGAAGACCATTCGGAGCTACTCATGTGGAACTGGAAGACGGGTGCTCGCCGTCTAGTGCGTATGTCCAAACAACCCTACAGACGCAGCTAATGGTAGCCCTAGTATCTCAGCGGCTCCGACCTGTCGTCCTTCGCGTTTATGACCTCCAGATACGTCCTCCTCAGCTCACTTCCGACAATGGAGCTGGACGACAACCAGGTCTTCCACGGGGACGACCCCCGGCTACTCGTCATCGACCTCGAGCGCATGTCCGACCGCCACGAGATAGACTTCCAAGACCTCGACTACCTTTGCGCGTTCCACTACCCCGCGCTCGCGGACAACTTCGCGACGATCTCCATGTCCATCCGCTCCGACCCGGCCCCGAACTGGCGGCCTGCCCCCGCGCTCCGCGTCCCCTTCCACGTCGCGCGCGAGCAGCGCCTGTTCGTGATCACGCTCTGGGCCGTCGAGGGCAACATGCACATCCTGCCCTTCATCTCCCTCGTCCCCTCCGCGACGTTCCTCCGGTGCATCGAGACGCTCGCCCCGGACGAGACCGGGCGCGTGTTCGAGTGGTCCGAGTGGGGCCCGGAGGGCTCGCGCCTCCTCGCGGCGCCCCCGACGCACCCGTCCGTGTGGGTGTGCTATGTGTACGGCTCGACGTTCGCGATGTCGGTCCGGCAGGGCGCGCAGCGCATCATCCTCACCTTCGACTTCAGCCCGCTCGGGGTACGCCGCGCGCGGGCACTCGAGGAAGCGGAGGCGAAGGCCGCGACCGCCGCAGATCCCGGGCAGCAGCCCGAGACTTCCACGGAAAAGGTTGTAGTCGTTGTGAAGGACGAGGCGTTGTTCAACCCGGCGGGGATCTTCAAGGAGGGGGTGCACACGTCGCTGCCGTACGTGATGCGCAGGACTGGGCCGTTCAGTGCCGAGGGCGAGGGGCACTTCGACGCGGTTATGATCAGCGAGGACTCGCTCGTAATGGTGGCGAGCGTAAGTCCTGTACGCATCTTTCGCAGTTGGCGACGCGGTTGCTGACGCACCTTCACTCTCAGCAATCGCACATCAGAAAGTACCGTATCTTGACCTTCTAATGGGCAGTGGGGTCGATGGGTTCATACACAATAAGTGTAAAAGGTCGGAACCACCAGTAGGTGGCCCGAAATTATGGGCATAGTCACGCTGGGGGCGCACCCAGGTGCATTCCGGGGGAAACGGGGCTGATTAAGGGTGTATACTTTACAACGTACAGAGCGGTATGGGGACGAGAGATCTATTGCTGGGGTTGTGCGATAGCTTCCACCTGGGGTTGAGACTGAGCAGTGTCGAGTCGGGGTGCAATCTTGTAGTAGTGCTCCGGGGTGAGGCCGCCACGGGGAAGCTTGCCATAGAGCTCCCTCGTGAAGTCGCGCGAGACGGGCACGGACGTGGACACGTAGGGCTTCAACTGCAATGCGTTCGTTGACCAGGGTCCAGCGGGGCAGACACTGAGATGGGCGGACAATACTGGGAGGCAGGGAAGGGGGACGCACCGACGAGTTCTGGATCTCCTCTATGGGCGGCGCGACGAACACCCTGACCTGCTCATCCACCAGGCGGTACTTCGCCTTCCCCCGGACTACGTGTTTTCCAGGCGCACCCGTGCGGTGGCCACCAGGGAGGAACGCCTGCCGCGTGCCTGCGAGAGGAGAGAGGTCAGTCACCGCATGTACAGTGCTACTAAAGACAAGAACTGACCCTTGTAGAAGTCCTTGTTTCCGCGCTTCGGTGTGAGGGCTCGCCGGGAGGCTTTGGACAGACAGGGCAGCGAGGGGAACATTTTTGTGGGGAGCTCGTCGTCGTCGGGGGCAAGCTTGGGAGCGGCAATGGGCGTCTGTTTCGCCCAGACGCTCTCGTTTGGTAGACGCCCGTTGTGGCGGCTCCTTCGCATCTGCTCCTCATCGCATGTTCTGCTTCTGGGCCTAACGTCGCCGTTCTCACTTGATCCTGGTAGTACTGCGATTATGAAAAATGGAAGGGGCCATTCTGTGTTTGAGCGTGCCTTTCCATCGCTACGCAGCTACTTCAGTCGTTTCAATGCACACCCGGACCGACCATTGGCGCAGAGAAGATATGCAGCGAATCTACACAAGGGTGTGGACGAAGGTCAGTCTGCATGCGTACCACAGGTAGCGCGTAGGCTGTAGGTGTTTGAGATTCATTTACCTCGTGAGTACTCGCCCTCAAACGCTGCTCCGAGAAATCTGACCAGAGGCACAACATAGCTACGTGAGTCTACGACGCAACCTCAGTCTTGCTAGCTGCAGTCACCACGGGATGGGATGCGATCCAAAGGAGTTCACAGTACTTCCGGTTTATGCAACGTCGTGCAATCATGAAGGGATGGCCTCACAAGCTCGTGTTATCCCTCGCCGAGGCCCGTGTCTATTGCACCATGTGCACCTCGCATCTCTTGCCTCGGTGATCTGGTCTCCCTCTGAGATGCCCACCTGGCACGCGCGCGGGTGCAGTCTCCAGAAAGGCGCAATGTCGCATGCCTTTCAAGATTACTATAACCGGCCTATCAGGAGAGGACGCTGTCGTTGGAACACTCGCTCGTATAGATGCCGGTACGTGGGGCGCATTGCGGGCAACGTTGACCAACACAACTTTAGACAGTGCACCCCCGAACGGTCTCCAACACACCACTGCCCCGGTACTGCACACGCTCTCACGCGAAGTGGATTAGCGGTCAGCCGGGTGCAGATCCGACTGCACGACTTCGAAGCTATCTGTGGCTGCACCACGGACACCGGAGGTCGAAAGTTTGCACCTGATTCCGAGTGGCTCGGTCGCTCAATCACGTTCAAGGCCGAACCCTCGCCACCGCTCTTCAACCTCCTGCTCCCCTCGACGCCACGGTGCGTGTACCACGCGGTACGGTACCGCTACCACCACCGGCGTACCACCGTACCCCACTGGCCTGTGATTCCGGCATCATCTCTGCCTACCGTTTCACCTGCCTCGACACCTATCACTACCACCACTACCAATTCACGAGTGTCTCGTCGAACGATTGGACCCGCCGCGGCGTCGCGTATCTTCTCTACGAGTCGGGCGGTTGCGATAGTACGCGCTGCGAGCGCACATCAGACCTATCGTTGGTATCTGCGAGGAAGCGAGGAGGGCGGGCGTATATAGCAGCAGAGAGTGCGCGCGATACGGCGGTACCGCCCTCATTGCGCTCCCGGTTCCCGCCCCTCGTTTGCTTCGCTATTCCTGGACGGCGTGCTGCGCCACGGCCCCGCCACGGGTCGCGCATCTGCACCCGCTCACACTACAGGATTAGCGTCGCTCTTGGGGACTCGCACGCGCCCTTGTATTCGTCCCAATACGAGTATAGTCACGGTGAGTTCTCCGTCGCCTCGGGTCGTTCATTCAGTCAGCCACCGCTGGAGCCACACCGTCTGTCCGGGGTTACTCGTGACCTGTGGGCAATGCGTGTACGGATGCATGTTCGGAGCGCAGATTTGTTGGAAGGCGGTCAAAGATACACAGTGAGTGTGCAGTGGAATATTGATAGTCGCTCATAACCGTAATATTCCTCATTTCTTGCTCTCCTATCAGAACGTCCGCAAGTTTACTCGTGCTTCCAACCGCTTACACACTAGAAACGAGCATCTCGCGGACCGCCCGTCGTCCACCTCTCTAACCCCGAATCAATGCACGCCCCGCCTGGCCAGGCCTCAAGTCAATCTCCGCCTCCCGCAAATCCCGTCGAAGGCTTCGCGCCCACAACCGGGGCCGACATGCCGCCTCTTTCCCGACGAGGACACGCCTGCACGACGGCTCCCACGCGAACTCGCTGAGGAGACTTTTGCTGTGCGTGCACCGCGTGCGTTTTTGTGCGCTCCGTGGTTGCGCTGGGTCTGGACCGGGTGGTCGTTATGCGGCTAAGGACTTTGACTGGCGAGTGCGCGGGTCTCGCATCTCGACCTCTTCCTTCTATGACCTGGGAGTCGGGCGTTGGATACAGTACTGTCTCTGGTGTGCGGTGGCTGGAGGCTCGGAAGCATACCGCGGCGAGTCCCTCCCCGGGTGCCCAAGCCGCTCCTGGTACACTCAGTACCCCTCTCGCCCTTAAAGTTATGTCCTAGGCTCGCACGCGTTCCACCTGGTCGGACGCTCTCAGAACGCAACTTCTGGACGGGATCTGCATGTACCCGGACGCTCCGCGGCGACATGACGACGGTTTGTCAACCGTCTCCGCGTGTCTCACCCGCGCGTGCGTTCTCGCGGTGGCGGTTCTCTTCTTCTCGCTCGGGATCACTGGCACTACGCTCCGGTAAACCTGTTGCCGTTCTGGGAATTATCGCTGCGTAACTCGTACTGCGGACGTCCTTACCGCCGGGCTAGGCTGGGCACTCGCAGTGTCTTGGACGGACTGTTCGCTGGGGTACTAGGGGCAGTGTCTCGTTATCGACTCTCAGGCTCGCTTTCTCTCTTCCATTTTCCGGACGAAGGTGGAGACGTCGACGTCCGCGGCGCTGCCGTCATCGAGCGACGCTCGTGGCGCACTTTAAACGCAGGGTTCTCCCGCCGACCCTCGGCGGCCGCCTGGGCCCTCCTCGGGTCAATGCACACGTACTTGGTTGGTTGGTGCCTTCCAATGGCACCTCCCTGGGAAGGTGGCTGGTGGTGGTGCCATTTCTATCTCGAGCGTCGGCTGGAGCCCTCCGTGGCAGCGTTCGATATCCAGTCAGCGTTGCAGGCGTCGTGCGACGTATCCGATGCTCGACGTCCACAAGGAGACCGGGCCTCTCTCGGTTCAGATTAATTCCTCCCATGCATCATCTTTTTGAGGTGCTCGTCTTCCCGCTGACGAGTGGATGCATATCGCGTCGACATCTGTGATGTCCCATACCGCGGTCACAGAGCGGGAGACCCTGTCGGCCACACCGACGCCTGGTCCGGGCTGTGTCGATGCCTCGTCCTGACGCGGGTGGAAGGACCAGACTCTCTTCGGTTCCTGCGACGGATCGGACGGCGGTACGCCTGTAGCTGTACTCTCGCAGGTAGGTGCCGTGCTTCGGAGCCCACGTACCTCGTCGCTGAAGCACCTCTGTAGGGACAACGGCGACCTTCGCGGGTGTAGCAGCGACTGTAGCACATGTGAAGAAAAAGAATGAATCGTCACTTACGATGCTTCGTGCCTTCTACACGCTTTCCTCGTTCCCGCGCGATATGTCGCGGGTGGTGAAGTGGGGCCTGGAACCATCCAGTCCCCGTCTTACGAGGTTAGTCGCAATCCTCGAAATATCTTCGCAGTGACGCGGTTGATGAATGGGGGGGGGATTCACCCGGACGACACCCGCGAACTGTCAAGGTAATAACAAGAACACAAAAGGACTGCAGCGCGCATGTGGATGGACTGTGAAGCGTCTGCCATCCGCACACGCCCACAGGACAGCTGTCAAAGTTTCGACGATGGATGCATGCAAGGCGCGTCGGTTTGTCTGTTGTCGCTACCGCCGCTACCGGAGCGCCGGAGGACCCTGGCAGCCTGGACTGGCGCGGACGCTCGTGGACGTCGAGTACACAACGGGCGCCGCTGTTCGGCATCGCGGGCAGCGTCGAGCACCGTTACTCGCTCCACCCGCAGATCAAGCAGCCGGAGTCGATTGGCGGCGGCGCAGAAGCCAGAGTGGGAACTCGCATGGACAGAAACGGACGAGGAAGACGTACGTCATGGCAGGATCGTCGGTCGCGTCCTGAATCTGGACCTGGGACATGGGCAGTGGGCACGAGGCTCGCATGACCATGCCGGGTGGGGAACTCCCCGCTCGATTTGGCCGCGTGGGTCGCGCGTCCTGCGCTGGGTTGTTGGTCGTCGTTGCGTCTGCAGTGCCTGTGGAGCAGCCCAAAGTGCTCGTCTGACCCGCTATAGCCCCGGACACTCCACTCCTGCGCCTGCGACCAATCGAAGGCGCTTTGTTTCATTTTACCCCGCATCGGTCCATCAGCTTTTCGGTGATGGCGCGCTGGAGGTGCTGTGCCCCGAAAAGGCAAGGGTGTTTCCCATCCGGTCACGCGGCAGGCGTTGCGAGGAGGAACGGCTGGCGCTTCGCGCTCGCATCGAACTGGACCCGCGTGGAAGAAGCGCAAGAAGTGAAGCGGATCCCCTGCGCTGTCATGAGACATGAGAACGCCGTCTTTGATTTTATACAGCCGCCGCCTGCCGCCCCCGGAGCGCGGCCCTCTCCCCCTCCTCCTTCTCCAACATTGCCCGGAGCCCCCCTCCTCCGCAAGAGAGGCACGGCGCACATCTCCTCGACATGGCGGACTCCAGGAGAGACGGCCACCTCCAGCCGGCCAACATGGCGGAGAATCCATTCGCGAGTCCAGGTGAGTTTTTGGTTCGGTTTGACGCGTCGCAGTGAAGTCGCGCCGCGTCTGCGCTGGGTTACCATGGACTCTGTTGTCCTTCTGCCCGAAGGCGATGTCTACTGCTGGGTTATGCGTCTTGCCGTCGAAGATGCATATAAACGCCGCCTCGGACCCTCGCGCCCACGGACAGGTCCGGATAAACGGACTCCTCGGACGATACGAGGACTGCAACAAGCTTGGGAAATGCACCTCGCGATATGGTCGGCCGAGGTGCGCTTGCACAGGCAGGGTCCTCTCCACAGCCGTTGCTTCCCCGTGACCCGTTGCCCATCGGTCCACCTGTCAGGGTTTCCGAGTCTTCGCGCGTTACTGGTGCTCGCCGTTCAGTCTACATCTCCAGAACTCACATCCGGGAGCTTCCAGTTTATGGTCTACTCGGTAGCGTCTAGTGTCCATGTGGACAGAGCAGGACAAGCTCACCGGCTTATTCCAATGTTCAGATCAACGGGCTGCGTGGACGGTATTGGACTCTTGCTTTAAGCCTGCGCTGGCCGCCCCGTAGCGTTTCATTATTCCCCACAGCCTCATTTCCCTAAGTATTGGACTCCTCGACCCTCCTTTCTTCTCTAAGCTTTCCTTACCGTGTTTCAACATGCTCATTGACCCTTTTGCGGACGACGTAGAGGACAACGACACCTCGAATGGCGCGGGTGCGGGCATAGCGCGGACCACTCCTGCCGGTATTCTAGTGGACCCCTTCGCGGATCCCGTCGACCCCGCTGAACCTTCGACGACCGCCCCTACAAGCAGCGGCGTTGCCGCCGCGCCAGCGGCTGCCTCCGCTGCGGGGGCCCCGCCCACTACCACCCCAGCCGCTGCGAAGCCGCCGTTGTACAAACGGCGATGGTTCATAATCACTAACATCGTCGGCGCGTGTCTCGGCATCGCAATTCTGTTCATTCTGCTGTTCCCCGTGGTACATGCCATTGCGCAGCATATAGTCAACGTCTCGGTGTTGAATGTGGACAGGGTTGCGATTGGTAGTCCGACAAACAACTCGTCAGTATTCTTTCCCTCTCGGGACAGTACAGAATTACTGAGAACTGCTCTAATTTAGCTTTGAGCTGAGGATGGATGGATGGGTTGGTTGCACTTACCCATAGGGTATGACGTCGAGCTGACTGGCGGTATCCAGGTCTCCCACGCAGGCATTTTCTCGGCCAAGATTGACTTCCGGGAACCGTTGTCAGTCGGCTGGGTGCGAGACTCTGGGGACGTTACTCACCTCGGCTCGTTCTCCATGAACGAACTGACTGTCAAGCACAAACGCGCGTACATCAACCAGACTGTCCCGTTCACCATCGAGGACGAGGACGCCTTCTCCCAGTTCACCGCGGCCATGATCACCCAGCAGAACTTCACTTGGCGGCTGCAGAGCGACAAGCTCAGCGTCCAGGCGCTCAAGTTCCCTCGCGCGAGCGGCCTGCACTTCAACAAGGACCTGACGCTCGACGGGATGAACAATTTCAATGAGCATATCACACTCCTTGACTTCCAGCTGCCCAGCGACGCGCCCGAGGGCGGGATCAACTTTATCGCTACCACTGGGCTCGACAACCCTAGCCCATTCGACGTCAACCTCGGCACCGTCGTCTTCGACCTAATCTACCAGGGAGTGAACCTCGGCTCCGGCAGCAGCACGAACACGACGATCTCCCCGGGGCCGAACAACATCACCCTCCGGGGCCGGCTCGTCCCGCAGACCGGCACGAGCGCGCTCAAGTCCGTCTCGCAGCTCTTCACGCAGTACCTGAACGGCGAGCAGTCGGACGTCGTCGCGCGCGGCCAGTCGTCGATCCAGAACGACGGCAGCGCGGTGTCGTGGCTCAGCGCGGGCCTGGGCGCGCTCGACCTGCACGTCCCGTTCAAGGCCGCGCAGGCCATTAACCCGATCAAGACGATCACGATCGGGGACATGGCGCTCGCGTTCAGCCCGCAGCAGCCGTGGGGCCCCGTGGCGAATAGCAGGACGGTGCAGGCTGCGATGGAGCTGCCGTTCGGGTTCAGCTTGTCGATTGGCGAGATCCAGAACGCGTTCAATATCACTAGCGCCGGCAAAGTCGTAGCGGGTTTGTCTACGGTATGTAACAGTTTGCAATGGAGCTCTTTGGAATGACGTGCTGATGCGGGGGTATATTGTAGCCGGTGGGGAAGTCTATCAGCGATATCAAGGTGGTCAACTCGACCTTCACGCAGGGCACGATCAACATCACCATCGAGGACACGGCGCTCGACGTCCCAGACCCGAGCCATCCTGTCTTCTCGCGGTTCAGTGCGTAATCCTACACCCACCGTTTCCAAGCGTGGATGGAAACCATACTGACGCGTGCCACAGACGCGAACCTCACCGCGACCTCGCACACGCCGTTCCAGCTGCAGGGCCACGCGCGCGCGGTCGCGAACATGAGCATCGGGCAGGTCACGCTGGACCCGATCAGGTTCGACGTCACGTCCGGCCTGAATGGACTGCAAGGTTTGGACAATTTGGTGAAGATCGGCAACGTCGATGTGGTGGGTGGTACGAAGGAGGCGATCCAGCTCGGGATCAACGGTGCGTACAGTACAGGTGTGATGATGTCAGGGTGCTGAGTGACGACAGTGAGCATCTTCAACCCGTCGAACTTGCAGCTCGATACCGGAGATCTCGGTAAATCTATCTCTTCGCATGTACTACACCTACACCTGCTTACACGGCGCATGCGTAGTTCTGCAACTGTTCCGCGACGAGGCGCTCATGGGCACCACGCTCATGCCGAACCTCACGCTCAACATGGGCAACAACTCCGTCACCGCCCAGGGCAGCTTCCAGCCGAACCTGAGCCAGCAGGGGATGCAGACGCTCGACGACTTCGTCGGCGGCACGGACGTGCGCGTCGCGATCGCGGGGTACGGGAACAGCACGGCGATCACGTCCCTGCTCGAGGCGTTCGAGGGGCTGAACATCACCGCCGTGCTGCCCGCGCTCCAGACGAAGCTGCTGGACTTCGCGGCGCTGGAGGTGCTGCCGACGACCGGGCGCGAGAATAACACGGCGCACGCGACGGTCTCCCTTGCGAACCCGTTCACGGCGGACCTTGTGATCACGCACGTCGCGTCGAACGTGTCGTTCCGCGACATTCACCTCGGTACGATCCAGACCCCGACGCATTTCTCTTCGCCGGGGAAGGCGACGAGCTCGTCGCCCACGCTCGACTTGGACTTGAACATGGACCCGCCCTCGCTGTTCACGGTCACGCGTCTGCTTGCGGAGCAGGCGGGCCTCGGTACAGAGCAACTTGACGCGATCGTTGCTTTGGGAGGGTACCAGTACGTGGATGCTGGGAATGCGGAGAGCAAGCGGGAGGCGAGGTTCCCTGTCCGAGCGGATAATAGCTCCCTCTTCAAGTACGTGGTTTACTTGAAGACGGTGGTGTCTCCTACTGATCGAGCATATTTAGGGGGTTCGACCTCCCCACCTACGTCGACCAGGCGTTCACGAAGCTGCGGTCGGACGTCGTGCTCAGCGCAGGGGTCATGATCGGTTCGTCCATCCCTTCTTGGTGCAATGAACATGTTCCCTGATGCTAACCGGTCGCCGTCGGGCAGGCGAGTACGCGACGACGCTGCAGTACACGCAGTCGGACGTGGAGACGAAGACGGACAAGAGCCTGAACAACATCTTGCCGGTGCTCGCGCAGCCGATCGTGCAGAAGATCGTTTCCGGCTCTGTGCTCGGGATCGAGACCGTCATCATCAAGGACATTCAGGAGAAGTCGTTCGGTACGGTCACAGTTCTGAGGTTCCTGCGCGTTCAGACGTACTGACATCGTAATGTAGGCACTTCGTTGAAGGGCTCGATCACCCAGGCCGGACCATGTACGTCCCACTCTCATTCGATTTAATTAGGAGAGGGGTTTTGCTAACATAGACGCACACAGTCGACGCGAAGATCTCCTTCCCCGCCGGCCTGACTATCGAATGGAGCGGGAAGCCGATCGGGAGCATCAAGATGCCCGACCTGGACGTCGCGGCCGACGTCGGGGCGACGTTCGAGATCGACGCGGACTTTGAGGTCGCGGACGTCGGTCACCTGACGGACTTTACGAAGGCGATGCTCACCGAGGAGTCCTTTGACTGGGTCATCTCGGGGAGCAACTTGTCTGGTGCGTGGATTGCCAATGTTATTCGTTCCCATGTGTGGTTGGCTGACTTTGGGTTTTCGTGCGTGTAGTGGCTGCTATCGGTGAGTACGAATGGAGTAGTGATTGGGGTCTGCCGCAGCATCTCATGGACGATTTAGGTATCTCGGTCCCCGGTATTGAGCTCTCCAATAAGGGCGTCAAGCTGAAGGGTATGAACAACCTCAAGAACGGTGTCCTCATCGACACCTTCGACCTCCCGAGCAACGACCCTGCTGGTGGTATTCACCTCACACTGCAGACCAAGGTCTCCAATGTAAGTAGTCATTGCCGAGGACACGTTCGTTCTAGTATTCCTGATACCAAATGCGGAACAGCCATCGCAAGTCGGGGTTGAGCTCTCGTCGATCGCCTTCCAGAACTTCTTTGAAGACGTCAACATCGGTCCCGCCGCTTCGACGAAGGGATTCACGCTAGCGCCTCAGTCTACCGTTGCCCTTCCGCTCGTCGGTCGCCTGATCCCGCAGGACTCGCAGTCTGGTCTTGACGCGGTCTCGACGATCTTCAACAACTTCATCCATGCGAAGGATAGCAACGTCACCGTGCGCGGGGACAGCGCGGGTCCTACAGATGTATGTCTACTCCTCGTACAACGTAGTAGTGTGGTATTGAAGCAGACATCTAGGTCACATGGCTCAACGAAGGTATCAAGAGCCTCGAGGTCGAAGCGATCCTCCCCAACCGCGGCCAGCTCGACATCATCAAGGCCATCAGTCTGAACGAACTCGACCTCCGATTCAGCGAGGACACCGCCTTCGACCCTGCGACGAGCAGCGACGACACCACTGCCGCCTTCCAGCTGCCGTTCGACTTCCCGGTGAACATTGTCACGCTTGAGCAGAACATCACCGTAGGCTCGAACGGGCAGAACTTCGCCCAGCTCATCATCCCGAAGGGCCCGAGCACGACGGACGTCGAGCAGCGCATCATCCACCTCAGCTTCTCGAAGGTGCCGTTCGCGGTGCTCGACGGGCAGGACGGGCCCTTCGAGCAGTTCTTGTCCACGACTGCGACGTCGAAGACCGCGCAGATGCAGCTTTCGGGGGCGGCGAACACGGACGCGGAGACGGCCGTGGGGCTGCTGAGTCTGCAGGATATCGAGTTCTCGGTGTCTACGGCGATCGCGGGCTTGCAGGGGCTGAACACAAGGCCGGCGCTGGTGTCGAGCTTGGACGTGAACCGTGGTTTCCCGGACCATCTGTTGATCAAGGCGAACAGCTCGTTGTTCAACCCTAGGTATGTAATGGTCTCTATTACTATGGATACTCTGTGGGTGCTGACCCATTCGATGGTTGTAGTAACATCACTCTCGGTAAGTCGAGACACCGCTGCTTGGTAGTGATAGGTACTCATCCACCGCAGGTGCTGGGGACATTGCGTTCTCGCTTCTCTTCCAGTGAGTGCTTGAGGCATCTTACGTAGGCGAGACGCGTACTGATGTATTCTATAGGAACGACGTCGTCGGGCAAGCCGATCTCGTAAGTCGCATTTCTAGGGAGGAAAATGATGTCTCTCGTTGACGCGAATCATTCTCAGAGTAACCTGGTCATTGTCCCCGGGAACGCCAGCTACGCCATCGGTACGTTGTTTAGATCGTGCGCCTTCTCCACTGTGACTGACACTTTCACAGACGTGCTGTACAAACCGCAAGGAGGCGCTGTCGCATCTGGCCAGAAGATGCTAGAGAACTACCTGCAGGGGGTGGACTCGGCGACGACGATCCAAGGCTCCACAGATTCGACGGCTATCGAATCGCTACAGCTCGCGATGTCGAATATCCGCCTCTCGCCAGTGAACATCCCGGCCTTGCACCAGAACCTGATCTCTACCGCGTCGCTCATCTTCCCTACGGACATCGTCCAGACGGGGATCGCACAGACGACGTTCTCGCTGGACAACCCGTTCACCGCGAGCATTAACCTCCTCGAGGTGACGGCGACAGCGACATTCGGTTCCCTTTCGCTGGGCAAGATCGACCACGTCGACCGGTCAAGCTCTCCCATTCACGCGGACGGCCACACCAAGATCGAGTCGCCCCAGCTGCCGTTTGCGTTCAACATGGACCCGGTGACGATCATCCAGCTGCTCCTACAGGGCGCGCAGAACAACCACGTCGACCTTGGTCCGTTGCCGGATTTGTTCGACATTGTGACCAGCAGCCCCAACACAACCACTCCGGTAAGGGCTGAGGGATTTAGAGGGTCGTCGTGTGTATTGACTCCTACCTTTCGCGTAGATTAAGGCAACCGTCGATACAAATGGAACCAGCAGCTGCTCCAGGTACTGTAGATGACTTTGCCGTACTATTGCGCTCGTTTATTGACGTGATGCACATAGTGGAAAGCAGTTCGACGTGGACGACGCTATCCTCAATGCCCTCAAGAACCTCCAGGTCACGCTTGACATTGACAGTTCGGTCAAAATTGATGAATGTGAGTGGACTCTGCGCATACTGGACAGATTATGGTGGCTGACACGAATGAAGATGCGACGGATCTCGCGTTCAAGCAGTCGAACGTGACGGCCATCGTGCGTATCAGTGTCCAGAGCACGTATATCGAGTTGTGTCTGACGTGGTATAATAGACCGACAAAACAGCACTCTACCTGATCGGAGTGGTCGCGCCGCCAATCGTCCAACACCTCGTTGACCAGGCGAACTTGACGTTCGATGCCGCTAATATCACGTAAGCTCGTGCTCATCCGTTTTGAGTGATGGCATGAACTGAGGGCTGTGAAGGGACTTATCCGATGATGGCTTCAACCTGTCGCTGAAGGGAGCCCTGACAGGGACAGGTCCGCTCGATGCCGAGATCACCTTCGTAGAGCCGGTCACGTACGTACCAGCATTATACTCGGTATGGCGTTGATGACTTAGCTTTTCCCCCTGAAGTGTCACTTGGAATGGGAACGACATCGCTGCAATCTTTCTTCCTTCGGGTTAGTTCCGTTGTCTCCGTGTTTGACACACCATGCTGAAATCGGGTAGTCTGCGCTGGTGCCAACGATGGTGTACCCAACTACGAGACCAATGCCCGGCTCTCCATCACTGATTCCGAGAAGCGAGTATCTGATTCCCTTTTGGATGGCGCACACAACTGATGCTTCGGTAGGTTCACTGAATTTGCGACGTTCCTGTTGCACAACCCGAGCTTCGAGTGGACGATCCACACTGACAAGCTGCGTGTGACGGCGCTCGGCACGATTTTCGACAACGTCTCGTTGAGCAAGTCGATCTCCTTCAAGGCGTTCAACAACCTCCCGGGCGTGACCATCAGCAACTTCAAGCTGCCATCTGACGATCCTGCGGGAGGCATCCATATCGAGACGGACTCCGTGATTCCCTCTCAGTCGCGTATGTGGCTGATCATCTGCTAGAGTATTGCAGTATATTGACCAGGCGTTGTAGAACTTGGTATCGACCTTGGGACGGTCAACTTTGAGGCCTCCTTCCAGGGTACCACTATCGGACGTGAGTAATTACAAACTCTCGGCAATGATTCTGTCGTTCAATTGTCCTCACGACAGCGCTCGCCGGGAACAACTTGTTCCTCGCACCCATGACCGACACCACCCTGCATCTGTCTGGTCGCATGGTTCCTCAAAATGGAGATGACTTGAACGTCATGGGCAAGCTGTTCTCGGACTTCCTGGCCGGAAAGAACCAATCTCTCAGTGTGAAGGGTGAATCTGTGCAGCCCACAGGCTCGAATGGCCCCGTTCAGTGGTTGAGCACTGCGTTCAAGACCGTCACTTTGAACGTCACTCTGCCAGGCGAAACGTTTGATGTTAGTACCCAATTCGAATTGTGAGATGTGGTGGCTCAACCGCGACCATTGTAGATCATCCAATCGATTGACATGTCCGACCTCGAGCTGGTTATGACGGAGCAAAGCCAGGCGTTCGCCCCAGGCGCTAGCTCCCAGCACGTCTTGGCTCAGTACAAGAACCCCTTCGGATTCTCGTTGCAGGTCGTTGAAGGAGCTGAGGATATCACACTGGCAGCGGGCGGAACTGACGTGGCCGAGGTAAGAGACACGATGGCTACCCGTATGACACGATATTAAAACACTCGTTCTTCTCTAGCTCAAGTTGCCGAAAGCACCACAGGACGGTGGTGTCTCCACGGGAAACGTAGCTCCGCTCGTGATCACATTCCAGAACCAGACTCTCCAGTCCAAGAACGACGGCGCGTTCAGCCACTTCTTCGCACAGGTCACCGACACGTCCGGAGTCGACTTTGACCTCAAGGGTACCGCTGACGTTGTCGCTCGCACGACCATTGGCGATGTCCCTATCTCGGGCATTCCGTTCAACGTTACGACGAGTCTGAAGGGTACGTTTCATCCGCATGGCTAGGTAGACGTCTATGCTGAAGACTACAATAGGCATCAACGCCTTCGACAAGACGGCTGACCTCAGCAACGTGACCATCACTGGAAGCGGCAGCGACAGCCATGGTCCATTCATCCGTTCGCCGCTCACGACGAAGCTGCAGAACCCGTCGAACATCTCGTTGCAGAGCGTAGACGTTTCCTTCCCCGTCACCTACAAGGGCGTCGTGCTTGGTCGCGCTGCGATCGACAACCTCGACCTCGTCCCTGGAGAGAACACGATTGCCACGGAGTTCCACTACGCTCCGGCTGACGCTAACGATACCACCGCGCAAGCCTTCTTGACTGAGTTCCTGCAGACTGGCGAAGAGATTCCGTTGACTATCAAGGGCGATTCGGAGAGCTCCCCCTTCGGATCATTGCAACCTGCACTTGAGGGGGTTGAGCTCTCGACCAGCTTGAAGGGTGCGTCGTACCGTTGGGCTGGGAAAGCGTTTTTGGAAGCTAATCAGTATACAGGCCTGGACGTTCCACCTTTCGTGACACACATCAACGCTTTTATCACTCTCGACACGCTCGTCGACAACCTGATCACGATTGACTTCGATGTGGGACTATTCGAGTATGAATCCAAATACCTACGCTGACCGCGTTCATAGATCGCAAATCCGCTCGACACTGACATGGAGATCACGTTCACCCAAGTTGACTCCGGGCTGGACAATGTGACCTATGCTCACTTCGAACAAGCTTTCGATAGTTTCGTCGTCCCCGCGAAGGGCACGGCCAACAGCGGGACGGTCAAGAACGTCCTTCTCACGAAGGGAGCTCTCGCATCGCTGGGGATCATTCCTGTCGGCAAGTTGGACGTCTTCAACGCGGCGACAGTGAAGTGAGTGCAACAGACGTTCTATTTCGATCGGCCGACGCTGACCTCGACGTATAGGATCGGAGAGTATACGATTCCTTGGCTTCATCTCACGACGCTGCAGGTGCCGACGACATACCACCTGTCGCTGTCCATCTCAGCCATGAAGGAGGCGGCGGCGTCAATCAGTGCCAGCAAGGCCGGACCAACAGCGACGAGCTCGGGCTCAAGCGTGGCGTCGAACGGCACCTCGCATGCGCCGTCGAACACAAGCGCTGCTGTTGTTCCCTCCAAGTCCGCTGGGGAGGATCGATCGTCGGCGCCGAGCGCGACGGAGCCACCCTCTTCAAGTCCCGGCGGTGGTAGCGTCGACAGTCCGTCAAGCTCGGCAGCAAGCGAGCACGCTCCCCAACCCACCCCGAGTGCAGAAGCGCAACCTGCAGGTAATGCCCATGGTGCCAACTCGCAGGCGTCTCCCGCATCTTCGGACGCGCCCGTCCAGGCGACGTCTACCAGCGCGCCTGAGCCCACGCCGTCGGCTGATACTGATGGCGGTCTTCTCAAGGTACGATAGTGCGGAGTTGAAGGTTGCATACGCTTTACTCAACCGATTGACTCCCAGGGTATCGTTGGTGGCTCGTGAACACGCGCCGAGGCCCCTCAAATAACGACTTTCCGCCCGTTGTTCCCAATCTGTACGCTGTGTTGTATCCCCTAGTCGCATCTCACAAAATCTCCCCATGGACAAACATCGTTGGATACGTCACCTCTCCGCCGCCTTTACCTACGCTTATATCCCTTCCCTTGATGTACTGTGTAGTTTACCACTCGCTCTCCACGATTGCAGCCTTTGTCAACCCTTGTTTATTCGTAACTTCATAACTTCACGTTCGCTCTTCGTGTGTATACCCTTGTTGATTACTATCATCCTTATACCTTCCTGAGCGGCGAAGATTCTGACGATACCTTTACTTTACGCCTGCACGATCCTACGCTGTCGAAATCACCATGCGAATCCAACCCCTCTATGCATCCGGTCTCATGTAATCCGACAGTGCATACTGTGAACGATACCATCGACTGTCGCAGAACAGACTGGCTCGTTGTCGTGTCAATATGAACTCACATGAAAGAACTTTCTTCAGCATCCCTGGTCCCGGATTACGAGCGCACTGTCCGACAAGTGCGGTGTTACTGTATTCACAGGACTGGCGAGGCCCGGTACGGTACGGTACATCTCGGTAGGTACAGATACATTGATGGGACACTGGGGTGTATATCCCGTTCGGATTTGCGATATTGTATCGTACACCGGCGAGTGGAGGTCGATCGGACGGGATTGCGGAGATGTTGAGGTAAACGGTGAGGATTTGGAAGGGGATCGAGAGAGCATAGGGGGCTGTCCCTCGTTCCGCAAGGACGACGGGGTTCTTCAAGTTTTAAGTTGGGAGGGTGCTCTCAAGCGGCACAGTCGCTGGGGAACCGCCAGACACCCGGACTAGAAGAGGACAGCCTCAGGTCCGTCCAAATATATCGTTATTTGGCTTGCTGAGCGGCCCCGGACGCGCCGCCCTCCTGCTCGTCCTCGTCCTCGTCTTCTTCACTAGAGCTGTCCGGCGGAGGGTGGTGATGGTTAGGGTTCGGGACAAGCAGGTCTTCGCCGTCCGTGCCGTCGTTCGCACCTGCAAAAACAGCGTAAGCAAGCCGGTTCGCAGGGAACCATCACAGACCCGTTGAAAAAGGCATGTAGGTAGAGGTGGTTATACGAGGATGCACGGAGAGGGTAGAGTTATGAGTCGTGTTGCCACGGACCAATATATCATAAGCCCGGTGGATGGGCGGTGGGAAACCCCCTACTCTGTATGTGCGTGCGCGGATGTATTCGTATCCGGGGACCGGACGGGACTCTCACCTGTGTTCCTCCTGGACTCGTCGTAGCTCTTATCCAGCTCCGCGAGTATCTCCTCCTGCATCGCGCTCACCGCCTTCGCGTCCTCGCATGTCTTGTACTTGTCTAACAGGTGCCTATAGAGAACCACACCCTACCGTCAGCCACAGAGACAATCGGCCCTGCATTTGAAGGAACAAAGATACACACTTGTTCACCTCGTAAAACGAGTGGCCCCACCCGAACCCGCTGAGCAGCCGCTCGGCGTACGAGTCATACCCGGTGATGTAGAACGCCGCGGCGAGCGCCTCGACGCAATTCAGCCTCCACGGCTTGCCGTAGTTCACCGGGTTCGTGGCGACCAGGTACGGCACTGATCGTGGCGGAGGTGAGCCTCAGGGAAGCGTCACAAGAAAGAGCAGGGAGCAGGTGCGTACAGAGACGTTCGTTGGGGCTCGCGATCTTGTTGAAGGGCACCTCGTCGAGGCGCGCCCAGGAGCATTCCACGACCGCCAGCCCGTGCTGCGCGACGATGTCCCGATCGGCGGGGCTAACGGGTTGTGTGCCCTTTGGTCTGTCTCTCCAGTCAAATACTATATTGCGGCACTACTGCGATCGAGTACTCACGATACTACTACTCCGCGGAACCGCTGCCCTACGCGCAGGTCCTGTATGAGACCCTGGCGCGCGAGTTTCTTTCCAGAGCAGCGTCGCGGGTCGCAGTGGTCAAAATCCTACACAACACGTAGCCGTATGAATAATGCAGGCCTCCTCGCGTGACATGAAGACCCACCCACATCGCTACCGGCACCTCGATGTCGACCTTCTCCTCCGCCTCTGCTCCCCGCCACACGCACCGTCAGGGTCCATTCATCCACCGCACAACAAAGCGCTCGCACTGACCGGAATCGCTGCCGCTCCCGTCACCGCTCTCATTCTCGTCGTCATCATCGACTGCGCTGTCCGGCCTGACGTCCCCACCCATCGCGGACGACGGGCGCGGATCTTCGAACCGGCGCTGCCCTCGCCCCCTTTGAGCGTGCCCGCCCCCTCTCAGTGCGGCGCGGCCGCCGCGCTTGCCTCTCGTCGGTTTTACCATAGATTCAGTATTTCAGGTTAGAAACAATTGTTTCCTGAGGCACGAGTGTATAACAGAGGAAGCAAGGTGCCGCTGCGGCAGACAGGAAGGAGACTGAAGAGGCGCGCGGGCGTCTATGGGTGCACACTCCGAGAATATCGGAATTCGGCATTTCCCAGATGATCGATCGCGCGAGATTCACGATTCACACAGCCTCTACCTCGTACTGAAGTTACAACGAGACCAGCTTGCCAGCAAGCAGTTGAGGAGTAAAAAGTGAGCCAACATACACTTGGAAGAGCTTCGGCTTCGAACCTGGCCGTACATCGTACATGCTCTTCAAAATGTGATATCTAACCTTCCCAAAAGCAACACCCCCGGGCCTCTGGGTAGCTCACCGAGAACGAGACATACCCTCACCATACAACTCCGGAATCATACTATATACTCTAACGTAGGCAACTGGGTTCTAGCATCCTTGTCCCCCATGACTTTGTCTGGCCCAAGCTGGGTGTCATCCTTTTCCTCGGCCAACGTGGGCGATCCCTCGGAGAGAACCGTCTCGTTGCCGTACGCTGTTGACATGGTCCTTATCGCCATCGAATCCGCTCTTCCTCCACAGGCGCGGCCGGACGCGATGCGGAGGATGATTAGCTGCGGCGCAAGACACTATCCGGCCGTCAACGCCTGACAGTCGACTAACATCCAGCCCATATACACACAACAAAGCGACGCACCGTGGACATGACGTAGATCGAGAGGAAGAACACCGACAAGTCGCTCCCGAGCGCGAACGGCACGAGGTACGCGACGCCGCACAGCGTGCTCAGCAGCATCGACTCCACGAACACCGCCGCCACCCGCGGTTGAGAACAGGGAGGCTCGGGTGCGCGACCGCGAGCGCGAGGGAGGAGGCGCACGCAGATGAGCGCGGTGACAATGACTTCGAGCGAGATGATGGTGGAGGTGTACGCGGTGCCGAGGGTCTGCGCGAGGCCGGCGAAGTAGTTTGAGTGCGGGACGCCTGACGCGATGAGTTGCGCGATGCCGAGTGCTGTGAGATTTGGGTGGGGGATTCGAATGAGCTAGGGACGGCTTTCTTGATTTCCACGAGAGGGTACTGACCGAATGTGGCGAGGTAGTGCACGATCGGGAAGAGCACGACACGTACGTCCCCCCAAATGATGTAACACCGGTAAATCTGCGGTGTCGTCGTGAGCACGATGTGCTATAGGCTCTAGAGTGACAACAGAGGTACAAAACTCACCAAAAGCGCGTCGCTCAGCAAATTCAGCAGAATCGACGCCGCGGTGCCCCACGTCTGGTACCAAACGGAAGCAAAGTCGGCGAGGTACGCGTCATGGCCGCCTGGGTAGTCCGCATGCACGATCCACATTTCCTCTCCGAACAGGGCTTCGGTCACCACGAAGACGGTGTTGAGGAGCAGCAAGATGGTACTGAACACGATGAGGAAAGTCTTCACTGATACTCCGCGGGAAGTGGATTGAGTTCTTCGGCCATGGCGCAACGCACGGATCGTCATCGCGTACACGACGAGCTCAATGCCTGCGAAGACAGAGAACGAGGATTTAGTATATGTACGTCCTCCATAGAGAATTCCGAAAGAGCGTGGTCACCATATATGATCGCATTGAAGTTGTTCCCGACGTAGTACGCATTTTGAAAGACGGCAGACATGACAGACTCGTAGACGGCTCGGGTCGGTCGTTTGAACACGTTCCATAGGGATTGTGAGCACAAAGCACAGACGTCGCCGGCATTCACTTTTGAGCAAGCTAGCGGGGCGCGCTCGACCTGGACATCTGACCAGTGCGAACGATGATCCCATACAGGTGATCCCACTATGTGCGCCGCCATCGCAGTACAGCTGCCGCTTTACGGCATTGACGCCCTTCTGTACGTGTCATGTGGGGCAATCGATAGTGATTATAATGGAAAGCACCGGTTGTGTCTCGACAGCTAGACACACGAACCACCGAGGACCGGATTGGGGGGCGTTTGAGTTTACACATCACGCCTTCAACGTCCGGTTGAAAGAAGAACGCACGTCAATGTATAGCGCGAGGGGACGGCGTGTATCGTACCTTCCAAAGTCGAAAGTCGACTTACCTCGAGAAATAAGAGCAGTAGGGTACTGCCCACCCAAAGAACATCACGGAGGATTGTGGTTACCCCGCAGGCACAAGACCCGGTGGCGAAGTCCCCGAGTCGTACCGAGCGTCGCATTGATACTTGTCGGTATGACTCGAACGATACAGTCGACCGATAGAAGCACCGTAGCTCCGAAGATCTGAGCACTTTTAGAAACTAACGCTTTCATCGCTTCTTCAGGGGGACCGCAGCAGTACTGGTCCCGACCTCATAGGCCATCTATCGGATGGGATCCGCAGGTACCTCTTGGTCAACTTCTGCAATGCATACCGTAGCGCTTCCAGATGCGAAGCTCCTGACCACCTCCCGGAACTTTGAGTGGCTCGTGAGCATACAAGATTGCCATGCTAAGCCCCTTCAAGCCTAGTAGGAGTCTGGTCCGATACCCAGCTGGATAGATGCATAGACTATAGCACAACGAGCTAATAGTTCTCAGGCATTCCAAGACAAGACTAAATAGCTGAGAGCACTACGAGCGGAGTGTCTGCAACTGAACAGAGCATGGCAGGGAGCAGAGGGCACCAGCGACAAGTGTCTATGTGGTTTATCCGGGCGCTTCAGGAAACTGCGCCGACTCCCCGCCGCCGACAGTCGACTCCGGAGTTCAAACTCTTCTCACTCTGGAATCCTGGATTTATCTTCTTGAGGGCTCTAGCGCACAGTTTCTATGATAATGATGGAACTGTGTCTGACCCAACGTTCAATGCCGTATTACAGCGACTGTTCTTGGTTCTTGGTAGGCACAAAGTGCTCACACGAGCGCCCATCCACAACTCTTGGTGTGCGTCCATACATCATGCCCTGTTTGTTGGGTTTGACTTAAATATCAGAAATGTACGTCACTCATCCGACTACCATGTCTGCTTTGAACATGCTCAGCGACGTCCGGTACGCCCAGATCGCATAGGCAGGGAATACAAGTACTACGAATGCGACAGGACGACACATGCGCGCATGGAATTGCACCGGCGCGATTCGATACGACCCACGCTTATGTGGCTGACGTATGGGCGCATGGACCCGATCGGCGCGGTTGTCACCACCATCTCGTGCGCTACGCGCGCGGACGCCATGCGTACGAAATGCACAACCTCGGACGTGGCGCTGAGAGGTCGTATGCTCCGTAAGCATACGACCAGAGTCGACGTCAACTGACCGATTACCTTAGCACCTGGGTGGACTGAACTACAGCTGAGGCATACCGCGCGCTATGTCGGGGACAATTTTGACGGCATCGAGCGACTCTTGTGTTATGATGGCATCCCGCAGTGTCACGGGTGCTATCTTCATCCTCGACGCATACTCTCAGCATCCAGCCCACCCGGCCCACTCAAGGACGTAATCAGGAACGCGAAGGCACAATGCTCGCCCTGGGACACGACGAGTCATCCGTGGTCTTTGGGCGAGCCGCCAGTACTGGAAATAGCTCTCCATATTCAAAGTCGTCCATTCCCATCAAGCGCATGCGACCTTGGTGCAGTTACGTCTTCCCGTATTCAAGTACGGGTGCCTGGGCGGGCGCGGATTACAGGCCTTCCTCGCGTCGCTCAAGCTTGCGATGTCTAGTCATGCATAGATGTGGCGAGGCTGTATCGGTCTCGCTCATTACTCAGCCCAACACTTTCAAGGCGCCCTTACGGCTAAGAGGCATGCTGACTGTGAATTGGAGACAACACTTTCACGGTACTTCACGAGGTACGCGTGTGCTCTACTAGACCTTCTAGACTTTCACTGACCTCGGACTAGCAGGTGGATGTGGGACTAGAGGCCCCGTTTTCTAGCTTGTTTAGCAGAGTGCAGTCCTGCGACGTCTTGCAGTGCCCGGCCATCTCGCCATTGCGCCCGACGTCACGAAACGGAGTCTCACAAGGAGGATTCAGAAGTATCGGCTTGTGGGGTGTATCAGCCGACACCGGACTATCTCCCGCGCATGGCTACGCGGCCTTTCTGACCATCCGACGAAGAGTCGCACAACTACATGCTCATATGGTATGTAATCCGCGTCCTTTTATGCGCGAAAGATTTGTCACAGGAACTCCTCGCCCGCCTCGAACAGAGCGGAAACGCAGGTATATAAGCCGCCGCTACTTCGCCCATCGACCATCGCTCAAGCTCATTCAGCAGTCGCATCAGAAGAGATTTCACTCACTCTCGCCCTTATAGCTATGCCCAAACTCGCCTTCTCCCTCAGGTTCGTCCTCCTCGCCTGCGCCTTGGTGGTTTCGCCCGTTTTGTCGTCCCCCGCCGCCGAGCCCAAGCACACGTTCGTCCCTGCCAAACGCGTCGAGGACAGTAGCGCGTTCGGCCAAAAGGGCTCAAAGACCTGCCTCTCATGGAGTGAGAACAACGACGCCTCGCTGGCCGAGTTCAAGACCCCTCACGTCGTCGGGTGCGTCCTCAGTATTTCACCATCGGGACCAATCTAAACTCATCTCTGACCATGCGTCTGCAGCTTGTATACCTTTGGCGTCGACAAGCCCGCCGGCACGGACGCCGCTGGCTACGAGTACTGGCCGATGCTCAAGGACGGCGAGCAGGCTACGATCGACGAGTTCGAGAAGGCTGTCACGACTGGCTTCGGCACCCTCGTACTCGGGTTCAATGAGTGAGTCACCGCCGTCGACTCCGCGGAAGCGCGGCACGGCGACGATATGTTGTGCTGACCGCACGGGATTTCAGGCCAGACGTGGTGGAAGAGGCCAACCTGGACCCGAAGACTGCGGCGGCACTCTACAAGGCGCACATTACGCCGAAGAGCGCACAGGGGTACAAGCTGGCCTCCCCGGCGGTGTCCAACGGTCCAGCAGGGATTGAATGGTTGTCGGAGTTCATGACTGCATGTTCTGGATGTCAAGTACGCGCATATTTCCTCCACCTGAGGTCCCTCTTATATGCGCTAATCAAAATGCGTATCTCGTCTGCTCCAGGTCGACTACCTCGCCCTCCACTGGTACGGCACCGACTTGACCAACCTCACAAGCTACCTCTCGAGCGCGCATGATCAGTTCGGTCTGCCGATCCTGCTCACGGAATACGCGATGAAGGTCCGTGATGTTCTCACTCCCCTACTGTCTACCGTGCGATTCATCCGTGCGTTCAAAGGATCCGAGCGGGGCCGATACGATCACCGCCGATGAGGTTACAAACCTGACCAAGCAAGCTCTGCAGTTCTTCGACGAAACGGACTACATACTCGCCGCGTGCCCCTTCGGTAAGTGTTTTTCGACATTGACTATGATCGGATCCCACCTCCCCAACATGGAGGCTGACGACCGGGTCTTATGATGTAGGCCTCACTCCGGAGTTGAGAGGCTCCCAGGACCCGACATCCCTCCAGGAGTCGGACGGTATGCCTAGCCTGTTCGGTCTGATGGTGATCAACAACTCCTATTAGATTACGGATGCTGCGCGGGTTATGAGACGGGTTCAGCCGCTACTCCACGGGGGGGGGGGGGGTTGCATGGTGACCTGAGATCATCGTTCACTTGTGGTCAGGGCGGCAGGCTGCTGGATCGTTGTGAAGTGCACTTGACGTACATAGTCTGTGTATGTTGTGCAACATAGCAGCTCATGCTATACCAATGAGAGACAGTCGCGGAGACGGTGCGGAGTCTCGATACAATGTGTGATATTGCCCACGCTACTATAGTACACACGCGATGACATCGGAAACACGCACACCTTTCTCAGACGGCATCGTACAAGGCTAAACCAGCAACACAGAACCAAGAACACTCGCGGAGTCCTTCAGATATAGAACATCGAGTCCTTCAAGTCCGCATGGACGCCGTTCCCCCACAACGTCACCGCGTTCTGGTACACGCGCTCCTTCTCCGCCTCCTTGTCCGCCGTGCCCGTCAGAGACCCGCTGTCCTCCGACAGGTTCATCAGCACGTTCAGATAGTCCCGGCCGCGCTCGCACGCAATGTCGGCGTAATATGCGGCAGGGACGAGGCTGACGGCCTTCGTCGCGCGCGCGTACAGGTAGCTCGCCGTGTGCGTGCCCTGCTGCAGGACGTCCGCCGAGTACCGGTTCTCGTCGTACACGACCGTGTAGTGCGTCGGCCGGACGTGGCCCTGCAGCCCGTGGTGTGCCTGTGCGAGCACAGGCCGACGGGCGTATGGTCAGCGGCGCGAAGCAGAATGACAAGCCCGAGAGGATTGTATGTAGTACGCACCTGGAGGTAGAAGTCGAAGTTGTAGACGTCGGTGACGCCCTTGTCGACGATCGTCCCCGGCACGGTGTTGCCGTTGTTCGTCATATCACCGGGAGCGGTCGGCCAGAATCGCGCGTGGTGCCGCTTGCCGCAGATGGCGATGGTAAGGGTGGGCTTGTACGGGGCATTGGGGGAGATCTGCTTGAACGCCGCCTTGATCTTCGGAAGCTCGTGCTGGAGCACGAGGTGGTATTGTCCCTACGGATACGGAGTATGTCAAGGAGAGAACCGCAAGACACTGCAGTACGTCATTCACCTCCGAGACGCCGTCTCGGTACACGAAAACTCGGTCGGGCAAACGGCCGTTTTTCTTGCGGTAGGCTTGAAGACGCTCGATCGTCATCTCCGTAAGTTTCTCGACCATCTAGGAAGGTCGTCAGTACTGCAGGAACGAATGTCGACAGGCTATCAGCACCGACCTCCTTGCTCTCCCTGTTCCAGTCGGGCTTCTGCAAGCCCAAGCTCGCCGGGAAGTGGACGAAGTGATTGTCGACGCTAGCAACGACGGCAACGATGCTGGGGGAACCAGGGATGCTCTTCGGGCTCGGGTGCGTCACGTCAATACCCATCACCATCGTGCTCTTCTCCGTGAGCCAGCCCATCGACGGAGGGTCCAGGATGTGGTTCATGCCGCCGAGCTTAACGTTCACCTTGAGGACGACATTCGAAAAGTACTGGTCCTGGCGGTTGCCCCGCGAGTCGCGCGCCTTCGACAGGAGCATGTGGACTGTTTGTATCCCGAGGTTGACGTCGCACAGCTTCTTGATGCCGGGGTAGATGTACTTGTCGACGCCGGAGAGGAGAACGAGCATAAAGCTCGGCTTCTTGTCCCTGTTCATGTTATTACGGATGGTGTCCCGGATCGCGCCCAGCGCGCGCTCGCGGTTCGCGTCGCCCGACGGCGACGGAAGATTGACGGAGAGGATTTTTGGCGGCTTGTCTGCGTTCGTGATCCCGCTCGAGTGGCACTTCGCCAGAAACGTCTTCAGGAACGCGATGAGCTCCGGGTCGCTAGGGCCGCTGAACTCGTCTCGCCGTCCCTCCTGGACGAGCAGCACCGCCCACAGGCCACGCATGTTGCCCCCGGTCTGCAGCTTCACGTCGACGATGTTCCACCCCGCGTTCTGGAGTCGAGCGTTCCCTGTGCGGTACCGGACGCCAGGAGCTGGGAGGATGCGGCTGGGCACGACCGCCATGTTGGGGTCGACGGTGACCCCGAACGACGTGAGCGTGGAGGGAGCGGCGCCCGCACGGAGACCGAGGAGGTCGAAGCCGTGGTTGACGATGGCCTCGCCGTTGAATTCCGGAGGGTTGCACGCGAAGCGGATCATGCTCGCCGTCTGCTCTCCGTCGAGCTTGCCGCGGTACGCCTGGCCAGGGACGATCTCGCAGACCTCGGCGGGGAGCAAGACGGGCCGCTTAGAGTTGTTACTGACGTTCACCACGGGGAGGGAGGTCGCGTGGCGAAGCGTGATCTTGTACTCTGTCCGAGACGAGTCGGTCAATAGACAGACGGCCAAAGGGATTTGCTGTGACTTACTGCGTTTGAAGAACTCTTCGATGGTGACCTCCTTCCCGTATTCCTCGCATTGGAATCGGGCGGTGCGAGCGGTCAGGCTCGTCATGATGCGGAAGATGGTGCTCTTCTTGGTGTAACCGAGGTGCTTGGTCGAGACCTTCAACCTGTTCGCAAACGCTTGAGGCATGCCACCCCTGGACTGGTTCTGGAAGGTGATCATGGCCTGGGCGAGGTTGCCGGGGGTGTAGAAGGCAGTCATGCAGACATTGATGTTGACCATAAGCTGCTTGTACATGGGTCGGACAGACATGAAGAAGCCCCGGTGGGCTTCCACGCCGAGAGAAAGGGGAAATTTCTGGTTGGGGGAGGGGAAGAAGTATTTGTTGCGCCCGACGCGGATACCATGCTTAGAGGCGTGGCTTTGCACCACCAGGTTCAGCGCCGATATGAAGGGCTGCATATCGTCGTTGCGATGCTCAGGCTTTCCACCCATGAACCTGCATTGAGCAAACATTCAGCATGGCTACCACAAGCTGAACGGCGAACACTTACTCGTCCAGCGCCGACATCCGCAGCTCCCTCTGGAACTTGATGTCGACCGTGAAGTTCAAGGGTGAGGGATCGTTGTCCCCATCTTCCTCGAGATATCGCACGGCGACGCTCAACGGTTGTGGCAGCTCGCGAGAAGACACCAGCCTCTGACTCCTGTCGTGGGCGACGTGCTGCTTCCAGTTAGCAAAGGCCGGATCGCGCTCCATGAGCTCGAGGATGCGCGAACGCCGATCGCCCTTAGCCTGCGCATTCGGCGAGATATCGACCTCGTACTCGTATAACACCGCGTTCTTCGGCATCTTCACGGCAAAGAAGTTGGTCCTGAGAACGCTCGGACGACCGAGCGTGCCCCAACCGGGGCGAAGAGGCATCTCCGGCTCTACTCGAAGGCGGCTGAACGACTTGACCAGGTTGTCAAGTTCTTGGATGCGCGGAGATTGGGTCAAAGGTTGGCCGCTCGCAAACACCTGCGCGGGAGGACCCCCGCGTGAACCAGGGCTGCCGCGGCCCCGAGGTCCACTCCCTGGGGAGGGTCGTCCTCTGAACCCACCGGCGGGGCCACCTCGTCCTGGAAAACCGGCGTCGCCTCCAGCAGAAGGAGCCGGGCTGCCTCGTCCCCGCGACGGAGAAGAGCCTCTCCCAGAGCTTCCAGGGCCTTGTCCGGATCGTGGTCCACGACCTCTGGGACCTCCGCGTTGCCCACGTCCGCTCATGGTCTTGATCGGATGGTTGGATACGGATGGTGATCAAGGAGGAAAGAGTGTGCAGGAGCGTTTGGACAAACGGCGAGAGAACGTTGAGTCGTTAACATGAGGCGTGAACGTGCACTGAATATATGCCATTCGCCGACCTTCCTGCGGAGGGGAGCTGCCGCTGCGGTAGCTGCAGTACATATTACATAAATAGCACTGCGGAAGCGCCGATCCAACACTTCTGGCGGAGTGTTCACTGACGGGCCGTGTATGATTAGCGAACCTCGGCCGAGCTGTATGAGCACCCACTGGTTGCTGTGGTGGGCGGAGACAAGCGCAGCATATTGTCAGGGTCGTTCATCATCGATGCTGCGACGGTCGTCAGTCGGGCATGAGAAACATTCGCCAAGTCGTGCTGCTGTGGATCACCGGGCCTGCCAGAGTATACAGCGGAAGGTCATTCGCTACCGTTTCGTCTTCGACGATGCGCCGTGAGCACATGTACACCAGATGAACTGCCCAAAGTCCCAACGTCCCATGGGGTTCTGTACGGCATGATAAGCACTGGCAGCCCGATCGTTGAGCGCTGCGGCAAGCACGCACCGTCCACGAGATCGCTCCAGGGGAACACTCATACCTCACAACACTTTTCTTCACGCTCCTGGTCGGCAAAAGAAACGCGTTGTGAGCAGCACTGCAGTATGGTGTGAACGATGTGCCTGTGAACTCGACCATACCACCTGATCTGGTTAAAATACCCCGAGAGTACCGGGAGCACTAGTTAGCCTCCTGGTACAATACCCTAGCTAGGAATACAGCATTATCGGAGAGATGGCAGGGAGATAACGGGTGTCTACTGGCCAGCCGATGTGTACCCCTTCGCATCCGGCGCTAGCTGCGAAAGCCCCAGAGCGACCGCAGAACGACTTCTGCTGGTATAACGCGAGGCTAAACCATTGTCTGCGGTAAGAGGGACCTCGTCCTGCATAATTCTATCAGCTGATACCTGCTACCGGAGCATACTTCGGCGAGTATAGAGAACGGGTGTCGGTATAATCTTGTCGCACCGCGCGACACCCAAAACGCACGCTGATCTCATCAGTACGGGGGGAACATTGTGAATTTCCATTGTAAAGTCTCGCAGTATACGAAAGGAAGTGAACCTACGATGATCGGATGATTCGGTTCGAAAGATGGCCCAAGTTCACCGTATCGTATGTGCCGCTCACCCGTACTCTCAATACTCCCCCGCTATTGCAAGAGGAACGTACAATACAGAGCGAGAGGTGGGCATCGGCATAGTGGACCTGGGGAATATCCAAGTAAATCGAGGCAAGTAGTCAACCAACAACGACGAGTTGGGCGCTTAGTGGATGGTCTAACATACGGAAGTTGCCGAACCCAGCCGAAGCGGTTCAAGCAGGACCCAGGAAAATACACCTAGAGCTCATGTGCAAAAATCCCCGAATCGGGCACCCAAAATGCCCGGAAGTTGGGTGCAAATCCCCGAAAACAGGGGTCCGGGAGGCCGAGGAAATATCCCGAAATGGCGACCCGCCCGGCCAGGTATTATCTGTCGGGGCCCCGAAAATGGGGGTCGAGGGGCCGAAAGGCCGGCCTGACCAATGAATCACGCATATGCGAATACGCCTTGTCGGAGATCGCCCGACGTCTGGAGCCGGAGGGCGCGCTCCAGTGCGGGCCTTTCGTGGTATGTCTGCTAAGAGGCTAATGCTCGGCAAGCTGGTGAAGCAACCGTCCGTAGCACGCATCCATTAGTGTCACCTCACCCCACTTCGTTGTATTTCTTGTATACCGTCAACCCCAATCAGTTTTAATATCATGAGCACACTGGTAACCTTTCACTAGGTCAGCACTTGTCGCCGACCGTATCTGCCAGGCCCTCGAGCCATTGCCCCAGAGCTGGAAGGAGCGCTCGGATATAGATCACACGGAGTTCGAGGGCGTGGGCTGGGAGATTATGGTGGGGAATCGAAGTGTCCGAAACCGCAACATATTGATATGTCCAGCTGCCAGAGGTATCAGTCGGGTGCGCGATGTTGCAGCTACTGTCTTGTACAAGCTGCCATGTCCGAAATCGTAGCCCCGTATAGAGAACCGGATGTTACATGCCCTGAAACCCCGAATCCGGCGTAGCCGGCCGCGACTTGCATGAAAATCCCCGAAAATCGACCCAGATTGGACCCCCGTAAAGGGGCGATTTCGCAAAATTTTGGGCATATGAGCTCTTGGTGGATTTTCCTGGGTCCTGTTCAAGCCGGCTTCAAGTTCTAAGTACAAGTCAGTGTTGCAGAACTGCGATCCTCCTCTTCTCCCCTTTCCTAGATATCCTCATGTTGTTCACGGTGCATCATATGTCGTGGGTAGAGGAAGGGGCAGAGAGAACATGCTGAACCAACTGCGCGGGCCTCTCCGCGCGTGCTATAGACATATTTGTGCTGGAGGCACCCCGGGTCAAACCCGACGGGTTTCGGCCCCCTTTACCACAGCATACTCGGCCCTCGCCTGCTGTGGCTCATCTTTTAACACTGGGATTCCACGTACTCGTGACCTGCGGCAAATCTAGTTCAGTGCGACCGGTGCATCGAGCTCTGCACGCTACGTTTATCATTGCGCGAACTGGGTAAGTCTCCTCAGGTAGCGTCGAGGACTTGTCGTTATCAATCGGCTGACGCCTCTTCAACAATCCAGTATTATCATGACACATGCTCCTCCCTGCAGATATCCCATGTACAGCGCCTGTAGCATCCGGATTAGAATGCAGTGACATCTGGAAAAATCCCCCTGGCGTATGAGGTCTGATTAGTGCTGATGAACGCTTATATAGACATCTTGATATTTGAGTACTCTTTAGATCGGTCCCCCCAAATATTAGACATAATGTGTGCTAATAAAGAGATAAATATCCTCACATTTTCCTCCGTAAGTTCTCGTTGTCAATCTGGATATCACACATGTGCAGCACACGCTAGCGATAGGACAACAAAGCATAATATATTTGACACAGTGCACAATAAGCTATGACACTACGAGGGGTGCACGACAACATCAACAACAAATCCTGAAGGAGTGGTTCAAGGCGGGTGTACTAAACGTAAGGAGTGGGGAGAAGATGGTGTAATGCACCAACGGCGACGGAAATGCATCAACAGGAGCAAATAACATGAGTACATACATGGGAGCCTTGGAAGACGGGGCAACAAGGAAATATACACGAGGAGCAGCTGAAAGGCGGAAGTATGATGTGCATCACAGAAGAAGATGAGAGGGCAGAGGCAAGACGAGAGCAGAGGGTACATACAGCAGAGACATGCGGCAATGTGGGACGGACAGGGACAAGGGCGAAGTCATCCGAGGTCGGAGTGATTCAGCACCAGGGCAAGAGGGGCAGACCAGCAGCCAAGCGAGCATAGTAGAGAGACGTGCCAGGGAGAGAGAGATGCATAAATATGCCGGTTAGACTCGAGCCGGTCATCCAAACGGCAAACTCGCACCTATATGATGTGGTTGTACACCGTGGCCGAGGGTGAGGCGAGCGAGAGCTCACTGTATACTGCATGACTTGACGCTTGTTTAGGAAGCCGAGGAGGTTGTGTAAGTGGTAAACCCAGCGACAGGAGCGTACAGCGCATTGACGTCTGAGAGGGATGGTGGTGGTCGGAGAGCAAGGAGTGATAGAGCGGTGACGTGGCGAAACCATATATTTAGCGCCCGCATCGGAGCGCCTCGGCTTGTTGATCCAGCGTATCCCAGAAGGCGAAGTACGAAGCGCCCGTGAACCGCCAGGATAGCGCCTGTAAGTCGAGCGGTGAATGTCTGCCACGATCCGCGCTCCTACCCTCTAACTGACCCTCTGTAGGTAATCAAAACCTTACAGACCGCGTAGGCAAAGTTCCACAGACGCGTGTGGAACGGGACGATGTTAGCTCTTGTTTAGCTTTTGTTTAGCTTTTGTTTAGCTCTAGATTAGCTCTGTTAGTTATAATGAGTGTCTGTTTGCACTAATCGGCCCGGGGGGTTTTTCCAGATGGAGCGCTCTGACTCCCGACTGCGTACGATCTCCCCAGGGTTAGGATACCACAAGGCGACCTCTCTGAGTATCTGCGTACCCCTCACGATCTACTCGATATGGTACCTAGTCCGGTCGATCCGATATGGTTGTACCGTATGAACGCTGGCGTCTTCGGGACCCGCCGCGCTGCGACGTGATGATCTAGATCCACGTAAGCCCCTAGCTCTACCACCTCACACTCAGCGCTCATATGCACGCATATATCCAGCCCCGCACAGCACACCACCTTGACCCTACTTGCCTGTGGAATGCGAGCCGCCGCTGTTCCAGGTAAAGCTGCGCGTGGATATCCTCCTAGCCTCTGCGCGTCTTAGGGCGGATATGTAAAGGCATCTCTAGCGAGATATATGATCGCATCAAGGAGCAGGATTCCCAGAAACGCATGGTCAGCTCCCAACCACATGAGCATGGAAGCAGGCTCTAATCGCTCACGCTGGTCAGCTCTCAGCCTGCAATAAAGTGCGTTTCGTATTCGTTTCGTGGGGCCAGGCCGCCATCCCCCCTACTTAACACGTAGCAAGCGTCCGTCCTGTCCCTACGATATCTACCGCTGTCCTTCGGGTCTGAGTTCGAGTTGCCTGCCATGGCTGAATCGATGGCCACGTTCCAAAACGCGTTCTACATCGGGAATAACTTCAATGCCATTCTCTACGGTGCGTTTTTTACCATGTCCCTTATACCCTGACCCTCGGCTGAGCGACACGATGGCTGACGCATGCATGTAACCGAAAGGCGTCGAGCTCGTGCTCTACTTCCTGACGATCCGCGCGATGCTCGCCACGAAGCGCCAGCAAACGCGCACGGAGCATCTCAGATCGCGTCACCGACACGCGTTCCTCATGTTCTTCGGCACCGTCCTCCTCTGCCTGAACACCGTCTTCGTCGCGACCGAGGCCGTGTTCGGCGAGGAGATGTGGATCGTGCACGCTGCGTACCCCGGCGGGCAGGACGCGTACCTGGGCGACTTCGCGTCGGTGTGGTACCAGACGCTGGGCACCGCCGCGTCCATCGTGCTCAACCTCCTGAGCGATGGCTTTTTCGTGCGCTTCGCGATATCCCGAGTACTGCACAGCGGCTGATCTGGCCACTAGGTATACCGCTGCTACGTTGTCTGGGGTAGAGACAATGCGGCGGTCATCATTTTCCCTGTCCTACTGTACCTGGGCGCCTTCTGTACGTCCTCTGCCGTAACTCGCTCCAGGGTTGACAGGACCGCATCGCTCATGGTGTACCCTCTCATAGCAGCCGGGCTTGCGCAGCTGGTAGAATCGGGGCGCCCCCACGCAAACTACTTCGCCGGGCTCGCACACCAGCTCGGGGTGGCGTACACCTCGTGCGTCATCAGCCTCAACGTCCTCACCTCCTCCCTCATCTGCGGGAAGATCGTGCGCGACAGCCGGAGGAGCGCGGCCGCCGCGGGCGTCGCGATCAGCCCGGAGTGCGTCACCGTCACCGCGACGGTCGTCGAGTCCGCGGCGCTGTACTCGCTGACGGGCATCGCGTACGTCGTCTCGTTCGCGATGAACAGCCAGACCTCCGTCTTCTTCCTCTCGATATATGTGATGATGACGGTGAGTGGTCGTGCAGCCTCCCCACCCGGAACTCGGGTTTTGTCTGTGTGGATCGCTGACCAGGATGTACACACAGTGTATCGCGCCGCAGATGATGCTCCTGCGCGTCGCCTCCGGCCGCGCCTTGTCACACGCCCACCCATCCACGCAAACAGGCACAGGCATTGTGTTTGGCCCGGGCGCGTCGCAGAGTTCGACGGGGACGGGGAGCGCGACGGACATGGAGTGTGGCGACGAGAGCAGCTTGAAGCATATGCATCAGTCTGGGATGCTCTCCACGCAACAGCTGGGCACGTCGGAGGCGACCATCGCGGTCGCCGAGACAGTATGATGCTATCGGATTTCCCCATGCCTCACACCCGAGTAGCGGGATATCTCTTCATGCCAGTGTTAGTCCACCCACGCTCGTTATATCTCTTTTCCACGCATCTCGACCCTACCAGGCTTTGCAATCGTATCCGCATCATCACGTCGTATACCCACGATCGTACCAAACGAGGACACACTCGGCTACAGATCCAAAACTATGCAACTTCCGCCGGTCTGACGCAGCGGGGCCTATAGTAGGTCGAGTCGGTGGCAGTGACTCCTCGTCCACTGTACGTACGTAGTAGCGAACGGTCCACAAACCCAAACAAGCCGAAGTACTCTGCGACCTTTCCATCAGATCACCTGGGCCTCAGATGACCTGCGCAAACGGCACCTTCGTGGCGTTTTGGCCGCAGGCTCTCATTGGGTTCTTTCCAGGTACGCCGTCCACGCCGTCCACCTCCATATCGAGGTGTGGACTATCGTTATCGCCCAGCGGCCAAGGAGGACACATGCGAGCGCTGCAGCCGCGGCCGATGCTGGTCCGGCCGCTCACGAACCCATGTGCATGCGGTGCCAGCAAACCACAGACCCTCTGAGCTGCCGCGAACTGACAGATTGACAGAGAACCCCTGGGCCCCCGAAAAGCGGCACAAATCTCCGGCAAGAGAACAGGCGGAAATGTGGTCAACAGCCGACGTGTCCGAGGAAAGATGCTCAACTAGACCAACTTGAAAACTCGTATGGCACACGAGAAGTAGATCGTGCTGTGGCACAGGGAGGCAGGGGATATGGAAGAGCGGATATGCATACGACGTGGGCTCAAAGACGGAAATCATCACACATGGTGACGTACCGCAATGCGCGAACTCCCACCATTGGCGCGGGGACATTCAATGGGGAGCAAAGTTCGAAGTCGCATGGTTCGAAAAGATTGAGGGAACGCGGTCGTGACAGCGGAAGGCGCGGCGTGAGGAACGTACCTTCGATTATGGCTGATTGCACGTCAGGTCTCCGCGGAACTGTCATCGAAGAAGTTCATGCCGAGGAGGTTCTGTCGAAAAGGTCCCCGTTATAGGGGGGCTGTTGCTCGAGACAGTGGCTAGCCAGGTACCATCTGAAGATCATGACGAGATATCAGTGTGGACGAATCTTCATCTACCCAGGTGCTTCAGCCAATGGTATCAAGTCGATAGAGTTCGCATCCACGATAGTCAGTGACACTGACAATCAAGGAGTGGTTGGATGGCCGCCTTCTGCTCGACGGAGGCTCTCTGGTGGGCCTGGACGAGTGGTCTGACTACTGGAGCCATCCTCGCCGACACCACATCGTGGAACTTCCGGGTTAGACTTGAGCAAGAAACGACGGATAAGGAAGGGGAGGCACAGCGGCCTACACGCCGTGCGTCTCGCCATCGCCGAAATTTGAGGAGCGAATATCATAGTAAACGTTGCAACTCCGCAGGTTGACCTTCTGTGAGAGGACCTCCAGTGGGTGTCACTCGACTGAGAAAGTTGAGACTCGTTGATTCGCAGCTTAAGCACGAAAGAAATATGTAAGCGCTCTACACTGAGCACGGCCAGCCAGAGGCACTATCCGCCAACCTCGGGCCACTTGTCCAATCATCCCGCCAGCGGCTTCTCCTTGATATAAAACGAGACGAGGACGGTAGTCGCCGAGCACGCGACCGTGAACCAAAATCCAGCCTGCAAGCCGTCCTGGTACGACAGCACGACCTTCTCGCGCACCGCAGGCTCGAGCTGCTCGAGGTACCCGAGCGACTCACGCACCCGCCTCACGATCTACGCGCGCGCCTCCTCATCAGCACCGACAAAAGACAAACAAACGAAGCCGAGAGGGAATGGAGGACTCGAACACGCACCTCGTCGACGTTCGCGCCGGCGCCGGCGCCGGACAGACGCGCGCGCAGGCGCTGGCGGAGGACGTCCTGCGTGAGCGTCGTGCCGACCGAGAGGCCGATGACGGAGCCGAGCGAGCGGAAGAGGTACGATACGGCGGTCGCGATCGCCTGGTCTTCTGGACCTGCGTTGGCGATGAGCGAGACGATCGTGCTCGTTAGACCGGAGCCTGCGGTGTGCGTAGATCAGAGGATAGCACCCCAAGAGCGGCAGGAGTGTGCGACGGACCATAACCGAGGTTGTTCGTAGCGGAGCCTGTGAATGCATATGCGTCAGAGACCGAGTAGAGAACTAAGATGAGCAACTTGAGCGAACCGATGATGAGTCCCGCGAGGGAGAACTTGACGACTCCCGTGACAAGCGCAACAGTAGTGTTGCCCACGAGCATGAGCGTGAACACCGCCACAGTAAGCACATAGTACCTCCCCGTGCTCTGCATAACCAGCCCCGTCGACAAGCTCCCCGTCACGCCGCCAAAGATCGTCGGCAGCAGGATAACGCCCACGTCCGACGCTCTCGCCCCGCGCACCGCCTGCAAGTACAGCGAGATCAAATACACGAGCGACACCGCCGCCGCGCTCGAGAACATGTTGCACAAGTACGACGCGACGAGCGCGCGGTCCGCCACGATCCTCCGCGGCGCGAACGGCTCGCGCGCCCACCGGAGCTCGACCGCCGCGAAGAGCGCGGCGGCGAGCGCGGACGCGGCGAGCGACGCGACGGTGAGTCGGTCGCGCCAGGCGACGTTCCCGCCGCGGTCGAGGCCGAAGAGGAGGGTGAAGACGGCGAGGACGAGCGCGCCCGCGCCCGCGAAGTCGATCCGCGCGAGTTTGGCGCGGAGGTCGCCGGCGGAGGGCCGCGGGAGCTTGAGCCCGAAGCTGACCGAGAGGATGGCGAGCATGGTTAGTGGGACTTGGATGAGGAATGCCCTGTTAGGGTTTAGGTCGGAAAGAGACAATATGCAGTTTGAGTGAGACTGGGTACTCACCATCGCCATCCGATGCTATCTGCAAGGAGGCCGCCGAGGGGTGCACCCGTCGCCTGCCCCGCTGCAAAGGCAATGTTTCCGAACCCTACGAAACGTATGCTCAGTCCAGAAGACTAGCAAGAGCGTCAGTGTAACACACCCTGCAGCGTCCCTCTCTGCCTGAGAGTCGCCACGTCCGACATAACAATCGACGCCAGGCTGCAAGACACATAGCAATTAGCACGGAAATCGCCTACGTGCTCTCGTAACAGACGTACGTTGTCATTCCGCCTCCACCGATTCCTGCGAGAGCGCGGGCGGCGACGAGCTCCGTCATGTTCCGCGCAAGGCCGCAGAAGAGACATCCCAGAGCAAAGACCGTATACGCGAATATCAGGCATGACTTCCGGCCGAAAATGTCGCTCAGCTAGCACCGTGTATCAGCCGTGCTGTATGGCAAGGCCTTCCCAAGCCCTGCTTACCTTTCCATAGAGTGGCCTGCGATCAACCGAACAATTGTCCGTCAGCTCAGAAAACACGGACAAGTCCATCATAGGGAGCACGACGCACTGGAAACTCGTCATAGAGAGCATATAGCCCGTCGCGATCCAGCTCGTGTTCTGGAGCTGCTCAAACTGGCTCCCGATGGACGCATACGTCGACGTCACGATCGTCACGTCCATCGCCACCAGGAATATCCCCAATATCATCGGCGCCATCTATGTACAATCGCAAGTCAAGCACAACATCGTACGCGTGAGCATACGCCCCACTGCCACGTTCCCCTGAAGAACTTCAGTGAACCTCACTCACCACGGCGACGAGCGAGACGCGCGGCTTGTCCCCGGACAGCCCGCACTCGCCCGGGGAGTCCGCGCCTACGGCGACGACCGCCGCAGGGACTTCGTCCGTAGAGTCGCGGTCCGCCCGCGCGTCGACGAGCGCGGTCCGCACCGAGACGCGGTCGTCGCTCTTCTTCCCTGGCTCGTCCAAAAAACTCTCTTCGCCGGCCCCGCCGTCTCGGAGGAGCGGCGTGCGTTCTGTTGGGCCCGGGGACGTCGATGTCGCCGCCGTGGCAGGCATACCTAGCTAGGCGTGCAAGTTGGGTTAGTGAACGGTTCGAATAGTGGTCTGGCCTGGTAGAGGCTGCTTCCTGGCCTGCGGACGGCCTGCGGCGCGATGCAGTCGTTCAAGTACTCGGGTCGGTGATCGGACTATCGGTCCCGTGGGCGTACAGACGGAGTTCTATGTAGTATGTACTATCGCATGGTGGCGGGTGCTATCTGGTGCACCTTATCTGTTAACTGTCAATTCACTGGAGGCACCCACCGATGGCGTCAGTTGACGCCATTCTCCGATTAGCTATCAAATTTAATGTAAGCAAAGACGTCAATCCGATATGGTGTAACGGCTAACATTACCGCCTTTCACGCGGTAGCTCGGGGTTCGATTCCCCGTATCGGAGCTACCTTTTGCCTTCATTCCTTTTTCAGTTCCTCATCCTATCTTCACTATGCCGAGTCCAAACCAGCAGATTGCTTGCTCCCAGCCATGCTCAGTCCCGTATAGACATGCCCTACGCAGATACATGCGACACGCGTTTTTCGAACAAGTACCATTACAAGATTTGTCCGACCATAGGGTATATGGAGGTATACTAATCCTACACAGCGGCCTGCGGAGTCAAGTCCTCCGCGCATATCACCTCAGCCCTCTGCTCCGTTGACGTTTGCGCTGTAGTAGCTGCGAGGTAAGTGAACTCTGCTCCGACTATCCTATCCGTATCCGTACACTGGCAAAGTCCACGTCGGCTCGCCGAACCCCGAGCCTCGCAGCCCGTCCGAACTCAAGACTCCCGTACCCGCCCCGCCCCTCCACGCCACGCTCAGATCTTCACCTCGATCACCGACCCGCTCTCGAGGTCGGCAAAGTCCCGCTGGGACGAGCCCGCGTGGCTGTGGCTGAGCCCGCTGTCGAACGTGCGGAGGTCGAGCGCGTCCGCGCCCGCGGCCTTCCCGCTCCGCGCCGCGGCGGTCGTGCCCGTGAACGCGGAGTCGTCCCCGTGCGGGGTGGTGAAGTGCAGCGCGGTGCGGGTGAGCGTCGCCCCGGCCTCGCGCGACCACGCGCGGCCCATCAGGACGCGGAGGATGATCATTTGCGGGGAGACGCACTGCGGGGAGCGAGACGGGGGTTAGTGGTTGTGTGGGAGGAAACGGGGGCGGGGTGATATATATCGAGAAGGCGGTGTATAGGGGGTAAATTGTGGTTACAAGAGTGATGATGCTGGGATGTAAGGGTGTAGAGGAGGCGGGGAGATCAGGAAGGCAGGAAGAGAAGCAAGACGAGGGGGTTGAACGGTGTGATTGCGCACAGAACAGCGTACGCACCGTGAACATTACGTAGATCGACAGGAACAAGATCGACGTCGGACTGTTCAGACCAAGGGACACCACATACGCGATGCCGAAAAGCGTATACGGCAGCGCGGACTCGACGATGAGTGCGGCTGCGCCCGTGTACGTCTGGACGATGTCCTCCCCGAGCACTCCACGCATTTGACGCGCGCGCGCGAGAATGCGCACGCAGATGAGCGTCGACACGAGCACGTTCAGGCCGATGACGACGGTCGAGTATGAGAGCGCTATCTGTGCGGCGCGGCCAACGAAGAAGTTTGAGTTCGGTGTGCCCGAGACGTAGCATGTTAGAATGCCGAGAGCCGCAGTGCCCAGGTAGAGGATGAAGGGGACGATGACAATGCGCACGTCGCCCCATACGACGTAGCAGCGGTATATCTGTACGGTGGCGGTCCGTCTAAGGAGGAGCTTGAGTGGAAAGGGAAGGAGGGACGCACCAGAAGGCCGTCGCTCATGAGATTGAGCACTATCGAAGCCGCGCTCCCAAGTGTCTGGTACCATACGGCAGCGTTGTCCGCCAAGTATTGCGCGGAGCCGCCAGGGTAGTCTGCGTGCACGATCCACATTTCCTCGCCGAAGACCGCCTGGACGGCGACGTATATTGTGATCATGAGCAATAGCGCGGTGCTGAAGTAGAGGAAGAAGCGGCGGTCGACATTGCTCTTGTCCTTCTTTTTGAGTATGACGGTGACACTGGCAAAGTAGAGCACCAACTCGATGCCTGTGGTATAGTCATGAGGGATGCCGCAGAAGGTGAGCCCGCCGTGGGCGCTCACCGTAGAGGATGGCATTGAAATTGTTGCCAACATAGTAGCAGTTCTGGAAGATGGCGTTTTGGTCGGCCATGGCGCGACGCCCTGCGCTGGGGCAGAGGACGAGAGCTGCAACAGGCTGGACGCCAGATGCGCTGAGTGCTCGAGACGGGCTCCAGTGGTGGAGGGGAGAGGGCTCAAGTGGAGAGGGCCGCCGGCGCAGCGTCGTCGTCCTAAGGCAGCCGGCTTAGCGCGGGTCGCCTCACGAAAGGCAGCTTATCTGCGATCTAGTCGCCGGCTAGATGGTGCATTTGGGCAGAGAGCTCCCATGGACGTACGTCGGCCGCGTTTCCTCCGGACCCATTCTCACAGAGTGACGTTGCGACCGCATGCGCCCGGCGTTAATGTACGGCGTGCTCTCGGCGTCGCATTCGATCGGTGGGACATCTAGCAGGAAGCCTGAAGAACCTCCCCGCTGGCTAGGGCCGCAAGCTGACAGAGTCTGAATGGATTCTGTTGAGAAAGAAAGAGTCTATTAGCGGCGATGAAGGAGTCGATGGAGTTCTTGCGCACATGCAATTGGGGAGCAACAGCCCCGAGACCGGAGCGCTGACAGGTGGTTCTCAGCAGCAACGACGTAACTGTCAAAATCACTTGCACACGGTGGGATTCGACGCTGTGGGGTTGTAGCATACCACGGTGGTATGCCAATGGCACTTGTAGGATATGTGAGCGAGTCCACACCCTTCATAGCCAAAGGACGAGGCCTCGCGAGATGTATGGATGAGAAAGGAGGAAGTGGGAAACGGTTGACCGTTGTCCTGCGCGGCCTTATATAGCAGCATCGACGCTTCTATCGCGATGTCATGACGGTCTCTCCTAGATGATCGATTGTGATGCTGTGAAGACTATAAGAGCGATGGGCCCGTACGTGGACTCGCAGTTCTGATCAGAGAGCCCATAGTCCGTAGGTATGCAACTTGCAGCATGTAAGGCATTGCAAGCTCCTGCAGTACATGCTGGGCTCTGCATAATTTGGTTTCCCCGGCATCAAATCCCGTATGTAGTCCAAGCCGCATGAAGCTGCTAGCAACCATACCGCAACCCACCACGATGAAGTTAGGGACACGTGGGTCATAACGTCCGCCTGCCCTAGTCGTCAGGATTCGAAGAAGCCGATACATCCGGACGGGCGGTGCGCGCGAGAAGCACGATCGTTCCGACCTACATAAATCGATCCCGCGCCCGTCCACGAGCTCAAAGATCCCCGCGCCGGGGGCCGTCTCTCGCTAACGTAACACTCCGTCGCCGTACCCGCCCCCCCCCCCCAGGCTACAGCACGCACCGGTCCCAGGTGGAGAAATGCATCGCTTGAACATAGCCCCGGAAACAATGTATCGAGAACGCGGGCGGGCGAGCCCAATGGTCAGTACTACATACATGTGGTATAAAGAGGCAAAGAGAGGCCCTGCGGGGGAGGGAAATCCGCGCGCGACGCAACTGCACCCACGCCCGTCCTCCCCTCTTGTCCCGCCAGGCACCGATATAGAACAACGATACCATGCGCGTATCCTTCGCTGTCACCTTCAAGGTTCTGTTCGCAGTCGTCATGGCCCTGGCGGCCGTGAACGCCTCTGCGCTCCCTGCCGAAGCGGCAGCCGAACTAGGAGGTGAGTGGGGCGTAGCTATGTACGCCTCCGGGTACTCGAAGGTGTATAAGGAACACTTTTCTGACCAGAGTGACTGATAGAGAACCCTCACGTCGACAACACCTGGTTGTAGAAGCGCCTCTCCAAGATACCCGCCCCCAGCGTACAGGATAGAAGCAGGCAGGTGAGAGACATACGCGTCGAATGGGGAAGCCGGCGGGCTGGCATCTGATGTTCAACGTTCAGATCTCGTGCCCTCGGTCTTATCGGAGGTGTTCAAGTTTGTTTGAATATGTATCTGTAGCGGGGGTCCGATGTGCAGTGTTCATGGTTTGGGGAGAGGGATCCCGAAGAGTCCACGATACTTCACTAACCGCATCTATACATACCATCATGGCACGGGACATAGAATAGAGAGCTATAAATTGGGGCTTACTGGCCTATGTCGTGATGGTCCGAAGAGCAAAAGGATGTTGGGACGCCTGTCGCCCACTCAATGCCAATCACTACTAGCGTGGTGCTTACCAACAATCGACATGGCTGGTAACTCGTGCACAGGCCCGAATGCTTGGGGTAGTTCTGCGTCAGTACGCCATGGCATGCGCGGAGGCCTCTATAATCCTCGTAGCTCTCTCTCACCACAGTCATCTTCACATTCGTCCTGGCTTCCATGATACCCTTGTCGATACCATGCCCATCAGTTGATCTCATAGAGCGTCGGGCACACCGGCGGAGCCCGACCGTGACGGAATGATACATAAGCACGCGACGACGTCGACGACGAGCGCACGCCTCACACCCCAGGGCATCCATTGCCCACTTCATAGCATTTGAGAGACGACCAGAAGCGACGCGTGTGGAAAGTGCTCAGTGCGAGCACCATGTCGCCCCTCCCAGACAACATCAAGGTCCAATACGAACCGGACCCGGACGGTGAGCCCGCCCAGGCCGTCATTTCCGAGCGAGAGCGAGGGCAGCTCAACGGATTCTCTGCGTAGACGCCACGCTCGAAGCCGCCGCCGACCTCTACGTCCACCTCAGCAAAGACGGTACGCACCTACGCACCCTCCGCATGCGAACGTAGCCTCCCTCTCACCACGCGCGGCGTTTCAACAAACACCCCGCAACACAGAACCGACGTTCACCGCCGCCGTCTCGGGGCGCGCCGACCTCGGCCCGCTCATGGCGCGCGCCGTCATCCGCCCGCTCGCGCGCGTGTCCGGCGAGCTGTACACCGCGCGGGACGAGCGCGGGGCGCTCGTCGGGTTCGCGATTTGGGCGCCCCCCGGGCGCTCTGCGTTTGACACGTACGTCCCAAGTCGAGAGAGGGCTGCAAAGCGGGGGTTGACGAAGTGGTGCGTGGGTTGCGGGCTGTACGTTGTGGGGTGCATAGGCCGGAGCAGCTCGACATGGGATTCAATGAGTTCCTGGGAAATGTGGATGAGGAGGGGCGCGCGTTCCAGGCGCGAGTGGTAAGTCCTCAGGCAAAGTCTGTTGTCTGGCTGAGGTGGTGCTGAGACGGTCTCCATCGCGTAGAATGGGGAGGAAGTACCCAGATTCCTCAAGGACTCACTCGGGATGGACAACGTGAGTAACCGTGAAGAAGCTGCACTTTGTTGCGAAGGACAGCGTGTTCACGATCCCCATAGGCAGAACTGGACTGCTACTTCTGCTGGTTCGCAATGGTCAAAGAGGAGTACCAGCGCAAGGGAATCTGCCGTGCGCTGTTTCAACTCGTAGGCGAGAAGGTACGCACCTCTCAAGTTCATGAGCGGTAAGCTACGGGACTGACACCGCCCCGCTCGCAGGCGAAGGCGAAGGGGGCGACCATGGTGCTACTCACCGGTACTACGGAGAATGTATGTGAAGACGTAGCTCAATATCTAGCCTTCCGCATTGACGTTCGAACAGGTAGCGGTATACGAGAAGTTGGGATTCAAGGAGCGGGGTAGGAGGGAGATGGACTCCCCGTGGACGAGGTGGACGTTCTACTGCATGGCGCGTGACACAAGCAGATAATAGAGCACAGATCGATGCTTCTTTACTCCGCAAGGACATCGAATGAAGATTCAGAATGGTCTCGGCCGTCGTCGACAGGAGAACGCACCATGATTGTTCAGGAAAGACTTTCACGAGGGACCGTCAGCAGGCTCCTTCGCCGCTCTCCGCTTTTCTGCCCATTCTCGCGCCCTCGCACGTCTCGCAGCCTTGAGGGCATCGTCAGATGCACTTGTGTCTGTCTCTTCCACAGTGGGGGTACCAGCGACTTCGTCCGATGGCTTCTCCGGCTTTTCGACCTCGTCCCCCGGGGCACCGCTACCGTCTTCGTCGTCCTCGTCGCTGTCTCCATATCCCGCGAGTCCGCCGATACCGGCCGCCGCTGACGATGACTGCTGTTTCTGAGCGGCGCGAGTCTTCTCCGCCTCAAGCTCGAGCCGGAGCTTTCCCTTGGTCAAGCGCCATGCACGCGACCAGCGTCCCCGTAGGAACGCAAAGCGCGGGTCAGCGCCGTGGTTTGCAAGAATGCGCATCTCGAGCTGCGCGGGGTTGGGCGAGGAGAGGACATGGGAGGCCGTGCGACGCATGAGCTCGAGCTGCGTCTCTTCCGGCTAATACACGCGAAAGTGGAAGGATTGGCCCATATGGACTTTGATTGGGAACGATGGAAGACGCACCTCTTCATCGCTCCCTCCCCAGTCCTCCCGAGGGTCCGCGGGGGTGGCGTCTTCGTCGTCGCCCTCGGCGCGGAGGGCTCTCAATCGGGCTTGCCGGTCCTCATCGATGACGCGCCGTCGTTTGTCTCGACGATAATCCTCGACTTCTTGGGGAGAGAAAAAGAACGTGTCTTCCGCGTCAGACGGTAGGTCGGACCAACCCCCAGGCGAGCTCGGCTCTGGAAACGGCACAGAGGATTGTCCAGCAGGGGGAACGATCTCGGGCAGCGCATCCAGGAGCAAACGAGCATCGTATCTAGTGGACAGGTCAGGCTTGTTTCCGAGGCGCTATGTCAGAAGGAAATGATAGACCGTACGATGCGTGTTCTCTCCAGACCGATCAGTAGACTCAAAGGGTAGAATGGATCGCGGACATCGCGGACATGCAAAAACGGAAGTCCTTGATGCAACGCCTACCTGTCAACCCACACCCCTTCTTCCTCCGTGCTATCCGCTGAGCCGTCCGCGTTTCCGAGAGTGAGGTGGTCGTCCGCCGTAGAGTTCGCGTATTTCGCACTTCCGCCGCCGCTCCATCTGATGAGGCCGTTTCCAACCTCCAGCACAACCCTTCCGCTTTTCTCGTAACGACGTACTTCCAGTGAACGCGCCGCAATTGAAGCCTGGGGTCCACGAACAAGGTCGGCTTCGTGCGCTTGGATGAATCGCGTAAGGTCCGGCTGGACGGGTTGTCGCGTCGTGTGGCTGCTGCGACCGGACTCATCCTCGAATTGACGATGTTTTCGCTTTCTGTACTTCGATGACATAACCGCAGTTCGTGCAAAGACTGGTATAAGGGGCGAGATGATCCAGTACCTCAGCGACGGCGTGTAAGTAGTGAGGTGGATGAGCGCAGGAATTGAGTTTGGGGTATCGGCAACGCCCGCGATCGTACGTACAGTATATGGGTATCGCAGTGAATCGTTCGCTCTTGCTTTCACTCCACTTGCACAGAGATGGCTCAGTCCACCTGGGGCTCTTCAGGTCATTAGTGTCAGTTGAGTATCCTCAAGCTACGCTTCACACGAATCATTAGCTCGAATATATTGACATGATGAAATCCCATCGGACTAGATCGAACGGCATGCCGTATGTAACACTCGATGAAACCATTGGTATAGTGGCTTCGGGTTGCATCTGAACCGCGTCACTCGAATCAGGCTCGCCCCGAAGTGTCCTCTCATGCTGCAAGGTATCACTATTAATGAGCGACTTGCACCAAAGTGTTGACGGTCCCTTACAAACAGCGCGCGGTGCTCATAACCAGCAATTCTCGACGTGACTGTCCCGTTTTTTGACTGAGGTTGGCCGTCAGGTGGAAACGGTCAAGTCCATGTTGATGCAACTCACCATGCTCGCTGCCATCTGGAACGACTTGATCACATTCGCCCGACTGACCCTCCGGTATTGGCGCTGCTCCGTTCATCGTCGCCAGTATTGCCACGATGACTAGGAAGTATAAGCTGAGACGGTAATGCATGGTGGATGTATGGGAGAAGGTGGGGCTGGTAACTTGTGCGTGTGTCGTTGCTCACGCCATTGCCCGTATATATCCCCGTCTTTTGGTAAGTCACACCATGGTCTCCGTCTACGTGATAGAAGCTCATGCACAGCTACTGCGGCGCGCCAGAACGAGGCGATCGATCTGTGCAAAGTCGGATGGCCTGTGTACCTTCCGCATATAAAGCCTCCTCTGTCGACTCATATACATCAGGCAAGGACGCATAACAGAAAGATGGCTGCGCCGGCACCGCGGGAACGACCATATGAACTACCAACGGGGGACCCTGCAAGGAAGCCACAAATCCTGCGCGCAGCAGCGCTTCCACTTTCCATCACGAAGGTATCTCGAGGACCTGCGCAGGAGGCCGCCGTGTGCTCCGTGAGATCCAAGGCCTCCTCGTATCCGGACAGTATGTGAACGGTGCGCAGCCTTCTCGGTGATGATTTCCAGGTGTGTGATCCTGACACTACACGACGTCACAGAAAACATCTGTATTGCCCCGAAGAACGTGTTCTGGTCTCGCGACCATCAAAGGCCCACGTTCACCTATGACTCTACAAGGGCATGATAGCATTTACTTACAATACTGATGACACATTGGCCGTCAATTGGGAGGCCAACGTCCCAAGGCTCGCGTACAAAAGATCGAAAATGGAGACGGAGAGTGTGTACGATGCGGTAAGCTGTATTCTGACTGCGCTACGCCGAGCGAGTACAGTACTGACGAGCGACTGGGGCATAAGCGGCGTTCAATTGTACCTGATGAACGAGTCTCCTCCATTCAAGGAGTTGCGACCACCGCCTTTGATGACAGGTAGCGAGACGTGCACTCAGGGCTCCAGTTCCACGCGTAATAGATGTTCAACGGCCACTCGGAGCATGCAGAATGAGTGTAAGATCATGTCATTATACTGGAAGGTCAGCTCGTGTCAGATCTCAGTGCATGTCCACCACCGCCGATCCCATATTGCTTGTTTTTGACATTGCGCGAAACGCTGTCGAACTGATCCAGGCTAGTACGTCTAGCCTTGGTAAACGTCCAAGGAGAGGCGTCTAGCGAAGACGCCGGCTGCGAAGCCCCGGGTTGACGTTGAAGGCTTCCCATCCTCGCTAACAGGCCCGGTACCTGCCTTGGCGCTGCTGCCGGTGGGCATATAACACGAGCCAGGGTAGTGTGGACCTCCAGTACTACGTACCACCATTACCACAGAAACGCCCGGCCAGACATGCGCTATATCCAAGCACTCGTGGACATGGTGATGCACGCGGTGGTGGCTACCCTCGTCGGTTCCGCGACGTTGCGGGCATGCGCACTTCCAGAAGGTGAAGGTGAGCAGCTCTTCGTTTCGCCGTACCAAGGCTTCGACGAAGACGGGGATGTCGATGCTGACCGCTCCTCGTGTCAGGTGAGGCGGTGAGCCCTCATGAGGAGCTCGGATGGCTGTGAGATGGGAGTACCTCACCCGGAATTTGTACGTGTCGCGCGCACTCTGCAGCTGCTTGGCATGACGAGTTCACGTACAGGCCGTCGCTGAAACCACCCAGGCACAGTGAGGAGGGCCTGGAGGAACGGTCCAGGAGTTAGATAAGTGGATGTGAGGCTAGCGCTTGACAGAAAGTGTGTATAATGAAGACGACCCAGCAATATTCCAACCTGCAGAGCGATGCTGCAGGACCTCCGGGGCGCCGGTGCGGCTCACATCTCTTCATCCCTATCATCCCAAGGCCAGTGAGCCAGTATCTCCTCCTGCTTCTCCGCCGATTTCGCCGCCGCCAATCGCTCTTCCTTGCATTCCTGCAAGAACGCCACGGCAGACTCGTAGTCCTCGTTCGCTACCCAGCCATCCTCTCCAACGCCGCCCATGCCTTGCGCCAAGTCGAAGAACCTCATCGCTCGGCTCATCCTCGTACTCAGCTCCTCCATCTCGCGCAGGTCCTTGTCGTCGAACTCGAGGGGACGCGGCACGTCTCTGCCTGTCAGCTCTCCCCACTTCTGCGAGCCTTGGATGAGCGCGTCCTTGAGATCGAACGATTCGCCCTCCCACGGGGCACCGGCCTGTGTGAAGAGACGAGTGCGGAGGTCGTGCAAGGGGTCCGTGAAAGCGGCGTAGTGGACCGGGTTGCATTCCCTGGTGCTGGTCACGTAATGGTAGTGAACAAGACGACGACGGTAGAGATCGTCATCTGCGTCGTCGGGGTCCTCCTGCAGCGGCGGTGGCGTCAAAGCATCCGAGACAGAGTCTCCGTAGTTCTGGAATCGATGCGGGACGCCGGCAAGGAGGAACATGGGCAGGATAGACGTGTGTTGCCAGTCGATGAGGCTGACGACTTTGCATTGGCCGGAGTCGGGCGACCTGGACACGAAGATATTGCCCAGGTTGAAGTCCGGATGGCGGAGGCAGAAACGATTGAGCGCGGGGTCTTCAGGGACGATTGCCGACGCGATGCTGAGGTATCGCCCCAGGAGCTCGACGTGGGTAGACGGCAGCTGTGGCTGGAATTTGTACGCAGGCCTCCGTTCGCGCCGTATGGGAAGAATGGGTCGTCCGAACTGCTTCAGGTAAGCAATCTCCTTGTGCGCTCCTGCCACGAGAGCTGCTTCGACGCTTTGGTACGGTCCTCGATCCACGTCGTCAAGCTCTGCCCTCCGCCCGTACCACAACGCCAGCGTGGTATCCGGGCCGACGCAGAAGCGCCTGTCTTCAAGCGGGACGCCCAGTCCAGGGGCTACCTTCTCGAGATCCTTGGTGAAGTAGAGGTTTCCGCCAGCGGGGAAAGGAAGTGCCATCATGCGAGATTCAAGTTGAGTGAGCTGGCGGACGACAGAGATGACTTCTTCGTCCTTCAGACCGGACCAAACCTCGCCGAGTTTGGAACCCTGGACATATTCCATGAGAATATACGGGGTTCCAGCGGCGTTGTTCTCGTCGGCTGAATACCCGAAAATCGCGGGAGCAGGGATCCCGCGGGACCGCAGGTACTCGATTGTAGCCACCTCGCTAGCGATTGCGAAGTACTTGGGTGCCGTCACTGGGTACGGGACGCGAGCGATCACCCGCTTTCCGTTCCGGAAAGAGACGGCGAATGTGCGGTTGAACGCGCCCTCAGCGAGCTTCGACAAGCTGACGACATCTGCAGGATTTTGGTCAATGGACTCGGCTGCGAGTCGACGCAGCCCATCGACGTTGAAGACGAGTTTCCGCTCCTTGTGGCGAAGTGCGTCGTTGTAGACCCAGCGTCCAGAAGTGTAGTTGAAGAGATTGTCCTCAGAAGGGTGCGTCGCCACGGCGGTGGACAGCTTGGCGCGTCGCGGTAGCGAACGGCGCGCTGAGGCGAAGGCTGGCAAGGAAGAAGTCAATGGTGGCAAATGGGGATCCAAAGCTTTGACATGGATAGATCCCAGCTCTTTCGCCCTTACAAAGCGTAACATGCGGCCAACGTGGTAGGAAAGCGAACCACCTCGGAGTCTGAACGAGGCTCAACAGCTTCGAGACGCTGGATTACGTAAATGCGCGTACACAAATGGGACCTATTGAACGATCCAGTACTAGTGCGGCGTGCCGTCCACTTAGACTACACTCACAGCCTACGACCACGAAATTGCCCCGCCCGTGATACGTATACAGTGGTACACGCTCAGGAGTCAGGACGCCGAATACTACAACCATGTTGGTACATAAAAAGCACCAATGCTATGCCCATGACTCTCCGCAACTCGAGCCAGTCAGCTGGCAGCACCGGCTACGGTGATGACATGAACATGTGAGTATCCATAATCCATCGGTACAAGTGTGAGTTATCCTGTTGCTAACTTACCAGCAGGTTGTAAGGTAGTAGTAAGGTCTAGAGTTCCGACAACACTCAAAGCCATACCAGCTCTTCGTGTGGCTTCACGGCCTCTTCTTCAGCGCCCATATCATAACATGAGCACAAAATCTATGGGGATAAGTTCAGGGACTAACCTTCCACCACAGCAGAAGCTGCTACTGGTTGCGAACGCACGCCCAGGAGAGCCGTGCCGAAGAAGACGGCAAATAGGATAGACTTTGCGGCGGAGTCGACGGAGAAGCGCATGATGCGTGCAATTCGAAGTTCGTAGCCGCAAGAAAGATTTGTGGACCTGGTTCCTTACGCCCTAGGAAACCTGCGCATATATAGGTAAACGAACTTTGGTGCTAGCAATGAAACAGGCAAGTAACGCTCCCGCGATACCACACTTCTAAATGATGTATCCCGACGGCCCTCCCAAGCTCACTGACTCGAACCAACCACACATTATCACCAGCACACGCGCCCTCGTCCACCGCATCGTAGAAACACCGGACCTCTCACCCCAACCAATACAGGCGGCCGCCGCTATTCTTAGCACACGTACAATACAAGGATGCGTACCCTGCGGTGTCCGCCCGCCCCGCCCGAGTCGACTGCGATCTTACATGCTCTCCATTGCAGCTCGCACCGCTCGCTGCGTCCGGAGGTGGAGGGAGTGCTCAGTGGGAAGGGATTCTATCTTTCTCCCCACCGTTCACTGCCACGATGCGCGATCTTCCAAGCTTGACGTCGGCTCAGGAGAGGCGTTGCGCTCTCTAAGGGCTCCGGGGGTATATGTACACACACGCTCACGGTATGCCCGTAAGCACGGCCTGTATGGTATAGTGCGTGTACGTACGCATTCTCAGGCCGTATAGCATCATGCGCCCGAGATCTATCATGTACCGTGCTGCGTGAAATCGGAAGACTCCGCTTTTTCTAGCCTATAGCCCGAGGATTCTTACCGAGTGTACCTACTAGCTGCTTCCATTTTGTTTCTCATGCACAAGGGACTCTGGCGTACTGGTCAGTAGCGCAGGAACCACCTACCCCAACAACGAAACTTGCGCATTCTGCGATGCGCAACGCGACACCCACGCACCATGCTTCCATAGTACCACGAACGAAAGTCTTTCCGTCCATCACAGGCACACGCAATAAATACCGCTTCAAGACGTACGTACTGGCACAAGCTCGACAAACGCGCGAGTCCGACCGACCCTCCGTGCTCCACCGCCGCTTTCGTCTTATACGCAGACAGGGCAGGCTCGAGGCTCACAGCTCCTTTTTGCTGGCGGCGGCCACCGCACCCTTGTAGCCCTCGAGCGCACGGAGGCGCTCCGTGAGCGTCGGGTGCGAGTGGTGGTACGCCGAGTACCTGTCCGCCGACACCGCGTTAGTTCCACGACTTCAAGAAAGAAAAAGAAAAAGGAGTGAGTGAGGAGGGGAGGAGGGAAAACGCACAGCCAGTCGACCCAGACGGTGGAGAGGTTCTCGACGTGGAGCGTGACGAGCGCGCGCGCGAGGCGGTCGCCCATGTCCGCCATCTTCTCGTCCCCGAGCTTGCGCTGCAGCTCGCACGCGAACTGGTCCGCCTGGTACTCGAACTTGCGGCTCACGGCGTTCATCGTGATGCTCACCACCGCCTCGAGCGGCGCCAGCAGCATCTAATTCGGTCAAAATTGCTCGTCAGTATGCTGCGATGGGGATGTATACGGGGAGAGCGGGGTAGAGTGGGACAGGGCGCGGCGGGACGGGACGGACCTGGTAGAGGAGGAACGCGACGATGGTCGGGGGCTTCGCGGCGACCGCGGGCGGGAAGTCGAACGCGCGCAGGAGAGGGGGTGCGTGCAGGAACGCGGGGAAGAGCGCGAGGATCGTGAAGATGTGCACCTGCGACAGCAGCAACAGCTGGGTCGGGTGCATGTAGTACCAGTGCCCAAGCTCGTGCGCTACAGAAGATTCAAGTCAGCGTTAAGTGAGGGAATGAGTAGAGGTGACGCATATACCCAGGACAGCCTCGACTTCCTCGGGCTTGCTCTGTTTGATGAGCGTGTCAAAGATGACAATGTGCTTGTGCTAACACAAACTCGCGCGTCAGATAAAGACGGCGCATATATGCGGGCAGGAACTAACACCAGGAAGACCGAAGAAGTAGGCATTGCTGTGCGAGCTGCGCTTCGAGCCATCAATCTCGTACAAGTGCTTGAGCGGGAACTTGAGCTTCGCGGCAAGCTCCTCGATGCGAGACCGGAGTTCGCCCGCGGGGAGCGGGGAGAGCTTGTTGAACAGCGGCTGGATGACCGTAGGGTAGAGCACGACCATCGACAGCTGGAAGATCAACCTAGGCTGCGTGATAAGTCGTGCGGCATGTATGCGCTACGAGGCAATGAACGCACAGGAACGCCATGAGCCATGGGACGAAGCGGTTGCCCGCCCACTTGAATACGGACAGGAAACCGGCCAAGAAGGGAGCACCAATGGCGAACCCGACGACCCAGCTCTTAATGAGGTCGGTGATAAACAGCTTGACAGTCATCTTGTTGAACCCGTGCTTCTCCTCGAGGACGAAGGTTTGGTACCACGACACAGGGAGGGAGGGCAAGCTGGAGACGAAGAAGAGCGTAAAAGCAAAAGCGATGGATTGCAGGATCTACACGACACGAACGCTTGATTAGACTACAGATGTACGTCGGAACGCGAGTCCATACCTCATACTCCGGCCCGTAGCCGAGGAGTGCAATGAGCTTGCCCCCGGTTTGCCAAGACCACGCCATGAGACCATATTGCAGGAAGAGGGAGTCGACGACTTGTTTGTAGAGGCCTGAGATGAGAGAGAAGCGCGCCTTGTCCCGCCCATATGCTTGGGACTTCTTGAACGTCTCCGGCTTAAAGTGATCGGCGAGGACCGGCGGGGGCTCCGTTTTCGAATAGAGCGGGAACTGACGCAGCCTAAGCAGGTTTCCAAGCCGGTGAGCATATGCTGACGCGCAAACGAGAAGGAAACGCACAGCAGGTAAGATTCGAAGAGACACACGCTCCATGAGCAGACCTGGAGGTAGAGCTTCCAGTCGACCGCGTCCGTTGCGACCCATGCCAGACGAGCCTGTACCGCGTCCAGCCCAGAGTTGAGGAGGCCTAAGAATGACATATTGCCGGCGGGATTTTCAGAGCATGCAAGACGAGAGCAAGACGTGGACGCGGGCGGCGACGTGGAACCGCGTCTGCTCGCTCCTACGCGCGCGGAGCGCTGGGCGCGTCCCTCGCTGGCATACGCGGATGCCCGGCCCGATGCGCACGCCGTCAATGTATCATTGTATGGAGCGGACCGCCGAGTTGCAAGTTGCAGCAGGCCCCCGTTCATCCCCGTGCACGCAAAGTGTTCTCCAACTTGGCCATCGACTTTCGTAATTGCGCTGCTGCCCAGTCTGATAGTCGCTGCCTCCTTGAATTCTCAGCTCCTCACATAACTGGATGCTCGGGCTCACCTTATCTTCTGGTCCTTTGTCGTCGGGACAGGTACTCAGCAGGCCAGCTACGTTCCGCAGGAGGAAGCGTATTAGTATCTGCGTGAAGATGGGAGTAGGGAGCGGCTTTTATTGAGTGGACTCAGCACTGGGAGCTTATCCTGAGGCGCACTGCTGAGAGGCATTGACGGTGAACAACGAACAGCTGCTGTACATGATCTTGGGCGCGATTTTCTGGTCAGTGCTGGACGCTCGAGTAATAACGCTGACGGGCATACCCATCCGATGGAGACTCAGCCCTACTGTATGTCTCTGCGCCGGGGAAGCTTCTGACCTGGCGACTGGCTTCTTGATGATGGCACCCGCCAACCCCTGATAAGAGGCGTCGTACCTCACGGTTTCCCTACTCTCCGGCCCCTGCTTCTGTGCTACTCTTTGGATACTCTGGTGCACTGCTGCTATATCTCGAAATGGCACCCTCTGGCATCACCTTTGAGTTTGTGGAGAACCCGACAGGTACGTCGAAGCCCTCTCCGCTAGTCCACCCTGCGACAGACCGCGCCATCCGTAGAGACCATCGCGGAAGAAGCCACGCAGGTCTTCGCCGGGCTCATGGTCGAAGGTAATTGCACGTAGTCATACCGTGAATTGCCATCTCAACGGTCCCTGAAATGGCAGACCCCGCTGCGATTGCGCTCGTTGGCGGGGATATGAGCCTCCTTCCCTCCCTTGGGGGTGTTATGATTCGTGCCCTCGCACTCACTCCCGGGACGTCGCATCTGTTCACCGCTAGGGACGAGAGTGGCGCGCTCGTTGGCTACACGCTCTTCTCCCTCCCTGGGCAGCTCATCCTCTCGACGTCAGTATAATGACGTGGTACTAGACCTTTGGTCTCGCATGCTGATTGTGCGGCCAACCGCAGTCCGGAACAGCAGAAACACGGCCTGTTTGAGTTCATGGGCAAGCTCTCGCCCGAAGGGCAGAAATACTACCCGGAAGTGGTCAGTCACGCTCTCCCTATATCCATTCGTTTTCACACTTTGAGTTCGCGCACCTACGTCGATCCTCCGCCCAGATGGCGAAGGAGGTCCCGAAGGCGAATGACGAGGCCCTCGGCATCGAGGGCGCCGAGCGCAATACGTACTGGTGCAACTTCGCGATGGTCCGCGCGGACTACCAGGGCAAGGGCGTCGCGCGCGCGCTCTTCGAGCTCGCCACCAAAGAGGTGAGTAGGCCGTCCGTGCCCTTCCTCACTTCGCGTGGCACGGCTGACCATGGGGTGCGAACGCGGCCGAGCAGGCCGCAAAAACGGGGGAGACGATGGCGCTGACGACGACCAACATCCGGAACGTAAGTCCGGTCTGTCATCCGTGCTTCATCCTGGTGCAATTGTACTCGCGCGTGGGCCTGGCGTGTTCTTCCTTGTGACCTGGTGAGTTTCGCGCGGACTGACGAACGCTGCGCTTCCCGCTTCAGGTTCCCATCTACGAGAAGCTCGGGTTCACGCTGTGCGGGCACAAGGTCATGCCCTCGCCCTGGGTCGACTGGCCGCTCTGGTTCTTCAAGAAAGAGACGAAGCCTGCGCCGGCTGCCAGCGCGGGCGCGTAGGTCGCTTTTCTACTTCTACATGCTGTATTGTATGTACTATTGGTTGTATGCCGTGGGAAGGGTGGGAAGGGTTTATCATCATGCTGTAAGGGTGCCGGTCTCGTTGTTGAACGTGTGATCATGCGTGTACGTATAGCTTGAGGATCGATGTCCCATGTATCTGATCTCCTCGGGGCGTCTGTGACTCACGCCGCGTACATGTCTCCGTACTTGAGGCGATTATTGTTACGCTCGCGAGGTTGCACTTGGACTACCTCTTTCAGGCTCCCCGTTCTCCTTTAGACACCATGCCGCCTGCGGGGATTACCTTCGAACTCGCGGGAAACCCTACAGGTAAGTCGATTATTATGTCCTCCCTCCGACACAGCTCACGTTTAACCTCCCACAGAGGCCCTAGTAGAAGAGGCAGCCCAGCTCTTTGCCGATCTCATGGCAGAATGTAATCCTGCATCCCTTTTTTGCAGAAGCATTAATCAACCCGGTCCCCTCCCTTTACAATCTCAGCCCCTTCTGCGATCGCGCTCGCCGGCGGCGACGCGAGCCTCGTCCCGCTCCTGGGGCGGGAGATGATCCGCGGCCTCGTATTCGCTCCAGGGACGTCGCACATGTTCGTGGCGAAGGACGAGAATGGCGCGCTTGTTGGGTACGCGCTGTTCTCCCTGCCTGCGAAGCTCGTTCCAACGGCGTGAGTACAATGTACTGTATGATCAGACGCCGCACGTTTGAAAACGTGTACTGATTCTGCTACATCACTTTCTCCAGGCTGGGGAGTGAACGGCAGGATCTCAGTATGTCCGAGTTCACGCGCAGGCTCTCGCCCGAGGGGCAGAAGTACTTCTCCGACGTCGTCAGTTTCTTTCCTCCTTTTCTCGGCACACTGGACTATAATGGCGTTGCGCCCGAAACTATAGATGTCCAAGGAGATCCCCAAGGCGAACTTCGAAGCATTCGGAGTCGAGGGCGCCGAGCGCGACATGTATTGGTGCCATTTCGCCATGGTGCAGGCGGAGTACCAGGGCAAGGGCATCATGCGGGCCTTGTTTGACCTCGCGACTGCAGAGGTGCGCTCTCGATTCGAGCTCTTCCATATAGATGGTCGGAGAATTGATTTTGATTCACGTTCGAACATGTGCAGGCGGGAAAGACAGGGACTACGATGGCGCTGTCGACGACCAAGTCCCGCAATGTGAGTCTCGCCCATCCCTTACTCTTAACTTCCTACAACGCTAGCAGCCACTGAGTCGTGCGCGTCCCTTTGTGACAGATCGCTATATATGAGAAGCTTGGTTTCACGTTATGCGGATACAAGGACATGTCCTCGCCGTGGATCGACTGGTCCACATGGATTCTCAAGAAGGAGATGGCCTCACCGGATAGTCCGAATGTGGCTGTGTAGACCTCCCTGGGCCTGCCTCCGAAGATAGTAACAGGATTCTTCGAAGCGGGTTTTGCCAGTTTCCAACAATAAATCCGAATGGATGGTGGGCTATGGTGGGCCGACCATCGTCCCCGAGCTTCATCGCAGCTGAAAAAATATCCTAGAAAGTCTCACACACCCGGCTCTCCGCCCCAGCGGGTTCGCGCGCTCACACGTTCACTCCGGCGTTGTATCTACCTTTACATTGTCCGCCATCAATCAGAGAAGACACCGTTCAGTACGCGGACGGATACGTACGTCAATCATGGAACCGCGCTCAGACCTCAGCAGACCGCAACATTTCGTCTGCGACTTGTCCGCTGCCACCTTCACTTCAGACCGTGAACACTGATCATGGAAGACGCTGTACGTTTAACGTCCCGTTGCGTGGCCTTCATCAAGCCGCCGGAGTGGAGGCGGTGTCCGTCGGATCTGTCCAGGTCATCAGCGGCTTCGTGGCGGGCGCTGCATCGCTCGGAGTCGTTATCGCACTTCCCATTCTTACTCCTTGCACGGCATCCATGACATTCATCGGACGGTCTGCGTGGTACACTGCACAGTACCCTCCTGGGTATGCGGACGTTCTCCACTTGGATACCTGCGGCGATGCGGAGAGGCTGTAACAGCCACGACTGTCACTTACGCCGGCGGGCTGTGTGTCCGCGCTCCAGGCTGCGCAAGCGCTACCCCGCGTTCTTTCGCACCAGAAGCATGATCCTCCGAAGGACAGGGCCGCCCGCGCGCGGTGGTTATTGAAGCGATGTCGGGCGAGAAGAAGCTGGCCGCTTCCAGGTGGCGGATGGCGACCCGGCTCACCTTCATTGTAATCTCCCGCGTTTCGTCAACCATTTCGGACGCGACAGAAAGGTTGGAGGGTTACGGAGGGACAGGTCGTTGCTGGGAGTCCATGCTATAGCCATGTTTATCAAGGGGCTCTGCAGGGCGCAGCCAGCTACCGTAGCTGTGATATACGGATATTGACTCGGAGTTACATTGCCTCACCATCCCAGTGTCATACCTCTCGGAGCCGGCAGACAGAACGAACATCATCAGAAACCAAGTAACAAACCTCTCTCTTTCTACTACCATGGCTCACCGTGAAGCCGAGTATGAAGTGCTCCTATCGGGACACGACTCTCTGGACGTCGACCGCCCGGAAGAGCACTCTCAGTCCCTGCAGACAGGTATGTGTATTTCGTCTTGACATCTGTGTGTCCACTGACCCCTTTTGCTCTTCCTAGGTTCACGATCAATATCCGAGAAGTCATGGCGCCATAACAAAGATACCCCCACCTCCTCAGTTTCCCGACTAGCACTGTGGCTAGGAGCTCTCGTCCTCCTCGTCGGCCTCACAGACCTCGCCGCGCTCGCCTACACCGCTCACCTTGCCGCGACCGTCTTCGCGCCCAAAGACTTCGCCGCGCGGCTCGAGTACGCGTCTCCGTACATCGGCCTGAAGGAGCTGTACGAGTCCGGGAGGGTCAACGCGTCTGCTATCGAGCCAATAACGATCCGCCCGCGCGTGTCCGCACAAGTGTTCGTGGACGAGCCGGACCGCTTCGCGCCCCGCGGCGAGCACGACTACTGGCACGAGCAGTACGGAACGCTCTCCCCGAATGAGAGACGGCTTCGCGTCTCGCCCGAGGTGCGTACTCAAGCCCTCTCCATCCGCCGCTCGTTGTGGCCGGCTAGCACTAGTGTTGACAGTATACGCAGGTGCACACCATCCTCCAATTCCGCGCGATCGACTTCGGGATGGAAGACTGCCGGCTCGTCATCACCCTCCCAGCACTCAACGCCCCACTCGAGCGCGGTGCGTCCCTATCGCTCACCCCCGGTTCGCGCCTCGACGTGTTCCGCCTGGACGCCCCGCGCCCGGTCGACGTCCAGACGCTTTCCTATCGCACGCGCCCGCCGCCACTCGCAGTGGGGGCGAAGCTCGCGACGGTGGTGGTGGACGGGAAGGGCGGGGATGTGGAGGTGACGCGGTTTGCGTGTCCGTGGAGCTCGTTGCATGTGTTTGAGGTGGCGTGTGCGGAAGGGACGGAGTGTGCGTTGGACGTGTGGTCGAGCCAGAATACGACGTATGGTGAGTGGACTTTGCGGTCGTGGGTTGTCTGGCCAGAGACTGACATGTTCGCGACAGGCATCAACTTGGTGCAGCATCAGACCGTGTAGGGTCGCACTTGGTGTCATCGCTTATTGTACGATTGTGTTGAATGGTTGGCTGGATAGTTGCGCGGGAAGCGTTGATATCGCTATGTATTCGTTCAAGCTGAGAGTAACCGTTCGTGATACATTACTGAAGGTACAGCTGGCCGATACATGCACAAGATTTCGTCCACAGTTCGTTCATACACTCGTCAACACCGAACAGATACCATAAGCAATGCGTAACAAGGCCGTCAAGAACCATTTTCGTCGCCCGGTCGTCCGGTCATCATCGTCCTCCCCTTGTCAACGTCCATATCGTACAACTCACCCCCTCCAAACGCGCCAGTGAAGGCCATATCGAGAGGCGTCACACCATCGAGCCGAGAGACTTGCGGTCCATTGTCGAAGTGGCGCCTTCCTCCTGCACAGCCGTCGCCGTCGCTGTCGTGGTCGTCGCGCCCTCCGCATGCCCGCGTGTCTCAGATCCGAGCGCGGAGACGGACTGTGCCGTCCGGTCCTTTGTCCACGCCTTACCCGTCACGACGCGCAACACGATGAGCTGCGGCGAGATGCACTGCGTCCAGTTCTTGTTAGTCTTGTGCCTCCCTCCCACGCAAGAGGCGAACGCACCGTGAACATGCCATAGAACGCGCCAAAGAGGATCGAGCTGTCGCTCTGGAGCCCGTACGCGACGAGGAACGCGAAGCCCGCGAGCGAGTACGGCAGCGCGCTCTCGACGACGATGGGCAGCGTGCCGGTGTACCTGCGCACCGCCGCGCTCGGGGCGGCGTCGAGCGCGCGCCCGAGGTACGCGAGGCGCGCGCAGATCACGCCCGTCGCGAGCACGTTGAGCGCGATCGTGCTCGTGTAGTACGCCACGCCGAGCTGCGCGGCCGTCCCGACGAAGAAGTTTGCGTTGGGCTTCCCGGAGGCGTACAGCTCGATGATGCCTAGGGCTACGAGGCAAACGGGGAGCGAGTTAGTGCGGTGCAGCTGCAGGATGTGGGCGGCGACGGCGGCGTACCGATGGTGGCGACGTAGAGGAAGCACGGAAAGGCGATGACGCGGTAACTCGTCCAGACGACGTACATCCGATAGATCTGCCAGGGATGGTTCCGCAGTCAGCTCCGACCACACGGGTGGCGCGAAAGGCAGCCACATTCAAACGGTTGTTGTGACTAACGAGGAGAGCGTCGCTGAACATGTTCAGGACGACGGACGCGGTCGTGCCCATAGTCTGGTACCAGATGTTCGCGTTCGCGCCAAGGAACGCGGCCGGGCCGCCGGGGTCGGACCCGTGCACAATCCACATCTCCTCCCCGAAGACGGCCTCGGTGGACATGTAGATGGTAATGAGGACGAGGAGCGCGGTGCTGAACGCGAGGTAGAACTTGTCCGTCCGCGTCCAGTGCTTTCGGTGATTGAACAGCGCGTTCATGGTCATCCCGTAGAGGACGAGCTCCACGCCTGTCAAAGCAGTAGATAACCGTGAGTATGTAGTCCCTCGTGTGTCATCGGAGTACGAGTAGAGGTGCGAGAGATACGTACCATAGAGAATCGCATTGAAGTTAATGGCGAGGTAGTACGCGTTCTGGAAGAGGGACGACATGTTCAAGCGCGAGATGAAGGGAGGTACGGCGGTACACTAGCGAAGCACCGATGACCAACTGCAATAACTACCACTATATAACAAGACGGCCGGGCGCGTCGATCAATAATGGCTAGCACTGGCGGTTCGAAGGATACATGCCTGATGGAAATGCCTCAATGCGTCGCCTCCGGCCGATCCGACGTGTCTTGGCCGCTCAACTGGAATGATCAGTCGTTGGGGCTGTCGTTGTTGCACAGTTAAGGCGTTCAAGCGACTGTTGACAACGATCCTGACGTTGTCAGCGAAGAGCGCGAGTGAGCGGGGAGCTCAAGCGACATACCGAGGCGTCAGATGGCGAGGCGTGAACGGGGGAGGCGTGCCGGAGGGTCTCATGATATACACAGGCTCGGACGCTTAAAGGGCGGCACGAGCAGATCGCAAACCTCCGCCGACAAGCCCAGTGCATCCGTGCGAGCCCGACCAGCATCTGAGTCGGGATGCTGGAATAACATCTTCTATCATGTTCATCAGGGAGTGATTATGGTACCATCCGTGACGCTGCGATGTCTGCATTTGGAGAAAAGAGGCATGACAAAGGCTGGTGAGCTTTCACCGGTTCTACAGTTGAGGTCGAACTTCACCGGCCTCCCCGCATGCATTCAGCACTATTGGTACCTGTCGGCATAACTTACTTTATCTCGCTTAGGGTGCGTTCGTCGCGTGGGAGAGGGGGCTAGATGGGCAGGCACATGGACGACTGAGATCACCGCCCGAAGACACAAGGTTCATGATTTCCTTTCCCGCCCCGGCTACACGCTGTTTCTCATCTGTCAGTCCCAAAATTGACTATGAATATGAGCTAGTCGGATTACTATGACGCTTGGTGCCTCCGATCGTAGCTGGAAGACGAGACAGACTGCTTGTCGAAGGTGGGGCTAGCTGGTTCTCGCACTGCAGTGGTATACGGGATGATTGAGTACTTGTAGACTTGGAGTGGCTCTCGCTTACCCCAATTTCACATACCGCAGGTCGTCGATGACAATGCGACTGAGTTTCTCATGCATGAGTTGTATGGTGGAATTTGCCCCCAAGTCCACCCGCACTCACGCCGGCATTGACGGATCTCAGATCGTCACAGGTACCGGGCGTGACCTCTGTCACGGGCGTCGCGGAAGTAATTTCGGTGCCTATTCTCGGTCGGATTTCTCTCCGACCATCAACCGCGTCGTAGTCGAAACGTACAGATGGACAGCAGGTGGCTGTATTCGCCACTCGCACAGTAAGGAAATAGACCGCGGGCATGTCAACGACACCCACCATTGAACGCTTCGAACCACACCGAGCATGATATCCCGCCCGCTCGCGCTTGGTCTCCTCGTCGCCCTCGGGATCGCGAACCTGCTCCTGGACTACTCTTTCGTGCAGTACGCAAGAACGTTGTTTAGCAAGAGGCCGCCGCCTCTCTCCCACTACAGTGAGTTAACAATGTGCATTTCCGTCCGCACCCCTCTTACGTGTGTGTAGCTTGGATCGAGGATGACGTCCCCGAGCGCATGCCCCTGGTAAACGCGCGGCCCAATGTCCTCATGTCCATCGAGGAGAGCGTGCGGTATGGTGTGCACGCCCCGGAGTCGTACCACGAATGGCTCTGGACGTCGACGGTCGACGACGGCGGGAACGTCCACCTCGGCCCCAACCACCGCTTCTTCGTCACCGCGCTCACCCACCAGCAGCACTGCCTTCGCAGCCTCCGCACTGCGCTCGACGCCGACGGTATCCCCGAGGGAGTCGCACTCCATCATTCCGAGCATTGCCTCAGCCTCCTTCGCGAACAGACGCTGTGCGCCGCCGACTTCTCGCTCGAGCCTGGGGACGCGTTCGCAAGGAACTTCACGGCGGAACCAGTGTTGATGGAGAGGGAGTGCATGGACGTGGAGGCGTTCTACGACACGCAGTGGACTCGATGGAACGACTGGTTGAGCTTCAAGGCGCAAGCGCCCGCGTAGCCTTCCCACTTCTATTGCTCAGCCAAAAGATAGCATCTGAAGTCATATGTGTCGCATTATCCGTGTGGGTGTTTACGCATGAATGATGATTCATCCCGTCACGAAATATTGAATATTGTGTATGCCCATGCTGGCGGAACATCACTGGTATGTGCAATGCTGCGTGTCTAGCCTACCACCCCCCCCCTGGACCCCCCTCATAGTCCCCTGCGTCTCCTGCGTCCATAAGTTTCTTGTGCTCACTGTCATGCACCCAAGAGACGGCGTGCCACGCAGCGTCCGTTATACTTCGGAAGCCGCCTAGTGGATAGCCTCCCTCCTTATCCTAGTTGTCTATCTACTCACCATCTAGAGGTGTACGTCCTCTATTCCGTTTCGCCACAAACCACCTACCTTATTGTGGTTCCCCATACCCACTCACATGTCTACATCGTGTAATATCAATATAATTGGCATTCAAGCCAATCGCCGGTATATATCGGACTGATATTGATGTAACCACGGTTGTACATGACAACAATTCTACCAAAGACCCGGTGATGGGGAGTCCGCGCCGCTGAGCGGGCACGGCGCGAACGCACATCGCGTCGCGTCGGCCTTCCCAGTACGCGCGGGCTCCGTCAGTGTTTCCTTTCGTTTTCCTTGCTCATTTTCTTACATTTTACATTCTGTTTCTCGCAGCCTATTCGCTGACGGCTTAGCTGCTCCACCGCCGCCTCAGTCAGCCCGCGCGTCGCCCGCTCTGGGCGCGCGGATGCAACGTTTATGGTAGTCCCGCCGCGCCCCAGGTCACATGACCGCGTCCTCGCCCGCCGCCTCTCCCTTACTGCCGCCCTCTCTACTGTACACCCGCCGTTTTCACGATCGCGAGCCTCGCAGGTAGCAGTTTTCGACCGGGCCTCTAGCTCCCGGGCCTCGGTATATAGTCTTGTACTCCGCGCCCCACAAATACAGCTCCGCGCACCCCCGCTCAGAACGCGTTCGACTTCGTGCCTCAAGTCCCGCAAACCGCGCGTAAGCTCACTTCTCGCCTCTCGTCATCGTCGCCATCGTCTTCGTCTCTCTCTTGCTCGCTCGCGCTCTCCCTCGTCGCCACAGCCCGTGCGCTGCCACTGCTTTCCATTCACTCTATCTAGGTTACATTGTGTGGTCTAGGTCTCTTCCCTCCTCCTCCTCACGACTAGCCGACGCTCTCGCCTCGCCTACTGTCCTGGACAAGGCGGCCACTCAGGACAATCATCACCGGCTGGCCATAGTACTGGACTATGTACTTGGATGTGCAATGGCTTGGTCGCTTGGAGATCTCCCGTCTAGAGTACAATATTGACGGAACGGACTGGGTTGCCATGCATATACGCACTCACTCGACTAAGGAATAAGCCAGCTCCCGCCATATATCCATGATACCACCAATTCACTAGGCGGTACAATGCATACGGCGGACGAGGGGGTCGGTTGGCCGTACTGCTGCCGAAGAGAGTAGGAGCCCGTGCAGGTCCTGGAGAAGGGGGGGGGTCAGCCAGATTATGGATTGAACGCTTCGCTCGGTATGCACAGGCAGCACAACTCGAACGACAGTCAGGTAAAGATCGACAGCAGGGAAAGTTACTGGTACACGACGATGCGAAAGCAGCAGAAGGGGAAAGGACAGGACGAGCGCGATGGAGCTCGCAGCACAACAAAAAGCAGCAGTCGATATACCGGCCTCGACATCAAACCCACACAACTAGTCTTAACTAATTCCAATAAAGCTTTAAGGTGCGGTGCGAGAGCGACACGCAGTCCTTAGACCTCGTCATACCCGGAGTCGGGCGACGAAATGTCGGACTTGGCCACACTCTTGAGCGCGATGGCCGTCCCGTCCGAGCTCGCGTGCGTGCGCGTGATGCGCACCGCCGCGGTCTTGCTGTTCGCCGTCGCCGTCGCCGTGGTCGCGTTGGTCGCGAAACGCGCGCTGACGACGCTCGAGCCCGCCTCGAGCGTCCAGCCGCGGCCCATGAGCACGCGCAGGATGATCATCTGCGGGGACACGCACTGTATATTGAAGTATTCGTCAGAGCTTGAACAAATCGAGAGAAACGAAAGAGGGGAGGGGCCCAAGTACATACGGTGAACATGACGTAGACGGACAGGAAGAAGATCGAGTACTGGCTGTCCATGCCCAGCGTGACGACGTACGCGATCCCGAAGAGCGTGTACGGGAGCATGGACTCGACGATGAGCGCCGCCGCGCCGGTGTACGTGCGCGAGACCTCCCGGCCGAGCGTGGCCTCCATCCGGTGCGCGAGGTAGAGGATCCGGCCGCAGATGAACACCGTGCACGTCACGTTCAGGCCGATGACGACGGACGAGTACGAGAGCGCGATCTGCGCGGCCGCGCCGACGAAGAAGTTCGCGTTCGGGCTGCCGGAGGCGTAGCAGGTGAGAATGCCGAGGGCTGTGAACCGGGTGAGTCAATAGACGGAGAGAAAGGGGTAGAAGAGTGGGATATACCTGCGGTGGCGAGGTACAGGATACTTGGGAATATGGCCACGCGCCAGTCGCTCCATACGACGTAGGTACGGTAGATCTGTACCACGAACATAGGTCAGCCCGAAACTCTACTCAAGACCATCAAAGGACGCGCTCACCAGAAGACCGTCGCTCATGAGATTGAGCACGACGGACGCGGCGCTGCCCAGGGTCTGGTACCAAACCGCGGCGTTGTCAGCCAGGTACTGCGCAGAGCCCCCGGGGTAGTCTGCGTGCACGATCCACATCTCCTCGCCGAACACCGACTGCACGGCGACGTAGATGGTGATCATGAGCAGCAGCCCGGTGCTCAAAAAGAGGAAGAGCCGGTCGCTCCGCTTGCTCTCCTCGCGCCGGCGACCTTGCAGGATGAGCCCGACGCTCGCGAAGTACAGCACGAGCTCAACACCTGCGTTGTACGTGCACCATCGCCTGTATCAGCGCAGTCCGGGGCAGGGCAACGAGGCGGTCCGCGACACAACCGCAGGGGTGAGATGGGGACGCACCGTAGAGGATGGTGTTGAAGTTGTTCCCGATGTAGTACGCGTTTTGGAAGATGGCGTTCGGGTCGGACATGGCGACGGTCAGACTGGCGGCGGCAACACCTTGAATGAACGGCGACCTTATCCTCGAGGCCGGGAGTAGGTGCGTGGGCCCCTGCGAGAAGTTCGGCGCGCGGTATATCAATCGTATTGTACGCCGCTCGCGTCAATGCTCACTCTTCCCGCGTGGGGCAAGGTCGATGTGCCTCGGGCAGCTTCCCCCGAGCTCGCTCGGGGTAGAGGAGGAGGGGATCTAATCCCGGCGCGGCTTGGGGTCGACCTGACGTTCTGATGGTCAAAATCAAGCCTTAGATGCGCCAGGCGCTGATGAAGATGTCCATGTATGGGCCGGGTTCGTGACAGCGAAAGCGGGTCCTATAGCATACTCGACAGACATGAGAACGAAGCCTGCAACGAGATCGGTGATTCGGATGGGGCAGCACTGAAGTCGGGAGTTATAGGTCCCACAGAGGGCTGGAGGCGTCAGCCAACTGAGCGCACAAATGCTTCTGCTCTGACGTTTCTCGGCGCAGTCCGACAGATACGCATGGCGTGAGCAGGAGGTGACATGTGCTGACAGCTCCATCCACACTCCCATGAGATTATGAGTTGAACGGGCTGCTGTGGCGGCAGGACGCTATAACTCTGTCAGCGTCGGGAATATCTGAAGATTGAGATCGATGCCGGAGAGCGGCCTCCAAGACCCACCAGTAGGACCCGAGATTCCCTGGAGTTTGTTCAGGAGTACTCACCCATCACACTTGTCGTCTGGATACCCCCAGCACCGAAAGTGTCCTCATATATGTTGCCGTATAGTTGACATCTGCGCCATGCGAATTGGATCATGGGCCTTGAACCTGACATACAACTGAGCATCATGGGTATACAATCAACAGTGAGCGAGTGGCGCTGTGTATCCTAGCGGTACTGCGTCGTTAGGCGCCGCATTCGAGAGACAAGGGTGAAAGCACTCACGGGCGGGCCTATGACCGCGATGAGGTCGCATTCTGCTGTCGCGCTATCCACTCCGCATGATCCCGTTGGTTCTCCCCCACCTTGTCATAGATCACCCTCCAGTCCTTGCACCTCCTGATAGCGTGTGGATGAACCGCGCGGACCTTGTGCGGGTACTGGTATGGATCGAGCTGCAGGTCCCCGCGGCACAAGAGCATTTGACGGAGGTAGTTCATGCAGTGTCGCGTCGGCTGCTCAGAGCGCTCGCTCTTCGGCCGGTTCAATTGGTCGCGTACGACGTCGAGACAGCGGAGTTGGTGCATCATGGAGACGGTGTACGGGTCTCGATCGGGGCCGAGATGAATGACCCCGCCTCCGGGGTGCAGAGGAGCCCATTGTTGAGCGGAGTCCAAGCGGTATCGAGTCCAGCTGTCGATCTCCAAGAGCACCTCCTGCCTATCTATACTCCAGAGAGCTATGTCCCGGTGAGTCAGTATATGGAATGCATTGTACAAGCGACGCTTACGATGATTGCTCTCGCTCTTCCGCTGCTCTGCGCGGTTTATCGTGGCTCTCGCGATAAGCTTGAAGGCGAGATTGGCAGCCAGTAGAATGAGGGTTGCAGCGATGAAAGTATTCTCCAGAATACGCTTGACGAACATGAGGGACGAGGACCGAAGTAGACTGGTTAGAGAGCGATCGTCAGTGTTATGCGGGAGGCATCCGCGGGCGGCCGTCCGGGGGCCCTAGTCATTGTAAGCGCAGGAAGCGAAGACGCCGCCAGAGGCAGTCCCGGCATCGACCTGTGCGTGCGATAACTGCGCCGTCCCTCCCCTGGCAATGTCCCACGGCGCGGCATAACTGACAAGGGCAGTGCCAGACCAGATGCGTGCTGCTGCATTGTCATCAGCTGGCGAACTCCGATGGCGTAGGGAAGATGATGAGCGCAAAGAGCGGCAAAGACGCGGAGCTGTGCCGGCGGCGCCCTTCCACCACGGTAGCGGGGATCCGGGTCCCGAATGAACAGGCGGCAAGCCGAGCCGCGCTTCATATTTGGACGTCTTTGGTACATCATCACGAAGGTGTTGTTGATCCCGGATGGCTATCCCACTGCTTGTGGGGCATCTCAATTGCTAGTGATCGACCGTGCTCACGATGCCGGACAAATGTGAGGTGCTTGCAGTGGTGGCTTTGTGGGGGGTGTTTCGTCGACGATGCCACAAGGCAGCCGGAAAACGATGGAAGTGCAGCATGCTACTGTGCCTCGCGAGGTTTGGGTGTGCGAAGAGGTATATACAATTCATGGAGAACTACCAGTGTCATGGCTTTGAAAGAGGATGATTGCTGTTTCTGTCTGACTCACAGTTAGGCCAACCTCGATTGCGACACTTGCGAGGAGTCACCCGAGTGATGACAGTGATAACCTTCAGTAGCCGTACATCCTGCAGGCATGGACTGATAACTCAGTGCTGGCATGAGAACAGGGCTTACATACATGTCGCTTGTTGTCTCCCCAACACGTGCCCGCACCCCTTTGAACGCGGTTACTGCACGCAGTCAAGGGTCATGCTATGGCTGGAAACCCGTGAGTTAGATCCTTCTACGAGGTGCGCTCGCGACGCATCACTGCGACGAGAAGCACCGCTCACGAACAGGTAGGCTCACCTCTGCCAGTGTTTGAGATCGATATATCACAGGTTTTTTGTGCGCGTGTGAAGTTAATCCCTCAAAGCAATAGGTTCCACGAGATCTACGAGTAAAGTGATCCATGAACGTCACTGAGGGACGAGTACCACCAACTGAGATCCGGGAACATCATCCGAATATCCCGTAGGACCCTGTACAACTGATAGTAATGATGTCGCTAGCTCTCGGCACCCAAATTGCTGTGTATTGAACTCACCGACGCAAATTGGGGTGCAGATTTTGAAAATACTTCGAGGGCGGGGACTACCAAGATCGGAAACAGGCGCGCAGCGCAGGAGACCGCTTCATACGACCGCCCATCCCTAGGACCCTGCGCCGAGATGACGACCAATGTCCGGCGCCGCAATGTGGGCATTGCCCCTCGCCGTGTTAGAAAGCGACTAAGGGAGAGGCGTTCCCGCACATAGCCTACAAAAAGAGGAGCATGGTCAGTACAATTCTTCAAAACCATCGCCCAATATGTCTACCAGACCATACCTCTTCTTCACCTTTTCAGTCATAGTCGTCGTACTAACCACTTGGGCCTCCGCTCTCCCGCACGAGGATTGTGTCTCTGACGGCGACGGTAGGTTCTCCGCGGGATTTACATGCTAAGCAATTGTCGCTGAGCTAGCACATCCTCAGGTCACGAAGAGCAGTGTTGGCTCTGATCGTTCATACGAAGACCCGTCGGCCCAACGCAAAGGTAAGCTAAGGCCTTCTAACCTACATTGCTGCGTCTGTACCGCCAAACTAACACTGGATGCGTCCTTCAGCGAGACAATCATATATCTCAGTACGACCACTGTCTTAGCCGGACATGCTGCATCGCTCACCTTCTTGGTTTACCTCATTTTCCGTACCATATGCGGTGTAGGCAGCTGTACGCTAGACCTCGCTCTAATTACAATCCTGACATTCCAAACTACCATGAAAACTCACCGATAAGGAGGCGCAGTGAGCTGGACGATGGCTCTCACGGGAGCATCGCTATCCGGTGAGCTGCAAGCGATCTGATGGTCAAAGCTCCAGCCCCGACTCCGACGGTCGAATCTTCGTGACCGTCTTTCGCAGCTCGTCCTTCTCGCGCATGCACGTATCTGTAATAAAGACCCTGAGGCCTTCTCGGGGCTCTCAGCTACCAATGCTAGATGCAGACATCAGACCACACCGCTTAAACGGCCCTTCTCTCCTGCGGCGGCGGCACCGATTCGAGTCAGTGTATTTGCTGAAGCGAGCGAAGCCATGCACTTGACTTACGTCGACGCAAGCACCGCCCACCCGCGCGAACCCGAAGCGCCAGCGGTGGTTATGTCGCAAGTCGACATTGGCGCAACAGCCTTGTGGCATCGGTGCGGCACCGGGTCAAGGATCCTCAGGTATCTGGTGTATCACCTCGGTCACAGCACGGGTCAGAAACGCTGGTCAGAAGGTCAGAATAAGCGTGGGGTGATGAACACAAAGAATACCAGCTGGTATCCCGCGACTCCCGCCTCCCGAAGGCACTGCGTTCCACGGCGGCGGCCATGCGGGGATATCTCTTTGCCGAACGTCGCCCCAGGGGAATTGCAAAATCCTACTGCACGACTGGGGTCATCTCGACCTTCAAGCGCGTCCCGACGCTTAAGAGCGGCATATCCATTAAGGAATATGTACGCCTTGCGCCGGTACAACGCCCGTGTCGTGCTTCTTGTTGCGCCCATAGCGCAGCCCGACTGTCCCGGCTACATTGCACTGCTTTGCCGCCGGGCGTGCTGTGGATGCCGTCAATTTTGGCATACTCGCGGCACGTAGGGCGAAAGGGGCAGGACGTAAGTACATAAAGTCGGACTCGCATGAGCAGACCATACCTCTCTCTCGAACTCGGTGAAACCGTACAACGATCACATCCCGCCAGCTAGCGTCTCATCACCCCCACGAACCTACTACCACTCAGCAACAATGCACTTCGTGAAGCCCGCAGCATTCTTCTGGATGCTGGTCGCGGTCGTCCTCGCGTTGCCAACGATGGAAGCACGCCCTGCTTGTACGCCCAATGAGGCTATGGAAAGTAAGCACCTCAAGTGGTTTGCTGAAGGCGGAATGGTCAGCTCACTCTTTGGCAATGAAATAGATGGACCTCACGAAGATTCATGTTGGCTGTAGATGAATTACTCCGCGAGCGGGGGTGGTGGGCGTCCCTAACGTTGCATGGTCCACTCAGGACTTACCCGGTTCTATCTATGTTATGAGACTCGTTATCTTTGCGTTTGGGGCTGGTAGGGATTGTTGTAACGATTAGCGATTGAATCATGGGATCAAGGAAGTGCGCCTTCTGTATGAATCAGACTGCGAACAAGAGGACAATTTGAACGTCTCCATCGCAGTCCAGATGTATGGCTGATCCGCCGCATTCTGTTGGGACAAGGTGAATGTGGTCAGCAGCTGGTACTATCGCGGCATGCATAGTGGAACAGTGCCCACCTGTTTGTTAGCTCAATTCGATTCTCCCACATCATGCGATTTCGTACGGCTCCCGTCAACGTTCTGCTACCCAAGAACGCTATACCGACCTTGACAAACCCCGCCGCCGCATGCAAGATGCGCTTCACGAGGACAACATCTGTACTCTTCACCCTCACCGCCGCAGTTCTTGTCTTACCTGCAACGAAGGCGCTCCCGGCCTGCCACCCGACGTAGCAGAGCGTTCACTAGCCGGGTGGAGGCATTGTCCGCTCTCAAGCGTGTAGATGGCCTGCATGAAGATTCGTGCTGGCTCTAGCACAAGGCGGAGCGGCCATAGTGGATGGTGAGTCAGTTGCTCCTTGCTCCTTGCTGCAAGGGAGCCGTAGACGCACGGCTGGTGCTTGAGCAGAAGTGAACGAAGTTCTGAAGACGTACGTGTCCTACCTGGCGATAACTCCCGGATGGCCCAACAAGCGGACAACGCACAACGTACCTTGTTCGCGGTTCCGATGCCAGTGAAAAGTTGGCGTGAGCGTAGTAGAGAGCATATAAGATACAAGCAATACAGCACAGCGTACAATACAAGTAGCCAAGATCTATTGCGATTGCTCCGCATACACCTACCGCCCCATGTGAGCTTCACCGCTGGAGATGCGCTTGTAGACGAAGCACGGCTCACCTTGATGGTCTTGTCCGCACCACCAGTTATCAACCGTGTACCGGTGACGTCGAACGTTGAGCAGAACACGCCTGCTTCTGCTTCGAGTGAACCTGGCTGGGGTATATCGTCCATGTTCTGGAATGCGGTTCCGGTGTTGTAGTCCCAGAAAGTAAGCGTGCCGTTATCACCTGCGTCGCAGGAAGGTCAGTCGCGAGGGGCAGCAAGCTCAAATGAATGCGTACCGCCCGAGAAGAACACGCCTTCCGAGTTGACAGAGAGCGTGTTGATGATCGCGTTATGCCCACTGAAGTTGAAGACGAACGTTCCCTCGGGGCACTTCCACTTCTTGATGTTGTTCCCTCCCGCAGAAGCGGACGCGAACGAGTACTCCGTTGGGTGGATCGCAAGAGCTCGCACAGACTTCTTGTGGTGCGTGAGCGTGACCATGGTCTTGCCCGCCGCCAGGTCCCATAGCCGGACAGTAGAGTCCATACTGCCAGTGATGACTTGCGGGTCAGATTCCTGGCACTTCACGTCCGCCACGGTCGCGGTGTGTCCGGAAAGTACGTGGATTTGAGCCTTTGTCCGCATGTCCCAGACACGGGCTGATGCATCGCGACCCGAGGTGACGAGGATGTCGAGTGTGGGGTGCAAGCTGAGCGCGTACACACCGGACAAGTGTCCGTGGTAGTGTCGGATAACCTTGTTGGCTTCGAGATCCCAGCACTTCACCATCTACAGAGCCGCCGTCGAAATTTAGAAGCAGTTCGCGAACTGATGCATGTAGTCCACTAACCTTGTCTTCTCCGCACGAGAAGAGATACGGATGCCGCGAAGATACCGCGAGGCCCCGCACGGTCGAGATGTGCCCAGTTAATGACAGCTTGAGCTCACCGGAAGCCAGGTCCCAGATCTTGATCACTCGGTCACCAGCACCCGTCGCAAACCACTTGTTTCCAGGCTCCACCGCAACACTTCGTACCCATCCCAGATGCCCGGAAATTACGCGAACTAGCTTCCACGAAGGATGGTACGTCGGCTTGATTGTCCGAGTCGTTTTGTGCAGCTGGAGCGCAGTTTTGAGGTTACTCGAGGAAGAGAATGTCGATGGTTGTGCAATGGGGGTGCTGTCTATTTGGGCGATCATACGGCTTGTATCCGAACTCGCTGTAAGACACATGAGCCGAGTGCCCTCTCCAAGTTTCGAGTAACACGTACGTCCTGCCGTAATGGCCTTTCGCTGTTCCTTCGGGCGCGTGGGGCCCACGGGCCCTTGTTGGGCAAGAAGGGGGGCAGGGAGCTCTCTAACCTCCTTGTACTCGTCATTCATTTTCACCGACAAGCGTATCCGCGCACTGCGACGTCTGAGTATAGTGTTCATATATGCGCCAAGGCCATTGCGCACCTCTTTTCTTCATCTCTCATATTCTCGTCCAAGCCGGTAGCAAAGATATCTCGTGTTCGCTTGCCGCATTGTTGTAATAACGGGTTGAGAGGGGGTAGTGACGAAGTCATGTTGGTGTTCAACAAACGAGGGCCTGAAGTAGTGGGGTCAACACAGAAAGCACGAGTCTAGCTTCAGGTCCTAGAAGGAGAAACAAAGCGATGACTGAACCCTTAGAGGTCGAGCAAGACAGTGGTGGCGGCAGCGAGCTCGACGCGCGCCGCGTTGAGCGCGGTGTTTGCGCCTGTTTATCTTCGCTTTGTCATCATTATGTCGTGTGCCTGCGGGCGCCTCACGCAACGGTCGTTGCAGGGCGGGGGACTTGTTCTTTGCGCTGAACCGCATGCCGGGGAGTCGACGACGACGTTGTACTCGCCATTGTCCACTCCGTTGACCTCGAGAACGACTTAAAGGAGCGTGAGATAAGAATTTGGCCACAAGAGAGAGCAGCGAACATGTCTGCAGCTCAGGAACTGAAGCTGCTCGTAAAGTCGTTGGCTAGCGCGCCGACGGATGAGGTGTGTAGCGATCTCCCTATGGCCTCCCCGTTCAGTCGCGTTTACTGACGTCCCTGGTCATTGTATGGCGTACAGGATGTCATCGGGATCCTCAACACGCTCAAGCAGCAGGCTAAGATTACCGAGGCTATTCTCAGGGTACGTACATGTCCGTCTGCCATTGCGGGGGTTTGTGTTACTCAGCGCCGTACAGGAGAGCAAAGCCGGTCTTGCCGTTGGGAAGCTCAGGCAGCATGCCTCCAAACCTGTTGCAGACCTCGCGAAGGAGATCGTCAAGAAATGGAAGACGGAGGTCGAGCGCGAAAAGCAGGCAGCAGGTGGCGGCGCAAAGAGTACGTCGAGTAAACCCCCAGGTACGTCCGAAATAGCCTCGCCCACTACCTCCTGGTTCACCTCACTATGCTCAGCTGCGAAGAAGTCTGCGAGCACTGCAAGCTCCAATGCTACCCCCACCACCCCCGTAACACCCACCGCGTCGACGAGCGGGTCTGGCTCGAAGCTCAACGAGACCCGCTCGGCAAAGAGCGACGGGATGAAGATTGACCATATAGGAGACAAGACGCGCGACAAGTGCGCCGAGCTGATATATGATGCACTCGTATTCGACTCTGGAGCACGTACGTCCTCTTCTCCATCATCAACAACCGTCCAAGGAATAACCCCGAACCAATGGAATCCAGCCAGTGAGCTCGTACTATCGCGGGCGAAGGAGATTGAGAAGACGGTCTTGAACGACAATGGTGGCACTACCGCCGCGTACAAGGCCAAGATCCGCTCGCTGTATGTCAACCTCAAGGACAAGAACAACCCGGGCCTCCGCGAGAGCGTGGTTTCCGGTGAACTTGCGGTCTCAAAGTTTTGTCGTATGACCAGCCAGGTACATCTACTCTCCCATCTGTCGGGGTGCATAGACGTTGAAACGAGAGTACCTAGGAAATGGCTTCTGAGGAGCGTAAAGCCGCGGACGCCAAGATCGCTCAGGAGAACCTCTTCAAGGCGCTCGGTGCTGGGGAAGTCCAAGCAGAAACCGACGCATTCCAGTGTGGTCGCTGCAAGCAGGTGAGTGAAGAGATCCGTAACCTCCAGTGCGTCGACGCTCACACACCTTGCAGCGGAAATGCCGCTACCGGCAACAACAAACACGCAGCGCTGATGAGCCGATGACGGTACGTATGCCTCTCTTCACCGGTAGCTCTGTACGCTGACTATATGCTGTTTCCTAGACGTTTGTAACGTACGTTTCGCGTGCAGTAGCCTTCCGTCCTACTCATAAGCTGACTAACTTCTCTGCTGCAGCTGTACCGTATGTAATAATAGGTGGGGACCCTACTCCTATTGTCTCAGACTCATACGTATATACTGACATATCTATCCCCCAGATGGAAGTTCTGCTAGAGAAATCACGTATAATCGCAACCCTGCGTTAGTCGCTGCTCCTCGCGCGTCAAGCTGTTCCTACCATGATTCTTTGGCTACGCCCTCGCCCCGCGCAGACCCATTGCCGGTCGCTCCCTCGACTCTGCTGTTTCGCATGTACTTATTCTTTTCCACCTTTCTATGCATGGCATGCTGTACTTTCCCACACGTCCTGCGATACTCCACCCACGCAGCGGAGCGTTTCAAGGATTCACGAATTGAGCGATTTGTAACTGACTTCCGCGCCCCAAGAAAGTGCATGATCACCCCCAAGTCGCGAGCATCTGCGGAAGGGCAATTGGGCGATACCTGGATATACCAAAGCAATCAATGTTCATCAGTCAGTCGCTTTGACTATACTGACTCGCACCCCGCAGAACGACGACGCCAGTACTACAGAGCAAACTCATCCCTCTTCTGCAACGACGATGCCCGGGCGCTGCCCTTAGTTGGGGCGGCTTGCGTTGCAACCGCAGGCATGGAGTACAGCCTACATAGCTGGCCGGTGTGCTCGCCAAGCTCCCCCACCATGGATGACAAGACTAACCCGAGTGTACGGTGCTCGCCGCTCGGAGACAGGCGTGCTTGCGGCGGATCCCCTGCATCGATCCCCTTGGCGCACAATGACGGAGCATCCCTTGCAACGGTCCTTGCACTGTTCCAGGAAAGCCGTATATCGCTCTATCTAAATACCGTCCGTATCCCAAGAAAGTGTATATGGTACAATGGGGTCCTCGCTAAACAATCACTTGGTCTTGTCGGACCACCTGCAAGCAACGAGGATCAGCACGCTGACCCAGATAGCGACGACGCGCACGTACAGATCCATGAACAGCTTCCACAAGATCGAGAACATGAGCCCCTGGAGCCCGTTCGCGAGGATCCGCGTCTTGAGCCCGCGCCCGAGCAGCCCGCGGAGGCCGTCGGTCGCGATGACCGCCTCGGCGGCGGCGAAGTACCCGATGCGCGTCTCGTTCACCTGCCGGTACGTCTTCACGACCCGGAGCGAGTTCGAGATCGTGTCGGACACGACGGACGCGCAGAAGCCGATGAGCGCCTGCCGGAGCAGCTTCTCGCCGAGGTTCGTCGGGGGCGGGAGGGCCTTGTCGAGGAAGTTGTACGTCCCGAACCAGGGGTAATGGCCGACGAACGTCGCGGCTGCCGTCGCGAGCGCGCCGTACCACAAGGTGCCGATGCCGTACCGCTTGATCTACAGTAATGCTGCATGTTAGAGCAGTGTAGCCGCGAGGGAACGATGACAGGCACGTACCCTGGCGCGCAAGATGGACATCCCTGCACGACCTTGCGTCTGCATCGTCGTCTTGACAGTGTCGATGGGCGTCAAGATCATGCGGAACGCAGCTGCAGCGAGAGACGCGAAGATAGTCTGGATGAGCGCGGGCAGCTTCTTCAAGAACCCGTTGGACTGAAGGAGCGCGAGGATGCCCGCGTTCGCGGCCGTGTCTCCGAACCGCGCTACTGGGCCCTGGACGAGCGCGGCGGTAAGGCCCTGGTAGTAGCGCGTCCAGCCACCGTCTGCGTAGAGCGTCTTGATGGCTTGCGTAGTCGTGGTGCCGTAGCGATATTGATAGTTCATGACCGTCCGCAGAGGCATGAGGGTGAGGACTTGCAGGATCATCGCTGCGGCGCCACTCAGCCCGCCTCCGAGCGCGCTCTTGAGGGCCTTGCCCAAGTCGAACTGTGGGGTGGACCCAATGAGTATATCTGTGTAGGGAATGACACTCATGTGTTATGCTGCTAGGCAGATCACTCTGCAAGTCCATGCATATAGCCACCTTCTCACTTCGAGTGTTCTTTATTATACTCCGAGCCGTGTACAGCAGGTTGGGTGCCTAGCGCAGATCTGTACACTCACCTCAACGTCATCCGCCTCTATGAATCCCTTGATAAAGAAGGCCAACAGGACGGCGCCCAGCACGGCGAGCACTGCGTACCACCCGATCGTCCACCAGCTGCGTTTCTTCTCAGGCGGCACGGAGGCCTCACCTGCTTCCGCCTGGACTTGGGAGTCGCGGCTGAGGAGAGGCTCGCGCTCGTCGGCGGGCGCGCTGTCGGCCATGCTGGAGGTCGAGGTGGTGGTACGGTCCAACGATTATGTCCATCCCATCCTGGCTGTGTGAACGACATCGGACATGCTCGCTGACTGAGCCGGGTTCGCGGATGGCGGCGTCTCTCGCGCAATAAGTCCTGTCTTATCTTATCTCCACAGTAATTACGGGTGGCCTATCTTATCTTCTCTCCAAATGTTGACGAAATTAGCAACTACTTACGCCCGAACGCTCACAATGTCTCGCAGACTTTTCGCCACACCCACTCCTCCGGAAAGTACACATGGTGGCTCTGTGAATTTTTGTGTCTACTCAGCGCGAGAGAGGGAGCAAGTTGTTGATCTCTCGTCACCAGACTCCGGCACGTATGTGGCTCGGTACAGGTACATGCCCAATCAATATCCATCTCGAGGCTCGTACTACGCAGAAGACAGACAGAGCAGGCCGCTCACCCAACCGGTGGTCCCGGAACCCTCTTCGTCCTTATCTACCTCAGGGAAAACAGGACAACGATACTCCGCGAATCTCCAGCACTGATTCCCGTGGAGGTTCTTCGTCGCAGATGTTGCCTTCAACTTCGTCAAGTCTTGCTCGCCGGGGACGACACAGGGTGTTGACTCTGCACGAAGCAATCTAGTGGTCATAGTGAGCACCACTGACTCCAGATACAGAGTTTCATGAAGCTGGTTGAACAGCTACCTGAAAGACCGTGGATCACCGTCCTCTGCGACGATCATCCAGGCTGTTTCATTGACTGTAGGTGTGAATCTCTCTCCGGAGTTCCTATCGTTGACCCCCAGAAATAGGCCCGAGGCCACGTCCCGCAACGTCCACCCGGATCCCCTGTGAGCGATGCGCCACTGTTGCTCATGTCAGCGCCTTTTTGCGACGGTAGTGGAAATACCAGCTCTCGGCACACCTGCACATTCTCGATCCACCATTCTTGACAACTGTTTTGACTCTTTCGTTCCGAGAAACCTGAGGACTCTGGACACGATGTAGCCTTGCTCTCGATGTGCCTGAGGATGTATACGCCTCCCTCCTTGAGATTCAGGTGCGTATGTGCCCGTTGGTCGCAGCGGATCGGCATTGCGCAGGGACAGAGATTGGGCTAAACAGCGTATAGGCGCAAGGCGTACCCAGTAGATGAGAGGGTTACCCAGTATCCTCTCCAGTGATGTGCGTACTTGTACTCCGCGATGGATCCCCAAGTCGTCAGCCGTGACACGCCTTCCCTTCAACTTTGCGTCCCATCGGGAGGTCCCCAGTATGCCAACGACGTACACCATAACCAACTCATCGGGCACTGAAGCAGTCAGGTGAGCGTTAAATTCACGCTATAGACTGCTTGCAGTGGTGCATTTGCCAAGCAAGATCCACTCCGATGCAGCTAGCTGACAGGGCTATTACGGACGTTACGCCATGGATTGCACCGTTCTCGCTTGAGGTGAGCTGGGAAGAGTTCTTGCGAATATATCACGACACCGCCATTCTGTAGCTGCACCAAGGTGCGTTCCATCGGAACCAGAGTAGGCTCTATTCACCACAGCTGACCTCCGTAGACACAGCAAAGTCCTAGAACTACGTAAAGAAAGTCCCTAGAGCCGAATTGGACGGCGACTCGCGGGAACGACGTCGCGGCCCATTGAAATGTCCATTGGCAGCCTACGTGCAGTTGCCCTTCCCTTGCACTCGTACTCGGGAGCAGTGCGAGCATGAGCTGTCACGTCCGTCGTGGATCACCTGTTGCTCAGACTGTACGAGGGCCATGACCGCATGAGCGCTCATGAGAACGACGCCGCAGGATTAGAGAGACCTACCCTGCTCCAGACGCCACTGTTGCGCCTCCCCGCCCTCGCGCAGGTCTCCCAACTTCACGCTGCCGCTTCCCAGCTGTATGCACAACGGAATCCCAGATACGGCTAGACTGTGGCTCCGGTGTGTCAGTATGACTCTTTGTGATCGATAGAACATGGCATACCGGACCGCTGATGGTTCACGTCCAGGATGCAGCTCCCAAGTGGTCTCTTCGCGCGTGGCGACGACAGAGGCGTTAGGGCGTGGAACACCCTCCACGCTCAGGAACAAGCCGGTGGCTACGCTCCGTAGCGTCCATCCGTTGCCGGAACCCGCCGGCTCCGCCACCCACTGTCGTGCAGATAGGGTCAGCAAGGTGCGTAGATCTTCCGGGTCCGTACATTCGCGCATCGAACCGCCTGTACGAATGCATGCAGGCGGATCTGAAGCCGAATGGCTGGATAGAGAGCTACATACCTTCTGGTTGTCGCTCGCGTCCCAGGAGGTGCTCCTGATCGAAGACCAATCTTTCATCGACAGGTCGAGCACGGTTCGCGTCCGCGCATGGACGAGCCTGTACGTGTGGCCTGGCTCGAAACTCTGGGTCTTCTGGCTGGACATCGTGTTCGTTGATTTGTGCTGTTCGTACGCTGTGGCTACTGGCTAGGTTCGTGCTGCTGAGGCGCTGGAGAACTCGTGTCTCGTCGTAGAATGTGGATGAAGACGACGGCGGCGGTCTTGCTGTGGCGCTGGCTGTCGTTGCTGGACTGCTCCAGCCCCGGTGGCCTTTTATATCTGTCGCTCTCCACCCACTCGTTCCGAGCCCACAGCGCCCCTATGGCGTGAAGCTGACACTCCATCTGGCCATGGCTCTCGGTCGACTTCGCGATCGTTCAGGCTGGACCCGCGCGCGTCCCAGCTGACATCACCCCCACGCACACACGTCTTCCTACCTTCGTACCCTCGCATTTTGCACCGCCCCGGTCCACCGCTCGCCCACTCGCGCACACTCTATCCCCTTCCCGACCCCGGTGCCCTAGGCCTGGACCGCGATTGCGCCGTTTCGGTGCTCGTACGTACAACACGACCCCAACGCGCTCCCTCATTCGCCCCGCCAGCCCGGGGACCCTCCCTACTGAATGCGGTATCGGAGAGCGAAGGCGTCGCAGCACGACCAACTCCATACGCATACTCCCATGTTCGCGGTATCTCTCCGCCTTCTATTCCCCCTCCTGGGGTTATGTTTCCCCACTCACGCGAGGGCTTCCCGTCTTCCAGACTTCCAGAGGCGTCGTTCTTCGTCTAGACGAGTACCCTCACTGCGTCGAGATACCCGATCCGCCTCTGGGAAGCCAATGACACGCCGCCAACAATAGCCCCGGCGTCCACGCGCGGGGTGGTGCTGCGTACCGCGAGCCAACGATCGATGTCCAAAGCATACGAGGGCGACTGGGGCTCTCACCGGCACGGCGACCGCGCCCTCGAGTGCAACTCTGAATGACTGGCAACGCGCTTGCCGGAACGATGCCCAAGGGGCCAGACCAGCGCATGATAGCACCTCCGCCGGGGATGGCTATGCGGGAGCTCGATGCGGGGGCGTGCCGCGCGCGTGGGGATGCGCGGAGGGCGTTTGTGGACGCGGTAGACGCGGCGGGAGGCGTCGTGCTGCCCTTCAGGCTCGCCTTTCCCGCCGAGCCTGGCAGGAAGGGTCCGGCGCGGGGGGGCGGTCACGGCAGAGACATCCGAGTGTTCTGCCTGCGGGCTGGGTGTCGGCGCGTGGCTCGGATGCACGGGCGCGCTCCCCCGCGAAGCATCCCGCAGAGCAAGGCTGAGAAGGCACCGATGAGATGCGCCGAGATGCGATGAGATGCCGCGCGCGCTCTGTTACTCCCAATCTGCACGAACGCGCACACCGGGCGCCGCGGCACCTTCAGGCTTCTGCTCCTCGATGATCGAGCGCGAGAAGGGCGTGGACGTCAGCACTGGCGCGAGGGATAGCATTTCGCGGTAATGCGACAGCGCATACGAGAGCAGAAGCGCGGCGGGTCTCGTACTACGCGGTAGATTTTGACATCACGCACAGAGCGAGCCCGGGGCGCCCGCTGCGATTCCCTCTTTGCGATCCGAGAGTTCAGGGCTACGAGACGCACCGCGCTCGCCGTCTCTTCGCGAACCGCGGTGACGAGAGCCACGTTCGTCCGCGATACTCGTACACAGCAAACCTTTGACTCCGGGTGTTGCGCGCATGCCAAGGGGCGTTCGTTCAGATTTTGCGTGACCGCAACCTCGAAAAGTGCGGAGCAGGACTCCGGACACCGATTTACCACCACCACCACTTTGCCGAGACGAGATTAGATATGGAAGTCACCACTACTGGGGAGGTGTATGGGTCGATGAGTAGCTGGGGTACGTTGATCTGCGGCATTGTATCTTGAAATTGTCGCTGTAAATTCGGAACGGTCAGAGGGATAGATATAGGCCGTGTCCTGAAGGCAGGAGCGCAGGAAATTGTCCTGTGATAACTGGCACTGGCTTTGCCTCTACGGAAGCCGCACGGCTCGGGTCGCAACTACTACATGATAGATCAACTCTATAGACATATCTTCTTACGTTGATTCCTGCATGTTATTGCTAGCGTTCAGGTCATTATTGGGGTGAGGGGGGACATACCAAGACAATGGAGGCCATGGATTGAGAGACGGGTCAGTCGTGCATCTCCCTCGCAGATAAGACACACCGATTAGATCAGATATTACAACGAGATATGGGATAGGTGGGCGCTTCGGTAAAACGGGTTTTCGTGCTCGCACTTTAACCACTCCCTGTTGACTATATCCCATGTTATGGGGTTCAGATGGTAGCTGTACACCAAAACAAGCTACTCAAGAACAGAGGTGCTGATACTCGATGATTTGCGGGAGCAGGACAACTTTGAGCGCAAACTGGTCCAAAAAGTGAAAATCAGGACCCTGGACACCAGTTGAAGGCCACCACCACCGGGGTTGGAGTCAGCGCTACCCGTATTGGATGCCCCTTGGCGCATGCGTCGCGTCATGCATCCCCGATCGACCTCCAAGGCACGCCCGTATGCCTGTCCGCACGCGTGTGACGCTGCGGCTGCGAGTTTACTCAGGGCGTCCTGGCGTGCCTTACGATTGGGTAGCCTGGAGGCTTATCGTCGCGGGCTTCAGGTTCGCGCGTTGGGCTCGTGCATCACGAGAAGAGCAAGCTCCGTCTGCGTGCCAAGCACGGTGGGCTTGCTCCTTTGCCCAGGAGGAAACAATGTTGCCTTCGCCGCTGAGTGTGTGACGGAACCGGCTTCTATGCTGAGGTCTGGGCTCGAGCATGGCGGCGAAGACGAAGGAGCGGACATTCGTACGAAGTCGAAGAGAGAGCGATCGGGCGTACGTGAATGTTGCGTGTCTGACCAAGGGGCATGAATGAGTGAGTCTAGATTGTCTCCCGCGTAATGTTCGCTGCCAATACGCGAGTGTGTAGACGATTCGTACGATGACGGTCGCAGCCCCTAACTCGCAGTCGATCAGTGCGTAGAACCGAGATGTAAATAGCAGACACACGGGGAGTGTACCAGAGTATGCGGTGCGCTGCGCCGACAAATCCGCCTGCCATGAACGTCAGCATCGATAGTGCTCAACTCGTATCCGACGTGAGCCGTACTCACCACCGCGATGCGACGGGATCGCATGTGCACACATGCCTGAGGTGTCGCCCACGATCGTCCTCGCATAGTTAAGCAGCTGATGCTTATACCACGCTGCATGACCACCCGCGTTGCCTCGACGTTCGGACCGGCGTCTTGGCAATGATCGCCTTCTGTCTCCATTAGGCGCGACCGCAGGTCGGTATGTTCGGCGGGCCCGGGTGGGAGTCGTGATCTACGCCGACGGGCGCAATAGCAGAGATCTGGGGTAGTCGTCGTCTTGTCCGACGTTTAGGCTTTCGTTCCGTTTTGACTATTTGAGCTTGAGAAGTCGGGGAGGCGATTGGCGTGATCAGATTGGGTGGAAATGCGTGCATGCGGACGCGAGCGTGACCAGGACATACATACCGACAAGCCGCCGGTAAATGTCGCACCCACGTCGGCGAACCGCGTATTGTATAGGGAGTGGGGCATGAGGTCGTTCTCGGGGGTCTGGGGCGTGTCATAGGCCATTACATGGAATTAAATCGCGGTTCATTTTACTGGACAATGCATACATGCAAGATCCGTTCCGCCTCAGGCTCTAGACACTGGTCACTGCACATTAAGCCGCGCCTGAGTGAGTATATGGAGAGTACTTACATCGAGTCTAGCCTGCCTGCGGCTTCAACGTGACTAAATGGGGAGTAGGTTAGTACACACACGCGGCGAAATGTAGCGGTCACCGGAAGACCTGAAAACGGATACGGAATGAGCTCTAGAACCAACCAATACTCGAAATACGTCAATCCAGTCTAGCCTCGAGTGTTTGCGCACGCCAATGAGCTGGCCTAGTTGGTGTGGGGTGGCGATGTGGAAGTCGCACACAGGTCTTGGCCCCGACAAGACAGGAGAGAATGCGGATGAGCAAGTGCCAATTCGTGAGAGGCGAAACGGGTGATCAGAGGTGAATGGCGCTGGGTAGCCGTTGCTCTCTGACTGGTACCGGGTCCCGCATAAGCAAGTGGTACTTACTACTTGGGGCGGACATTTGTGAACGGCAACTGAAGTTGCGTCGTGAATGCGCTGGTCCGTAGACATACGATGCGTAACGATTGAACACCGACTGAGGAAGGGGAGATGCGCCGCTCGGGCGGCTGCACTTGCGCCGTGCGGGTACCACGGTCGTTTGTGCTTGACGGGGATGCTCCAAAGGCATGCTCGCATCCATCTGATTGGGGTGTCTGTATAACCGTTGTTCAATGACGTGTTTTTGAAGCGAACATGTACGCACTAGGGCTAGGTACTACGGTTAGATGCGAGTTCGGTGTACCCGCGCAGAACATTACCAGTGACCGACTACATATGCGCGTGTCAGCAATTATCAGGTCTCTGCGCTGGGGAAGAAATATCGGCGCTGATATCGGAGGACTGTGAGACGGCCTCACGCAGATCCTTGGGGCACGATACACGTTTTGACGCATTGACGGAAGAGCGGATCCGGCATGAAGCCCGGTCCCTCGGAACGAGGGAGGGGTACCGCTGACAGAGAACGGGGCCGACGTGGTGCACGTCCTCATGAAGTCATGGAGTGGTTGTCATTGGTATGCTACAATGCTGATGGTACATGGTACTTGTGTATGGGTATTGGGGAATGTTTTCACGCAGCTAAGCAGAGGTGCGTCAATGCATGATCTGAGAATAGATATGGCAAGCTGGCGAAGGAAACTCACCCTCCTCGAACCGCCAGGTCTGGTTGGTACCACCCTCCCACTTCTTCCACAGGGTGACGGGGGTGCCAGGGTTGGGGTTGCCGTGGTCGCTAAGGTCGAGCACGTAGTCGGTGCCCTTCAGGTATACCCTGCAGCGCAATCAGTACATGTCCGACAACGTGAACCTTCTGAGAGCATACCTAAATACCGACGGATCTTGGTGGTCGGGCTTGATCTCCCAGGAGGCCGCCTTGGAAGCCGCGATGATGGGGGTGAAGTTCTTGGGCTCTCCGTCAAAGCCAATGTAGAGTCCTGTAGCGGCGTTGCGGAAGTGATAGGTTCCGTTCGCCTCCTCCAGAGTCCACTGCAGGTCTCGCGGTTAGCAAAAGCAGCGACGGATATAGCGGTGATGCTGTACGCACCCTCTGGTTCGCCCCACCATGCCACTGGTAGCCGGTGATAGGGGAGTTCTCCTGGCCGCCGGAGAGGTCGAGGACGGTGCCGCCCTTGGCGTTCGTGATCTTGTAGGTCTTGCCGCCCTGAAGAGACATGATGATTCTGTCGAGTGTAGTATGCGGGTTTCGTCGAGTGGTGTTCGGGAGTTGGCTTCGTGGAAGTCGTTGTTCAGACTCTCAGCTTCGGAGAGAGGCTTATAAGGCCGGCGCATGGCCTGTTGACATCATCGCCGCCGAGGCGATCGAAATCGGCGGCGACGTCGACGACGATGGTGGTGGTGGAGGTGGGGACGATGAGGTCATTTGACGCCCGCCTGAACCAATCTGCTTGCAGTCGCGCCTCGCCATCTCCTGCCTCTTGCCACCATCTCGCGTGTTCTCGCAGGTACGAGCGTCATTCTCCGCTCGATATTGAACATCCCCGCCAGGATTTCAGGCGGACATTATGCGCTTCATAACGTACATTTGCGTGGAAAGAACGACAAGATCATTCATAAATGCATAACCGTGTACATGCCTCTGTCAACTACACATCACACAATACCCGAATGAGCTAACTTCAGGACCACGGGGACATACTTACGTGCATTGTGAAGAGTCTCGTAATCGGGTTCAGTTCGCATATGCAACGCGTGAATGGTGACGCAGGCTTCGGAGGATTGCCTCGAAGTTTGTGATGATACTCTACTTCACATGTCGTTTCTCGATACGATGCAGGGTACTTGTGAAAGGCCGTCGCGTCGCTTCCCAGCATCCCAACTGCGTAGGCATATCGTACCTGATGTACGTACATTTGTACGGTCCCGTGAAAACTAGAGGGGCGAGATGAGCCGACATGGGTACGTCGATGTTCTCCTGTCCTCTACTCGACTTTGCTATACCCATTGCGCCATCGCAAGCTGCACATGGATGGTTTTTGGACGAAAAATTGCGATCATATACGACGCGCATTCTGCTCTGCATTCAGCTTGGAAGCATTGGTCATGCGTTACAACCATTCCAACTGAGAGTTCCTCTGGCAATTCGACCGGTTCTATCAAACGTTGTTCGTCATAAGTCTGATACTGAAACGGCGGCTATTGGCCAACTCACAATCCACATTGGGTAGTTGTACGAGCACATAGTATCAGAACGTATCCGAGAACGGCGCGCATCATGACCGTACTTATCCACGAAGACATACTGATGTCCCAAACTGTGGTGCTAGACGTACGGTAGTGAGAGACGCGCCTCCGTCATTGGGCAATGTAGCACCGCGCCTGATGTACTAATGTACTAATGTACTGTACATACGACGCACTGATTGCGCCCTACTTATTTGAACACTAGTGCCACGAGCGCTTATCCCGTACCTTGCTTCGTTCATTGCCCCGCGTAAGCCGGCATTGCAAGTTCATTGTAGATTTGTTCACGAATTCCAGTCCTTGTAGGCTCCACAACAGCAATACCTCTTGTATTTGGATCGGAATGTCTGTCGATGAACGGACATTGCTGCTGGACGAAAATCTTCCCGGCCCGCTATACAGTCTTCCACCCGTACGATCAGGCCTCCCGAGACCATCGGCATACCCGTGCCCGCCCGAAGAAAACCTCAATTCTCACCGGCAGCCCTCTGAGCTCGAGCTGCTCAGCTACAAAGCGCTGTGGAACGCCGACCGGCCCATACATATTCTGCCTCCCGAACTGCTCATCGAGATCTTCACCTACCTTCTCTGGCCGGATACCGGGTCGCGGCGTCCTTGGACGCGCCTCATGTGTGTTTGTCGGCACTGGTGTGCTCTCATTCGGAATGCACCCGCTTTTTGGACTGACATCTGGGCTACCGATCGATCCTGGAAATGGTTCGAGCTTTCGATACGCCGCGCCAGAAAGGCTCTCATTTGTGTCGACATCTCAGGCGAGTGCGGCTTGGAGGAGACCATTGCTATTGTCGTCGCGCACGCGAATCACATACGGAAGCTCCACGTTTGCGTCTCATCTACTTCGTCCGCGCCCTTACTCGAACCGATCGTCACGACGTCGTTCCCTCACCTTCACGACCTCAAATACTCGAGTCTTAAGCTGGTTACCGCCAAGCATCGCTGTCCCCAGCAACGCACGTCACGGCTGACGACTTTCTGCTTGATCCAGCATCGTGTAGACATCAAGGTGCAACGGGAAACGTCGAACTCGAGAGGCTGGCGTGTGAGGCGGCTTCGATCCCCGAGTATGCCGCCCGAACATAGTCCTTGTAGATGGCGTTGAGTCATCAGCTGCAATCACGGGTGCTTTTTGACAGCAGTCGGACCCGCCCGAGCGCGATCAGGGTTGCCCCTTCTCATCTTGTGGATGGATGTGAGTCATTGGTTGCGACCACGGGTGCTTTGTAGCGCGGTGTCGGGCGGAGGCTTAGAGAGTGGGACGCACGGAGTTATTTCCGAATAGGGTAGGAAGAGTATATGCGCTATGGTGACGACCCGACGCTGCAAGTCAACATCAGTGAGTGTCTGGAAGGAGAGGGATATAAAGTCCCTGTCGGGACAAGATCCAGAATGCGCACTTGCAATCCTCAGTCTTACCTCCTCAGCCATCTCGCGATCGCGCTAGCGCTATGTCTTCCCCTCGAGTTTGGTTCAGTGCGTATTCTCGTTACAGGTCAATCTCGTCGTTCGTACAACTCACCCACTATGTCTGTCCACAGTCACAGGCTGCTCCTCTGGCCTGGGCCTGGACATCACCCGATGCGTCCTCAAGAAAGGCGACATCGCTGTCGCAACCCTCCGGAAGCCCTCAGCCCTCGCAGACCTGCGCGCGCAGTACCCCGCCGACCGCCTCCTCATCCTCAAACTGGACGTCACCGTCCGCGCCGACATCACGGCGGCGTTTGAGAAGACGAAGGAAGCCTTCGGGAGGATCGACGTCGTCGTCAGCAACGCGGGGTACGCCGTCCTCGGCGAGATCGAGGGCACGCCCGACGACGTCGCGCAAGCGATGTTTGCGGTCAACTTCTGGGGCGCGGCGCATGTCCTGCAGGAGGCGGTCAGGTTCATGCGCGAGGTCAACCCTCCCGGACACGGCGGGCGCATCATTCAAATCACGTCCGGTACTGGGCTCGTTGGCTTTCCCGCCTGCGGCTTCTATAGCGCGAGCAAGCATGGTACGTGTTCTCCAGAGTTCATGTGGGTCTGTGCACGTGTATTGATGCAACGCGGCAGCCATGGAGGGCTTGACGGAGAGCCTGGCAATGGAGCTCGACCCTGAGTGGAACATCAAGGTCAGCTGTCCTACATTGGCTTTCCTATCGCGCTCACCAGCTCAAGCTCGCCTGATGGCCTCCTGCAGGTTACCGCTGTCCCGCTCGGCTCGTTCGCGACCAACGCGGTATCGACGAGCATGGTGAAGCTCCCGCCCCACCCGGCTTACACGAAGCCCACTCTCCCATCCGTAATCAACCGCAAGGCGATCCTCGGGAGTGTGGCGGGCCAGGGGGACCCGTCGTACGAGGTGAACGGGGACACCAGCAAAGCGGCCGAGGCGCTGTACCGGCTGAGCGAACTCCCGTCGCCCCCGATGCGTCTGATGCTTGGGAAGGAGTCGGTGGCGATCGCGAGGGCGAAGACGGCGAGTGTCTTGGCGGAGACAGAGCAGTATGCGTCGTGGTCGGAGGGCTTATATAGAGACTGAGCACAATGGGGGAATCCCACGGGTAGTTGAGGTCCTTGTCAACGAAGGATATGTCACCTGGTAGATTCTAACATGGGGAGCGCAGTACAGTCAGTCTATTCGTCACAATGCTCTACAAACTATTCCCTCCAAACCGTCACAGCGCAATACCCATCACAGGCTCTCCAAGAACGCCTTCACGTCCCGCAGAGCCGCACCGCCCTCCTCCCACTGGCTGTTCACCGCCTTCGTGAGCGCCGCGAGCCTCTTCCGCTTCTCCTCGCCGTCAGGCCCGTACGCCTTCGCGAGCACCTCGCACGCCTCCTCCTTAAGCGCGTCGAGCGTCCCGACCGGCTTGCGGCCGTTGCGGTAGATCGGGTGTAGGCCCGCCTCGCCCGTGCGCACCTCGATGAGCTCGTAGCCGATGTTCAGCTGCTCGGAGATGTGCACGGCGTTCAGCGGCTGGTCGCCGCCGAATGGCCAGAGGATACTAGGGGGTTAGGCGTGTGAGTGTCGGCGGTGAGTAGCGCACGGAGGAGACTCACAAGGGTACACCGGCGGAGACGGCCTCTGTCACTCCGTTGTGGCCTCCGTGCGAGAGGAACCAGCCGGTCGCCTGTAGAGGAATCATAGGTAACTATGGTTAGGGAACAGGTGCCTTATAGTCGTACCGGGTGCTCGAGGATGGTCTGCTGCGGAGACCACGGCGAAAGGACGCCCTTGCCGTACGCCTTCACCTTCTCCCTCACGTCGTCGGGGATGGTGGCCATCTGCGACGCGTGGCTGAGGATCTACACATCGTGTAAGCCTCATCTGCGGCGAGTTTACTGTGGTCCCGGCACACGTACGAAGGGGATATTCTTCTCCATCACGACGTCGAGGAACGCCCACATCTTCTCCGGCGTCTTCACAGGCCAGAACAGCGACCCGAACGAGATCTGCATCACGACCTGTCAATACGGATCGACCAGACGGTGCCCAGAGTGGGGCACGCACGTAAAGCAGCGACTTCTCGCCGTCCGTCTTCAACGTCGCGTCCAGGAACTCCTGGATCTCGCCCGCCTCCTTCGACTGCTGCTTCTCCTTCTCGACCGCCGTCGCCGAGCTCGGAGGGAGCAGTGGGCCGCACACGTACGCGGGACGCCCCGTCTCCGCGTACCAGCTCTTCGCCGCGGCGACCGCTTCGGGCTCGTACGGCTCTGCCGTGATGAGGAACGCGCCGTCGGTCGACTCTAGGGTTCTGTATGGTGCAGGCGTGTAAGCTCTTCCGAAGCATCGGAGCGGCAATAGAGGGGAACGACTGACTCATAGACGTAAGGGAAGATCGTGAGACCGATTTCAGGAGGAATGGGGAACTACGGCGAGCGTGAGTGTGTACTGACGTGGCCGGAGGCATAGAAATCACACTTACGTCCTGTGGGTGGTATTCGTAGTCATACATAGGCGGCAGGCCCGGTACCTTCACCACTTCCCCCTTTGGTTTCAACACAAGCTACGTGGCCAGTGAGACTTGCGAGAGCGCATTGCAGGAGTCCCGCCACGTACATCTATGCAAACCTCCGCGAAGGATCTGCCGGTGCGCTTGACCTCTGCCTCGATCTTGGGGAGGACCCGCCCGTGTCCGCCGAGCTTCTCAGGCCCAAACAAGTGGAACATGGCGTAAGTCGAGCCGCACATCCAGGTGTAGATCTTGACAGAGTTCCCGCTGATCTCTTTGATAGCGCGGACGGGTTGTACGGCGAAGAGCTACGGATGTGGAGTGAGAAGACTCATAATCGCTGCTGAGAACCCTCGTAGGCCCAGAACATCTGGTACGCACATCCGCAATGACCGCGCTAGGCTTGGGCAGGGGAGGGAACGTGTTTCCGGTCTTGCTGCATGTCACGGCTTCCCCAGCGACCAGCTTCTGCCAGAGCGCTTTGAATTCTGTGTCGATCGAGTAGAACTTGAACGAATCGGTGTCACCCAATGACACGACTCTACGCCCCGCATGAGTTGAGGTTCTACTCTGATAGCTTCAGTCTCATTTGCCGTCATACCTGACCCGCTTGGCGAAGTCCTCTTCGCCAGGGCTGAAGCTACGCGCGAGCTCGGCCACTATGCGGTCGTAGAACGCGTTCGTCGCGAGCAGGGTGACGTTCACATCACGCAACTTGACAAGGCGGGCGGACAGGTTGATCAACGGACGAGCATGGCCTGTGATCAGATCAGCTACTGCTACGATGACACTGAGGATTACACGGCCGCGCACCCCATGCCTGGTATGGGAAGGAAACAATGTGAGGCGTCGTCATGGCGGCGTTGAGTGTCTATCGGTGGTAATCTGGGTTTACTCTGGTGAGGATTTGCGCCAAAGCAAGGCGCGTTTATATACGACTTGAGCGTGGGTGAGCTGCGCAGTGCGAGCATGTCCGATTGCGTGGCCTGTCCGGCATCAACAGCGTCTTCCGCGTCGTGATCGTGGCAGCATTCTGTTGATTCGGCCGTTCCCTGGGCATTGGAACTTTCGAACCGCCCAAAGCGCGCATCATCAGCTCTGCAGACTTGCACGTTGCGCGGGCTTATGGATCATGCTAAATCGATGTTCCCGCTGAGTCATGGTGATTTGTGGTCATCCTGATATGATAGGAACTGATATGAGAGCAGGAGAAGACGTGGGTGAGAGTACACCGTCGGGATATCCAGAGCTATTGGATGACTTTCCGTAAGAATTTAGAATCTAGAATCGATCCAGGCTCCTACCCACCGTGGCTTCGAGTCGAGGGCCGGTGGTGCGAGTGAGCGCGGCGAGACGAAAGCAAGGGGCAATCACAGCGGGTTGCGGCAACTCCAACCCTAGTAGTGGTCAACGACAGGTGACAGGGGTCCCGAAAGTCACTTTCTGCTCGATCGTTCACCAACAACAGGCCTGATCCCAGATGGCCCTGGTTTTCGGTATACATACTCTCTTAGATACATAGCATCTTCCTAGGGTGTCAAGTTCATGCTGAGTATGTGGTACGCATGACGAAAGAGTTGAGAACAGTCCAGGCACTCGACCAACCGCAAGCGCCCTTGACTGACCAAATCAACGCGTCGAATCTAATCAGATCTATCACTCGAGATGGAATACAGCATAGTACGGTCGTACTGCTTCGAACTTGACTTCTACGCCCTGTCCCACGAAGCCAATAGATGACGAAGTCCCTCACATAGTGTCTGTCAAGATCGAGGTCAGAGGAAATGTTTTCCGCACCGAGCATGACTAGAGGCTATCTGTTGTTACTTGCAAGACGATATACTGTACTGACCAGACGTTAGGCGATGTCCCCTGTCCCCGAACCGTCTGTGCTTCGCCTATTTGGGCGCTTGTCCCCGTGTCCCCCTAGGGTCCCTCACTCCGTTTTGGTAGGTACGGGCGCTTATTGTCTGAAGAGCAAATCGTATCGCCTATATGGGCGCTTGTCCCCGTGTCCCCGGCCACCCATCGCTCCAGCCCCCCCTTCCCACGCCCTAATCTAGGGTTACATCGCTTCGCCTAACGTCTGGTCAGTACAGTACAGGTGGCCGGCCGCGTGTCACGGACGACGCGGCCTCCGCTGGTCGCGGGTATACTAGAATCAGAGCTGCCGGAAGGGCATGGATAACCGTGTCCGCGCGCAAGGATGCGCATGCAACGCATATCTTGGATCGTATGGGTCAGATCACCGTGTTTGGAGATGTGTATGCTGGGAGTCGCTCTGAATACAAATATCCAACCCGCAATTGCGCCCCGCCCAAGAGAAGCCGGCACAGCGACGGTTGACCGGATGCGTACCTTTGCTAGGCGGCCTGACCCTTCTGAGCAGCCTACGCACGCATGCATCCTCTTCTGTACCTTCCCTCGGCCCTGTGTCTAGTAGTGCTTGTTAGCAGTAGGATTTCGCTTCGACGCGCGATATCTACTTTGTTACACCGGCGAAACCAGGCACGGATTATCAAGCGGTAGCCTATCCTCACTGCCCTCACCGGTGCGTGGTCCTTGTTGGCCGAAGGTCTCGCTCAAGGGGATTAAGTCCTCGGGTCACGGTGACACGGAGTGTACCTAGACCATCTCCGGCTCGAACTTTGCACGGCGCACCACGAGCGCTTGCGCATGCAGTGGGCGCTTGTTAATCCCCGGTTGTCACCGAGGCGTCGAGCTCGAAGCCTCTCTACGTTCATTTTTCTTGAAACCACTGCAAACATATATAGTTCATATCAGTAGGTATTATATCTGAACTACGACATAAAGTATTATATCATGAACCTCTCACATTACGGTTGGTGCAGCGGGAGCCCTCAAAACTATCGCGACAGTGTGGCACCACGTCACAACTCCAAGCTTGCCTTCGCATTGTGAGTACGCCCGCAGTTCGTTGCTTGTAGTGTCTCTCACAAATATGCCATATTAAGGACATTGATAACGCCATCTACGGAAACAAAGCTGACATGTCGGTTGACAATTCCTCTTCGCTACCACTCCTACTAGATGAGGCGCTCTCTGGGCCGCTATACGGTCTTCCTCCCGTACAATCAGGCCTTCAGAAAATATCTGCGTACCAACGCTCTCGCCAAGGAAGTTTACATGCTCACCGAAAGTCATTCGAGCTCGAGCTGCTTAGCTGGAAAGCCCTGTGGAACGCCGACCTGCCCATCCACAGTCTGCCTGCTGAATTACTCATCGAGATCTTCACCTACCTTCTCCAGCCGGATAAAACATCGTGGCGTCCCTGGACGCGCCTTATGGGTGTTTGTCGGCATTGGTGTGCACTAATCCGGAGAGCACCTGCCTTCTGGACGGACGTCTGGGTTACCGATCGATCCTTGAAATGGTTCGAGCTCACGATGCTCCGCGCTCGAAAGGCTCTCGTCTGCATCAACATCTCGGGCAAGTGCGACCTGAAGGCGGCCGTTCCTGTCGTTGTCACCCACGCCGATCACATTCGGAAGCTCTACATCTGCATTCCGTCCACTTCGTCTGCGCATTTGCTCGAACCGGTCCTCGCGACATTGTTCCCTCACCTTGTGGACCTCAACATCGATGTCCAGCGCACGTCGAGTCGCCGACAAAGTATCGACGTTCGTTACCGAGGCTCCAACTGCCCTCGTCTCTCCGTGCTCAGCCTCGCTAGGCTTTGTCTCCCTTGGACGGTGTCCCTCATCGCGAACTTGCATGAGTTGACACTCACCAGTTGCCGCCTGGCGAACACGCCGCTCTCCATGGAGGATTTTTTAGGCGTCTTGGAACATGGCCAACGGCTGTCGACTATCCACCTGCGGAAGTTCCTCTCTGTTGCCATTACACTAGGCACCTCGGCTCCCCACAGTCGCGTTGTGGTACTTTCCAACCTCCGATCGTTCAGGTGCATAGACCTCCCTGATCGTGTGGCCGAATTCATACCTCACATTCGAGGGCATGAGAGGTGCACCTACGCACTGACGGGGCTGTGCAGCGGCCTCGATGACCCCTTCGCCTCCTTCACAAACCTGCTACCCCGCAACCCGGCGCAGCTCGCGGCCTTCGAGCCTCTCAAGAACCCCCAACGACCCCCATTCCTCCCTACCATATTCATCTCCTGCCTGCAATTCGACTGCTCCATCTCCTGCAGTGCTTCACCATTCTCTGGCGGACTCGACCTCCGTCTTGAAAGTCAAGAATGGGGCACGAATTGGGGGCCATTCCTCGACCGCGCGCTCCAGGAGCTCGCCGCGATCTTCAAACACTGCCCGCCGCTCGAGCCCCCGTGCCTACACCTGGACATCAACGGCGTGGCGGACGTCGTTCTGCCGAGCACGTGGGACTTGATCTTCGACGCACTCCCTGCCATCCAGAGACTGTCTATCGACTGTGCCGGATGTAGCTTCCCTTCCGCTGTGACCATGTCCCTCGGCGCCCCCTTCCCCGACGGGATCAGTCTGCCGGAGTCGGTCCTGGAATACTTCGCACACTCGTTTCCGGCGGGACCCTTCGTCCCCCATACCGACTGGAGGCGGGGCGTGCGCCTGCCGTCGCTGCAGAGGCTATCGATTCACGGGTGGGGATGGGACGGCGAGGACCCCGTAGAGGCCGTACTGGCGTGCCTGCGGTCGCGGGAAATGCACGGCGTGCCGAGGCTGCACTATCTCGGGCTTGGGGCATTGCCTTATCTGGACCTCGAGGAGCTCGACGACCTTGAGTGGGATGACGAGTCTCAGTGGGAACGGCGCCATGACTTCGGGGAGGAAATCCGCGCTAGGCTATCTGCGGTGGTCGAGCGGTTCGAGGAGTACTAGTGGTGGGGAGGCGCTGAGCTGCCACTGCCTCATGGTTGGCGAACGTAGTGAGCGATCCTCGTGAACAGCCGCAATCATGCGTTGTAATGGATATGATCGAAGTTGTACGTCGATGTTGCACCACCCGACGGCATAGCAACATTTGCGGTCGACTTTCTGGGGTGCGACACCCATACTGCAGGTCGCGGAGAGCGTAGTACAGTCAATCCAATCAGCTCATCATCGAGCTCTATGGAGCACCCTCCCAGAACCGTCACAGGCTCTCCAAGAACGCCCTCACGTCCCGCAGAGCCGCACCGCCTTCCTCCCACTGGCTGTTGAGCGCCTCCGTAAGCGGCGCGAGCTTCTTCCGCTTCTCCTCTCCATCGGGCCCGTACGCCTTCTCGAGCACCTCGCGCGCCTCCTTCTTGAGCGCGTCGAGCGTCCCGACCGGCTTCCGGCCGTTGCGGTAGATCGGGTGCAGGCCCGCCTCGCCCGTGCGTATTTCGATGAGCTCGTAGCCGATTTTCAGCTGCTCGGAGATGTGCACGGCGTTCAGCGGCTGGTCGCCGTTGAATGGCCAGAGGATGCTGCGAGGGGGGGTAGGGGGGTAGGGGTGGGGTGAGCGTCGGAGTGTCAACGGTGAGGCGAGTGCCTGGAAAAGACTGACAAGGGTACGCCGGCGCAGATGGACTCTGTCACTCCGTTGTGGCCTCCGTGCGAGAGGAACCAGCCGGTCGCCTGCGAGGAGAACGGTGATGAGCAGCTTGCTGGTGAAGGCGACTCTCTGGTCGTACCGGGTGCTCGAGGATGGTCTGCTGCGGAGACCACGGGGAGAGGACGCCCTTCCCGTACGCCTTCACCTTCTCCCTGACGTCGTCGGGCACGGTGGCCGTCTGCGACGCGTGGCTAAGGATCTACACAACGTGTAAGCATTTGTTTCGATGAATTTGCTACAACGCGTAGTTCACGTACAAAGGGAATGTTCTTCTCCATCACGACGTCGAGGAACGCCCAAACCTTCTCCGGCGACTTCACAGGCCAGAACACCGACCCGAACGAGATCTACATCACAGACCGTCAACCGCGATGATCAACGTGACAAAGTCCAGAGTGGGACACGCACGTAAAGCAGCGACTTTTCGCCATCCGTCTTCAACGTCGTGTCCAGGAACTTCTGGATCTGGCCGGCCTCCTTCGACTGCTGCTTCTCCTTCTCTATCGCCGTCGCCGAGCGCGGAGGGAGCAGTGGGCCGCACACGTACGCGGGACGCCCCGTCTCCGCGTACCAGCCTTTAGCCGCCGCGACTGCTTCGGGCTCGTACGGCTCCGCTGTCATGAGGAACGCGCCGTCGGCCAACTCCACGGTACTGAGCGATGCAAAGTGTGTCCGTTAGTCCGGTGCATCGAAGCGGGGATGAAGGGGACTGACTGACTCGTAGACGTAAGGGAAGATCGTGAGTCTGATCTCATCGGGAATGGGGAACTGCGGCGAGTGTCAGTCCAGCGTGGGGCGACGCGCGGAACGACGACTCACGTCCTGTGGGAAATACTCGTAGTCGTACATCGGCGGCAGGCCCGGTACCTTCACCACTTTCCCTTTTGGTTCCAACGCGAGCTGTGTGGCCGGTGAGACTTGCCAGAGAGCGCTTAACAGTAGCCCACCCACATACCTCCTTGCAAACCTCCGCGAAGGGTCTGCCGGTGCGCTTGACCTCCGCTTCGATCTTTGGGAGGACATGCCCGCGCCCGCCAAGCTTCTCAGGCCCAAACATGTGGAATGTGGCGTAGGTCGCGACGCACGTCCAGGTGAAAATCTTGACAGAGTTCCCGCTAATCTCTCTTATGGCGCGGACGGGGTATACAGCAAAGAGCTACAAGTGTGGGGTGAGAGAAGTCAGAATCAACGTTAGATTAACATCAGCCTGCCGGGAACACCTCGCACGCACATCCGCAATGACCGCGCTAGGTTTGGGTAGGGGAGCGAACGTGTTTCCTGTTTTGCTGCATGTCACAGCTTCCCCGGCGACCAGCTTCTGCCATAGGACCTTGAATTCTGTATCGATTGAATAGAACCTGAATGTATCAGTGTCACCCAAGGAGACCACCCTACGGCCCGTATATCAGTCGAGGTTCTATACTGATAGCTTCAATCCAATCTGCCATCATACCTGACCCGCTTGGCGAAGTCCTCTTCGCCAGGGCTGAAGCTACGCGCGAGCTCGTCCACTATGCGGTCGTAGAACGCGTTCGTCGCGAGCAAGGTGACGTTCACGTCCCGCAACTTGACAAGGCGTGCGGACAGGTTGATCAGCGGACGCGCGTGGCCTATGATGAGACCAGCTATTGCGAAGACGATCCTGGAGCGTTACACAGGTACGTACCCCATGCTTGGTACGGGAAAGAGACGATGTGTGGCGTCGTCATAATTGCTGGCAATCAGGATTTACTCTGGCGATGGTTTGTGTGCCGAAGCAAGGCCTGATTATATACGGCTCGAGCATGGGCCCGCGGCGCAATGCGAGCATGTCCGGGTATGTGGCAGCGTTCTGTGCACTGAACTCGACCGTTCTCTGGACAGTGGAAGTTTCGAAATCTGAACCATCATGGCCGTATCCGAGACCTCACGTTGGGCAGGCTTATGGATCATCCCAGATCGATGATCCCGCTGAGTCACGGACTCATGTGACCAGCTTGACATGATATGAGAACGTTTGCAGAAGATGCGGGTGAGTGAGGTACGTTAGTCCACCATCGGCATGATTTTACTAGGAAAACTCGCCAGCCCAGGTGTCATATAGTGCTCTCTAGCTATGACGCTGGTGCAGCGATTGAGACTGTAAAGTCCGGTCCTCGTAGGTGCCCTGCAAAAGCACGTCCCCAGTCATGGATCGGGATACACAGTAAGCACTGGGGACTTAGCGGTCGAGAATTTGAAAAGAGTGCGACACTCACGTGATCCCAAGGACGGTCCTCCTTGGCGCCCACACTGTGGCTGGGTTTCCGCCGACGACCACCACCATCTTCCTGCGTTCTCCCGCTGGCCTCTGGCTTGGCCTTCCCATGCGATGCTCAAAGCGTCCAAACAGCGCTACGATTGGGAGGTGGCGTTTCATCTATGCACAAGCATCGATACTCTTTGAGATAATTCAAATATCGTAGGGCGGGTTGACCTCTGTCCACCCGTCCACCCGCAAAGACCCGCGAGCATACAGTATATGCACCGCAATACGAGGACAGAGTCTCTCAGACGATTACCGTACGACTACCCAATACTGATTCTCCAGACCCCTGCACTGTGTCCACTCGTCGCACACCTCTGAGCTTCATGGCTCTTGCTAGCCGTATCCGACACGCCGTCGTCTCATATGCAGTTGCCTTGGCCCTCCTTATGCTCCTCAGTCTGCTCAATGTCACCGCGGACCTCGCCCTCGTCAGTCACGCGCAGAGTACTGCGGGTATACGCGCACCGCCGTTGTCAAGCTACAGTGAGTTATTTCCTTCATATTAGTCGTATGGTGCCGACATCCGTCGCCAGGCCTGATCGCAGACGACTATCCAGCCCACCTCCCTCTCCCAGTTCCGCAGAGAGCCGTCATGCTTTCGTTGGATGACAGCGCCCATTACGACCCCACCCAAGCGCAGTCGCGTCTCGAATGGGCGTACACGTTCCCCTTCGGCGACGGGAACGTTCGCCTCGGGCACAGCCATCGTTTCTTCAACACCGGGTTCTCATACCAGCTGCACTGCCTCCGCATCGTCGTCACGACCCTCGAGAAGGATGGCCCGCTAGCCCACGGCCGCGACCGCGCGCACGTTGAGCGCTGCCTCAACGTGCTGCGCCAGTTCACGCTATGCGCGGCGGACACGACGCTCGAGCCCGCGCTCGCCATGGGCGGGAACTATACCGCGGCGCGCGTCTTCGAAGAACGTGCGTGCGCAGATTGGAATGCGCTGTATGGGGCGATCGAGCAGAACTGGGAGGACTGGCAGCAGCGAGACGCCCAGTTACGCGCTGACCTGACGTCCCCAAGTACTAGGAGCTGACTATATGCGCCCCCTTCTATATCTGCGTCAACATACTATACAATCCAATCCGTTCGTCGCCTCCCCTTCTACTGCTACATGTACTATCAGCCCTCACTCGGCAGATGGGTCCAGCCAGCCGAGACAGTCGAATTACAGGTCATCTATGCATCCTAACCTAGCGTCGAATCAGTATCAGTGCCGTCCGTGCAAGCAGTGGGAAGTCACCTACCTCATGTTAGGCTGATATCACAACCACATCGGTTCTACATGGGGTTCCATGCTGACGGCTGCGGCAAAGTGATCAGTACGTATCCTGTCACACTACCACACCTCGTGCGCTGAGCGAATCAAACAGTACTCACTTTCGGAAGGTTGGGCCTGGCGGACAGGCAATACATATGCTGAAGACGCCGTCGCGCCAAGGAATACAGCGACGAGAACGGTGGCGAGAGCGCGAGTGATGTTCGATGCCTGCATCGTGTAGTAGTAGTCGAGGAGTACGAGATATGTAGGTGAGTAGGATTGGTCTCCGGGACCGCTTGGGGGTGCTTTATGTTTCTGTTGCTGACGCCCGGAGTCCTAGGAGACGAACATAGGACGTACAGCCCGGGACAAGGATCATGTTCGACCAGCTGCCTACTACGTAGCTGTACATGTGATAGGTGGCGACGGTACTGCAATGCGCAACAGCACCCACTGCATACCATAGTTCGTCATCCGGTGACGCCTTGAACAGCGTTGGACAGGCAGGTACTGCACGCGCGTATCCGTTCTTATTATTCACGTGCACCAGTAACAACGCTGCAGGATATGCGCACGTACGCTATCGGGCCTGGAACAAGTACGAAGCCCCAGTCCCTGACTACACTATATCGAGTCCTCCGTCTAAAGCGGACGATGATTTGCAACATGGGCGCACTCCGCGTTGCAGCTAAATCGCGGGCTGATCAGCTTCAGCAAAGCACTCGTCAGTATTCCTGAGGGTTGCCAGTTCAAGGCCGCGGTAGCACCCAAACTCACCTCGACAGCGGTAGGTGCCAGTGCTCCGGCATATCACAGCCACACCATCTCTTCATGCGGCCCCGCGATCTCTGCCGCTGCGAAACGCCGGTGAGTGCGGACCGTCGTCGCCACCATCTATCGCGGGTACACGCTCACCTTCAGCTGTGGTCTCCAGCGGCCGTGCCTCAGCGCTCGCGGTCATCGCGATGACGCCGAGGATCATGCCAAAGAAGAGGACGGACGGGAAGGCGTCGGTGGCGAAGCGCATGATCCGTAGAGGGCTGAGTACGGCGTGAAGCGGAGAGTGGGAATCGGCAGTTGAGATGGGTTGGGTCGCTGCTCGTCGTGGGGCAGTTGTGATCCCTCCCCGGTCCCGAGGCAACGCACGCATATATACACTCAAGAAAGGGAACGTGACTACAGGATAGGACGCTTCCTTCCACACGGTCCACAGGCGTCCGGATTCGACTCGTTCAAGCACGGAGTTCCGTGCCTTCATGATTGGGCGCGGAGTCGAGCTACGCATCTATGGCTCCTCGGGATCACAGGCAGCGGCCGCTGTAAGCCTGTCCAAATATCTGCTGTCAGCTGCGATCTCACTGACCCCCTTTCCTACCGCAGTTAGTAGTAGCCAGGGAACCCGAAAAACGCGCTCACTCACGGGATGATATCCTCAGGCTAGGACTACTCTACCATGCCCCGCACCGCCATGCGGTGCCGCCCTTGACGCGACGGTGCGCTATCATTTCGGTGCGACGTCGCGCGTAACCGAGCCTATCCGCCGTGCATGCATCAGGTACAGGTAAGTATGCCCGTTGCGCCCGTCATGGGTGGTTGGTATATCACAGTTACGCTTGTCGTTGTCACTGTCAAGGCGTCGCGGCCGTCGAGATTCGAGTCACGCCAACATGAAGGGACAGCCTGAGCGTGTGCAGTACGGTCTGACCTGCGCATCTGTCAACGCGTCGCTTCGGCCGTCGCGTCATGGCGATTGGTCACTGTCCACTCGCGAAGCTCGACGAAGGGCCGCCTGTCGATCCGTGGCGCGAAATCCAGCGTGCGTATCGAACTCGGAGGGAATACCCATACGAATAGTATGTATATATCGTGAAGCGCTTTCAACGCTCGTTGGTACCTGCGCGCTCCGCTGGGCATACGGAGAGCGCGCATGAGCAGTTGATGCCATGCGGGTTCGCCCCATCACTGACAAGATGTACTTATAGGCCTGTTCGGAGTTGGGTGCTCATCTTTCTATGCCCAGTCATCCGACAACAAAGTGGAGGCATACACATCGCGGTGGCCGGCCCCGTAAACATCGCATCCTGCACTGCTTGTCCTCTGTGGCAATGGTCTGATACCCCCACGTTTTATTCTAGAGACTACGCGTGGATATAGGCGTTCCAATCTGTTATCACGGTGAGTCACCCTCCTCACGATAGTCGGAGTGAAGTCATACAACGCTCATTAGATATCTTTGAGAGCGCTGCGGGTAGCGGCGGCAGGTCACTGCGGAACACACTTCCATTCGCGCCCATATTGTGGTCGTAACACCGCTCTAGGGCAGCGGGCCCAATACGGAGGCCTCTGACAAGACCGACCACATTGCTTCACATGGGTGTCTTCCTCCGATGTCGGGACATCGGCAGCCTCATGGAGAATGCTTTGTCAGGTGTAGTCTGGCCAGGTCGCTGAGCATCCACAAGCACTACGGGACGGAGGAAGTGAAACTTGATCTTTCGGGGAGAACATCGAGGAACCCCTCCATAGACGCCTCAATCGCGCCCATTCGGGGGTACAAGAAGCTGGATAGGATATACAGCCGTCGAGATACGGCAGTACTTTTGTGGATAACATACGTTCCATCAGTCATTCGGAGATGTCATTCACACCCCTTGTCTGGTTTGGTGCGTCCACCACTTGCCCTCATCCGACTAGCCAGAACTTACACTTATACGCCATTGTCTAGTCACAGGTTCTTCCTCCGGCTTCGGTCTGGAGACTGTAAATCAAGCCCTTGCAGGCGGTGATAACGTCATCGCTACGTCCCGAGACCCCTCTGCCTCCGAAGCGTTGACCTCGCTCACATCAACCTATACCCCCTCCCGACTGCTCCTCCTCCCGCTTGACGTAACCAGCCAGGCCTCCGTCGACGCCGCATTCGAGCGGGCCAAGGCAGCGTTCGGCCGCGTCGACGTCGTGTTCAACAATGCTGGGTACGTCGCACTCGGCGAGGCCGAGGGTGTCCCGCTCGACACCGTCGCACGCCCGCTCTTCGACGTCAACTTTTGGGGCGCAGTGCGCGTCTCGCTCCGCGCGGTCCGTTTTTTCCGCGACGAGAATTGGTCCCCGGGCGGGCTGTTGTTGCAGAACAGTGCGACGGTCGGCGTCGTGGGTCTTCCCGCGGTAGCGTTCTACGCTGCGTCGAAGCACGGTGAGCACACTTCTGGCACGTGTACGGGCGGATTGTCCCCGCCCGAAGTGTACTTGGGTGGCTAGCGGTGGACGCTGACAACATGGGCGATGGGGACAGCCCTGGAGGGATTCAGCGAGTCGCTCGCGAAGGAGCTGGACCCTGCCTGGAACACCAAAGTATGTGCTCACTCTCCGCGCTCCTGCGCATTGGATGGCAATGTGATGCTCTCACTCGCACTCACGTCTGCTTTCTTGTTGTGACGAGCAGGTGTGCATCGTTGAGCCGGGAGCGTTCAAGACCTCCGTTCTCACCAAGAATATGATCGTCCTCCCACCACATCCCGCATACACCGCGAACCCCGCCCTGCCTGTCTCCCTCATCAGAAACGCGTTCCTAAAGGGTGGGGACAAGGAAACCGAAACCGTTACGCCGGTGGAGGCAGATCTGCACCCTGGAGACGTCACGAAGGCGGTAGCGAAAATCATTGCGCTCGCGCGGCTGCCAAACCCCCCTCTGCACTTCCCGCTCGGCAAGGATGCGATTGGGTTTATACGTGAGAAGATCAAGAAGTTTGAGGAGGAGATCCACGAGTATGGGTCCTGGTCGGACGATTTGGGCGTATGGGCGAGCGGTCAGCTGGTAGCGCCGTAGGAGAGTGATTCCAACATTTAGCAGGACACGCCACGGTGTGTATGCGATGTTCAGATCTGCTTGTTTCCGTACGGAGGCGTCATGCACGCAGCCCTGACACGAAAGCTCAAATTCAAGATTGTATGGCGATGTGCCAAAGACCAGCAGGAGCGAGACTACTCCCACTGCACACTTCAATGCGTGTTCTCCTTGCGGCCTCGAGCGGTCTGCATATCGGACAACCTGTAAGCAACTCATCCATGTTAGCCGTACGCCGACGTACCCATGACCACATGCGTGAAAATTTCGTTCACCACTCCACGAATTGGTCCACTACCGCAGAGAACTTAGCGCGGTACTCGTGAAAGTCCTGACGCATCTTTCCTGGGCTCTTGGTCGGCCTCTACTCACAGATTCCCGTAGGCGTCGTGCGGCCTTGGTGCGCCACCAAATCCCCGCGCTTGAAGACAGGCCACAGCCGTATCTATGCTTCGAGGTCCCATTGTGACCCGGCGGGCAGCGGCCCTCATTGTAGGAGCTTCCTTTTAGGAAGTCCCCTGGTCCCTGGTCCGAAGTTCAAACGGATTTCAGTGAGCATCTAGATTTCTTGCTTGTACACGCCGATAGCTTGTTAGTATGTTGGTAGAGGCAGGCCATTTTGGCCAGGAGGAAGGCCCCGCATAACATGCGTGCATCAAGATATGAGAGCAAGCGATGTCGTGGGGGCCGGGGGGGGGAACGAAGTAAGCTCGCTTGGGCGCTCGAGTAGAATGCCATTGCTCAAGCGCCCTTGAGATAGCGGTTGACCGTCTCATATTAAAATACGACATATCATCACCTCATCCTGGCGTTTTTTCTGTCATTTTCTTATTAGGATACGCACTGGGAGTTCTCAGCTGACCATTGAATATCTGCTCCCGAGCTTCATCGACGACGGCATCCCTAACACGTGACTTACGCCCTCGGCCGATGCTTCTTCGCAAATAGCGCAAAAGGAAAACGAGGGCAAAAAGTATGCCTTTCTTCTCCATTAGCCCACCGCGAGGGTCGAACTCGCAGCCTTCAGATAACCACTAAACCAATCGGTCATAAGAGTCTGACGCTCTATCCGATTGAGCTAGGCGGGCGGCGTTTGTAGCTTATTTGTGTGCAATACATTCGTTCAGCTAGCTCTCGAGGACTTCCACCTACCAAGTGCGCTGTCTCTATCCCGGACAAAGTTGACGATCTGTTGGACGGCCTGCACCGAGTCCCAACGTTGAAGTCAAAGATGGCTCGGGCGACGTCGTGCAGCGTGCCCTCAAACCCTCCGTCTTTAACGCACATGGCGTTGTTCACCACGACATTAAGCCTGCCGAATACTTTTCCGTTTCTTGGGACGCCGCAGTGACCATGTCGCCGTGCGCCGCTAGTACTGTCCGACTCATAGGCACTATCCCCACGACACAAGCCACGGGAACACATTGCTGCGGCAGGGCATCACTACCACTCGCCCGCGACTCATCGGCAACACGCACGCTTCCCGCAACTCTGCCCGGTACCCTAGGAGCATTGTCTCCGATAGAGGACAAGGAACCTGGCGCGGACGCCATAATATATCTGTTACACAACAAGTACATACGAGACACTCCAGGCGCTTTAGATGGGTAAGCTACAATGTACGAGCGGATGAGGCCACAGACCAGATCGAGAGTGGAGACGGACGGGGGAAGAGGAGGGGGGCAGGTGTAAAAAGATTACGTAGTAGACGATGGGGCGGGGAACGGGGGGCGGAGGGATTCCAAAGGCAGACTGTATATCACAAGGGCCGGCGGGACGCAGAGATTCGAGGGCGAGGGACTCCAAGAAGAGCATGGCCGGTATTATCCTCCCATTTTCCTAGATTGCATATCATGAACTGAGCTCGAGGCCGTGGCCGTGGTAGTGGCGGCCAGAACGGGCGGTAGAGGTGTTTCGTGGCCTGGGGTAGCGGAGGCGCCCCTCATCCGCTGGTAATGGGCGCGGCCATATGGTATTGGTTGAAGCTGGTATCAAACCCGTTCGTCATGCTGTGGTCCATGGACGGCGGCGACTCGGGCCACGAGAAGCTGCGGAGGACGAGTCAACGCGACGTCCACAGTACACGCATGAACCACACGCACCCAGGCATCATCATGTCCTTCCAATAGTTCGGGTTCGTGAGAGCGTTGAGTGGGCCCCACGTCACCTCGGGCTGCGGCGGGGCGAACTGGAACGTGTTCTGCCCATTCACGGCCGTATACGACGGCTCCATGTCAAACATGACGTCGGATGGCAGCGAGTCCGATGACGTGAACGACGTCGGGCTCGTCGCGGCGACGTTGTCGTATACATTGCTCGTAGGTGCAGGGGCAGCACCAGAGGCACCATGGGCCGGGTATTGTGGTGGGGGTGCAGCGGAGGAGCCTTGGGCGGCCGCAGCGGAGGGCTGGGATTGGTATGCGACGGAGGACGAGGACGAGCCTGAACCGGCGCCGCGAACGGTCTGTGCCGGAGGTTGTGAAGGGGGTCCATGAGTATCCGGAGAACGTGAACTCACCGCCAGGTGGCGGTGCTTCCTGAGGAGCCCGTGGAGGAAGCGCGAGTGCAGCGCAGGGGTGTGTCGTTCGTCGATGGCGATCTCTGGCGAGCGAAGGACGTCGATGAGGCGGCTGATAAGGTCGAAAATCTCCGTTTGCATCTCATGCGAGACGAAGCTCGAGAACTCCGGCCGCAGCAACTGTTGAGATGTAAGCAGTAGTCTAAGACGGCAGAATGTCCATGCATACCTTGAGAAGGAACGCAGAAGCGAAGGAAGCAAATACGAAGTGTGCTAAATCTTAGGTCAGTGGATGAACTAAGGAACGTCAATATTGAATTACCATCCGGGGAGGTACGCATATATCCAGAAGGCGCCAGGGTATCGATAAGGGTGACAATGACAGACTTGGCCGACTCGAAGCACTACGGCGACGATGAGATCTGAAGACTATCCGTACATAGTAAACAAAGACGACGGACCTTGTCCAAGAAGAGCTGATCGTCTGGTTGGAAACCCCGCTTGAATGCCTGTTGGAACCCGAAGGACCACATAACCAGTCTAGAGTAGCCGGTGAGGCTAGGAATTTTCCAAGGTCAAATGTCAGCACGTCAACAGGACAAAGAAGAATGTTGAATGCATACAAAGGCAGCAACGATGCTCGGAAGTTCAGCGCAGAGTCTGTGCCGCAGCCAATCCAATCAGTCAGCTCAGCCGGGGCAACGCCGATGTTGTCGACGTACCGGTCAAGTCAGAATCGCGCTCGAAGCGGCCTTTCCACTCGTGGAAGTAGTCCATCAGCTTCTCGTCGTGGTTGATGATAGAGCTGCGGAAGTCCAAGTTCTGCAGTGCCGTCAGCCACATACTTTGCTGGTCCGCGACTACAACGAGAGCTCACCTGGTTCAAGCCGGTGGGGGTGTCGGGGTCCGAGTAGATCTCCTCGTGGAAGTGTGACATGATCCTGAGCATCTGTGCGTACGCCGACGTGCCGATGTTGAACTGGTGACAGTCCGTGTATCAGTTTGAGCAGCATATGTTGGAACGGACGGAAACCGTACCGGAGCGTTCATCCGTGAGCGTTTGTACCACTCAGCCGAGTTGCGGATAGTGCTGCAGGTAAGTCGATAAGTGGCTAAATTCAACTGGAGCAAGCTCAGTATGAGTACGCACAAGTCCTCCTTGATCGTCGCGGGCTTGCCGAACTGCGTCGCAGTCGACCGGTCGAGATTGTAGCACAACAACCACACTCGTTGCTGGTTGACCAGTTCGCGCTCCTGTGACTCCGTCTTCGGCTTCACATTCGACACGACGTGCAAGTTCAGGTCCGTGGCGATCCTATTACCAGGGTGAGTGTCGTATACGAGGGGAATGTGCCAGTTAGAAGCGGCCTACCGGATCGCGAGGCCGGTGTACAGCCAGTTCCGGTCCTCCTCCCAGCGGCGCGCGGGGACGCCGTACAAGCTCATGAGTAGGTACGCCTGCGCAAGCTCGACGGACTTCCATCCGTTCAAGAGCGCGGAGGCCGCCGCGTGCTTCGCAAAGTGCATTGCGATCGGGTAGATATCCGACTTCTCCTGGTAGTACCGCGACGAGATCGCGCAGACTAATGAAGGGAATCAATAGGTGCCTCAACACAGCGCATATCAAGGTGGGTTCCGGCCCCTTACTCACTGACGGTGAACAGGAACGGGCAGCGGTTGAACGTGGTCGCCGGGGTGTGCAGAGCGGGGTCGAGCATGTCGCAGTGAACGTTGATCTTGTCGAAATAGCTATGTAGAAGCGTTGTTCAACGCACTGAACTACACGGACCATTCGATGGAACTTACATCTTGAAGAGCTTGTCCACATCATCGGGCGTGACGAGGCCGTGTACCAGGATCTCCGGAGGGCTGACACTCTCGATCATCGTCGCACGGAGCCCCAGGTTGAAAGCGGGACCTGGTGAGGCGAATCGTGAGCATATAGCCTGACAGCCACAGAAACCCCGGCTTACCTGGCTCGAAGAACGTCTCGTTGGCGACACCCTGACCATTCATGATTAGCCTGACAATGTTCCTCGCAGCTTGCCCCTGAAGCTAAGAGTACGCACAACATCATCGTCGGAGGACTCGTTCTCCTTCGGCTTCGCGCCCGCTTTCTTCGACCGCCGACGCGAGTTCTCAAGAGACAGCTTCGCGAGCAAGCCAATCGGGACCGTCTGGTCCGGCAGCGCCTGCGGCTTGTCCTCCGCATCCTTCAGCGGCTCGTCGTCCTCGTCCTGGGCACCGGCGGCGCTCCCTCGCTCGGTCAGCTCGTTCGCGCCAGCGTCTGCATGCTGCCACTCCTCGTCGGACTCCCCGCCGCTGTTGTGGTTGGCATGACGAGAGTCCGCCTTGAACGCGGCAACGCCGGCAGAGGAGCCCGCGGTCTGCACGCTCGCCTGCAGGCGGTCGAGGAACGCGATCACGTTCTGGTTGTTCTGGTCTGTCGGCGAGGTGGCCATCCGGTAGGACGCGATCGACATTGGCGTCGCCAGGTATGGGTTGTGGATCTGGAGGCGCCGCAGGCGGCATGTCAGCATCACGCGCGGGCCGAAAGGGGCGTGCTGCCGCCGACGACGGCTGACGTACCTGCTTGAGGAGCGACTCGATGATCGCATTCTTCTGGCGGATCTGAGCTAGGAGGTACTCGCGTTTGCTGTTGCGGGTGAACACGAATGAGTAACCATCGTCGGACATCTCGTCGGACGAGAACGAAGAAAGACCAGAGGAGGAGGACATCGCGGAAGTCGAGAGCCGAAGTACAGCTACGCTCGCTGCCCAAGGAGACTTTCGTAGAACCCGGGTACGCGTACCGACCTGGCCGGCGGGGAGGAAGAGCCGCGTATGGGCAGATCCGGGTACTTATGGGACGAGGCGTGCGATGCGCATAGTCCACCACAGCCGCCGGAATGGGGAAAACTCACTTTGGCGCGTTCCGGGGCTTTCTGCCCTCGACGATGCACTGATGTCCGCTAGACTTGCAGCGCTTGCACGTGTTCTCGTCTTGCGGGAACTCGCACCTCATCTGTCGCACCGCCATAAGGGATAGATCAGCCACCGAAATAAGACGATCACACTGACAGCAGGCCCGCAAGCCGCCCTGCGTATTCCATGCGTGCGTGCGCATAGAAGACGCGCGGCACGACCCCGAGGCCTGCAATTTTCGAGGAGATACGTACCTTCAGCTTCTTGCAATGCTTGCACGCGCCGGGCCTGCAGCGTGGACCACGCGGGGAGCGGCGTCGACGAGCGCGTGTGCGCGCGTAGGGGCCGAATAGACGCCGGAGATGTGATAACGCCGTACATGGGGACGAGGCAAGTCCCGGAATGCAGTACGACGAACGTCGACGGCGACGGCACGCAGTGAAGGGGTGAACGAGTTAAGCCTGATCAGTGGGCGGCAGCGCACCGGCACGGGGAGGAACTTACAGCCGAGCCGGAAGCGAGTTTGAACCTTGCGGTGGCGGCACACTCACTGTCATGTTCAGTCCAGCGAGCGGGGAATCGTCGTCGGACTGCGTATCGCTGTCTGCGCCATCCGGGGTGTCCTCGACCCGCTGTCGCTTCGCGCCTTGTTTCCCGCCACGTCCGCGGCCGCGAGCGGCAGCGCCACTGGGCTGTCGAGAGGTAGACGCCTGCTGCGTAGGGCCACGTTGGGAGATATGCGAAGACGCCGACGAGTACGGATTCTGTCCATCATCCGTGCCGCCTCCCACCGACGGCGTCGAGACAGACGACGGCAGGTTGGTGAAGTCGGAATTCGGCGTGTACGTCGTGGACGAGTACTGCTCGGTCGGATACTGCTGTACGAAGTTGTAGGACGAATGATGGTGCTGTTGCTGATCACCAGAGGCCGGGATGGCATCCGTGTTGACAGATGAATAGAAGTACGACTCGCCGGTCGGCGCAGCGCCTTGGGCGCTGAACGGCTGTTGTGGGTGATGAGGCGATTGCTGAGGCTGCCGCTGATAGGACCCCCGCGGTGCCTCTGGGATGTTCAGGTTGGGCGCAACCGGATAGCCCACTGTGGCGCCACCTCGACGGGAGATGCGGGGCATCCCTCGCTGGGGACAATCACCCGCGACTGGCTGGGCGAAGTGGGGGTCGTACCCCGCGTTTTGGTCCGCGGCAGAGTACCCTTCCTGCACGAAGTTGTAGCGATTTTGGGTGGGAGGGGCGGAAGATACAGAGGTCTGGATGTGGTGGAGTTGTGGGGGCTGCTGTTGCTGCTGGGGCTGGGGCTGCTGGAACGGAACTTGGGTGACATTACCGGGTTGCATACCGCCCTGTGCAAAGGCGTACTGCCCGTTTGTGTAGTTCTCCACCCACTGCTGGTAGTCGAGCCCTTCCGGGGGGATGGCCATGCTGGGGTCGTACAAGGAGGGGATCTGTCCGATCATTGGGGCCGAGGAGGACGGAGGGTGCGCCCTGGAGACACCTAGAGAGCGAAGAGGGGGAAGGGCGTTGGGACGCTACCGTAGACAGCGAGGGCGAGGAGTGAGAGGGACGCACCGGAGGTGGGAAGATTCGCAAGGGCACGAGTGCCGGGAGGGTTGTATGGAGCTTGAAATGCAGAACAATGATGCATCAGAGATCCTGGGCACAGGCGTCTAATAACGGCGAACGCACCTCCGGCTTTGGAGGACTCCCCCTGGGATGCTGCGCCGCCGGGGGACAAACTGGCCCGTTGGGAAGTGGACATGAAGCTGTCAACGCTGGCACGAGGTTTAATACGCCACGAGCTGCCCCAGGAATCAGGGAACGCGAGGCGAGGCGCGATAATCGATACGGCAGTGGCGGTGAATGTCCCCGTGGGCTGTGCGTACGCCGAATGCAAGCTAACGCGGTCTTCCCTCGGAAAGTCGGTGCTGTGTACCCAAGAGGAGTGCTAGACGTGCTGCGTGTGGGCGAGGTGGGGGGATGCACCGAGACAAGGGCAGACAAGGTGTCGGGGTCGAGAGGAGTCGGAGCGCTCCCGAGAGTCACGCCGGCGCCGATAAACCTTGTGCAGAGACGCCGCGGGAATCGTGATGGGATTGCAATTACTCAAGAACGCAGGTAAACGAACGGGATGATATTCGGCCTGGCCGTCGCTGAGGAATTTATGACCGCTGGCCGCGCACGCGCGCTTGGGCCATGAATTGCCGGGTTAAGTCGCGTGGCGAGCGTACTTAATCCTGATCCGACCGATTCTCAGCTGTGTCCGTGAGCTCTGAGCGCACAGTTGCACTTACCGTCGCGGGATGGTGGTGGTTGGTGTCCAAGTTGCGACCGTGCTGCCAGACCCGCGCGCGAGTACTTAGCTGAATTCGATCGAACTGCCCGATCACGATCTCTGACACTCTGCCATGTTTCCGGGAATTTAATTACAACATTCTCCTGAAAGCTCGGGCCAGACGCGGTCGGCCCCTATACCAATATACACACGATTGTTTAGAGATTATCTGGACCTGCACTCCGGAAATCCTACGAAGAGACAGATATATGCACACGCATGTCGTGCACAGGCCTTAGGGCCTGGACGTGCTATTTCGATACCAATCGCCGACCAGTGCACGAATCTGATCGAGAACATGGACTGCCCCCGCCCAAACCCGATGACGATCGGTGCGGATATACCATATATCATCCAGCCGCGAGGGGGGAGAGACGTGGGGTGCGGGGTAAGCAATGAAGTTGAATGCACATTGAACACCGTCATCGCGGCTACTAACTGGCAAGGCAGGTTGTGTCAAACTGGATGCCGAATGCCTTGCTCGATCTCCTCCCTTGCGGACGTGATGTATCTTGTAGTAGGTACGGCGCTACGAGCGCCGGTGTGCTACGCATTACGTCGCGGTCGCGATCTTGCCCCGTGTGCGCATGAGTCGGCGACGAAGAAACACAATAGGGCACATTCGGCGACCGTCATCTGTCGGGAAGCAAACATAATAGCACATCCGGATTTCCGGGCCTCGATGGTTTGAGATACACACCTGGTGGCGGCCGAGTATGTTCGTAACTAAGGTCAAATGCGATTGTATCCAAGTTCTCCTCATGTAGGACGCGGCGTGATCGAAGTATCGACGTACTGTACGCCGTGCATTCTTCAGCGCGATGTCCACGCTGTACCACGCCGTTGGCAGCATCATCATCTCCATATCCTGTCTGATGCAGCTAAGTAAGGGGAAGGCGGACGAGCGGTCTTACGGCATACACGCACCAACATCACTATCCATCGTCAACTTGGAGTACCGGTGGCGATGCCGCCTTCGACGCTGTAATGGTAGACGGGACACCAAGCCTCCTGGCCCGCGCTCTAGCGAGAACACACGTCTGAGAAGCCTAGCGTGCCATCAGGTCTCGCGCCGCGAAGATCACCATCAGACCGATATGCATACATCCAATGTATGCATGGGCGCGGGACCGCGGGCGCGGAGCTGCGCGGAATCGTTGTCGGTGATGGTCCTTACGTCCCCCTTGGTCTTCTAGCCTGTCCCGAGCGGGCGCTGAGCGTGTCGAAACGCCACTCAAAGCTCGACGCGACACGCCAGGGGTGTCATGCTCCATCACAGTGGGCATGTGCTTGAACCCTTGCCGTGTGAGATGTATTGTGTATAAACACCGTCGGGGAGTTCCTTGCCCCCGGATAGCAACCACGTCAAATTGCATCCGCAGCTAGTATTTCCTTAGAGGTGCCGCTACGATCCTGCGCGGACCGAGTTAGAACGCTTTGCAGGAGAGTGTGCAGTGCCTGTGTCAGGGACGTATGTCAGACAGGCCGACACGGCCAGAAACCAACCTCGTACCTATGGTGGTCGAACCCAAATGAGTGACGCGAGGTTAGCCATCGACCACATAAGCGCCAACGCACGTCCGGGGATACGCTGTCACCGGACGACCCGGGAGTGATCTGAACGCCGAATGGGGGATTGAAACGCGCAGGAGATATGTTGCGCGTCGAAAGAAGCGGGACTTCAACGAGCTCCGCGCGACATAGTAGCACGATCTGCGCGCCCGGAGGAGACTGCGGAGGTACGGGGGTGCTGTTGTAGCAACCGGGAGCTCTCCAAACCATCCCCCGTTACGAAACGAAACGGGGAAGAGTGCGGTGGGGGACAGTCCGCGGGAAGCGACGCGACAGTGCGGTGCGGGCGTGCAGTCGGCCGTCGTTCGACGTGAGCTTGAGAGCGGCGAGGAAGTCGCGGATGGTAGAAGGGGCCGACGGTGGGCGTCGCCGGGTAGGTTTGATGACGTCTTGCGAACGAGAGACTCGTTATGACACGAGGTGATGGGTGCGCTCGAACATACGCCCGTGTCCATGCAAGAGCGACTTTGCAGGTGCCATGTGTGTCTGGTACATGAGTTTCGGGGACATGCGTCCGTAATTCCGCCTCGCAGCCTTTCGGGGGTCATCAATGGGTACAACATCTGCACTGAAGAGATGTTGAGATGTGTCCAGGATAATTTTAGTAGTACTGTACGCGGCCGCGCCTGCTCATGCAAGCAATGCTGCACATCGGTGTCGCCGAGGGGTTTCGAGGACGAGCGCCGTGGCAGACAATCGTGACCAAATGGCGGTAGGCGGCGGGCATGCTCCCGAGTGACGACCGGGAACTGTGTAAACGTCGTAATTCAGCCATACAAAGCATATTCAATCATTCTATGTCATTCATAGCGGTATCATTAACTCACAACATATGAATCCTAGTGGTCTGCCGAAGTTGTCACCATCAGGACCGGTAGCTGACTGAACAAGCCACAAAATGCGTTCGAGCCTTCGTCCAGCCGCAAGTGCTGTCCAGCATGTTGCTGCGAGCTGAGGTTTATCGTAAATTTCTTTGAAACAGCGTTTTCTGCTAGCAAGTACTGGAAACAAGTCCTCGGAGGATGTGGCAAGGCGTCCGTCTCCGTACGTTCTGTCATAGTGGCAGTATGCGAGCAAAGGTTTCCGGGGATCTCGGCTAAGGCCCAGGGGCCGAGGCACATGCCCACGTGGCGTTTGCGGCAGTACCCGAGCAGCAATCGAGATCCGCCACGCCAACCGCTTCGGACTGCTCACTCGACTTGGTGTTTCTAATCTATCCCTTGCAGCTCGATCACGAATCCTTGTACTTCTGTCCATCGGGGGCTGCGTGAAGACATTCGAAAGTATGAGCGACGTTTTGCAGAAGCTGATTGAGGGGAAGATTGTGAGTGGTGAAGTCTTCGTTGTCTTTGATGAATGCATCTCGTAAGTTGTGCGCACGCAATACTCATCACGCTGTCTATGCAGGACTTCGAGGGACAAAAACTCGTCGAGCGTATCGCGCGAGACACCCTTATAGCTGCTACGGTAAACCATGAGACCTCGATATCAGGGGATGCACGCTCACGGCCGTACTTCAGGTCATCTCTTTTGTCGTGGGTTTCGCCCTCCAGTCACTACGAGTGACGTTCGGCCTGTTTGCGCTGTTCGTCGTAGTCTTGACCTTGGTAAGTGTCTACTTCTGCTTGCAACACCGACGGAACGCATTGAGTAGCACGTATGCCCGCTCTTGTGACGGTGTTGGTCTCTAGGGGCATCACTCGGATGTCGAACGGTCTCCGTGTACCCAGCGTCCGCGTGCCCTAAGGCCACTCTGGGCGGGGATTGACCGCTCAAGATAAGCCTCCATGGAGCGGTCGAGACAATACCTACCCCTCTTCCCCGTCTTTGCGCCCGTTAATATGACATCACTCATGCCCCCCACCGTCTAGGTTGTTATACCGCCATGGCCGATGTTCAACCGCCATCCAGTAACATGGCTGCCAGCCAAAGAGACCAAGTCTGAGTGACGGAGCTTACCATATACCTCCGTTTCCTGTGAGTCCTATTCTTGCATCCCGGTCAGACCGCAGCCCACAGCTTAGTGCGTCCGTGACCCATGCTCCACCAGTTTTCCTCGCTGCATGGGAACTCAAACGGGTCAGATTGTAGCCTGATAGCCATGCTAAGACCATTGGCTTACTCCGCGAGATCACACGGTATTCGAAGGATCTCCACGCACCACGCTCGCGGGGATTGCACTCCCCTCTGCCACGTCCCCTCTGCCCTCCGTACGCATGATACCGTAGTGACCCACCTCTGCCCCGTCGGATGTCTTTGCCATGTACATTTGGATTGTTATTTATCGAATTGTGTCAATACAATGTGACGGGTTTAGAACGATGTCGGACTCGGAGGCGCGGAATTATTGGAACGAGCGCCCGAGCGGGCAGCCAACACCTCCGCCATCAACCTCCACCACCGCCGCCGACAAAGTCGTCCACGTCGCTCCCTACCGCCGCCATCGCGGTTCATGTCGACATACCCCACTGGCTTGTCGTCTCCTCCAACCGAAGAAGGCACGGTAACGCCCTCCCACGGGGGAATGGTCGCCGGCCCCGAATACGACGTGCCCATTACCCAGAAGCCCATAGCAGCCCAAACGCCGGACCGAGAACGACAGACAACCACCACCATGGACCGCACGGAGAGGACAGAGCGTTACGCGCCAGCGAGGTCGTCGTCAGCAGCACAGCGACCCCGCCCAGTGTCGATGCCACCTCAAGCGTATGCCCCACCGACAAGCACGGACCGCGATCAGAGGGCAGACGACGGTCGCCACGGCCGTACCGAAGGCGGCTCGTCGAGCAAGGGACGGAGCGGGACCCGGATATTGGGAGACTACACGCTGAGCAAGACGTTGGGGGCGGGGAGCATGGGCAAGGTCAAGCTCGCGCACCACAACATCACGGGCGAGAAGGTGAGCGGCCCCCGCTGCAGTGCCCGTCTGTCCCCGAGTGTGAAGTGTAACGTTCGCACCAGCTCGCGGTCAAAATCCTGCCCCGGGCGGCGCCCAGCGGCGCGGCGAGCGCACCGACGTCCGAGGCGGCGGCCAAGCAGGCGAGCAAGGACGCCTCGAAGGAGATCCGGACGCTGCGCGAGGCTGCGCTGTCGATGCTCCTCCACCACCCGTACATCTGCGGCATGCGCGAGATGATCGTTCACCAACACCACTACTACATGGTTTTCGAATACGTCAGTGGGGGCCAGATGCTCGACTACATCATCAGCCATGGTCGGCTAAGGGAACGGGTCGCACGCAAGTTCGCGAGGCAGATTGGGAGTGCCCTAGACTATTGTCACAAGAATAACGTCGTGCATCGAGGTATGTACCACCATAGTTGTTAGTGGGACATCACTAACACACATGGATAGACTTGAAGATCGAGAACATCCTCATCTCGCATTCTGGGAACATCAAAATCATCGACTTTGGTCTGTCTAATCTTTACAACCCTGCCGATCATCTCTCGACATTCTGTGGGTCGCTCTACTTCGCGGCTCCCGAGCTTCTCAACGCCAAAGTGTATACCGGCCCGGAGGTTGACGTATGGAGCTTCGGCGTCGTCCTCTATGTCTTGGTATGCGGTAAGGTCCCATTTGACGATCAGAGCATGCCAGCACTGCATGCGAAGATCAAACGGGGCCTTGTGGAATATCCCGTATGGCTCAGTGCCGGTGCGTACCCCGCCTTTTGATAATCTCCACGTTGTCTGATCAACGAGTAGAGTGCAAGCATCTCCTCACACGGATGCTGGTCACCAACCCTGCAGCACGAGCGCCCCTGTCCGAGGTGCTGAGCCACCCGTGGATGGTCCGTGGGTTCCGGGGTCCCCCAGATTCCCACCTCGTTCACCGTGAGCCCCTCCGTGCGGACGAGCTCGACCGCAATGTTATCAAGGGTATGAAGGGCTTTGAGTTCGGTACTGAAGAGGAGATTGAGCAGAAGCTCATCGAAGTCCTCGAATCCGACGCATACTATCGGGCTGTCCAGCATTGGGAACGGAAACGGATGACCAATGGGCGGAACGGTCACAGTCGCTGGGGCGAGTCTTTCTCTAACTCCTCTCTCGCTATCTCGCACGATGGTAGCTTCTCGACCTCGACCACCAAGGTCGACCAGTCTCCGTCGAAGAAGGCAAAACGTTTCTCGGGGTTTGACTTCTATCGCCGCAAGCTGTTCTCTCCCTCGTCTTCTCCGCCGACTACTCCGATGGCGTCACCCCCTGGTTCACAGTCTCACTTGTCCAACTCGTCCCTCCTGGAGACTCAGCGCGAGCCCGCTGATCCGACCTATGGCTTCCATCCGCTCATTTCAATCTATTTCTTGGTTCGCGAGAAGATGGAGCGGGAGAAGGTATACGGGCCTGGTCACTTCGCAAGCTCGCAGCTCTCCTTGGAGTCTAGCTCTCGTCCCGATGCGCTCTCTGGTGATGCCCCCGTACCTCCCCCTACCTCCGCGAAGCAGCTCTCTATGCCCTCTGTTCGGAAGCGCGACCCTCCTATCACAGGCAAGCCGGACTACAGCATGCCTCTTCCCCGACTCCCTGCTCCCGAGACCTCCCACTACTCTGGCCTCTCATACGATGTCACCCCGGCGACGCCTTCCCCAACAGCTTCTGGCTTCCCGCAGCCCCGCGCCCGTGATGCTGCTCTCGCGGTTCCGAAGCGGGGTGACATCCCGCAGCCGAACGCGTTGCCGAAGACTGTCGCTGCCACACCCGCCCGCATGTCCATGTCCATGTCTATGCCGCGCGAGCCCGCAAGCACGGCCCACCGCAGGAGCCACAGCCTCAGCCAGCGTCCATGGCACGGCATGTTTGGGTTCGGTGGTGCGGAAGAAATGACGGAGCACGGGACGGTGCGTCCGCGCAGGGACACGCTCGATCCCCCGCGCACGGCGGGACCCGAGTTCGCCACCTTCTCGGAGAAGATGGAGGCACCGCGGGAGAAGGACGGCGAGGGCGACAAGGAGGCGGGCGACGAGGAGCCGCGGACGCCCATCATGCTCTCGGCGGGGGCGACGCTCGTGCGCAAGTTTGGCAGCCTGCTGGGCGCACGCGGCGACGACTCGCGTCGGGCAGGCACGCCCACGAAGCGTGGGAGCATCTTGACGAGCTTTGCACAGCCAAGGGCCTCGACAGAGCCTCCCGAGGACGCCCAGCAGCCTGAGAGGAACGGTGTCGTCAACGGCGCCCAGCATTCTTCTGCGGCGGAAGAGGGGAACAAGAGCGGCTCGCCGACCCCCACGGGGACCATCTCGCAGAGCCAGAGCCAGCCGGTGGGCTCTGTGCACAGGCGCGCGGCGACTATTCTGGATCCGCAGGGCCGGTCGACCCGTCATGAGCGGAGGAGCAGCACGGGCGCGGCGCTTATGTCTGGCGTTGGCGGGACGATCGGGCGCCATCGCAGGCCTTCGACAGGAAATTCGTATGGGTACACGAAGCCGCTGCCAGATCGGCTGTTCGGGCGGATGGACGAGGAGGACGAGCATGCTGAGCACGCCGAGAACGAGGACCCGCCCGGCGAGAATGGCGTAGAGGACGTACCGAAGGGGGAGGAGTCGCAGGGCGAGGACAAGGAGTTCAAGCCCGTGTATCTCAAGGGCTTGTTCAGGTACTTCTCTACCCGGTGAACGGTGTCGTAATGGCCTGTCTGATGACTTTGCCGCTAGTGTCGCGACGACGTCGACGAAGTCGCCCCAGGTCATCAAGACCGACATCAAGCGCGTGCTCGACCGCATGCAGGTCCAATACCGCGAGACGAAGACGGGCTTCGAGTGCATCCACATGCCTTCCATTGACGTGTCTTCCATCCAGCCGCCTGCGACCCCGAACCACCAGAAGCGGCCTTCGACGAGCTCGCACGAGGACAACAAGCGCACGATCACGAAGAAGGGCTCGAAGCGCTCATTCGGCGTGCGGAGGGATCGTGATCGCGACGCGAAGGACAAGGAGCTTCCCAGTCGGCCTTCTGGCGGCACGACGCTGAGCACAACGGCGAGCAGCGCCTCCTCGTCGTTCTTCCATGTCTCCTCGAACGCGCATACCGCGACTGTAGAGCCTGTGCGCTCGGACACGCTCGAGAACCTTGCGGCAGCCGAGGAGAACGTCCCGCGCTCACAGTCACCCACGAAGGGCAAGAACTTGCCCCCTATACCCCGCGACTTCGCTGCGAGCCCACAACCGACGCTGCTCTCGCCACTACCTACTGGAGAGGTGGATCATGAGGTCTTCGAGACTATCGGCGCGAATTCGCTCGCTGTGCGGTTCGAGATCAACGTCGTGAAGGTATGACGGTATCTGACGTATTATCGCTGCTCAAGCTGACCGGGACGTTTGCAGGTGCCGTGGCTACCCCTCCACGGTATCCAGTTCCGAAGACTCTCCGGAGACGGATGGCAATATCATATGCTGGCGCGGCGGGTGTTGACGGAGCTGAAGCTATGACGATCGTTTCGACGGGTTCGGGCACTTCCTCTTCCTTTCGTGTTTTGTGGTTCGCATCCCGGCTTTTTCCCAACTAATCGCATCGTAGTACATGTCGTCGTCGTCGCCATACACTCGCTTTCCTCGTCCCCGTTCCTGCTTCTCGGTCCAAGTTCTCGTGCGGCCGGGGACCGCCATGTTTTCTCTTCTTCTGACGTCTCGGGACGCGCGCGCGCTTTGCATATGCTGCTGCTACCTACACCAATAGTCCTCACTTGTACGACTGCTATACCAAGATGGATTCACGGAGCATATCCTCGTAGGACGCTCTTCAAGCTCCCATGTTCCATCCGCACGAGGACGCAAGGATACAGCGGCACTGAGAGCAAGGACTGTTCACAACATTTATAATTCGCCACATGTTTACGAACGGGCACGAGCTCCGCGGTATGGGTGGGTGGGTGTCCGTGTGAGTGAGCAAGCGCCGAACGCCCCTCTTCTCCTGTACCTTCATCAAGACTTGCGCTCAGTATTCCACGAGGTAAAGTGCCCTTCCATCAAGTTATATTGTTGTCACGATGAGCTAGTTTCCTCGTACAGTGCTTGAGGAATTGGTGAACGAGCCGGAATATTGACCGCAGGCCCAACCATTGCTAGCGACTCGTCGCGATGCAGCGTCACATCTTGCCCAGAGATTCCGTGTGTGTGTGAGTGCTTACAATGGTCCAACGCCGTCGTTCACGGATTTTAGATACAGGCGAATGGATTGCAAATCGAAATCCGCGATTTTTGCCCCTAGCTCCTTGCTGCCGGACCTGTTCGACGGACCCTCTGTCATTCAGAGGACCTCCTGTCGATTCTCTCTTGTTGACTCACAGCGTACCCACGCCCTTGCAGGAAATTGTTGGCGCTCACAGGTTTCCTAAACATGGCATGGGAATTGCTCAGTGCATATCCTGGGGGGTTTCCTCACATCCTCACTGCTGTCACTGCTGGCGGCATCGGCCTCCACAAGCACCATTGACCGGCTGTCCGACCTTGCCTTCCTGCAACTGCCGGCCTTTGTCGTACGCCTTCCGGTGCCATCTCTACCGTACTTTCGCCTAGACTTCACGGGTGCAGTGGACATGATCCCACCGACCACATGACACTTCGTCTCTGAGTCCCTCCCAGTCCCGGGTCGTCCAACGTTTGACACTCGACGCCTCCACTGGCATGCTCCCCATCGCAGTGTCAATGTCCCTCGGCGAGCCCCTCCCGCCCTACATTAACCGCCACACGCACACCTTCTTCGTGGCTCATGGGAGCTCGAGCCGCGCCGCTAGCCCTGGCGATTCACGCATAGGCCTGGGACGAGCACCCTTCTTTGCCTGTCTCCAGTCTTGGGTCGCGCGCATTGTGCAGCCTTCCGAAGTCGCATATCCTCACGCTGGGGCACTCACGGGAGTGGGATGTAGTACGGAGGGATGGACGGGCTTATCTGGGATGTTCAAGGGGTGCCTCTACTTGACCTTGTAAATTAAGGTATCATCGCCTTGGCAGGCTGTCTGCAGCTGTGGAATGGTCGGAGTGGTGGTGAGCGCGACGAGTGTTTCATCGGTGGGGCATAGCCGTCACTACCTCACAATTTCTGTACCAACCAATGAATCGTAACCTTGAGGAACGGAAAGCAAAAGCCATGACCATTGGTGACATGACCTTAGCATTTGAGCGTTTCATAGCGCCCGCCTAGCTCAATCGGATAGAGCGTCAGACTCTTATGACCGATTGGTTTAGTGGTGATCTGAAGGCTGCGAGTTCGACCCTCGCGGTGGGCTAATGGAGCGACAAGGTGATACTTTTTACCATTGATTCCCATTGAGAAGAAGCATTAGCCGAGGCGTAAGTCACGTGTCTGCGATGCTCTCGATGGTCAAGTTACTACTGGCGTCGATATACATCATCTTCGGGACTCTCACTTCCTCACATGCTGAGCGAGAGCCGCACCAATATATGAAGAACTCGAGGAAAAACTTGAAAGAGTTGACCGCCATCAGTAAGAGCGCTTAGTTGTGGAATGCGCGCCATCCACTCAAGCGCTGGGTCAACTCTTCCCTAAACGATATCGGAATGCGATCCTGCAGGAACTCGCGATTGGCGCGAATTTATCATTTGCTCATCGTTTTCATGCTCACGTCCAAGTACAGGAAGGCCGTACAAGGCAATCCGAACAACTTCTCGCACCCCACAGCCTCGCCGGTCTAGCACTATCTTGAATTGTTCTGTAAGTCGCTCACTGCCTGTCACAGAGATGGCCAATGTATGCGTTCTTGAGATATTGTCATTTCCATCGGTTTCCCTCTTTGTTGGACACCCCTCAATAAGCTCTAGCCGATCGCTTGATTACCCCCTTAATGCTGTTAGTACTATGTTTGAAAACCGGTGGGATCGACCTCCGTATGCGTTTGTAGCTCACTCGAATGCCCGTATCCTAGGCGTATACAACACCAACGGACGATGACCTAGGTGCCCTCGGGGCCTCGTATCTGCTCCCATAATGACAGACAGCACGGCACGTAAATTTCAAGCGTTTCACGGCTGCGTTTCTTGTGTGCACACACGCAACAGCCTGCTCCCCACTACTGAGGTGACTGCCTTATGCGTTCGCGCTCTCGTCGGGGCCAGCATGCCGCACGCTCGCTCAACCTGATCATGCCGATCTCCTAGCGGTACGACCCCCCTTTGCCTCGCAGAAACCGTCGACAAAGTACGGCTATGCTAGAGCCTTCAGCAGACGCGATGGACCTCCACGCCATGATACGCGACGTGTTTGTCACGTGCTGCGAATTCGAGCAGCTGTAAGCTGTGTACGCACGTAAGAAGCATGTTTACATACCTTGCGATTCTCGTAAAAGTGCGAGCGATTTGCTTTCTGTAACTCCGTGGTCCGCTCCCTTCAAGTCGCTTCAGCGCTGATGTGATTCCACAGGCTTGCTGCGAACTGGCAGAAACTGAACTCGACCTATACCTGTCCGGTCCGGTGACCCCGGTGCTGGTGATGATGGAGCAATCCAGGCGTGTTTCCTCATCTGCGGACACGCAGCCTCGTGGAGGAGGATCCCATCTTCTCTTCGCACACTATTCGCATTGGCGCAGCTCTCGAACGTTCCCCAGCCGTGTTCAACCGTCCAATATGCCAGACTCGAACCCCGGCCGCTCTCGGCTGCAGTTGGGCGGGCATCTGCAGAGCTAGTCCTGCTTCCAGCTCCAGCGTCCTTCAGCTTCAGGCGTTCACCCGTCATGATGACGCGGGGATGCGTTTCATGCTCACTACTGGGGGGAACTCAAGCCGAGTGGCTCACTTGTGGCGGTAGGACCATCGTCGCGCACTGGCCGTGCGGACTCGGCATGCCGCGGGCCCAAGCGTGCGATCCCAGGACCTGAAGGCCACGGCATCCTGCGACACGCAGACGGAGGCTGTCTAGCGTTTCAATAACGTCTTCAACACCTCTCCGATGCCGCGGAGCGGCCCCTCTCGGCGTCTTGTTCCTCGACTGAGTAAGAGGCGTGGCCGTACTCGGCGAATCCTCTCCTTTAATCTCAATCGAAGGCTGATCCGGACACGCGCCTTCCCCGCGAGTCCGGGTTTTTTGGCGATCTAGATTATTCTCCTCGTGGGGCCGTCCCATGTCTGATTATGGTGTCGGGCCAGGGCCCTGCACGCTATACAAGTGGCGTGCATTGTCCATCGTTGGATTCCCCCTTCTCGCACTCTGCTCCTCGTTGACTTAGACTCCTCGCGCGTTCCTCCCCCTCCGCTCTTTCGCTCCCTTCCCCCCTCACGCCCCGCACCTGCGACGTGATGCTGTTCCCGAGCCTTACGTCCATCCCGGTCCTCTTGCTCTCGCTTTTCCTCCTCGTCGCTCATTCTCCTGCCTCAGCTCTGAGTATACCTCCAAGCTTGAAGTCTCCCCCACGTGTGAAGCCGCTCCGCGGACCCGATCAAGACCTTTGGACAAATGCCCAACGCCTCGCGGTAGGCCTGCCCCCGCGTGCGCCTCGCACCTTCAAGCGGGCGACCTCGACGAACCCGCTCGAACCTGCGCAAGTCAAACGTTCCGCGCCCAGTCCTAGTGCGAGTCCGTTTGCGTATGCCAAGACCAGACCGTATGTCCTCCGTTGTTCATAGGTACGGCCTTCTATGCTCACGGACTACGATGCTGCAGTGCGGTCGAGACGGCGTACTCGGGACGCATCGTCGCGCGCTACGCCGGCTCCGAAATTCCAGCGGGCATCGTGCGGGCCTCCTCGTCCGGTGTGTGAGTGTCCAGCATCTGAATCTCTCGTCCCCGATCGCAGCATCGCTAATCGCGAGCGCCCCCGTGCCTGATTTTCATCTATCGCTATGCTCCCCGCGCTGGATGCGCTGCTGCAGCTCCCTTGGCGGTGACGAAGACGGCGCGCACGTTGCGTTCACGACGTCCGGATCGAGAGCGCTGTTCAGCATCAGCAACCTCGACTCGGTCGTAACGGTGCGTCTCGCGTGCGGTTGCAAACGAGATGATCGCTGAATCTCATCATACACTGTTCTTGATGTGATTACTAGGCGAAAAGTGAGACTGCCGCGTCCACCCAAGCACCCGCCGCATTCATCGGAGCATCTGGGACGTCCCCACTAGGCGCCGACTCACCCAAGTACGTCCGCCCTTCTCCCGCCCATCAATACCTAGTAGAAAGTGAACTCACCGGTGGCTCTGCTTCTCCTTCCTCGCTTTGCGTGGATAGCGCGGTCGTCCTTGCCAATGTCCAACAGAGTAAGTGTCGCATATCAGTTCTTGCCCTGGCTCTTCGCAGCGCGCGCGCGCTCGCGACCCTGTATCGTGCGGGCGCCGGGCTGTGGCGCCCACGCCGCGGCCCCCTGAGCCTTCTCACAAGCTCGGGGGGAGGGGTTCGGCCTCGGTCGCCCTGGCGCGCGTCACCTGTGTGTCGCTGAGCGCAGTGACGCGCGGGGGTGGCGCACGCGCCAAAGGCACGCGCTCCGATCGTGCCCCTGCTCTACGCTCCGTCCAATATTGCACCTGACGCTAACCTGCCCTCCTGCAGCGACGGCGCACGCACGGCCAGCCACGGCCGGGGGCGAGTCCACGATCTGGACGTTCGACGCGCCGACGCAGTCTCTCGTTGGTACGTCACCTCATCATTGTGGGTGGGGATACTCTGCTGAACGGTCTGCGGTGGCGGCGTGTAGCGCACTGGGTGAACCCAGACGGCTCGCATCCCCGTACGCGCGTCGCCGTGCGCGCGCGCGATGGCGTGCTCGTCCTTACCGGCGACGTGGGCGCGTATAACGAGGCGCACCCCGGCGAACCGATATACGAAGTGGTGCGTGTTTCTTCCTGGCCCAGGCTGTTCTCGCACTCTTTCTGACGGTCGCGCCATTAGACGCTTCATTTGGAAAGCACGTGAGCTCGGAGCTCCTGCGGCAGACGACGACGATCACGTCCCCGCTCGGCAGATATCCAAACCCCCGCAAAACCCACTTACCTGTCGATCGGAAGAGCAAGGAACGAACGAAAGCCCGAAGACGAGAGGCCGCCTGCGGCAACGACAATACAGAAGACACGACGACGAAATTGAAATACGACGATGTACGACAAGAAGCCTACGATGACGGACGTCCATACCCGTCCGCCCGCTTGACCCCGCCTCGTTCAGACTCCCGCGCTTCGACCAACGGGCGTGTGCAATGGACGACGAGCACCTGGTCACGGGCACGGGTATGTGCACCCGTCTCAACCTCCCTGTAGAGAATACGTAGTACTGGACTTTGTGCGCTATCTGCGGTACTCTATCCCGGAGACTCTTCCCCTTCCCGTCTCCCTTATTATTCCCTATCGCTATTCCCGTCTTTACTATCTATTCCTTCCGCTTGTCTTTCCGGATCGGCGGGCGCGTCGTGTCGGCTTTGCTTCCCAGCGGACACGGCTGTTCCGCTCTTCCCGCTCGGCTTCTCCTCTTCTGCGCGTTCGACTCGTTCACTTCCGCGTCGCGTGGACGATGGACTCTCCTCCCTCCTCCTCACCTTCCCCGCCGGGCTCGGACCTATTCCCCTTTTCACCCACCTCTGGATTCTCCAACCCTGTCTTTCCCTCCGGCCGCAGTCATTGTACCCGCATCGCTGCTGGTCCTGGTTCTACATCCCTGTATGTAACACGAGGCACGCCTCGGCCCTCGGTCTTGTGTATACTCTTACTCCTACTCTTACTCCTCTCCCCCTTTTCCCTCTCAAACCCTTTACCCTTACCCCTTCGTTTCGGCTCGCGAGGTCTCGGATTCGGATTCTTATGGACTTTGGTGTTGTTTTGCTACTTGGCTCCGCCCCGGACTGTTGTTGTTGTCGCATCGAGACTGCTCCCTTTTGTTACAACTTGACGCGCAGGTACCTGGCTCGGGGACTTTGGTCCGGGCGTAATATGCTATTGTCTGTCCTCTTTGTAAACTGCATCCTAGGGACATCCTTGAGAGTGTGAAGTGCGTACGGGTCCTTGCGGACACCTCGACGCCGGTCGAGGGCCCCCGTCAGAGTAATGCGAGATTCGTGTCCTGATCGCCTACACATCCCGGTAGGCTACGTATGTTTGATGGTGAAAAAAGTGATTCCCATTAGCCGACTCGAACGACTGACCTCGTCATTGCCCTTGTAGAGGTACTAGTGACGCGCTCTACCAACTGAGCTAAACGGGAACTATTAGTTTTGCTGTAGTAAGCAGTCATGGACTGAGACCAGAGTGAGTCTTTCGACGCTAACATACGCAGTCTCGAGACGGAACGAAAGGTCAAAATGCGCGTGCAAATTAGACGGGTATGTAAGATACAGCGGCACTAGGGTATCTCGTAGCAGCGCAATGGTCGTGTATCGTACAAATATAGACGCGTTCGAGACGAGTGTTGTTCGGATCTTCGTAGGATGGTGTCCGAGCTTGCTGCTTAGTAGGTCGCTGCAGCCCTCCGACGACCGAACCCGCCTCCGAATCCTCTACGCCTTCTGCCCGTGGTGGTTCCTGTTGTCGTCCCTCCGTAACCGGCGCCCGTGGTGCCCCTGCGGCTGAAGCATCTGCAGCAGAGGATGGCGAGGATAACGTCCCAAATGGTGACGAGGACCTAAAGATGATGATAAGTCAGCATGCCTTCTCGGCGGTTAGGCCTACGGAGAGCGAACGTACCGTTACGATGGCGGAAACGATGGTTTCGATGACGTTGGCAATGGCGGAGATGATGGCGTTGATGCCTGAGCCGATAGCAGAAACGATGGATCCCTGAAGAGAAGCTATGAGCATCTTCTCGACCAGGAGTTCTCAACGATAACGTACCATGATGATGAGTTATACAAGGTCGTAAGTCGTGAAAGTCGTGAGCAGTGTGTAGTGGTAGACAAGTGAAGATGTGGTCGTAGTTTCTTGGTGGTGGATAGGCCTTGCGGCATGTTATATACCTGTGCGGGACGCCAAGGTCCGTGCAGTGACGTCGTAGCCACGCTCCCCTCATGCACCAAGGTCCGCGCCATGTCGAAGTCGGCCAGGCCCCACCGAGTGCGGCGACTCGTCATCTCGGCGGAGTGATGTCATCGTATACCAGCTCCACCACAGGCGTAAGTCCGAGCACCTTCCTTTTCCGTCTGGGTTTGTTGGTTGCTGATAAGCTGATTCTCGCTTTGTGGCGACATACTACTGGATTGGTCGAATGACGCTGTTCAGTGTTCAGTACGAGCGTGATTAAGGGAAGGCAGTCGAGACACCGAGGGAAGACCGGACAATGTGGCTGTGTCAGCCAGTTCCCAAAGCAGGAACCATAGTATTCGTACTACCGGACCCACGTGATCTGTCGATCTGTCGTAGGCGGCATGGGTTCATACGGTCCATACTATCAATCACAGCCGTCAGTATTGGGCACAAAGGCGGAGCCGGCTGCTTATAGCTGTCGGCTATAGTAGAAGGGTTCCAGCTTTCCCCAGCAGCCCGAGAGGACATAAAGAAGCCTGTGTCCGAACAGACGATACGGGAGAGGGTACAGAAACTCACCCTTTGACAATGCAACATCTTACGAGCCTGAGGGATCTTGGCGATCGAATACGAGTGGTAGGACAGCAACTGCCATTGATAACCTAGTATGAGATAGAGAGACAAAGGAGCGTGATCGAGACAAGAGACACGAGACTGAAAAGAGTGTGGGTGTGGGAGGAAACGGGGCCTATGCTACAGTAGAGTCTAGAGATATATGCGTATGCGCGAGAGAATGTGGGTGTGGGAACCATGAGCATCGTCGTCGTCGTCGTATTACAGTATCGTGCTCAAGCCTCGGCCATGAGCGCCGTCACCCAGCGGGCCACCAAGCCCGCGGCCTCCTTCGTCTTCTCCCAGTCCTCCTCGCGAACCTTCGGGCGGATGTATGCGTCGAACCTGTCCGGGTGCCACCGCAGGACCTCGGTCTTGAGGACTTCCTTCGCCGTCTTGCCTTCGATATTGGGACGGAAGGGGTAGAGCAAGAACTCGCGAACCCGCTCGTGCGTCATGTGTGCCGGATCGACATGCTCGTCGGCGAAGACGGGGAATGGGAACTCGTGGAAGCCGACGATGTTCTTTAGGCCCTTGTTGTTCTTGAGCTCGGCCCACTTGCGCTCGTATAGCGCGCAGAGCTCGCGCGCCTTGGTATGGATCTCCTCCGCCTGTCGGGCAGCCTCCTCGCGCGCGAGGCGCTCCTGCTCCTCCTTCGCGCGCCGAGCGGCCTCCTCCGCTGCCCTGGCTGCCCGCTCCTGTTCCTCTCGCTCCTGCCGCAGGCGCTCCTGCTCCTGGCGCTCCCGCTCTATGGCCTCCCAACGCTTCCGCATCTCCTCCTCCTGACGGCGCTGCGCCTCGATTTCGGCGAGGTGGCGGAGGTGGGCCTGACGGAGGGCCTCCAGGTGAGCTTGACGCTCGGCCTCCTCGATCTGGCGACGGCGGAGCTCTTCCGCCTCGGCCTGCTTGCGGCGGCGCTCTTCCTCCTCCCTCATACGCCGCTCGCGAAGACGCTGCTGCCTCTCCTTCTGGAGGGCCTCGCGGAGGAGAGCCTCCCTGCGGGCCTTCTCCTCGGCCTCCCGCGCCGCCCTCTCGCGCTCCTCCTCCTCACGGCGGCGCTGCTCCTCCCTCTCGCGCTCGAGGCGCTCCTGCTCCTCCCGCGCCGCCCGCTCCGCCCGCATGCGGCGGACGTTCTCCTTGCCCCGCGCGAGCATCTCCTGCATGCGGTCGCGCTTCGGCGCCTTCGCCATCGCGCGCTCGACGACGGCCGCCTCGCGGTGGTAGCACTCGCGCATGATCCCGTCCGCGCGGATCTTCGAGAGCCGCTGGAGCATGAGCTGGTCCGCCTCCGAGAGCGGGCCGAGCGCCTTGAGCTGCTCGACGTACGGCTGCGCCGCGTCGTCGCAGTCGATGTAGATCTGGTCGCCGACGAGCCGGGGGAGCCGGTTCGGCTTGGGCGGCGGGCCGTTCAGGTAGTGCATCTTCTTGAACTCCTCGGCGGTCGGGTAGTCGGTGCCCTCGGAGTAGGGCCTGCCCCGGCGGCGGTGGGGGGTAGGCGTGTCGGGGCCGGCGGCGTTCTGGTTTGGGGCCTGGTTCCGGTTCTGCATCTGCGCGTGGCGGATGCCTTGGATGTCGAAGGGCGAGGGCGGAGGCGCAGGGAACGGCTTGCGGGGGTGCGATGGTGGTTGCTTGGTCTGGCCGTAAGGGCGCTTGTTCACCGGGATTTGCACGGCCGCCGCTCGGCGTTGTGGTGAGAAGAACATTGCGACTGGAATGTAGAAAGAAGGTCTAGGAAGAGAGTGTCTCGAGTATCAAGGGATCGTGGTGGATGAATAGGTGTATGGAAGGGACGGGGTGAGAGAGGGTCGGATCGTCTTGGTTGTGGTTGTGTTGAAAAGTGAGAAATCTTGGTCGAATGCGTTTGTCGATTGTCGGTTGTTGATTGTCGATTGTTGAATGTTCACGTGAGCCAAACTTGCGGCTACTTGCGGGCGAAACGCGCCGGGGGGGCTGTCGAGGTCGCCCACGGGGGAGAGACGGTGGTAGTGGTAGGAGGGAAAGGCGAGCGGCCAGCGCAAAGCTGGACTTTATGGCTTTGCGACCTCGGCTAGCGGACGGCGGCCGCGGAGTTTTTGGTGTCGTCCAATCACGAGCCCTCGTGTGCGTGACTCCCATTGTTCAGTCTGGGCGATTTGGCGCGATTCGCGTAGGAGGGGGCGATTGTCGCCTAAACGCGATTTGGGGTGACGCGGCCGACTTGGCGCCTGTGCGCTTGAGCCCCGGATTGACCACTCCAACATCCGTTCGGGAGGTACATTATTCCCCCCTCCCTCGTCACTGACCACTCCGTATACACCTAAACGGGTCTGTTGCATACCGCCCACCAGTGGGCCCCGTGGGATGGACGACGACGAGGGTCATTCGGGAAGGAGTCTGGCATCCGGCACGAAAACGGGTCGGTTAGCGGGTGAAGAGCTTTCGCAACCCGTCGGACGTACCCCGAATTCGTCGCATTGTCCGCTCCAGGCCGCCAGCCCGGGGTGCTGTCCAGACCATTGTGCGGCGCTCTTCACTCGAAGCAATGCGGCAGCCACCGCACATCCTGCACGCTTGGTCCAATTGTGCATCGCTCGCCGCATTCGCACAGACAATGCAAGCGCATGTCTGACCTGCAGAGGTCTTTGAGGTAGAAGGCCACAGAAGGAGCCTGTGGTCGACGAAGCGCCACCCCGGTGAGGACTCTCTATTTTGCGGCGCATCTTGACAGCATTGGGTGCGAAAGGGCCAAAGAGGCATCTGATACCATCCGTAGCGTCAAAGGAATCGCAAACGGTGGCACCCTTGATGCCATGGCTTCTTGGAGTTGGTGTGCAACGGCGTCAGGCGCAGCGGGAGTTCGTCCTCACAAAGTGGCGAGGTTTCAATCTGTCCGTATCCCATGAACCCTTGTAAAGGGTGAAGGCCGGGTCAAAGCGGTGAGAGGGCTTGGCTTGTAATGTTGATGGCGGTACTTCTGCCTTCGTCATGTTCGTGCTGAGCTCTTTGACAGGTGGCCAGGTACATCCAAGCTGCTGTTCTTCCTCATTGGACGAGGTTCATCGGACCTATACTCCTCAGCATCTACGACGTGCCGACGCGAGCATATGCAGAGCACTTACAAAGCGATTCCCTTACTCCGGTGTGATTGTCGACGTCGTATAAGATTATTTCGCGGATTGGGGTCCTCAGTAGTAGCAACACCCTAAAACACCATCAAGGCCGCATTTTCTACATGCGCACCACCTTGCACCGCATATACCTTCAGATGAAGGGTTGGTCCGAACAACTCATGTCGTGACGTGGCTGTCGGTCAAAGCGCCAGAGGTGAAGGCTTGAAACGCAGAACCAAGTGCGTTCAAGGATGGTCAATCCAGGTGTAAGATCAGAGACACGCAGTGGGCACAATTTTTTCGCAGAGGACAGGCAAACAGATGCAGTAGAAATCAAACGGTCCCTCAACTCATTTCGTTGCACGAACTACGTGCTTTTCCCGGGTGGGAAGTCTTAGACGCCGGTGGTATCTCAATGCCAAACAATTGGAACTAGCGCCCATTCTCTCTCTATTCCTACGTCGACGATGGTTATGGCACAAACGGGCACAGACAAAGCGGACGCCATGGCGTCCGAATAGCGGGTCAAAGTTTTCTGGTATCCAAGCGGGACTCGATGGCGCGGGCACAACCTACCCATGGAATCACAAAAGAGGGTAACAATAAGGTGACGGTATGCTAGCAGAACGGAAGAAACCAGCGAAAGTCGTCCTTTGTACTGATCATAATTGATGTCAAGGCGACAGCGTGCTAAGCGTTCCGTGAGCTTGCTCGCATGGCCTAAAGCCAGCTATCATATATCTGCTCCGGAAGTCGCGAGGTGGTGCATCAACTCCTCTTCTACCTAGGTACCCTCTTCTTTGTCAGCCATGCCTGCTATCTCTCGTAAAGACACTGAGCATTTCTCGTCAGTCCTCTTCCTTCTGATTGCTTCAGTTTCAAAGGGCTGACACAGTGTACTAGTGGGGAGACCTCATCGAAGGCCTCGTCGACAACTCGCAGTCGCCGTGCTCTCAGCCGTTCCGCGTCAGTTCACTTTCTTCACAGTGGAGTTGGCCCTAACTTGATCCCGAACAACTTTCACAGCACGGAGCTATTTGACGAAGCTTACAAGCACTTCTCCACAATCAACGGCCCCGCCACCCCCAGCCCTGCCGAACCACCTCTCAGTCAAATGTGCGTGTTGCGTTTATCGCAGCTTCAGCGGCTCACATTCACTCTAACATCATCTTGATTACTACAGCGTAGAAGAATTGGACCAATACAAGCATGCGTACGGCGACGACGACGAGTTGCCGGCCGAAGAAGAATCTGGTGGTCGCTTCGCGACACCCTCTTCTTCACAACAGCGACGAGTGGGGTCGTCAGCCACGCAAGCCACCTCCAGCATTGCGAGTCGCACCGAGAGCTTCTCCAACATGTTCAGCCCTCGCCCATCCCGAATAATCGGTACCTCGCTCTCGCAGATTCTGGACGAGGAGTGGCCCAACACTTCCTCGCTCGCAAACGCCCCGCCGCCCGACTTCTCGTCCTTGATCTCCCCTCAGGACAACAAGAAAGCGGCCAAGAAGGCGGAGAAGCCTGCGAAGAAGAACGAAGAGCTCGCGATGCCGCCGATGCTCCTCGAGGACCTCATACACATCCGCGAAGACTCCCCCGCCCCCGAATCCCTCCGCAGGATGAGTTCACAGTCTGTCCCTGTGAGGCCACAGAGGGGGCATCGTACCTTGAGCCGGGTCGGGTCTGAGCGCCGGCTTCCTGCTACCGAGCCTCTCACGGGGGCAACGGACCTTCGCACCCGCTATCGCCAGGACAGAGGCGCGGACAGCGAAGAGAAGAAGGGGCTTTTCTCGCCTTACCCGTCTCCGAGCAAGCCCCGCCGCAAGTAGGCTTTTGCGCCTACATTCTCAAGGTGCTTCGACGCCTAAGGGCATGCTGCATGCCTGCCTCATGTCTCTTTCTTGTATTCTTGCACGTTCGCTCGCATCCTCGGCCTGTAGACCATGGCCGATGCGCCGCTCACTCTCCTGGTTGTGTTTCGTTCCGGGTCTTGTATGACTACTCACACACTCCCTAACGTTTGTTTCTGTTAGCTTTCTCGCCATGTATCCGAACTTCATCTTCATGTATGTACATGCAATATGTAGTCTAATATATATGTTCCTATGTATCGAACTAGCCACAATGGTCACGCCGCATCCCTTGAGACGAAAAATACACGCCGCACCATCAACCTCTCAGCGCACCGAGCCTTTGCTCAATCCCAATCCCATTCAATGCCTCCTCATCCACCAACTTCTCCAAACTGCCCCCCAGCGGCTCCAGCTCCGGCAAATACACACCCGCCAGCACCGACGCAGACGCCGGCGCCGGCGCGTCGCTCGTCCGCGACACCCGCACGTCCACCTGCACCTGCCCCACCAGCGGCGAGCGCACGCCCGGGCCCCCCAGGGCATCACCGACGAGCTGGCGCTCGCTCCACCCGCGCGAGAGGATCTCGCCGACGCGGCTGAGGGCGCTGTGCCGCGCCTCGTGCCGCTGCAAGGGCGTGCCTCGGCCCGCGGCGGAGGGCGCGTCGACGGAGTCGGCGCTGTCGTCGCGCTCGACTGTGGGCGGGCGGCGGTGTGAGGTGGTGGAGGTGGAGGTGGTGGACGCGTGCTTCTTCGTGGGCGTCTTCTTGAGTCGGACGCGGTAGGGCGAGGAGCTGTCGGTGGATGGGAAGGGGAGGGGTGGAGGCGAGCGCTGTGTCTTGAGCTTCTTGGGAGAGAGGCGGTTGGACGGTGAGCCAGAAGCGTCTGTGGCTGATGCGCGATGAGCGTGAGTGGGGCGGGTGCTAGCTGCTGCCTCGGGGTAACGCAGGTCGAGGGACGGATTAGAGCCGAAGTCGGGTGAGACCGCGCCAAAGAAGAGTTGCGAGTTCAAGGGCGGAGATGTCACCATCGGAGGACTGGCCGGTAGGATGGAGGAGTCAACCCGACTCAGCGGGGGAGCCGCTGGTACCCCTACATTAGCAACGGTAGGTCGTGATGCCTCAGCATCCTCGTCCTCGCCCGCGGTCGAGAGCTTGTTGAGACCGCGAAAAGACGGCGAGGGGGAGGCGTACGGGCTGCTCCTCTTGTCTGCCAGGCTCCGGCGCACAGGGAGCGCCGTGAACTTGTCGCCATCGCGTTGCTTCACGGGAGATGCCTGCCACGGCAAGGACCATCCCCACGTGCCTCCCGTCTCCTTCTCAGCCGCCGGGCTGGTGGTGCAGCTCGGAGGAGCAGACATCAGCGCGCCAGACTCGGGGTCTTCGACTACGAGTCGAAATCCGGGAGGCGACGTGACGAGCTCGGAGCAGTTGCGCGAGAGGGTGGGCCGCCTAGACGGAGCTTCTGTACCCTCCGTGGACACGGTACGAGCGGGAGACCGCATGTCCACTACCTGGGCGTCGGATGAATCCCTCTTGTGACCTCTGCGCCGGTTGGTGACACGAGACCGTCCAGCACTCGGGCTTGCATCGACGTCCGCTGTAGAGGTAGGAGCGCCGTCGTCCTCGGTGTCCCCGCGCTCGTACGCCGCGATTGGCGGCCTGCGAAGGGTGCCTAGACGAAGTCGCTCGAGGATCCCGCGACGGATGGATTTATGCCGGAGTGTCTCATACGGCGCAAGCTCCTCGTCGTCGCTCAGGGCTCCATATGGGTCCGGAGACGTCAGCCGCTGGGAGAAAGCCGTGCGCGTTGTGCCCTGTCTTCCGAGTCTCGCCCCACTGGATGCAGGCGTACCAGCGGCCGAAGACTGGTCCAAGAACGGATCGTACTCAGCTCCATTGTCAGCTTCCGCGGAGTCTGGCCGTTCTTCCATAGGCGCAGGCGTCTTCGCGCGGCTACGAGAGGAGAGAGCGCGCGAGATCCAGCTGCCTTTGTTACGCTCCTCTGCGGCGGAAGGCTCGAGTAGCGGACGCGCACTCGACTGCGACGGTCGAGCAAGGTTCTCGCCTTCAAGTGGAGCCGGGGTGAGCGTGGCCGCATTCCTGAACCTCGAGGGAGGAGTGTAGCGCGGCCCGGGTTCCAGAGACGGTTCGCGCTGCCGGGGACGTCCTTTGGTAGGCACGAAGCGATAGAGTGACCAGACACAGAGGGCACCAGCGACAGCCCCGAGGATGGCGAAGAGCGGGGCGAGGTAGACGATGTGGAACCCGGAAGAGCCTTGGCTGGTGGAGCTCCTAGAGCGTGTGACGGAGTTTCCGCTTTTCGCAGGAGGGAGTGCTGTGATTGAAATCAAAGAGGCAGAGGAAGTCGAGGCATCCGAGGTAGTGATCGATGCAGGGGTCGAGGTAGCGATGTCGGTCACAACTGTGGTAACGACATCTTCAAGTGCCGTGCTTGTCGCAGTTGCGGACAGCAGCACAGTGTTGGGTAAGGCCGTAGTTACGAGTGGATCCAAACTCGTGGTCGAGGTAGTGGTAGTCCCAGCTCCCCAAGCGGGATAAGGCCACCAGTAGTCGAAGCTGGAGGTTGACGTCGACACCTCTTGCCTAGGACCGAGAAGATTCATGCTCAAAGAACCAGGCGTAGGGACGGCCGGGACACCTAAGCAGGGGTAGATTGCCGCAGAGAAGACCGCCGAGTGAAGGAGGGCAGAGGAAAGCCATCGACCATGCGGAGTAGCCCATCCCATTCTGACGCACACTTCAGGGGCAATGAGTGAGCAACAGGAAAGAGAAACGTCTTCGACACCGTAGAGGTGCACTGAACGTATAAAATCCTGGCAGTCCTAGTCAGCCCTTGGCTGACGGTACACCCACGGCTCCCCGCATCATGCCTCTCGGTCAAGATCTCAATGATGTCAGGACAAGTGAGTTGAGGATAAGACCGAGTTCCGTATATCTGACCGTATTTTGTAGGTGAAACGTTCTATGTTTCGAGGGCTGCGTGAGCGAGGAGCAACAGACGAGTCTGACGTTGAGGCCGTATGGGGTCCGATTTTCGTACGATACCCCTGGTAACGGTGGCTTTGTCCCAGATCTCTTCAGGATTTGTTGTTGTATTACTGAAAGTCGTGCCTTGGATATAACGAAAGGGAGTGGGTAGTGTGTTTAGCGCCATCGAGTATGTACAGTAGCTAGAGGAGACTGGGCAAAGTAAGAAGTACAGTATGACTATGTTGAGTTGTTATCGGAAGTTGCCGGCTGGGGGCGCTTGACTCGATGAGCGAGAGTCACGGAATCCGGGCGCTTCAATTGTCTGCTTTGAATCTCTACCTACAATCCACGATCGAACTCTACTCACTACTCATCGTCGACTCTATCAGACACGCAAGAACACACTGATGGCAGACTATAACTAGACACATTTCCGCTGCCCTTAGAAACGATGAGAGAGACCAAGCCTGGGGAATGTATACCCTATCATCGTCAACGAGTTCCGACCGACTGTGCGATTTGCTGAAACGACAGTACTTACACTCGCCCGCAGCATAGCAACTGACCGAAGTCTCTCGTAGAGTCAGATTGCCAATTTATCGCACTGGATGTGATACCCATCATCTGCTATATCGAGTGCAAGACGACTACCTGCGGCGCAAGCCGAACATGGGAGCAATAATGCCGTGCACGACGTTCGACCTATAAACCTGTATGTCGCCGCCGTAAACAAAGGCCACCTTTCAATTACCGTCATGCGTTTCGCGTTCTGCTCTTTTTTTGTCTTCATCCTTGTTCTCCTGGTCTCTCTGCCCTCGACGGAGGCCGCTCCAGTCAATAATGCAGGTGAGCGGACGTTCAGTCGTGATCTTGTATGTGCCGTAGTGACGGTATGCGCAGCGCTCGATGCGGATGTGAGGACGGGTCTGGAATGGCTCATCAGGCGGAAGCATCTTCTGGTAACATTGAACTTGCGTTTTTCTGTGTATGAGTGGTTTGCTCACGAGACACCAACAGAGCGCCGCTAGCAGGCGTAATGGTGGGCGGATACATTGAAGCAGCAGCAGTGTTCGCGTTCATCGGAAGGTCTCCACGCAACACTCAGACTAGAAGTCGATAGAATTTGTCCTCCGGCCGCTGCAAGCACACCATATAAAATACCTTCAGACACTGCACAGCAGATTAGTGTAAACCTTCAAGCCCAAATATCGCGTCATTGGGGCACCATCCATTCAAGAATAACCTGAAACGTCCGTAGTCCAACCACGCGCTACGCCACCCACTGTTCATCACAGCTCGCCCGACGACGCAGACCTCCCTCTCCCTGTCGCCGCCGCCGCCGCGGCCCACTCGGCGTACTCCCGCTGGTTCGCGTCCACCGCCTCGTACACCGCGCGCCAGTCCCGACAGCGCCTGATCGGGTTCGCGTCCACCGGGCGCACATTCGACGGGTACTGGTACGGGTCGAGGTGCGTGTCCCCGCGGCACAGCACCATTTGCCGGATATAGTTCATGCAGTGCCGCGCGGGCTGCTCCGTGCGCTCCGCCCGGGGGAGCGCGAGCTGCGCGCGCAGGACGTCGAGGCAGCGTAGCTGGTGGAACATGGACACCATGAATGGCTCGGGCTCGGTGGCGTTGTCGGACAGGGAGGTCGGGGATGGGAGGTAGATGTGCCCGGTGCCGGGGACGAGCGCACGCCAGGCGGCGGAGGCGTTGAAGCCGTAGTGGAGGCCGCTGTCGAATTGGAAAGCGACGGGCTTGCGCTCGACGTCCCACACTCCCCCTGGGTGAACATGTCAGAGGGCTGCACGCCAAGGTAGCCGAGTGGTAAGTACCATTGATTGGCTCTGGGGGAGGCGCGTGGTACAGTTTGATTAGGCTGACGAACTTGAAGGCGAAGTTGATACTGAGTAGTGCGAACAGCACGATGAAAGTCGCTGATTCCATACGGCGAGAGGACGGCATCGGAAATGGGTACGTGGTGTCTCGAACTGGAACGTGAGATACATCAGTCGAATATGTACTCAGCCTGAGGCACAGACACACAGCAAGCCAATGAGACATATGTCCTGATTCCGAGGAACACCGCGCTGTGGTCCGCCCGGCGGTGAACAGTATTTCCCGGGTCGGAAAAAAGTCCACCGTGGCTGCACAAACCGAGTCGGCGACCCTGTAGTGGTGGAATCGCATCAGCACAGCGCGGTTGGAACGGAGCTCTCGACGGAAATGAGTTGCCTTCCGACTCGCCTTTCGGAGTCTCGCTGTGGACTGCATGCGGTCCCAGTCCGCGCTGAAGCCAAGCTCGCTGTCTTGCATGGCGGCAACATCCGGTAGAGTCGGAGTTCATACCATTCCTAGTACACCGCCACTGCGTTCCTTCTGCTGGGCGGCCCCTGCTATGAAAACCCAGATCCTGTTCGGTCCGCCGACCCACACGTTTCATGTGCCAGTTGACATCCGCGTGGCGGTTTAGATCGGTATACCGCCTGCCTTTCTTCAGTAGTAGGCACCTACATGCCAAGGGAGGAACACCCTGCGGATCAACTTGGAAAACGAGTGCCTAGATCCATTACCCTCAGTCGAACGGTGGGTGCAGTACAGCCCGACCGCAGCCTCATAAATTCGCCCTCCGCGGCATTCAAACGGCAACGAGGCAAGTACCACAGCTCCTAGTATCCCTGTATCCGAGTCCAGGGCAGCGCGGCGTTAGCGCATCCAGTTAACCAGTGTAGCTGCCTTCGTACTTGACGTCCGCGCAGACGCAAGATATACCGAGTCCACCGCTCGACGTCGTTCGATATCCCCTTCTGCCCCAATCCACGCCATGCCATCCGGATACGTTTCCGAGGAGAATGCGACCCTCCTCAGCGATCGCGATTCGTACGAACTACAAGACACGGACTATACCCGCCCCCTAGGTACGTCTGGAGCCTACTGCAGCCCGCCCTTCACTAACACCCCGTATGGTGCATAGGAGAGCCAGGGCGAAAGGAACACGCTCAACGTCGTCGGGTCCTCGTCTGGGGCCTAGCCCTCCTTGGTCTCATTGCACTCACCGACGTCTTCGCGCTCTTCTACATGTCGCGCATCATGAGTACGGTGTACGCAGACGTCGGGACCTCCGAGCTGGAGTTCGCGAGTCCGTACCACGGCCTGGCAGAGCTGTACCGCTCGGGTATCGTTGAGCCGCCAGTCCTCCAACCCATCCTCAACATCCCCCGCGTGGTGGCGCAGGTGTTCAGCGACCGCCCGGACGAACTCGCGCCCGTCGGGGAGCACGACGTGTTCACGAAGGTATTCGGGACGCTCTCTCCGCACGAGAAGCACCTGCACGTTTCCCCCACGGTACGCCCTCCCCAAGTGACTAATCGACTTCCGGGGAATACGCTGACAGTACGTCCTATAGACGCACACGATAGCGCAGTTCCGCACCGTCGACTTCGGGATGGAAGACTGCGAGCTCGTCATCCGCCTGCCCGGCATCCACGACCGCCTCGAGAGCGCGGAGCCGTTCAGGCTGCACGCGAACTCGGCCTTCGACGTCTTTCGGCTGCACGCCCCCAAGGCGCTCGAGATCCGGGCGCTGTCGTACGCGACCCGGCCGCGCGCGAAGGAGAAGGTCGCGACGGTCGTCCCGCGCGCGGGCGAGGAGACGGCGGTCGCGCGCTTCCCGTGCGCGTGGAGCACCCTGCACACATTCGAGATCGCATGCGCGAGCGGCGATGGAGCGGACTCTGGGTGCCTCGTTGATGTGTGGTCGAGCCAGAATACGACCTGGGGTGAGCCCTCTTCTTTGTGTCCGCCGTCAGGAGGATCGCACTCATCATGGCGCGGCATAGGAGTGTACATGTATCAGCATCAGACCATTTAGAACTGTTGCAAACGCACAGACCCTGCTCCTGCGACTCACTGTCTGCTTCCTCGTACGAGCGCGTGTTCTCCATGATGACTCCGGCGAAACCCGTGCCTTCTCCTATTCACAATGTGCTTGTCTGACTGCATGTACACGCACTATGCAGTATGCGGGAGCTTGAAGCCACGATCCGTCCGAGTACATCGAACGCTCGCCGCCTCCGATATACCGGTCGAGTCACCCATCTCCTGCACCCACAGTCTGATCTCTTTGGAACACACGATACGACGGAAGGAACGTCTTGAAGACGCCACAAGAGATGCCTGTAAATGTCGACACCGAACAAGGGAACCACATACCATCCGAGCGGGACGCGGTGCGGTGATATGCGTGCCGTGGCGCAGCGCCTTCTGTCCTGCATCCTGCGTACTGTCGATGCGTCATCACCAGTAGGGACAGGTGGCATTCAAGCCGCTTTGTTGATGCCTGTGCGTGCGCAATGGCGGTTGAGACAGATAGGGAGGCCGATGAAGAATCCCCGAGGCGCAGCGAGGGGAACGACGTTTCCGGGAGGCGCGGCTGGACACGCGGGACGCCGACACCAACTGCGATAGTATTGGTATGTGGGCACGAGACGGTCTCTCCATGGCAGGGCCGGCCTGAGTATTCCCGCATCACGGGCAACAAAAGTTTTCGCCTGGCAGAACACTGCATGACGTGGAGATAAAAACAAAGCAGGAGCCTCTGGTTCAGCGGTGGAAATCCCCTTCTTACCTCACCCTCCCCGTGCCCGAAGACGACTATGCTGTCCCGCTATGCAAGCTGCCTCTGCCTCGCTTGCATCGCGGCGCTGAACGTGTACCTCGATCTGCTGCACGTACGGGCGGCGCGCCGTGTAGCGATTTTCCGCCCGCCTCCCGCGTCACACTACAGTGCGTGCTTTCCTCGAGACGACCGTTACCTAAGCTCACTGCGACGCACCTCCGCAGGCTTCGTCGATGACGACTATCCCCCGCGCCTACCCCTCCCTAGCGCCCGCCGCGCTGTCGCCCTAACGCTCGAGGACAGCGCGCGTTACACGCTCTGGGCGTCCGAGGCCGACATCGAATGGCTCTGGACCGCGACGGTTGGGGACGGGAGCGTCCACCTAGGACCGAACAACCGCTTTTTCGTCGTCGGCGTCACGCACGAGCTGCATTGCCTCCGCGCGTACCGCCAGGCGCTCGCCCAGGACGGTGTAACCGTCCCCGTCGCGCACGGGCACCAGGAGGGCCACCTGGCGCACTGCCTGAACTTCCTGCGGATGTCGACGCTGTGCGCGGCGGACGTGACGCTCGAGCCGGCGGATGTGCTCGAGCGAGACTTTGAGAGGGAGAGGGCGGGCGGAGTGCATGAGTGTTTGGACTGGCCAGCGTTTTACCGGGAGATGAAGGCAAACTGGAACAGTTGGAACGAGTACCAGAAGGGACTGAACGACGGCAACGCATAGGACGCATCTCTAGTCGGGCTTTGAATAATTGTCACGAACATACGGATCCTGGTAAGGCTTGCGAAGAGATTGCGTTTAGCAACGATGTATCATACCCACCCTTAGTTTGAAGTTGCATACCTTGACTACACGTCTTCTTTAAGTCGAGGCGCCCTCGTAGCCAACGGCCACGGTCGCTTGAGCATTCTTGCCTGCTTCCCAGTCGCTCTCCATCTCGCCCCGCAGGTTCTCGTAGAAGTCAGGCGTCAAGCCCGCCTTCTCCCGATCTTCAGCATTGAACGGGCCCTTGACGTCGCCCCTCCACCCGCGTCGAACCTCCTCCCTGAAGGTCTGCACCGGGTCCACGCCCTCCTTCGCGCAGACCCACGTGAACCATCTGTGGCCGGTAGTGACGTGCGTCACCTCGTCGTGGTGGATCGTCTCGAGCACGCGCACGCTCTCTGGGTCCCCAGCGCGACGAAACTTGTCGATCGTGCCAGGGTTCACGTCCAACCCGCGCGCCTCATGAACGAGGTGGATGATGGCGAGGCGCGCGCGAAGAGAGGGGAAGGTGACACGTGCGGATTCCCATAGGCCTGCGTGTACGGGTAGCGAGCCGTACGGTGTTGAGGGCGAGAGTGCGGCAAGGCGTGCGGTGAGCAAAGAGAAGTGTTTTGACTCGTCGAGCGCCATCTTGGTGAAGTCCGCGAAGAACGCAGGTGGTAAGTCTGGGTGCGAAGGACCGTATCGCGCGATGATATCCCAGCTACGGAAGAAGAGGGGCATTGAGTGTGAAACATGCGCGTCATGGCGGTTTTCACCTACGCAAGGTCAATACTGAGAACGATGCGTGAGTAAAGGGGAACTAGCCGCATATATGCACGCAAGCACTCACGCCCACTGCTCGATGTTGGCCAGAGCATGCAACATCACAGCCCTGTTCTTCCTCCGCGCCATCTTCCCGGGATCCACGATGTTCCGCGCATACATCTCCTCGCGGGGAGGGACGTCCGGTGGTCTCGGAGCTTTCGTCGACCGATGCCCTATCGACTTAAGTTGTCCTGTACGGAACAGCTGCACTGCATGCCTGGTGCGCTGCACCTATCCACAACGAGGACCGCTGAGTCCTTACACCTGTAACGCGGGACAGACGGGGACAGACCTTGAGCATGGGATCAGCTGTGTTCAGGATCAGTACTGCCCATTGGATGAGAGTTGAGGGAGGGTTCTCGACCGGAACAATCGGTTCGGGTTCTTTGGGATCCGGCGAGGATAAAGACAAATGAGATAGGTCTGGGGGTGGCGGCGGCGGGTCGGCGAACTCTGCTCCTCGGTGTGAACGACCACTTCAGTCGCAAGAGTAGTTGCACGGCACCTTCAGAAACAGGACGGAATTCGACTAGCCGCCAATTCCGTCCTCCTTCAGGAGTTTCAATCCATATGTGCTCGGTTCCATCGGCATCCAGGTGGATATCGGTAGCATACGTGCAGGCTTTCAGGCCGGTTTCGCTGTGCCCAGTCTTCAAGTCAAAGTCATACCTACGGACTGTTCAAGACTTTCTGAAGTCCTGCGGTCACGGAAAACGCACCTATGCCACGGACATACCGCCACGACCCCTGTGTCGCATTCCTCAATCTCCGCGTGGGACATGTCGGCCCCGAGATGGGGGCAGTTGGCCTCCATGACGTATATTTGGTCGCGTAGGCTTGAGGACTCGGAGGGTGCGGCCCCCGACGTCAACGACGCTGTGTCCACGCCATTCTCAGAGAGTTGCCCTGGAGTGAGGCGGAAGAGGATCAGAGGATGGTAGGTCCCTTCTTGCGAGCGCAGCGTGAGGAAGAATCTGGAGTGGGAGGCGAGCTGCGAGAGCGGAGATACCCTGTCCTGGGTAAGGTTGATCAATGCTGCGCTAGCGGTCCGTAAAAGGCTCAAGATCGTACCTCAGCCAATCTGTCTCTTCCCCTGCTGTCGAATGCATCGTAGCAGCTCCCATAGAATGTCGGGACGAGGTAGCTCCCGCAGAGAAGGGCCGGAGACGATTATACGGAATTGATGGATAAGGGAGCAGACGACGTCCGTTTGGACCGGCCAGAGAGTGTGCGCTACGTCGTGCCTTCGATAGACAATTAATCCGAGCGAGTGGTCGGCGAAGAGCTAGCATATATTCACCCCGGGTTGGTAGAGTAGTGCACCCTGGGTCGGTGGGTGAAAGCAGTAGCAAGTCAAGCCGAGAAGATTAACAGGCATTTCGGTTACCAAACACATTGATCTCCATCTTATCTGCATATCAAACATCCGGTTCCAGTCAATACACCCTACCTTTACTTCGCAACAAGATCAAAATGCACCATGAGATAAACAAGTCCATGGAATTGATGGCAAAGCGGTTGCGATCGAGTCCTACTACACAGTGTGACAAACACAGCGCCGACACCGAAGAATACAACAACAGCACGATTGCATGGATAGGGATTGGGAACATAAGTAGGGACGGTAGGAGGTGCAGCCAAAGATCGTGTATGACGCCAGACCAGACCATCACAAAAGAAGACTAGAACGTTTACAGTATCAACGGAAAGCGAGAGCACAGCGCAAGACAATCGTCCAACGGAGAGAACGAAACGGGGCGTAGGATGCCACGAAGGACGGAAGACCGCTCACGCTAACCTGTAGCCAATGCTCCGCCTGTTCGGCGACTGCGGGCGCGCGTGCAGAAGCATCCAGCGCGGCATCTTCGTCACCTCCGTCACCGTTGTGATCGACGTCGTCGTCGTGGTCCGCGTCGTCGTGATGTAGTCGCGCTCCTCCGTGACCGACACCGTCTCGGTCGTTGCTGGGGGCGACACCGCTCGCGCGCTGCGCACCTCGACCTCCTTCTCGTGCTCGGCGGCGGGCGCGCAGCGTGTGTAGTGCCAGAGCTGGCACGGCTCGCCTGGTTTGAGGCGCATGAGTTGGATCTGCGGAGGCGGGAAATGGATTCGTCAGGGCAGGGGGGAAGGCGGACGCGAGCGACAACGTACCTTCGTGCCTGGCGCCTTGCTGCCCCACTCGGCGAGGTCGAAGACGAAATCGGTGTTTGGCCAGGAGATCCTAGACGCATATCCTCAGTCAAAGCGGGCGTATAACTAGGCAAACGATCGCAACATACCTGATGCCCTCCTCCGTCTGCTCAACGTTCCAGCTGACTGGGTATGGACTCGCGACGATTGCTGCGTTCTCCCGGAGGCCCTCCTCGGTCGTGAGGTACAGCGGGTGCCCATCCTTTGACCGCCGCACGCAGCGGATCACGTAGCCGTGCCCACTCGGAATGAACTCCCACTAGCATAATGTGAGCGGTGTGCCAAAGTCAGAAGTATATACCAACGTACCTGCTGGTTCGGCCCGCCGTGCATGGGATACCCGATGAGCGTCTTGTTGTCCATGCCGGACATATCCACGGCCGTCCCGCTCCGCGCGTTCAAAAGCACGTACGTCCCGGGAGTCCACACGCCCCCAGAAGGCGTGCCCGTTCCTCCGCCGGAACCGGTAGAGACTGCGGTAGCATCGCTGGGCTCCGAAGTGTGATGTCCGGCGTGGTGCTCGAGGCCCGGAGGAGAGTTGTGCGAAACCTCTTCCTCCACAGGGGCGAGGGACTCCTCGGACTTGACTGCGGCACGCGGCGTCTTCACCACCTCGGGCTCGACCTGACGGTCTTCGCCCTGCTCGTCGTCCGGGTTCTCCCGCTCCTCCTGTTCAGCGTGTTTCTCCGCGCGCTCGGCCTCTACCGCAGTGGTCTTCAGCTCTTCGGTTTCGAACGTGCTGACGGGCGGGATTGCGCCGGTCCCGATGTCCGCTTCCTCAGTGGGGACCAGGTTCTGGACGTGTGGGACGTCCTGGACGTCGTAGCCCTCCACGCGCACTTCCGTCGTCGGCGAAGGAGACCGCCACGGTTCGGGTGTGGGGGAAGGGGCGGTAGAAGCGGGAACGGGAGTAGGAGGCTCTGCGCCTGGCATGGCACGAGCAGAACGGACAGACTCGGCGTCCGTCGCAGAGCGGGCGAGTTGAGCCAGGCGCTGGCGCGGGGTGGCCGGGCGGGAGTTCATGTCGCTCGGAGCGTTGCCCATCTTGTCTTGGACTGTCGGTTTCGAGCTGTCTGACTTACTGGTCTTGGAGGCGGTCTCGGACTTGCGTTCGCGGTGGTCGCGGCCAAAGAAGTGCTTGAAGGTGTGCGAGGTGGTGGAGGTGGCGATGGTGGACTTGTCGTTTCGGTTTCCGCGTAGACGAATGCTGAGGCTAAAGTGGGGCATTCTGGAAGAGGGGAGACAAGACGCTGTTTAACAACGTTAGCAATCCAGGGGCAGCACTTTTGCGGGTGGAGGCCATGAGTTCGATGGCGCATGGTGACCGCACTCCTGCAGCATGGACAGGGAGAAGGTCTACTATACCAGTGCACAGGAAAACAGGTGCCTCATGTCGATCTTGAAGTCTTGGGCACGTTATTCTGGGAGCTCGTCCAGAAGACCGTCGTCGTTGCGAGCGTAGCGAGCATCTTTTTGGTAAGTTCAAGCTGCCAAACACGAACAGGTTCAACGCTTCGCAAACCGCTAGCGCCCATAGAATACGCTCCGCCCTGGAACGTAGTATACCTCGTGTAGTAGCGATGAGATGGTATTTCCATGTTGGACAGGTCTCAAATCACCTCCATGGAAGTCCAGAAGCGGCATCATTCCGTGCTTCTCCCGCTCCAGTAGGCGTACCACACCGGGGTTAGGCGCCTGTGTGTCGTCGGGTCATGACTGTGGTTTGTGTTGGCCACAACACTTTGCCCTGTACAGAATGAGCGAAGGTGCAAAGACAATGAAATTCTAGTCACCCACAATAAAGCAACCGCACCGCCCTCGAAACCCCCGTCACTCACCCTGCTGCCTAGCATGCCTCCCAGCGAGGGCTCAGAGCCTTGCATGAGCTCAGGTTCAACCTGCGTGATCGTGCACGTAGGGAACAACCTCGTCACTGACGGCCGCTAGGATCACATTGCGGAGATATTTTGCGCCTCGTGAATTGATAAATGAGTACATATCGGCCCGTGGTACGCACTTGCTGTGATCCGCATCGCACGAGCATGCCCAACTGCACGACTGCCCTTGAAAGGAGGGTCAATCACCGGTTTCACTCCAATAGCATGCAGTGCAGAGTAGTCATAGATCGTAGGAGTCGAACTTTTACGGCGACGAGTCAAACTGCGAACATGTATAGTCTCCCATAGGCAGACATCTATTCAGCAAGCACCAAAGCATGTAGGCGATAAGAAAGCACGTTAACGCTTAGCGCCCAATCCTCCCGGCTGGGGTGCCAAGTCACGTGGTTCCCAGGCACCCAAGTCGCGTCGCGCGCGTTCGCCGCGTTTTCCACTTCCGCCCGCTCACCCTCCCCGCACCGACTCCACGTTCCACGCAACTCCCACTTACACGCGCCCAGGATGACTGCAGACGAACAGCAACAGGAGCAGCAGCAGGAGGACGTCAAGCCCAAGATCAACCTCGTCGTGGACTTCGAGGGGCAAAGTGAGTCTTGGCCGCCGCACGCGCCGCGCCTGAGGCGAGCGAATCCGGGGCGCGTTGCACGGGGCGCTGACCGGATGTTCCCTGGACGCATCTACCCGCACGCGCGCCTTTACCAGCCTGTACGGTGAAGGTCAAGCCCGGCATGCCGTTCAAGAAGCTGTTCGAGGCGGCGGAGGTACGTCTCACTGCAGTACGCCCGCGTTGCAGCCGTCTGACCGCGCGTTACGTCGCAGAAACGGTTTGGCAAGGAGCCAGGTTGGTCGAGCCGCTGACGATGGGAGTGCCTTGCTGACCGAACGAACGAACCTCTTTAGGAACGTTCAAGTTCACGTTCGGCGGCCAGAGGTTACGTCCAGAAGAAACGCCTGCTGATGTGGGTTCCGCGGACGCCACTACTTTGAGCTTTGAGATCCGCACTCACCGCGCTTGTGTCTTGGCTTGTAGCACGGCATGGAGGATGGGGATGCAATCGACGCGCATCTTCAGCAGGTATGTGTGCCTTACTATCGGTCACGCGGTGCGAGCCTGACGCGTGGATTGTCTTCGTAGCTGGGTGGTGGCGTTTGGTAGTCGACTGCGAGAGGAGACTGTTGCTGGATCTCTATACTGTACCATCACTACTTATTGGCGTCATGTACACTGGTGTGTTCTCTATTCTTTTTTCCTGCTCCCCACAACCACTTGCGTGATAGAATGTCAGAACAAGAAGACGGATGCGCCCCGGAAATTGTCCGAACCATCACAGAGACCATGGATTCTCAGCACCCTATCCCCATGCGCCACTGCACAGAGTTGAGAAGCAGGATGGGAAGTTGCGCCTCCTTCTGATACTCCTGTCTACAGCAACATGCTCTATGCGACGAACCTTGCGAGGCCTGTCTCATTAGCTTCCCACACTGGTCCCATATATGCATATATGCTCATGCCATATGCGCGACGGCCTACAGGTGAGCAAGCCCAGACCACCGGTGCCTCTCGAAGGATTATAGTGGCGCTGACATGAATCACCATCTGCTACAGGATACATAGGCTCACGTCTCTCTTGGCGTCTGCGTTGGCTACGTGAGGTGAGCGGAAACCGAACGTAGTCGTCACGGGTTGAAGTCAGGCCTGGTACCGCGAGCTTCCCATTCTAACTCTGAGATAGCCTCTGACATATGCTCCATGTCTTATAGAACCTGCCTTTCCGTTGGAGAGATCGGATTGCCGACACCGAGGCAGATGGGCTGCCAGTCCTGCGGTCTTGAGGGTACTCCTGGCGAATGGCCCTACCTCCCCGTATGCTGCTAGGAGCATCGCTACTAGACGCCTTCGCACCTCTGTCTACTTGTGAGTCGTCTTCCTAAGTCGATTCACTTAACTCGGCGCTACTCGGCGATTCGCATTCCAGGATACTCGGTGCTTCTTTCCCGTAGCCCCATGGCAAGCTAGTGCGGTGCTCCCGGCGCCACCGTCGATTACGCCGGACGCCCACTCCGACAACGAATACCCACCGTTGGCATGAGAAGGGCGACCCGTAAGCATCGACTCAAAGTGAAGACAAGGTCCCTCGTGAGCGATTCTATTCACCTCCAGGCGCCTCATTGTGCGCGCATATCTGCGTCACCGAGGCGACTATACACAACGAAGAGTAACAAATGTACATCACAACTTGTGCGGGGTACATCCCGGCTACTCGTGGACTGAGAGAGCAGTGAGTCCCCCGCTGTTGGCCCTATCACGCGCCAATGTCTACTTCCCCGTTCACGCTTTGACGGCCAGCGCTCGGCGCTGGTGCCGCTGCGCACGGCGACGTTCACGAGGATTGGCACATGCGTTACAAGGACGTAAGTCCATTCCCTTCTAGTCACACGCGACCTGCGTGTATAATCCCTCACCTCGACAGTAGCATCGAACGCGAAGATCCGTCGGAGGCGGCGACAATTGCCGCCGGCTGAACAGGCCTACGTCGCCCTGGAGCTACCGCGCCGGACATGCGCTCACGAGGCCTCCAACTCTAGCGCTTTGTACGACAAAAAGAACACGAAGTACCTACATTCAGCGCTGCTCCCTTCGTGCTGTCAAGGTCAGAAGCGGTTCTCCACCATAGCCTGTAGCCGACTCCATCATTCTAGCTTATGCATGTCGCCTTAGGTTTCGCAAGAAGCCTTCGCGACTGCTCTGCGGCGACGGGCTCGAGTGTCTTCCCATGTAACCCCCGCATAATCGGAGCTTGGATCACGCTCACTTGGGGCACAGATCGCTGGACCAGCTTCTTGCCACCCTTTTAGAAACCCCCCACAGCGTTAACAGGCGGTTGTAAATATTGCGCGCGAGACGACGATCCCCGTAAGGCAGCACAGCCCGCCGTAGGGATTGTCTGAGTCTGTGAGAAAGTCGTGACGTTGTGCCCGAATGGGGAGGCGCAGGTTCCTGATCCTCTGCAAGAAGTACGATGACTGGCCTAGGACCGGCGACCGGGGAAACCGGCGAGAGGAAGTCAATCGTTTTGAAGCCGGTCGCCTACGAATCTAGGCCTCTTCTCCACAGTCAACTCGCAGCGAACATGGTGAGTTCAAAAGTTCATGGCTCACGCGGCGGCTGCGCTGCTCAACTCTAAAGCAAGTGTCGTAGACCAGGTTTATTAATCCCACAGAAATCAGGCCAACCTCACACAATTTCAACGGTACGATGCACCTCTTACTCGACAACCATAAACAGCCCAAAGAAACTCTATGCAAGGAGCACTCGCACCATTCACCATACAAAACATCTATCAGAGGGTAACATCACCAAGGTGCGTTCCCCAGCTCGGCTAGCGGAGGCGAATTCTTTGCCCCTATGAGTGACCAGTCATCCAACTTTGAACCACCCGGTGACACTACTACAGCAGACCCTTGAGTCACGGAGTGGGCCGTGCGCATCATCAAGGGTCCTGTCTACCCGCTTCGCCGTGTGGGGTCGCGAACCTAGAGGCTGAGATTCTGCGGGTCATCACACCCTTCACGCCAGTCCTTCCATGCATACTTCTCCAAGAGAAGCTCAACCTCGTCACGCCTCCTGGGGCTGGACGTCCAGCCTAGCCCGCAAATGCTCTGCCTCATGTGCCAGGTCTTGGGGTAGCGCTGACTTGCTCTTCAGGTATAAAACGATGCTGGGACGGACCTATCCTCCCCCAGAGTAGCCCCCAACTCCTCGTATCCGTTCTCCCCACACAGACATGTCCTACAGTCTTAACGACCCGTACCGCGACTTCGTTCGGTCCGAATGGAAGAGCAAGCCCGCGTCGAGGGTCAACGCTGAGGCGTGGCCCACGCTGCCTGGTCCCGACCGCGCGCCGCCTGTAAGGACTTGCTTGCCGTTCTCAAACCTGGTATATCTGATCGGTTGTCTCCCCGTTTACAGGGTTTGGAGGTGCAGTACGACGTCATCATCGTCGGGTCTGGTCCTATCGGCTCTACCTACGCCCGCGAGCTCGTCGAGGCCGGCTACAATGTCGCGATGTTCGATATCGGTGAAATGCACGTCCGCCGCTGACTACCTCTGGTCGGGTTTGGCTGACGTTTGCAACAGCGACTCGGGGTTGAAGATCGGTTCTCACAAGAAGAACGTGAGTGACACAGCGTGCCGTTCACAGACACACCGCTCAATGGGCGGATTGTTGTAGACCGTCGAGTATCAAAAGAACATCGACCAGTTCGTCCAGTGCGTATACTCTTCCGAAAGCAGATGTACAGAACATCCGGGCTAACCCAAACCTGGCTCGATTAGCGTCATTCAGGTGCGCCTCTTGCTCAACTGATTCGCTGAGAGGCTAGCCGCTCAGTGTACTGCAGGGCCAATTGATGCCTGTCTCCGTCCCCATCAACAAACTCGTCGTCGACACCCTGAGTCCCGCATCTTGGCAAGCTTCAAACTTCTTTGTTCGTAATGGATCCAACCCCGGTACGTTATATTGGAATATTCAAAGTGGCTACAGTTTCCTGAATTTCCCCTTCTCTAGAGCAGGATCCGTTCACCAACCTCGGCGGTCAAGCCGTCACGCGTGTCGTCGGCGGCATGTCTACCCATTGTCAGTGCTCTCGTCACTCATATTGTTGTTCAACATGAAGGCTCACTTGTCTGACATAGGGACGTGTGCTACGCCTCGCTTCAACAAAGAGGAGCGCCCGCGGCTCGTCAAGGGCGATGACGCCGCCGACGACCGCGAATGGGACCGGCTCTACGCCAGGGCCGAGGAGTACATCAAGACTGGCACACACCAATTCGACCAGTCCATTCGTCACAACCTCGTCCTCGACACCCTCAAGGAGAGCTACGGGCAAGAACGTGACTTCCAGCAGATTCCTCTCGCGGCGACGCGCAAGACCCCGACGTTCGTCGAGTGGAGCTCCGCGCACACCGTGTTCGACCTGGAGAACAGGCCGAACAAGAACGCGCCGAAGCAGCGCTTCAACCTCTTCCCTGGCATTGTGTGCGAGCGCGTTGTTCGCAACGCTGCGAACTATAAAATTGAAGCTCTGGAGATCCGCGAGGCCATCGGCGGTAGCCGCCTCGCCATCAAGGCAGACTTGTTCATCCTCACGGCCGGTGCGGTGCATAACCCCCAGGTGCGTGCACAATCCATCGCTTGCTCCCCCATGAGTAGACACTCATGCATACGCCCTGTCCAGATCCTCGCGAACTCTGGCTTTGGTCGTATTGGACGCCCGGACGCCAGTCTCCCGCCACCGAAGCTGCTACCCTACCTCGGCACCTTCATCACCGAGCAGACCCTCGTCTTCTGCCAGACGGTGCTCCACACCGACCTCGTCAACAGCGTCAAGTCGGACATGATTATCGTCGGGCAGCCTGGCCAACTAGGGTACAACGTCACCTTCAAGCCAGGCGATCCTCGCAACAAGCACCCCGACTGGTGGAACGAGAAGGTGCAGAAGCACATGATGAATCACCAGGAGGACCCGCTCCCGATCCCGTTCGACGACCCCGGTTTGTCTTTTCCCTTGTAGAAATTGCAGGTTGGCGCTCATGCATGACATGCTGTCTAGAGCCGCAAGTGACGACGCTGTTCAAGCCTTCGCACCCGTGGCACACCCAGGTGTGCATCGCTTCGTGTCACCTACCTATGTTCTTCTCTCATTGAAATCCCCAGATCCACCGTGACGCTTTCAGGTAACGTACCGATATCCACTGAGCGCAGAACCCGTTCGCCGCTCATACAAGTGGTACCTGTGTACAGTTACGGTGCAGTACAGCAAAGCATAGACACCCGGCTCATCGTCGACTGGCGTTTCTTCGGGCGGACGGAGCCCATCGAGGAGAACAAACTTTGGTTCTCAGACAAGATCACGGACGCATACGACCTCCCGCAACCCACTTTCGACTTCCGCTTCCCCCAGGGTCGCACAAGCAACGACGCCGAGAAGATGATGACGTGCGCCTCCCCTACATGTGCTGTTGTTTTGACGCTGACCCGACGCCGGGGTATATGCAGCGATATGTGCACCATGTCGGCCAAGGTCGGCGGCTTGTAAGGCTCTTCCCCTTTTGGCGCGGTGATGACGGAACGCTAATCACGGATGCGATACAGCCTGCCTGGCTCCCAGCCGCAGTTCATGGAGCCCGGTCTCGTGCTGCACCTCGGCGTAAGTCGACTGCGTTGCTGAGGCACAAGTAATGCACTCTTAAGACTGCCGCGCTTTCAGGGCACGCACCGCATGGGCTTCGACGAGCAGGCGGACAAGTGCTGCGTCGATACCGATTCGCGCGTGTTCGGCTTCCAGAACCTCTTTGTGGGGGGTTGCGGGAACATTGGCACGGCGTACGCCTCGAACCGTGAGTATCCTCATCTTCTCCTGCGGCTTCAATGCCTGGTGCCGTTCGCTGGACGATTCTGACATGAATCACCTGACGACAGCGACGCTCACTGCGATGGCCCTCGCCATCAAGAGCTGCGAGTACATCAAGAAGAACTTCAAGCCGAGCCCCCTTCTCGCCTAGGTGTAATGCTGCGAGCTTGCGGCAGCGAAGTGCGAATTGTCACGTCGAGCAGTCGTCTTGCGTTGTACGATAACCGATGTCGGTCGATCAACGATGTACCATAGGTCTTGTATCGTGGTCACGGTTTGTATCGCGCTGGTCATGTACTTCTACTGGAGCACTAGTGAGGGTCACTATACAACGTGGAAGTCGCCTTGAGGCTTGGGTCGCACACGTGCCTGCCATGGCATACGCAGGCGTGGAATGCATGTACTAACGCATCGCAATAGAGCAATATCGGTACGTTAGCCTGCTCAACAAGTGTGAGGTAGTAACGGAAGTCGCATCTGACGGCCATATGTAAGCGCACTGGATCGACCTCTGAAAAACAAGCCACTGCGCACAGGAGGATCCAGAGAAGGCCGTTCGTGTTTTCGTGACGGACACAGTTGTGGTTGAGGCGAAGATGCATCATACATAAATTGATGGCTTATAGTTAAAATGTGCTTCAACTTGAAGCCCGTGGTGTAGCAGAGGTTACGGGGTAAAAGTAAGCACCACTTAGCATTAAGTAAGCACTCGTATAATACCGCTCTAACCTAACGTGAGTACCACACATTTCCGGCGTTCACCCCTCTTCGTCCCGAACCATGACCACCTAGACACCACTAACAGTCTCTTATTCTGTGCTATAAGCAATCGTTCTGCGTGTTTCGTTAACTTGGCCGAGAGGTTCAGAATTGAGCTCCGAGATGGCTTCGCTACTCCACAACGTAGAACATGGAAGTTCACCACCGCTGTATGACAAACAGAAGTACCACAAACATCTTCGGGGCTGGTTCAGTTATGCGTTCGCTAGGTACGCGTCCATTCTCTGGCAAGGAGTATTCAGTTTTACCCAGAGCGTGAAGTGAGGTCTTCGTCATCGTTTCCTTGACCTTGTTCCTCCCCATATGTCTCGAACAGTTTGCACGGTATGTACGACTCAGACCCATTCTAGACTTACTATCAGTCCGTTAAGCCTGCTATACAGAGACAATGGGTACCTTCTCCCAGACAAGACGCAACCATGTGTCGCACCACCCGATGCGCCGCCTTCTCCTGGGGTCGAAGAGGACGCGCGCTGTGTCGTGAAGCTGGGGTGGTTATGGATTGACAGCGCCAGCTTTAGGTACGTGAGCGAGGAGCCGTTCCGTGTCACGCTGCATGACGAACTTGAATGCAGCTTATACGTCTACTCCATCTCTGTCGCACTACAAGCCCTTACTGTGATTTCTATGGGCGGTATCGCGGACCACCGTGAGCGAGTCTATGCTGTGATTGTGGTCCGTGAAGCTGAGGGTATTACAAGCCCCCCACCGCAAGAAGCTGTTGCTCGCGTTCGCAGCACTAGGTTCCATATCTGCTATGCTCTTTCTACTCATTTCGTCCTCGTCTCCGCTATGGCCCCTGGTCGCGCCCCTCGCCATATGCGCCAACGTCGGATTTGGAGCATCCATCGTTGCCCTCAATGCCTACATTCCCACACTTGCCCAGGGCGCAGAGGAGGTCGTGGAGGCGCGCGCGAAGCTGTACAGGTTGTCGCACTCTACAGACATTCCCGCGAGTCTCAGGCAGCCTAGGGAACATGGGGAGACTGAGGAAGCGCACGAGCCATTGCTTTCACGTACATCCGAGGAGGACGAAAGACACGAAGACGCGCGCGCAGTCAAGGCGGAGCATGATCAGGTGCTGTCGACGACGACCTCGCGCATCTCCTCTCAAGGAATTGCGTTAGGTTATGCAGCAGGGATTGTCATGCTGCTCCTCGCGCTCATTCCAGTCCGGGCGATGAAGGGCTCGACAGATGCTCTCCGTCTGGCAATTGGTCTCAGTGGAATTTGGTGGGCGTTATTCTCGATCCCAGCAGCGGCATGGCTTCCAGGCGCGTCCTCGATGTCACAGGCGCTGAGCATCTCGGAAGACGGCTACATACCTGCCGCCGTGCAAGAAGGCGAGAAATGGAGCATGACACGCGAGATTGGTCGTGCATGGAAGCGGTTGGGGCAGATGCTCCGGTGGCGGGAGATCAAGAAGCTGCGCAACACCTTCATCTATCTTGCAGCGTGGTTCCTCCTTTCGGATGGTCAGTATCAATGCCTTTGAGCTTAGTATAGACCCCTTCTCATGCCTCATGTAGGTTTTACAACGATAACTTCAACGGCACTCCTCTTCGGGAAGACGACGCTCCATATGCCGCCCTCCTCTTTGATCCTCATAGGAGCGCTCACTCCCACCGCCGGAATCCTCGGCTCTCTCATCTGGCCGATGATCCAGCGCTGTGCAGGCTGGTCCAACCTCCGTATCCTCATCATCCTCGTCGCGATGGCCTCCGCTATCCCGGCGTACGGCTGCCTCGGTTTCCTGCCCGTCTTCCAGAAGGGTAGCGTCAAGTTCGGCGGACTGACGACACCAGCCGAGATGTATGTCCTCGCGGTGTACTTTGTAGGTCTCCCCGCCACGAATGCCAGTGACGGACCGTTGACCCCTGATTACCTCCCAATACGCAGGGTTCAGTGTACGGTGCTTTCCAGGGATATGCGCGCGCATTCTACGCCGAGTTCATCCCTCCGGGCGAGGAGGCCCGGTGGTACGCGCTCTTCTCCATCACCGACAAGGTGCGTCTTTCTCCACATCCCCTTCATTTCGTCGGTTCACATTGTATGCAAACTGAACTCGTCGTTCTCGCCGGCCGCAGTCGAGCTCGTTTGTGGGCCCGCTGGTCGTGGGCCTCATAGCGGACACGACGGGCAACATCCGCTACGCGTTCTTCTTCCTCGTGCTCATGATCTGGGCAGCGGTGCCTGTCCTCATGGCTGTCGACGTCGAGCGCGGTCGCGAAGACGCGCAGCGGTATACGGCTCATGCGCGGCCGTAGGATCATCGTGCCTTTGGTGGCCGAGGGCGCATAAGGGCCCTGCTCGCTCATCGCTCATCGCTCGGCTCTTCTCTGCACCGTTGGCTTGAGGACAGAGCGATGCTGTCTATTATTTATGCGGTGACCCGTGCTTACCGTAGTTTGTCTATTTCGACGCTAATGACTATCTCATGATTTCGAGCGTATAGAGCGCAAGGCTTTCCTGAGATTCAGGACAGAAGACCACGAAGAGAAAAGCAACGGTAGCATTGGATCGAGGCTAGTGTCAGGAATGCGAAGGGCAGGCGAAACATCAAGAACACTACAAGGCTGAGTACATGCTACACACGCGGTTGTACAGATATAATTCGGCGGTTGCTCGACGGCAAGCTTCATTTTTTCGTAGAAGCAGGCAGGGCGATCTCCCGCCACTGCGAAACCGTACCGTCGTCGTGTTCGGCGAGGACGACCTACAACGCCACGATCAGGATCACCACAAAGTACAGAGTTGATCACCACGTACATTGTCGCTTCCGTCACAGTCGGTTGTGCTGACGACGAGGTTTGTGCCGGGCCAAAAGATGCTTAGCGAAAATCGTGAATATGTCAGCATCAGTCGTAGCCGGTTACGAGGGGTAGTACACAACCCACCGTAACGTAGGTTTTCCGTCCTTCGATATGGGGCATCGCTCAACCTTCCATCCGACAGGGTACGGGCTTGCTACCACACGGGAACCAGGCTGCGCCGGTGCTTGGACGGTGAGGTACAGTGGCTGGTCGTCTAGAGAATCCCTAAAGGCCTGGATGACGTCTGTCTGCCCGTCTCCGCTGGGTAAGACGCGCCACTGTGTGGCAGATGGGATGATCAATGGTCACTGATATAGCGGTTGGACAGGCATGTCGCGGGGGCCACGCACCTGTTGACTCGGTTGTTTGTGTAAAGGTCGGTGCTTGATCCGCTTCCGCGACGTGCTGTCAAGCTCGAGCGCGACGTCCTCGTGCGTGTGGACGAGGACACGGTAAACAGGTAGTTCTCGAGTTGCCTCGGGTGCGATGACAGGTTCAACAGGGTTTGGGGTGAAGAGCCGTCTGAGACTGAAGTCTCCATAGCGAGTGAAGTACCACAGTTGACATGGTTCTCTTTCTTTGAGCAGCGTCAGTTGTATCTGTTGGACGATCATGAGGAACAACGCTCGCCACAACTTGTCCTCGAAGAAAGGCGGAGCGTTGCTACATACCCTGGTACCGGGCGTCGAATCACCACAGCCTCCGAGTTCAATGACATAGTCGGTATGCGGCCAGTGGATTCTGGCGTCAGTCCCGTTCAGCGAAAACGAAGGCGGTGGATGTAAACGCCAGCAACTTGATACTAACCTCAGTGCACCGTTGACCAGGTACACAAACCAACTGATCGGAACCGTTGAGGGGACCACAGGTTCGTTTTCCTGGAGCCGCTTTACGGAGAGGTACACTGAGCGTTCTGGATGCGACATCTGGGAGCTCCGTATAGCCCAGCCACGTCCGGTGTTCATGAACATCCACTATGAACAGCCTCGTTAGTTCACTGCTGCTAGAAGCGCGTCGATAGCTTGCTCATACACGTTGATTCGCTTCGCCATGTAGTAGGTGGCCTTCCAATCGAGTACGTTTTCCAGCCAAATCCAGGGCGATCCCGCCTTTGACATTCATCAAGATATACGAGCCGTGGGGAAGAAAATCATCGCAAAGGGCCATCGCTATTCACGGTGATGTGCCTGGGTACTAGGGAGGGGTAGAAAGCCTGGCACCAGGGAGAGGGAGGGACGGCATAGCCTGATGAAACACTGGTACGTACTGCAGCATGAGGTCCCTCATGTTTTCCTCATGTAGCGCCGCTGCGGTTATAATTGCACTACATCTCCTCTAGGAGTGCGATCGGCGTCACGCGGGGATCGTCGTTTCCTGGCCCTTCACACTGCGGTGAGGTTCTGTCATATCGCGAAGTACTTGTCTACTAACCTCTCGACGTCTGCGCACCGGTCATTCCAAAGCCGGAGACGTGTCATGGAGAAGGGCTCCGAATCCAATGACCGCGCCTGAACCAACATTTCTGCCCGACCGAAGCGCAGATCTGATCCTTGAACAAAGCAGAAGGAAAGCGCGCCAAAGATCGCTACCTACCATAGCAGTGCCACAAGTGCCGGCGTATCAAACGAGCTTCAATTTATCTGCATTGGCCGATTATCATCGAGATCCCCGGTCTTCAATGCGCGGCCGGCAGACATATGACGATACACAGAAGCCTCCGGAGAGCCAATGCGATCGGCTCGGCAGGCGCGATCAATGGACAACAAGACAGATGATAGGGGGGCCGCCGTGTGGAGATTTTCCCATCACCTTCAGACCTAGAAATGAAGCGCTCTTGTGGTCCCCCCCTTTCCGTGGAAAGCAACAGAGAAGCTCCTTGTGGATATACAGTATGATCGCTCGAGTACGGCCCTCCTCTTCATGAGACTGACCTCTGACGTCAAACAGGAATTTCGATAGGGCGTTCGATAATCATGGCCACCCTGAATGTTCCCAAACCCACAGAGACCGTCTTTGTCTGGCGTTCCCGCAAGCGTTTGTCGTGCTACTACAGTAGGTCGATCTACGGCACTTAGGAGCTCAACTCGAGAAGGGTCCCCAAGCGCACTGCGTTTCTGCCGAATGTGTTACAAAAGGGTATCCCCTAGAGCTACTTCAATCGAGCTCATGCTCGAAGTCCATGCCTCTCTCTCTCTCTCTCTCCCGCTTAGTTTGAACCGCTATGCAAGACCCAAACGCCGTATTTCAGAGCTGCTTCTATGTCGGGAACACGTTCAATGCCATTCTTTATGGTCCGTACTCTGATGCTTCTATCCCCTGCGCTTGCTGACTCCGTGGGCAATACATAGGGGCCGAACTTATGCTCTACTTCGCCAGTACGAGCATCATACTGGGCAACAAGGATGCGAGAAATGCCCGGAGTTTCCGGCTGTTTCTCTATCTCAGCACCGGTCTGCTACTCATGATCACCATATACGTTGCTGTGCAAGCGATATTCGGCCAGGAGATGTGGATCGTGCACGCCGACTATCCCGGGGGCTCCGCCGCCTACCTGTCCGACCATTCTGCGATTTGGTACCAAACACTAGGGAGTGTGGCCTCCATCGTCCTGAACCTCTTGAGCGACGGACTGTTGGTGAGCGCTCTTCAGCACCTCTGCCTCGCGTCCAATCATTCATGGTGAATTACAGCTCTACCGCTGTTACATCGTTTGGGAAGACTGGCGCCCGCTCGTCCTACCATTAATTCTGTACTTAGGAACAGCGGGTATGCACCCGTCCATTACTCCTAGCACGACATTCTCAAACCCTCCGCGCTCTGTGCAGCACTCGGCGTCATGACCTGTGTCTTCACCGGGCTCCCAGACTCCAACTTCTTCGTCGGCCGTGCCGCGCAGGTCGCGCTCGCCTATTCTTCCGTCGTCATAGGCCTCAACGCGACGCTCTCGTTGCTCATCTGCGGCCGGCTCCTCTGGCATGCACGCGAGGTCGAGCGCACTCTCGGTCGGCGCGTTGCGCGCAAGTACACGGGCGCGGTCGCACTCGTCGTTGAGGCGGCGCTGCCATATACAATGTTCGGTATCGCCTACGTGGCCACGCTCGGCGCGGAGAGCCCGACGTCGATCCTATTCCTCTCGATCTACGTCATGTTCACGGTACGCCGGGTCTAGAACTCGTCGATATGTGTGACTGACTCGTAGTTCTGCAGTGTCTGTCGCCGCAGATGCTCATCCTGCGGATCGTCATGGGCCGAGGCTTCACCAAGTCCAACGCGACGATAACCGTGCCCACGGTGCATATCGCCACGTCCCTTCAGGAAAACACTCATTTCACCGGCGAGCTCACCGACCACCAGTCGTGGAGCAAGGAGGCATTCAGTCGGACGAACAGCGAAGACCTCGCCTCAAATCTGGCGTAATCCAGGGCCTTCTCCTCGCGTCAGCACGTCGAAAAGTGTACATTTTGTTTCTTCTACGAACGAAGCGAAGTGAACTGTATGTATGAGCCAGCGTACCCATGGCCGTTGTACAATATCCCTCTGCATGGTCCGCAAGCAATCCCATCATGCATCCGCACGCGACCCGAAACCCTACGCTTTCCCTGACACTTCGCGCTGTTCCGCGTCCTGCCTACTGGCAGCCCCCTGGAGCCCGGCAACAGCAAAGGCGGCGCCGCTCGTCACCGTCGCCGCATCACCCGCGACCGCGCCCACATTCGCTACGCTCTGACCAACATTCCCCGTCACGGTGCGTGCCTCCTCCCCGTAGTCGTTCTCCACGACCGCTGCGGCCGTGTTCTTCAGCGTATCCTTCACCTCGCCCACGCCTTCAGAGACGCCCTGGACAACAATGGAGACGCCGCGCGCAGCACTGTCGAGCTGCGCAGTGGCCTCGGGTCTTGTGGGGACGAATGTGCTCGCAATCCATGCGCCAGCGGAGGACGCGGCAGAGGTGACTGCACCCGAGACCCAGTGGGCGGCGTTCGCGAGAGATTGAGTGCCCGTGGCGCTGCTTTCGGTCACGTTGTGCGCGGCTTGAGAGAAGTGCGCTGGTTCGATGGTGCGCGGGTATGTTTGGAGGTACCTGGCAAGATGGCAGATCCGTTACCCTACACTGGCAGCATACAGCCAGAGTGAGAACAGGACTTACAGCTCTTTGGCGCGGCGAATACGCTCAGCGGTGCGCGCGGAATTCTCGCGCACACTTCTGCTGATCTCGTCCGCAGCGGCCTCGAAGCCGTCCTTGAGCAGCCCGTACTCTATGAGAGCCAGCTCGAACTCGTTTTGTAGTTCGGCTAGATCTGCGCTAGGCTGTTCGCCCGCTTCTGGCAGTACAATTGCCACGAATCTGTAAGTAATGAGCTCAGAATTCTTGCCTTGCAATCACGGTATATTTGCTGGCAGATCGCACCCTTTGTCGGCCCCTTCTATCTGGGGGATGAATAAATATGTCCGAGAATCGTCTGCGAGAGTGCCGAACGTTGTCGATTTGAACAGCGGAAACGCAGCCTTCCCGACCGTCAGGGTCAACAATGGCCCCGTTCCCTCGTCCTCTTCTCTCGGAATCACGACAAGCGTCAATGTGCCCTCTGACAATATCGTCGTGTCCTCACCAAGAACCTGGGCAGCGACTGCGCCCGGTATAGTGACGAGCGAATCGGTGCTTTGACTGCATACAATACAATGTACATGAGCGACCCGAACCAAAGCGCGCTGTAGTACAAGACCCTACGAGTGAATCGCGTCCTTGATCCTCTGCCGTGCGCTCGACTCTTCCGCAGGCTGCAGGAAGCCATGTTCGATGAGGATCTCCTCAAACTTCGTCTGGAGCTCTGACAGTCGCGAGCCGTCCTCCGTGACTCCCTCCGGTAGCGTCAACTTCACGTATTCTGGGAGAGGCCTGGATAAGCTGGAGAAAAGGCGGTTACCGAACACATCGTACGTACCCTCCATGGACACCTTCAATCTCCGGAGAAAACACATACGCCCGCGGGTCGCCTTCGAGAGTTCCGAATTCCGTACCCTTGCGCAACGCGAATCCCGCTCCTCCGACAGTCAGCGTGAGCTCCTTCTCAGGGCCTGTGGGCACGAGATTGAGCTCGTCGGCGCCAAGCGCAACGGCTGCTTCGCCGAGGATGTGGTGGGCGGTAACCCCAGGTATGGTGATGAGCGTGTTCGACATGATGCTCTGTGTTCCGAGGACAGTGATGGTGCAAGCGATTGTACTGTTGTGGCAGTAGTGGTGGTCCAGAAGAAAGTTGTGTTACCACTGGATAGTGAGACGCACTGTGACCCCACATGACGTCATCGGTATGCCAACCGTTCATGCACAACATACGAACATATGCATATTCAACAACGGGGAGCGTTGAGTATGAATCAGCGGAACGGAAGTGAGGTGAGAGGAAGGGGCACTGCAAGTGATACAAACTGTGTTGTGTGTTGTTCATATAAAAGCCTGTACATCACCGAGCTTAGCATCGAGAAATCTTTCAAAAGTCTCGGTCGAAAAACATCACGTACTACTTTTACCCGGCAGCACAATGGGCGTGACCGTGGAGGTAGACAGCAAGTATTCAAAAAGTAAAAACATCCAAGGTTACATCGTCCTGGTGTAGCGGCTGTTCCTGGTCAGCGAACACCCTACGGTGAAACATTTTCTACGCACCTTCATGCCGACGATGTGGTCCTGCCCAATCATGAACCCCGAATAATCCGGGACCGGTCGCGGCCGCTTGTGCGCCACGGCCATGAACGGCAGCCGGCTGACCACCGGTTGCTGGAACACGCTCTCTTCCACGAAAACCCTCTCGTCGGTGATGAGCTCCACGCTCGCCTCGTCCGTCCCGTTCGCCCACAGCGGCGAGTCGTCGAGCCGCTTCGGGTGCACGTTGAAGTCGAGCATCACCATCAGGCCCGTCCGAGCTGATGATGCCTCCCAAGGAGTGACCATCGAGGGCAGGACGACCCGCTCGCCGTGCACGTACCTGCGTTCATTCGCATCGTCAGCGCGAGCGATGTATGCCTACGGGCTGCAGGGACGCGCCGCACCTGAGCCACTGGAAGCGCCCCGTGATCATCCAGAAACGGGTGTTGTCCGGGCCCCACTCGTCCCAAGTCTTCACGACGGGCGTGTGTGCCGTTCCTGCCTCGAATGTCGATGGGACGTAGGAGAGCAGGTAGGAGTTGCGCATGAAGAGGTCCTGCCGCAGCCCGTGAACGCCGTAGTTGAGCTCCATCACATGCAGCCGGCAGTCCGGGGACGTCTCAAACGGACGTCCAGGCGTCGGCCGCGCGACGAACGGCCCCGAGTGTGTCTGAAAACGCGTCGGGCCCTGGCCGGGCTTGACAGGAGGCAGCCGCAATACGGCGACTTTTGTGGGCTGGACGCGGTCCGATATAGAGGGAGAATGCGCCTTCTCCGGGGCGGCAGCGTCTCCATCCCCGTCGAAGGTGAAGATCTCGATTGCGCCCTCGTCGGCCGTCACGGTGATCATGTATGCGCGGCTGGAGAGAAAGGCAAAGTCGTACGCTCCGTTGGGGAGGTCGAAGCCGATGCATTTCTGTTGGAGGGATAAGTGTCAGTGGTCATAGCGGCAAGCCGCACGCTCGCGAACGTACCACCAGGAGCTTTCCTGTGCGCCAGTTCCAGATGACGAGCGCGGGGCCATGGATCCAGAAGAACATGCCGATGACGTCGTCTGCGACTTGCACGAACGAGCGGTCAATTTCGAGCGGTACGTTGACGCTGATCTCCGGTAGTCTGGCTTGCGGGTGTGGCTTGTTTTTGCTCAGAGTGAGCAGACAGATGACAATGTTCGACCCGACCTGGTGGTGACTGCTAGCAAGCATGAGCAATCGCTTATAACGGGTGTGCGTTGACAAGTTGACAAGCGAGCATGTCCACCGGATACAGCCTACCTCTAAGGAACGATAGCGGATTATTCGGACTCTCGTTCACCATACTAGGTAAGATGTTGTGATACAGTAGTGGTATTGCTCGTGATACAACATCACCCGTAAGCCATCATAGCACGCTCTGACCGCCACATCTAACCGGGGTTCAAAGGGAAGGACTGTCACTCACCCCGGCTCATCAGCCAGAACAAAGGCAATAAGGTCCTGTGAGGGATCCATGGCAAAATCGCGCATGGAGAAGCCGAGATCGTCCCTCTCGATCCTCCTTGCCTCCGAAGTCGCGGTCGGGAGCCAGGTGAGCGCAAGATGTCGCGAGCCACTGAAACCGATGCCCTTCGAGGTGGCAAACACGCCGTCGACAAGCTCGTACGCCTGGCACATCCCAGGGGCAGAGAAGTGTTCGATGCTCTTCCACTTGAGGCGTCGCCAGCGCCTTCGCCGCTCGAGGAGGAGGTTGTAGCGTTCCGCAACGGGTAGAGGGCAGCCTACGCCGTCCACCAGACCGTCGGCAAACAGCTCAATATTGTACTTGAGCTGCAGGGACGCTTTCACCGTCTCCCTGAGGTCTTTGCATACCTGCGCGGAGCTCCCGTTTGCATGCTATTACGACGTAGTGCAAAGACACGTACCAAGCAGCAGCGTAGAAGTGATCTCACGTCCAGATGCCTCAGCACTTCGATACGCAACTCCTCGGGTAGGCGGAGAAGACCAGTTTGAATTAGAGACGCGAACATGGCTTCTTCCAGCTTAATTTCTGTTGCCGACGAGATCACGCAAAACGGGGCAGAGACGTGCGATATGCCACAGAATAATCGATCCCGACAGGTTCAGCGGAGTATAGGCCGGTAGTTAGCAAGAAGACCGTCGATGATGAGTGGCGGAGTGAGGCAGAGATCCGGATTCCGTGACTTCAGTGCAGTGATGTACATAACTTGTATAAGTATATCGTGTAACTTTGATAATGAGCATATTTACAAATTGGTCTCAGAGACTTCTATTCTACTCACGATAGTTCTAAGGATTACTAACAATGGTTTAAATAATGGACAATGCATTGTGGCTACGGTCAATCTGACGCTCTTGCCTCTTACCACCATCTCAAAGGTTCTTGCATTGTACTCCGGTACTCCTGTGGTTACTCACCTCCTACGTCACCCGGAGTGTCTGCGCATGGACTGTGCGAACGCTACAATACCAATGTCGAGGAAGGCGCTCTCGGACCTCCCGCGCGAACTGCTCGTCGAGATACTGAAGCTGCTTGATCACGTACATATCACGCGTTGCAGACGTGTAAGTGTCCTTTCAATAGTATTTCTGGGCGTATAGGAAGAAGCGTACCGGCTACCAGTAAGGGTTTCCAATGTCGGGACTCCTGCAAGTTTCATACACCCCTACTGCTTAGATTCGGGTTGTTTTCCTCTGAGGCGACCTGTCCATCCCTGAGGCTTCACACATGCTAGCTATCGAATCAGCCACAGAGACTTGGACTGTTTGGAGTGGAGAAAGTGATTGCTAATCATGCAAGGCCTTCAGGTGTGCAATGCCCTGAACACCCTCATTGGCGGGAATACCGCTTTACTTTACCAAATCGAGCTCGGCATCGAAGACTTTGTGGACAGCCCCGCCGGCGGTCTCTGTACATCCGAACGTTACAATCGGCTGCTCGAACGCCGTAATAGGTGGCTAACGCTCGACTGGTCCCATGTACTACCGCTCACGCCTCAGGACGTCGCCCCACAAGCACCCCTTCCGTACGAACTCCAGGGCGGGACTTTTCTGAATGTTAGGAGCTTCGCCGGCCAGATCACCATAAATCAGACAGTGCTACCCACTGCCGCTAATCCGCGAACAGAGTACACCCAGCACGTACTGCAGATGAACGTCATGGATATCACGACGGATCCAACGCAGGACCTCATCGCTGTCCTAGACATCCGCGGCCGGTGTGTTCCTTGCTAGGCTGAGGGGCTCAAACTAAATTTGCCGGTAGCGTTCACGTCTGGTCGTTGACAACCTATACCCCGCATCCCAGAGCAGCTGAGCCTCTCTTGAGGCCAGAAGGTGTAGGGAATTTGATGCTCACGGCGCTCTACATCGCACACGACCTCATTGCTCTCGTGGAATGGGCAGATATGGTACGTGTTACCATCTGGAATTGGCAGACTGGGCGGGTTATCCTCGTAAGTTCCTCCGACTCACTATATGCGGCCCAAACGTGCCGTTCCACCTGGTCACTGTTGACCAGTGTCCTCGCAGACTGGCGGAGGCCACACATTGCCATACCTCGCGACTGGTCTAGCATGGCTATCACCGCGCGCCTTCGTTCTAGCAGACGCGTCCCGTGGCGAGCTGGCCATATTTTCTCTCCAGGGCCAGGACTGCAGTTCCCCCTCCGAACCTCTCAGCTTCCTCACCTTTCGCCCCTGCGCCCGCCTACAGCTACCGAGGATCGATCATGGCTGGCACATTTCTTTATTACAACTCGAGATCACACCACTACTTGCTAAACCCCCGCGCGATCGCCCGTTCACTGCCGCTCCCGGGTCCCATATCGTCGTACTGGCGCTACAGTACGTCACCCACAACCACCGGAGGGTATCGAGCCGGTATATGGGTTTCGTGCACAGCAAGTACTTAGCGTCACATATACCGGCCGCGGAGAGTAATCAGGGCGGCGCTCCACCAAAAATCGTACCATGGGCGCAATGGGGCCCCAAGAATGCCAGAGTATTGACCCGCTCGCTCGTCGGTGCGGCGTTCGCACGGTATGCACCTTCCCTTGCTTTGCTTCTCCCGTATATCCTGAATACCAGTTGAACAGATACGTCTACGGCCAAAAGGTTGTGTATAGCCGCGCGCACAGCACCCGCGGCCGTCAGCTCATCTCGGTGTACGACTTCAACGTGCACCCGAAGCGCGTCGAGGCCGCGGTGCGTATGCAGGACGCCAGAGGCATCACGCTCGTGTCGTCCGAGGAAGACCTCGCCGATGAGGTCTCGGAGCCCTGGAGGACCCTGGTATACATGGAGGTCGTGGACTGGCCGACCGTGATCCGCCGCGACTCCCAGTCGGCGTTGCAGTGCCACCCGTTCGTCGAGGACGTTGAGAGCGCCCTGCCGTACGTGGAGACGACCCGGCTAGTCGACATCCAAAGAGCGGCGGGGGGCGCGCAAGGGGGCGCGTCGTTCATGATGGACGAGGAACGGCTTATCGAATTGAGGGTACGTCAATATGACTGCTGGGGTCCCAAGCGACACTGAAGAGGTGTTTGCTTAGCATTATGGGGAAGGAAACGCGGCCACTGACAGCATTCGCGTGTATACCTTGTGATATGGACCATGTTTCCCCGTGAAGTAAAGTATGGATGCTAAGACTATTGTGCGCCAGTTCCCATTCATCTCACATAGCCATTGATTGACCCAAACAGTACACCTTGCTAGGGTATGGCCATGGGGACCTCTTTATCTATATACGCTACTCCGGTCCTCGACCACTACCCAGATCCGCAATCGGCGGTACAGTGCTTTATCTCGATCTCACGCGGCGTATCGCAGCAGTCGTCGGGGGACTATCTGGCCCTCAAACTTACTCCGCGTCAGGCTTCACCGCCGGCGTTGCAGAACCCCGCCTCTAGACGGCGAGGCCCGCGAACGGACGCATTCATGCATATTCCTCTCACCCGATCAATGTCATTCAGCATACCACATGACGCCCATATCCTGGGGCCCGAGGACGCCCTTCCGATAAGGAATGCCTTGGCGCTGGAGGATGGACGGGCGCCTGTACTCATCAGGAGATCCTGTCAACTTCGAAAGAGAAGCCGGCAATCATCCCATGCCTCCCACCCCAGGGCGTCGCTCGGAAGTCAGGGCGTCCGCGTTATCTCCTGCCAGGTATATATAGGGCTGCATATGCACATATATGCCCGCTGCGCGTTGGCACGATAGCGGCCGGAGCATACCCCACACTCCACTGGTTCTCCTGCTTGTTACCATCGGTTTTATTTGCAGCTGGACGGGAACACTTGCGCGAGGATGACTGACGATTCGAGCATTGAGAAAGGGGGACGTGTTCATACGAGGGCAGCGGAGATCGTCGTTGACGATGAGGCGGAACTGGCGAGGATGGGCTACAAGCAGGAGCTAAAGTGAGTCGGCCTCCCTCCCTACGCGTCACGACTGAGCTGACCAAATCCCCCGTCGCAGACGAGACTTGACCTTGCTTCAGGCAAGTTGACTCGAGTCATGTGCCGCCAGGGACCTACAGACATAACCAACAACCATTTCGATGTAGAACTTCGGTGTATCGTTTTCGATCATCAGCGTGATCACCGGTATCCCTTCCCTTTTCTTGTACGGACTCGTACGTGCCTCCAACCTCATTCGCGTATAATGCACCTACTCATCTCCTACGCTTCACATAGAATACGGGCGGTCCTGCGGTCATGACATGGGGCTTTGTCGTTGTAGGTATGTGCGCTTAAGGTTAATCTTGGGTTAGGTCCGCTTACATTCGAAACTTAGCATTCTTCACCATGCTGGTCGGACTATCGATGGGTGGTAAGTCCTCGCCATTCAAATGCGCGTCATAGCCCACGTCTGAGTATTATCCCCTCTGCAGAGGTCTGCAGTGCTCACCCCACCAGTGGAGGCCCGTACTTCTGGGCGGCAATGCTATCGGAGCCAAAGAACGCCGCTTTCGCGTCTTGGGTAACCGGCTGGTTCAATCTTCTCGGCCAGGTCGCTGTCACTGCTGGTATCAGGTACGACGACGTTGACGTTTCCCTCTGTGTACATATGGAACTGAAATCTCCAAATTCAGCTATGGCTGCGCGAACTTCATCTCCACACTGGCCACCTTCAACACCGATTTCGTGCCGGAGCCGCGCACGACCATCGGCATCTACGCCGCGGTGCTCGTCTCGCAAGGTCTGATCAACACGTTTGGCGTTCACCTTCTGAAGTACATCAACAACATTTCGATCTGGTGGCACGCCATCGGGACGACTGCGCTGGTTATCGCGGTGCTTGCGGCCGCGCCCACTCACCAGTCGGGAGAGTTCGTCTTTGGGAAGTTCATCGACAACACGGGCGTGAACGGTGTTGGCTGGAGCGAGCGTGCCAGCCCTGCATATGTCGTCGTCGTCGGAATCCTCATGGCGCAGTACACTCTGACTGGTGAGTGCCGGTGCTTGTATCACCACCGGTGAGAGACACTCCGGACTGAAGTAGCGTATAGGCTTTGATGGCAGTGCGCATGTGAGCATGAATTCGGAATGGTACTTGGGATATCACTAAACCAACAGCGCGCAGATGACAGAAGAGACGCACAACGCAGCCATGTCCGGGTCCATCGGCATCATCATGGCTATCGGGTGCTCCGCTGTGCTCGGGTGGTTCCTCATCCTCGGCCTACTCTTCTCCATCCAGGACCTAGACGCTACTGTGAACTCGCCCACTGGACAGCCGGTCGCCCAGATATTTTTGGATACGGTCGGCGAGAAGGGCGCCATCGTGCTTATGGTAAGAGCATTTCTTTCGGGACAATACCAGTGGCGAGTCGCTCATTAAGTCGTTTGTAGGTGATTGTCATCGGCGCCATGTTCTTTTGCGGCACGTTCTCCCTCACGTCTAATAGTCGAATGATGTACGCGTTCGCGCGGGATGGCGGTATCCCTGGGCACAAGTTCTTTCACAAGGTCTCCAAGCAGAGCAAGTCCCCAATCCGTACAGGTACGTTCTACCCTGTAGAACTCGGAAGATCGTGTCTCAATCTCCTGTAGTCTGGCTCGCATGTACCCTCAGCTTCATCCTTGCGCTACCGAGTCTAGGAAGCTCAGTCGCATTCTCTGCGGTGACAAGTATTGCCACTATCGGCCTATATATCTCCTACGGTTCGTCCTCTCCGCCCGTTGGTCCATACCATAGCTCTCATCCGTCTACAAATCCGACTAGCGATCCCAATCGCACTCCGCGTCGTCTACCGCAAACGGTTCGTCCGAGGGCCGTTCCACCTCGGACCGCTCTCGTACCCGATCGCCATCACGGCGTGCATATGGATCGCGTTCATCTCCATCGCGTTTATCCTGCCCCAAGCGAACCCCGTCGACTCGCAAACGCTCAACTACACGATCGTCGCCGTCGGGATTGTTCTCGCGTACTGCATGGGCTTCTGGCTGCTCAGCGCGCGCAAGTGGTTCACGGGCCCGGTGAAACAGATACGAGGTGCGTGGCGAGTCGTTTTGGAAGGAGGGTTTTCTGTGGTATCGGGTACTGAACCATGCTGGTGTAGAGGAGGACGCTACGCTTGAAGGCATAGATCGGACAAGTTCCAATGAAGAGCCGCAACGAGATAGCGAGAAGCCCTAGACGTCTGTAGCCGTCCCCGCGTACCACCCAAACCTCACATCATAGAACGGGAGAACGCGTTCTGGTCTCTTTCTCTATGTACATCAGTCTCCACTAGCCACCGCACTTTATTCACACTCTAGACTACCAATGAACGAATCGAAGTCTACATGCGGCTCAGTACTTCTGCATCGCTCCGATCCGCATGTACAGGGTCCGTCCGTCCATTGAATCGGCGACGTGAACCTCGTAAGCCATGAGCACCGGACTCGGCGACACGCTGATGCGGTTTGCGAGTGAAGTTGGGTGTTCTACATGACATCATGGGTGAGCGGGTGGAGAGTACATGAGTACTCACCATATGACTGCCGTTGCGAAGGCCTCGGGCCTCAGTAAGTATGACTTTGATCAAAAGCTTCACGACCGCTCAAGTCAAAACGGGAGCTACCCTCGACATGCAATACGAGAGGCAAGTAGGGTGCCGCAGGGTTACGTGGAAATATTAATGCGGTAATGTTGGACGCCACTCGTCCTAGATTCCTGGGAAACTAACTGTGTATCTGCCTCGGGTATTATACAATTAAGGGGTACAGTATATGCAACACGACTCACACAAAGCGGCAGCAAGACGAAAACAAACCAAGACAAAACCAATCGGACACGAGTGCGGAGAGAGACACACTCCGCACTCACTCGTCCTCCAGATAATCCACATCGTCCATCATCCCCAGGACGTTCCCCTCGTTCACCGGCGCCTCGTACACCGCGAACGCGGTCTTCGCCTTCGCCTTCGGGTCGGGGACGACCTCCACCGCCGCCGCGGCCTCGGCCACCGCGGGGTCCTCGACCTGGCCCGCGGACGTCCAGCCCTTCTGGCGGTCGGCGAACACCTCCGGGCGGCGGTCGAGCAGCATCTCGAGGTCCTCGTCGCTGATGACGCTCGCCTTGCCCGCCTCCGTGCTCGACACCACCTGGATCTTCTCGCCCTCGAGCCGGTGCATCTCCATCGCGAGCTCGGCGAGCGCCTGGTTCTTGTTGCGCTTCGCCGCCGTCGGGTTCTTGAACTCGCCTGCAAAGCGGGATTCTCGAGCGTGAGCCAAATGCTATGGGCTGCAGGAGGCGGCAAGTACACACCCTTAGCGATGACGAGCGCCTCGAGCTTGCGCTTATCCGTCGCGCGCTGCATGATCTTCGTCTCAACTGTATGGGCGCAAAGAAGGCGGAAGATGAGCACGGGCCTCGTTTGGCCGATACGATGTGCGCGATCCTGTGCTTGCAGGTCCGCTTGCGGATTCTACGTGCCACCACGTCAGCGCACCGTCCGTCGGGAGTCTACCACATCTCAACTCACCCAATCCTGGTCGTAGAAGATCACGGTGTCCGCCGCGACCAAGTTCAGGCCGAGGCCACCGGAACGCGTGCTGAGGAGGAAGAGGCGCGGGGCGTCAGGCGCGTCCCCACCCTCCTGGAATCTCCGGATATCTTCGCGACGCGTCTCCATGTCCATGCTACCGTCGATGCGGCACACCGGCCAGTGCTTGCGCTCAACCGCCCAGTCCTGTCATGGCGTTAGTAAATTCGTGATGGCGGTAGGACATGATGTATATACCTCAATGATGTCGAGCATGGTCGTGAACTGGCTGAAGAGCAGCACCTTGTGCCCGCGCGCAAACAGCTCGTCGAGGAGCCGTTCGAGGACCATCATCTTCCCGCTCGCGGTCACGAGCTCGTCGCTGAGCACGAGTTCGCGCGTGACGGGGTCCTTCGGCCAGTGGAACAGGAACGGATGCTGGCAGACCTTGCGCAGCTGCATGATCACGTTCTTCAGGTTTTTGTTGTTCACCTCGCGCACTGCAGACACAGAAGTCAGTTGCGGTCTTGCACCGGGAGCAACTCCCACAACATAAATACAGACCGACAGCACGCGTTTGCCACTCGCGCCCGAGATCCTGGTCGTCGCGCTCGCGCTCCTGCCGCGCCTGGACCTCGCCCTCGTCGAGCCTTCGGAAGTAGTCCTCGTCGTCCGAGTCCTCGACGTAGTTCCTCTTATCCTTCACGCGTAGCCCTTTGCCCTTCGCCTTCGCCTTCTCCTTGGCAACCACCTGCAACGGGCGCTCGTCCTCTTCGTCCTCTTCGTCTTCGTCGGAGAACGCTGTGACGCGATTCAGGCGGTCGGACTCCTCCTTCATCTGCGAGATAAGGTACTGGCGGAGGGCCTTGTCGCCCTGGACGGCGACCTCGTATAGCTCGCGTTGTTGTTCCGTGAGCGGTGTGTACAAGACATATTCCTTCTTCGGCGGGAGCTGCATCTCGACGTCCGCCTTCATGCGTCGGAGCAGGAATGGCCGGAGGATGTCGTGCAGAGAGTGGATGAGCTTCGCCTCACGCTCCGAGGTGAGCCTGCTCTGCAGCCGACTCTCATCGAACCTACGAAGGCGTTCAGTGAGCATAGCGGATTTCGGTGCATATATGCGGACGTACCACATCTGGAACGTTGTCAAGTCTCCGAATATGTCGGGCAGAACGAAGTTGAGCAACGCCCAAAGCTCCGCAAGGTTGTTCTACGCCGAATGTGAACATTCCGCAGCGATCTTCCGCAGCGGGCGGACGTACCTGAAGCGGTGTACCAGTGAGCACCATCCGCGCCCCAGAGGGTATCCGCTTGATCTCGCGCATAAGTACGCAGTCGATATTCTTCAACCTATGGCCCTCATCCACGACGATGAAGCCCCAGTGGTACTTGGCGAGCTCCGCGCGGTCGTTAATCACGATCTGATACGTCGTCAGTACCACCGGGAAGTTCGTGCGCTGGTGCGGCTTCAGCGGCGTCTCGTTCTGCTCCGCCGGGTCTGGCTGGCTCTCGTCGACAGTGATCGAGTCCTCGAACTCGCTCGACCCAGCTTCTTCCATGTGTTTGGACACAACGGTCTTCGTTGGTGCCCGTCCGCCGCGGCGGCCGCGCGCTGCGGGCCGTCCCCGAGTTCTCGTGGATGGCGGCTCCTCCTCCGAGTCCGACTCGTCCTTCCTTGCACGGCTCTTTGCAACACCTCGCCCCCGTCCACGCCCCCGTCCGCGCCCTCGACCTCGCCCTCGCCCACGCCCAGAGGTGCCCGCGTCGGGAGGGGGTGGTGCCGCCGATCTCATCGCCTTCCGATAGTAGACACGGTCGACGTGCTCCATGGCCATCCGCGTGCGCCGAATCTCGGCACGCTCCTCCTTGGTACCGTAGTACATCACCACGGGGATGTCAGGGGCAAATCGCTGGAACTCGCGAGCCCAGTTATCGAGCACTGCGAGCGGGCAGACCACCATGAACGGAGCGGCCGTGCGCTCCCTGAGGAATGCATGGAATGCGATGGTTTGAATTGTCTGCCGGCGTTGCATGAGGAAGCGCGGAGGCTAGAGCAAGTGGGGGTGACTCACTTTTCCTAGTCCCATCTCGTCCGCTGTCGCGACGTTGTCAACTCATTATATCAATGCCGCCCTTGATAGATGCAACTGACCTAGGATGCCAGAAATACCGTTCTGGTGCAATCCTGCCATCCACGCGACACCCTCGAGCTGATAGTCCTTCAGCGTCGCGCCAGTAAGCAGAGCAGGTTGCTTGAAGGAGGTTCTCTCCGGCTTCTCCTCTGTGTTCTCCTCGTTGGCTGGCGGCAGGCCCTTGTGTACCTCAGCCTTAGACCGTTTCGCCTGGCGCTCATCTTCAGAATCAGAGACCACCCGTTGGCGCTTTCTCGAGTTTCTTGCGGTCGATTTGTGCTCCTTGGACTCCTCTGCGCTTGGTTTACGGACGGCGCGGGCTTGCTCCATTTGGGCTTTGAGAAGCGTCACGTACGTCGCGGACTTTTCTAGGAGTTTTTCTAGTTGTGCGATGCGAGACTGAGTATCCTGGAGAAAGGTGAGACATGCACAGAGCCTGGCAGAAGGTGTTCACCTACTTCGTCTTCTTCTTCCGCGGGGCCGTTCTATAGAGGAACCAGAATGAGCAAATATGCTTATATGCGGCTGAAGACAATCTGGTGAGGTACTAGCCATCCCCCCCTCTGGGGGCACGGTCGTGCGCAAAGGTCGCGAACTCGACATGGACGAGGTTCAGTTCCTTCTAGTACTCGCCGAGCACATATTACGAAGCTCAGGACGTCTACACCAAGACCATAGAAGGCTGCCTCTCATCACCTCAGCATCGCCGGTGACCACTGACTTGTGGATAAATGTTCCCAGTACCGGCAGACGTAGGCTAGCCCCGTACCAATACGCACAAGCAGCCAGTTCACGCCCGTCATAGAGCTACTCCACCTTGGGCCTTATACACCCAGTTTGGCTCCAGCCCTCGGGCCCACAACGGGACGGTATAGGGAAACACGTACCTCTGTCTCCAGTAACCCCTCGACGTCTGCTTTCTCATCAGTCTCAACCTAGTCTGCTTCGTGAGCCATTGCTACCGTATCCGGAGTCACCACGCACCTCTTCTACCGCCGGCGGGCTCGACGGCGGTGAAGTAGCGCGTGTGGAAGGGAGCGCTGGGGTCCCCGTGGACGAGCGCGACGACGGCGCAGTCGGCATTTTCACTGTATCTCTAGCGGTGGTGATGGTTGTAGTGGTGATGGCGGGGTACGATGACTTGCTCGCTGGCCACCTGGGGGATGTGGAGGACGGCGAGGTGATGACGGCGCGGGAGCAGGTGGTTGTGGCGGCTCCCGCCCACGCGTGACGGGAATACGCGCCCTGTCACGCGTCTTATTACGCGACTGTAACGCGTGAGTGACAGCAGCGCGTCGCTCACATTCTCCTTCCCGGCTCGATCTGGAAGCTGGAAGCCTCAGCTAGGGTGCGCTCCTACGTGATAGGTCGACGCTCTGTTACAGTAAGTTCTCAAATAGTCAGGCAATTGATTATAGGCACCCCGTGAGTGGGCTGAATGTGCCAATATCGTCTAGTTAGTCCCAATTCACATGAATGCTACACTGCTATCGGGAACCGTTATTCCTTCCATCCTCTATGTAGCGATACGCGCCTGGTACAGATTCCCCAATCAAGCGCTTCACAATAAAGTCCTGGCATGATCTGGAAGCCTCGCTCGTCGTGCGTTCATGAAGTGTGAGCATCGTGCGACAATATTAATGTCTTATCTGCCTTTCGTCTGCGATGACTCTGCAGTCCGAATTTCAATCGAGACGCCCCATGGGGAAAATGGCGCGCTCAACTGGATACTAATCGTCCTGAAGGGTCTGAAGTTGGTCGACGGCGAGTGGCGAGCACTCACTACCAGCTTCTCGCAGCATTGCAGGTTTGACCCGGCCGGACGCTTTGTCGGGACCCAGTACCCTCGCCACTTTCCCGCCTCTTCCTCCTTGCGCTGCCAGCTTCGAGGACGTATTCCAACCGGATAACTGCACATCGAGGACCGTTCTTCGCGTCCACCGACCCGATGCGAGTAAGCCCAATAAGCTCCGATATCATGTGCTGATGGTCGGTGACGAAGACAATCCTCGTACAACCGTGTACGTTTTGCTGACAAGCCTCACCATCCAAGGAAGGGCTCGGGGGCAGTAGCCGAAGTCAAACGCAGTTACGCGCGTGAACTCGGCGGGCGCGACTTGACTGCAACACCCTGCGACACCACGCACTAGTACTCCGAATCGCCCGCCCGCATCGGTCTTCCAGCTACTTAGCAGCCGCCACTCACAGGTCTTGCTGGCCCATAAACCTAGGCTATCAGTCTCAAATACGAACATCATGAAGATGTTCGCAGTGCATGGAGCAGTGAAGCCCCATCGATCGTCCTGCCAAAGGATCAACCTTGCAGCCGGGGATGGATCGTGGATTGGAGCGCCTGAAACGATACTGTTGCGTCCTAGATGGTGACATCACGCCACCCGAGCCCAACCCGTGCTTAAAGGAAGAGTTGTCAGCACCCCAGGGGTACCTCGAAGGATTATCCATGACAATGACAGAGCAAGAGCAATGGGTTCGTCCCCTACGCACTACACACCGGGCTGACTCGTACTCCTTTGATAGATTGCGGAGTTGATTAAAACGTTGCCATGCCCCGAGCAGTTCATCTGAACGGTACTTAGCACCAGATGAGGAGGTCGTCGAGGGGATAGCCCTCAGCCCACCGGTACCCGCCCTCGTCCACCACCCCTCCGTCAAACAGCCGTACGCTTTTGGGTGGGTCTTTACCACAGAGTGGTTCGATGCGTTCTCGAGAGGTGCAATGTCCGTTCTCCAGCCAAACGCTCCCGGGGCCACCAGAGGTTCCACCGGGAGGATTTGGGCCCCTTCGCCAACTATCGCGCTACGACAAAATCTGCCTGGATTACGGCCCTCGTGCGGTGGTACATCGAGAGGGGGCCGTCGCTGGAGCAGTACAAACGGATCAAGGCCATTATGCCAGGCAAGCCGCAAGGGACTCTGGACCTGACGGCAGGGTGCCTTTGACCAGAGGAAGACTGATCGAAGGGCGACAGATGGGCGGAAGTCTGTGATTGAGGATGACGCGCTGCTGTACATTATCTACAATTCACTTTGTGCGAGCTTTCGCGCCACCCACTATGTAGCGGTGTATATATGCACATGTACTGTGTAGTCATGGCCGTCTGTCTCTCGAAGTCGAACCCAGCCGTCTGCGGTACAAACATGCCGCTACCACCGGGCCGCGGCCATATAGGCTTGGGCATGAGTTCTTGTATATCGGGGCAACGTCACTCTTGCATGGTCTCGAGTACCCTGACAAATTGGTGTTGATATCGGCAGGGATTCTCAAAGGTGATCCAGCGCAGGGTCTGCCATACAGTACTTCTGCATGGTGCTATGACATGGGAGACGTGGGGTAATCATCCTTCCGGAGGTATCTAGTAGTGTACGTGGGGCGTGCAGGGCGTGAGCGGGACGTGCAGATGCGAATCGTTGATGATGGATGGAGGGGGAGAACGAAATAAGTAGGTTGCAGATGCGGTTGGTCCAAGTATGTATCAAGAAGTTCGCAATAGTTGTGAGCAAAATAAAACCGTTGTGAACGTAGTCATGAGAGAACCAGAGAAAGAAAGAGATGGAACAGAGCAGTGGCATCGAGTCGGTCATGAGAGGAACACCCAGCCGGATGAGCGGACGTCCTCGGCCGTGTCACCGAAGTATCGGTCAGTCTCGTACAGCCAATGCAGTGAACCGACTATGCAGTCGCGCAAGCCTTGGACGTACGCCTGGACGTCCGCGTCCCGTTCGCTAAATTGAGGCAGCGACGTCTCGTTCGTGACGAAGTTGGCGATCGTGTCCTTGACGAGGTTCCCCGCGAAGACCGCAGCGGCCTGTGCCGTATATCGTCGCTCGTTGATAAGCACCGCAATGATATTGCTGCTATGTGGTCGTCGAGCATACGACGCAACGTCCTACGCAAAGGTAGCATTGTCAGAGTACGCAAAAACAACGAATGACAGGGACCCAGTAGAAGCGCTCACTGTGGACCAAGCGATGATGTCTGCCGCGTCCTGCCGCAGCCTCTGGAGGACGGGATGGTCATATACGTGCGGGGGTACGCTCAGCCCGCCAGCGTATAGGATGAGGTCGAGCAACATCTTGACACCGCACGCGTCTCGCCGGATGCCGATGTACGACTCGAGATCGGGAACGATGCCCCGCGCCGCATCTTGCGCAGTGAGTGCTTGCCCGAGCCGGAACGCAGCCAGGTGCCGCTGGAAACGCTTCTGCCATTCCCGCCGCATGGTCGGGCGGAAGTACTTGGCCCATATCCTGCAAACGAGACACCCACATTCAGTCACCACGCACTCCGAATGGGTCGTCCTCCTCCTCTTCGGGCCCTCAACGGCTCTACCCCTACTCTTCGGACCGCTTCATGCCCGCGTGCGGAATCACATCGCGTTGAGGTTGCCAGAGGAACCGAGACACGCAGTTTGGGGGAGGCAAGAAGGAGAAGCTGTGACGGGAGTGGCACTCACGGGTCAAACGCCTCCTCGTCCGCATACAGCGACCGCGGCCGGTCGACCCAGTGCACGATGACGATCAGGAACTTGGTGATCGCGAGCAGCTGGCTCGCGTCGCATGTGGGGAAGCAGAGCGCGGCAAGGAGCCCGAGTCGTGCGCCAGGGAGGCGTGCTTCCTCCTCCGCGTCGAGGAAGAGCGGCGTTGACAGCGCCCACTTCTCCGCCGCGAGCGAGACCGCGTGGCAGTGGGGGTTGCTCCGGAGGGTGAAGTACGAGTTGCAGAAAGAGGGGAAGTTCGGGATGCGGATGCTCCCCATCGTGTGTCAGCGAAGGGTCGGGGTTGCAGGAGGTCACGGCCGCTGATGCTGTTGGCGGGGCGAAAAACTCGGCGGGCGGCTGGGCGGGGCACACAGTTGGGTATCTGAGAAGCGATGAGAGACAAAAGTTCAACAAAACGAGTACGGCGGCTCAGGGTGACATGCGGTCATAAGCCATGTTAGGTGGCGGGTAAAGACACGGTCCTCGCTACTTTGTCGACTTCTCCCATTGCGCGCTTCTCGCAGACGCCGTGATGATTTCCGGCTAGCTCGGAGCGCATACGGGTTCGGGAGTAGTGAAATCGACCGTAACGGGAAGAGACAATAAGATGCGGAGACAAGACGCAGCAGCGTCGGCCTCGAGGACGACGCAGTGATGGCGAACACTACACCTGCCGCATTTGCTCGATCACCGTGATCTACACCTTCGAGGGCGTTTTCTAGACGAAGGCGAAATACAATAGCGTGTGCCTACTACCATCTACAGCTAGTGTACTTGAGATATATGTCGTCATCGGGATGCAGTCCCTCCCATCACAGATTGGTGTTGCATCGTCCGGCGGACTACTTGGGGTTCATCGCCGCGAACAACTTCGATACCCGCTCCGACACCCGCCCGACCCCAACCCCGACGCCGAACAGCACCGCCAGATCGACGACGACGACGGTGATGGCGGAGAGCATGAACCGGGGAGCGAAGATCTTCCACACCATGAGGTGTCGCCGGAGCCACGCCGAGCACACCGCGCTGCTCAGGAGCAAGGTCGCGTGGTAGACCATGACGCCCAGCCCCGCGCGCACCGCGTCGAGGCGCACCTTGACGTCCGCCGCCGGTTGCGGCAATGGCGCGACGTTCCACAAGGCGAGTAGCGGCGCCGCGAGTGCGAGGAGGAAGAGCGGGCCAAACGTGTTGAGGATGACGAGTAGCGGCGAGAGCGGGTAGGTCAGCGTCGGCGTGAGCACGAACGCCGCCTTCCATTGAATGGACGGGATCGCAGCTTGGTGTCCGGTAGCGAAGAACGTGTGCACGGCTAGCAGGGCGAGAGGGGTGATCTCCGAGAACCGCAGGGGAAGCGCGGGCGCGCGCAGGGAAGCCGGCTCGAGGATAGCGGATGGATTCCCAGAGGCGAAGACCGCTTCGAGGCCCCGTACGTCTCGCACGCTGTCGACCACTTCGAGGTGCGCAACGACGGCGACTGCAGCGAGCGCGAGGACGACTTGCCCGGTCAATTGGGTCGACGGGTATAGCACGCCCAGGAAGAGGCTCCAGAAGACAAGGTACGGGGCGCCGTACGCGTTGGCGAACCCGAGGACGGTGACTTCCCTTTTGCTGTTGCCTTGAGCACCGGATTTTGTCTCGGTCGAGATCTTCAGACAGAGTGGCACAAGCCACCAGAGAGCGAGCCCCAAGACGACGACGCCTCCCATCGCGACTCGCGCACACAACGTCCGAACGAAGCGCAGCGTGCTTGACCATTCTGGTCCCAGCGTCTCGGAGGAGTCGACGTGCTCGAGGACCCAAAACACACTGCCAAGGAGCAGCGTGCCAGGAAGAATCCACGAAAACACGATAGCGGCAGTCCCCTTGTCTGACTGGGAAATCTTCAAGAACCGCCGCAGGATCCAAGGCAGGGTAAGCGCTACAGGCACGGACAGCGCGAGCACTGGCAATGGCGGCGAGGGAAGGGACGAAGAGGCGAAGAACGACACGTGGCAGTACGGTTGCTGTTCCTCCCTGCACACGGTGCTTAGTGCCATAAGACGCGCGCACACCGCAAACATAGCAGAGAATCCCAGGATGCGGTAACGCAGGCGGGAGGTCGGGGCGCTGAACCCGACCAGAACCGAGGGCACGACAGAGGTGATCAGCAGGTAGGTGACAACGTGGTCCTCCCACACAGTGAACGAATTCGAGGCAAACGCGAGCGCGTGCAGTATCAGGGGAAGGGGGAGTGATCTCAGGGAACGGAAGGACGCAGTCGCGAGCGAGGGGCGGGACGAGGTAACGACGACGAGCGAAGACGTGAACGCCATGCCGAAGAGCAACGCGTCAAACAGCCCGAGTCCCTTCACGTACCGCGAGGCGGCGATGTACCCAACGAAGCCAAGCATCGCTCCTCCGGACAGGCTCGAAAGACACCATCGCCGCACATCGGCCGTCCAGTTCTCCCAGCCCTCGTGCAAACCGCCAAGCTTCACGTACACCAGTGCCGAGGCTAGAGTTCCCGTCCCCAGAAGAACCAGACCGAGGCTCATGAGCGAGACGTCGAATTGCGCCCATAGCAAACGGCACGCGGCGAGGGCCTGGCGAGTGTACGCTGTCATTGCACGCCATTGCGCGTCCTGATCTCGGGCATTCGCGCCAAGGCTCACGGCCGCCCAAGCACGCTCCAGCTCGCCCCACGCCCCGTCAAGCTCCCCACCAGAGGCGCTGTCGCGGTAGGTCTGCAGGTACCGTCTGACCTGTTGAGCGTTCAGCGTGAGCGCGCGCGTGTAGTCTTTGCCCGCTTTGTCGTGCCAGAGCAGTTCGGGGATGACCGTTCCGAGATTGTTGAATGGGATGGGTAGACCGAGCATGAGAGACAGCGTGGGCGCGAGGTCGATCTGCTGTATGTGGCGGGTAGCCACCGTCGCCCCCGGGAAGATGCGGGTGGTGAGCAGATGCGATGGAATGGCGGCCTTGGGGTGGAGGAGTTGGGGTCCCTTGCTGTACACCCACAAGGCCGCGGACGTTTCGTGGTCGCCGTCGCCTCCGTGATCGCCTTTCCGGTCCATTCCGTGGTCGCCGAGGACAACTAGGAGGGTATCGTCGTCCAAGTGATCGACGACTCGACGGAGCACATCATCCATTTGCTGCTGCTTCGCCCGCATTGTCGGATGGTCTGGCCCGAGACGGTGACCGACGTGGTCGACTCCCAGGAAATGTCCTATCAGAACATCCCACGGTGCTTGCTTATCTTGAAGCAGAGGCAACAGATGTTCGATGACGCCCTCGTCGACGGTGTGCAAGTCTTCGACATTGAAGGAGTCGTAGGGAAACGTCATGTTCGTTTCGAAGGACTGAGGGAACACAGTCGTCCACGTGTCGTCCCCCATGAAAGCGATCTATCACTGCATGATCGTGGTGCCAGCGAAGCTCTACTTATGGAAACGCATACCTTCTTTCCTGCACGCCGTAATTGGCCGATGAAGGAGTCCTCGTTGATAGAAGACCCTCCGAAGTTTGAACCCATGTCGATGAACGTGGGGAGGGAGCCGGTGGTAATACCTTTCAGGCGCTGTAGAGTAGTCGTCGGCGGGTCTGAGAACATCTCAAACAGAAACGAATGGGTCGGCCGTGAAGCAGACAGCTTCCGAGGTAGCGAGATGACATTATGATGGTAGGGGGAAGGAGGATCAGGCGGGTAGGGACTGAGGAAATCGAACCGTAACGCGTCGATCACGAGCACGACCGCCCGTTTGTGCGTGTGCGGTAGCCTGCATGAACCGTCATCGCAGGCAGTCACGTCGGAGAGCGCGAGACGAGTGAGCAAGAAACCTCGGGTGTAGAGATAGATGCCAGCGAGGTGGAGGACGAGGACCCAGACCAACAACGAGAGCCCTTTTGAAGTCATAGTTGGCTTGCGTACAGCTCGTGTACGCGTTTATAATTGCACGAACAGCGTCGAACGCATCCCTAGCAAGAGAATCTGAAGTCTGGGTGAGGTAGAAGTCGGACGAGCGGGTGAGTCTCGTACCCTGTTCCAAAGATCCCGCCGTTCGCGGTGAGTGATGATGGTTCTCTACCAAGCACCTAGCCCTGTTTCGGGCAGTGTAGTCTCGTAGATTGGGGTCGAGCAGGGCGACCGTATGTTCCTCGCAGGCAAGATGATGGTGGTACGGAACAAAGAGTGCAAGCGCCAACCCGCTCTCATCTTGCCCTCTTGCCACCATCTAGCTCCCTCCATAATCACACTTACGACCACGGCTAGTAGTAACAGTCATGCCTAGAGCAAAGGAGTCCGCGGAAAATCAGGCTCAGTCGCAACAGGACGCAGTTGCAGACGGAATAGGCCATTTCGAGCTTCCGAGGAGCGTGGTCATGAAACTGGCGCGAGCGTCGCAGGTATGTTTACTCCACAACGCGACGAGGCCGTGAAACACCATGGAGTGTACAGGAAGAGAGTGCTCATCGCGTTTAGGTGCCCGAAAACACGAAGTTTTCGAAAGACGTTGTCCTCGCCATGGTCAAGGCATCGACGGTGTTCATTAACTACCTGGGTGCGCTTTCCTCTGGCAAGTCAACGCGTCCTTACTGATGGATACACAGCTGCAACGTGAGGAACCTAAGTCCTCTTGTGTAGTCTCCAGGCCTCACCCATCATTGGATAGCGCACACGAGGTCGCGAGCTCGAAACAGCATAAGAGCATTTCAGCCACCGACGTGTTGAAGGCGCTCGAACTCATCGAATTCGCTGATATCGCGAAGGATATTCAGGGAGAGTTGCAAGGTATGTACCTCCGATATAGCGAAGCGAATGGTGCTCGCTGACCGTTCGCACAGTATACCGTGAACTGCAAAAGGCGGACAAGAAGAAGGGTGGGAAAGGCAAGGCACGCGACGCCTCCGACTCCACCCTCGCTGCTTCAAAGCCCAAGGGCAAGGGCAAGGCTGCAGGTGCTGCCGATCAGGCTCCCCAACAAGCTACACCGACAATACGGATCCCTGGCCCTTCAGGTCCGCCACCAGCGGACAACTCAACCGGAGTTGAATCCGAGGAGCACCGGCGTGCAGAGGACGTAGACGAGGATCAAGAGATGCTCGACCAAGATGAAGAAGCAGGAGACGACGTAGACGAGGATCCCGAAGACGATGTCGAGGACGAGGATGTTGAGCTCGAGGATACCATGGCTCTGGACGAGGAGGAGATACGACGAGATGCCAGGGGGCTTGAAGGGCACGGAGTGGATGACAGCTGAATCCGAAGTCGTCCACTGCACCCTCGAGCCCTAGCGACGACCTTTGGCTCCTGCTGTTCCTCGATTCCTGTATGTCAGTTGTACGATATATCGCATTCGTCCCGGGTCCTGCTGAAGTTAGCGTTGTTTCGGGTACGATGGCGAACCCTGCCAGAGCTTGCAAAAAGGTATTCGACGTACTCGATACCCAGGAACCCTGTCTGTCTGACAAGCAAGTACACAGTCAGGCAACTTCTTTCCAAAGGCAGGATATATCCCGCATATATCGGCGGAGCCTCGGGGTCAGCGGAGATATTGATACGCGCCCAAATTGGACGACCGCAATTGCGACTGTTCGTTCAACCACCTTGTCCTTTGCGGTGTTCGTGGTACGAGACTCTACCTCACCGCCGAAAATCTGTCAATGCGCTGATCCACATCGCATACTCCATCCTTAGATCTGGTCGAAGATGTTGAAGAAACTCTACTTCAAGAAGTGCTTTGCTAGGAAGCGATCGCGGTCAGTATATTTCGCCAGGATGTCATAACGTACACGGGCCCAATGTTCACTAGGTCTACGCGGCCGAGCTCCGTGCACGATGCGCAAGAGGAGCGAACGAAGTCGGCTCACCGCACAGAGGTACTTCCCTCCTCACATCCCGCTTCGGCCTCGGACGATTCAAAGTGCACCGACAACGATCCCCAGAAGCGGCAAAGCGTCCCTGTGTTAACGACGTCCGGTGAAGTCGACGTGACGAGGGCAGATAAGTTCTCAGCCGTTGGCGATGCTATCCTTATCGGACCTCTGTATGGTCTCCCACCTCCTAAAATTGACGAAGCGGAGCTGGACGGGCGTGTGCAGTCCGTGGGTCTGCCTTCCCATTCGTCTCAAGACCATGACCGCATCCTCTCCCTCGAAACTCTTGCTCTTAGGGCCCTGTGGAACGCCCAGGTGCCTCTGCACAGACTCCCCGTAGAACTGCTGGCCCGTACTTTCGACTTTGCCGAGGAGTACAATCCACGGACCTCGACTACAGAAAACCGGACGATATGGATTCAACTAGCTGCAGTGTGTCGCCATTGGCGCGCAGTCATCTTCGGCCACGAGCGTTTCTGGAACACTGTAGTCGTTCGCGAACACACGGAGTGGCTGCGACTCTCTCTCTCGCGTGCACGCAACATCCTTTTGAACCTCGAGTTCCACCATATTCCCACCCTTGCTTCCGTGCTGTCCGACGTCGTACCGCAATGCCACCGCATACGCTCGCTAGTGGTGACGCGCGACGTGCTTCAGGACCTGATAGCCCTTAGGACTACACCGAACGCTCTCCGACGCGATGCTCCCGATGTTCTCCGCTGGCTTGCAGATAACCAATTCCCGCACCTCTCCAAGCTCAGCATCACGTATCTCCCCCATAATCTGGCGGGGAAAATATCCATCACCTCGGACAACTTCCCTCGCCTGACCAAACTGCAACTCACACGCCTCTTGGTTCAGTGGTGTCCGTCTTTGCTCTCCCACATTACAGAGTTGAATCTCTGTGACTGCGGTATATCTAATCCACGTCTACCTGCCGACACCTTCTTTGACATACTCGCCCGCGCACAACGCCTGGAACACCTCGAGCTGAGGAACATTGTCAGCGCAGCGTGCCGCGTACAAGACTCATGTTCCAAATCACGCGATCTCATCGTTCTGCCCCGTCTACACACCCTCCTCGTCACCGATACCTTGAAGTGGATCCGCGAGTTCACGAACGCCGTTCAGCTTCCGCTGACAGGTCACGTTTTCTTGTGTGGGCGGTGTCAGGCCGGCGATTTCCGCGGGACTCCAGTATCTGTCCGGACACTCCTCTCCCGCCAAGAGGACAGGCTAAGGGCAGTGCCAGATAGGGATAACGGACGACTTTCCGCGGTGTCTCGCCTCTTGGAGCCCTTGTCTCTATCCATGGACAGATGCGTACACCTGAAGCTGGAGCTCACCAACGTGCCCAACTTCAGCCAGGACGACGTCTTTACCTCTATCGCGGACGTAGTCGGATTCGCCGCCCTGACTCATATCCACTTGTACCTGAACATCCTCCAGGTTACTCGTCCGACACTCGATACATTCCTCGACTCTGTTCCCAGCCTCGTGGAGCTGCGGCTCTTCGAAGTGCTGCCACCACCGTGGGAACCGGCCACGCTTCCTCCGTCGGACTTCTGTCAGGCCCTGTCCGGCTGCATGACAGTATATGGACAGTGGGGATGTAGGACGCGCACCGTCCGCTGTCCGAATCTCCAGTCCCTTTCCCTTGGACCGTTCGAGTGGAACGACGGCGCGCTCGTGGACACCCTGCTCAACTGTTTGCGCGTACGCAAGAATCGGGAAGCGCAGCCGCTTAAAGTGCTCGAACTGTCTGTCAGATGGAGAGGCGAATTTGGCCTAGCGCTGAGGGCTCGAGAATACTGTATGCCACTCCAGAAGATGGCGTCCGCCGACTTCAGCGTGAAATTCGTAGATAGAGGGCACCGAACCATCTTGTAGGAACGTAGGGTGGCTGCTCCTGCTCATATGCTAGTACCTTGCACGCTTGGAGACTCTGCGCCGTCATGATACTCAGTACGGCGACGTGACGGATGTTTGCTGAGCATTGTTTTATTTTCACCGTCAACATTCGCTCAGAAGTACATGAGGACTCTTGTTTCGTTAGCACCGGAGCAAGTGCTGATTGCGATACGCATGTAAGTATCCATACAAAAGTACAGAAACGCTACATGGCTATATAGGATTTACGACGCACTCCAATCGAAATCAACAGTCGGTTCAGATAATAACAATGACATACGCTGATTGCGGGCGGAGGGGCGGTGATACGCGCCGGAGTTGGAACGTCAGCAACCGCAGTTAGTGCCGTGTTGGACGTTGAACTCGAACCACCACATCGTAAGGACTATTCTCTACACCCGTGGTCCTGACACAATATGTGCCTGTGTCTGATTCCAGTCTCGTCAGCCTCTGGGATTGCTGCACTGTCCGGAACAGCTGCCTGCGTTCGGCGTTGCGGTATCAGCGGTATCAATGCTGGACAAGCTGGGATGGAAGAAGTACTTCGGTAGGAAGCGAGAAAGGTGAGCGTATCCCGCTTCACATTACTTCCCCGCCGTTCACAGACTTACTGATGGCTGTCTGCTAGTTCCGCGGTTCCAAGACCTACATACGAACGTCCGGCGGGAACAACAGCGGTTGAAGACCGTCAAGTAGTGCGCTGAGCCGCTTCGCTTCCTTCGCTCGCGTAGAAGTTGACAAATACTACGCATCTTAACAGGAACAATTCTCGGCGGATGCTGCCACAAGTCTCATTGGACCTCTCTATGGTCTTCCACCTCCCGAGGTTGACGACTCCGAACTAGAAGAACGCGTGCAGTCGGCGGGCAGACCCTCCGAGTCTTATCGGGGCCAGGACCGGACTACTGTTCTTGACTCCCTCGCCCTCGGGGCTCTATGGAACGCTCGGGTGCCGCTTCATAGACTCCCCGAGGAGCTTCTGGCTCTAGTTTTCGCATTTGCCACGGATTACCAGCCACCGCGTAAGCCCCTGTTTGCGCAAAACCAGACGGTCGGGATACGGCTCGCTCGTGTCTGTCGCTATTGGCGCGCCATCATTTTCACTCACGAGCGTTTCTGGACTACTGCAATTGTCCGGCAACGCACGGAATGGTTGCGGCTCTCGCTGTCCCGCGCGAGCAACGTCCCCTTGCAGCTCGAATTTCATCACTTGCCGACTCTTGAATCTGTGCTGGACGATATCGTACCCCAATGTCACAGAATCCGATCGCTGGTTGTGGCGCACGACGTACTAGATCTCGTTGAGTTGAACTCTCCGCCGGGATATACCCAACATTCTCTGGACGCTCTCTATTGGATTGTGGAGAACCCCTTCCCCCTACTTGCTGAACTCGAGATCACGTATCTCAGCCGCCCCATCTCCGAGCGATTATGCATAGTTCCGGACAACTACCCACGCTTGACAAAACTCAACCTCGACCAAATGTTCCTACCATGGTCCACACCGTTGCTCTCCCGTCTCACAGAGCTGACTCTCCGTGGCGGCTGTCGCTTATCGCATCCCCAGTTGACCTTCGACGCGTTCCTTGACGTGCTCGAGAATGGCATGCAACTGGAGAAGCTCGTCCTGGAGGGCTTCATCGGCGCGGCGTGCCACGTCCATCCCTCAAAACGATCTCGGAGTCTCATCGTCCTACCACATCTACGCCTCCTGCACATTATTGAGTCGCTTGGGTGGGTCGACGCATTCACCGACAGCGTTCAGCTTCCGGATTGTGGCAGTGTCACCCTGCATGGGCGATGTCAAGAAGGCGACTTCGATGGCACTCCGGTCTCCCTCCGAAGGCTGCTCTCTCGCCAGGGTGACAGAATACGCCGGGAATTCAGTGGGTGTGGACCGCTCTTCGTAACATCCTGCTACGGGCCGTTTCTCCAACTGTCCATGGATTCACCGTTCAACCTGGTACTGCAGCTCAGCCAGATACCTCATTTCCGTCGGGACGACGTCTTCACCTCCATCACAGACGTATTCGAACCGTCCGCCTTGACGCATCTCGACCTGTCCCTCGACATTTTCCAGACGACTCGTTCAGTTCTGGACGTCTTCTTCGATTCCGTTCCCAGCCTAGTCAGCCTACGCCTCAAACAAATGCCGCCGCCGTACTCGCAGGAGCTGGCGACAGCCTTCATCCCGACGGACCTCCTTGACGCCTTGTCTGTCATGTCTAGTGGGAACCTCCGCTGTCCCAATCTCACGGCACTTAGGCTGGGGCCATACGATTGGCACAAAGGAAGATTAGCGGATGACTTGCATAGCTTCCTGTGCGTACGCTCGGGGCTCGGTGCACCGCCGCTACAGGAGTTGGAACTCACGGTCAGGTGGGAGGAGAAAGCACGAAAGATGGCGAAGGCCGCAAAGTACTGTAGGGGGCTAGAAGCGATGGTGTGCGTCAAGTTCGTGTTGACGTTCACAGACAGATGGGGCTGTACACTTGAGTAGCGTCATATCTCTGTTCCAAGCCCACTCATAATCTTACAATACCCGTACTACTGGATACAGGACGATGTAGCACTCCGAATCCGAGTTCACCACGATAGGTCTCGAGTCCACCCGTACAGTGTTGAATAAACCCTCCTTGCCATTGCTTTCTATCCGTCTTTGACCACCGTCGTACCTGTCTACTCGTAATATCATACACACAGCGTCTAGCTCCGTGATGTGACATTTGACTCTGGTTTCTGCTACAGGTGCGAGAACATCAACTGTTACAAAAAAGGTCTGACTAAAGTAGCACCCACTACAAAGCTCGCGTATCGTCATCCACAAAATTCGAGCCCATCAATTCCAAAGACAGAACTTCCAACTTTGAGCCACGGTCCCTTCGCTCTCGAAGTGAATCGGCGATGCGCCGAACGTCCTACAATGGCGATCGGAAGGAAGGACTGAGCACGAAGTTAACGGTGCGGCGCAGCGATTGTAGAACGCGAATCCTTTGGATATAGGGTCACCATCAGAAGACCACGCTGGGTCAGATGAATGTCGAGGGTTTTGATCACTGGTTCCAACTAGCCGACATGTGAAAGAGGTTGTATAGTTTTCGATAGACACCAGACATCCGATGCGTTTGTCGCCGTCGCGACACCGTTAAGAAGTCCTACTTGATAGCGTGCTAACAGGAGCTCCAGTTTCAGTCAGGATGGAGTCCGAAATGACAGGATTCCGTATGGCAGTAGGAAGGGCCCAGCGATAAAACTGAGCGCTCCGTAAAATTAAGTGGCATGGGGTCTCGCTTGTAAGTAAGTCCGTATAACCTCAGATCACTTTTGGTACTAACGTTAGGTAAGCACAAAGCAATACAAGGTTCAAACCCGCTCGGATCCCGATAAGTACACCGTCGTTATCGCATATGTACTGCACGTACCTCGAAGCTGCGAAGTTTGTATCTCTCACTAGGCGACGTGAGAGCCATAAGTTGTAGACCGCGCAGCGGCTCTTATAGCTACTACCTCCGTCATCCAGGGACTCGGCGGCCTGAGCCTGATTTGATCTCTAGCGTCCGAGAGTTGAAACTGAACAAATCCCCAAGGTCGTCCGACGTCCACCAAGCCTGTCAGGTCTCAATTACTACTTACGCGTTTGAACTCGCCGTACAGATGTAAGTATACTATTGTTACAATCCCCTGGTTCATGCTCAACTATGTGTCTATAGATGTCGCACGCGTCTCATGGATACCGTCAATGGACGCCTAGCTCGTCTTCTCGATCTACGTCCAGCTATGGGGAGGTTATCGGACAGCCCGAGTCTCCACGCCCCGGTGCTGTGGGGGGATATAGTCCTATAGCTTCTTCCCACCGATCAGCTTCTCCCGACGTTCTGGGACCAGTCCGCGAACAGGTAGCTCAAACGATCGTACTGCGAGCCACGCGCGAAGCCGAAACCGTCGAGGGCACCAAAGTCGGCGTCGTGCTCACGCTACCATACGCCTCGGGAGAGGAGTTCCTCAACACGGTCGCATCCGAGCTCAAGCGCGTTATGACGCCCAAGCACCAGTCGTACCTCTTCGTGCTCGCCTTACCGCACCCGGGCACCAGCCCCGTCCTCATTTGCAGTTCCTCCGAGGAGCTGGCCGAGCGCGCTGGCATCCTCGTGAAGTCGAAGTTCCTGCGCCGAGTAGAGAAACATGACCTCCGGCACGGCCGCTGGGGCGCGCTCATCCGCGACCTCGCGACCTCGAATTTCGACGAGGCCGCGCTGTGGGACGCCGCGAGGAAAGCCGCACGCCAACCTATGGACCCGCTCAACCCCCCTCCCGGCTCCCGCAGCATCTCCCAGATCCTCGATCACGCCCGTGCCCGGCTCCAGCGGATAACTCCCCAACAGGCCCTCGAAGAGCTCCAGGATACGGCGATGCTCTGGCCCGTCGTGCTCGTTGACATCCGGCCCGAGGCGCAGCGAAAGACATTTGGAAGCATCGCGGGTGCGCTCGTCGTCGAGCGAAACGTGCTAGAGTGGCGCTTCGACCCCCGGTGCGCGTACCGGCTGCCGATCGCGGACAGGTACGACCTGCGGGTCATCGTGTTCTGCCAGGAGAGCTACACGTCCTCGCTCGCTGCGGCGTCATTGCACGACCTCGGCCTGCTCAACGCGACCGATATGATTGGCGGCTACGCGGCGTGGAAGGAGGCAGGCTTGCCGGACGAGGTGGAGGTGTCCTCGACAGCGCCTCCTACGGAGGGTCGGAGATCGGTACCGGTTGAGGGTTGAACGTTGAACGCGTAGGGCATCAGGTAGGCGTTGACAGGAGACGCGGTATGCCCGCCCCAGCCCCACTTGTCCCGGTCGTTGCTAATCGATCGAACTCCAGATATAGTGGGGACGTGCAGTACAGCGGATGTGACTATGTGCGTATATGAAAAGAAGTCCGGAACGAAAACGCACAGCGACTATCGAACTAGAGATAAATTCTCCCCATATTCAGGTAGGTGACCGGCCCGTCCACCCAACAGCTCATCGATGCCAGCTCGTCCTCAAAGCTCGTGACGTATAGAGGGTCCCCCAAAGGCCGGCCGTACACGGTGAGTTCCAGCTCTGATACACGCAGTAGCCCTCGTCTAGCGCGACGTCTCAACGAACAAGTGATGGTTTTCAGCAACTCCGGATCCCATCGAACCTGTCGGACGCGTAAAACGCGCAGCTTGGGGAGAGCCACGTTGGGCTTCCCGAGAGCCTTGAGCACCGGCGGCACGTCTGTCGTACCTCCCAATGTAGGCATGGAGCACTCCACGACGAGCTCGGTGAGCGCAGCGAAGCGCCCCAGGAATTCCTGCCATGCCGCTATGGATCCGTCGACGCCCTGCACGACCACGCATTCCAGCGGCGCCTTGAAGAAGAGCTCCAGTATGTCCCGCACGTGCGTACTGGATTGGATGGGTATGTGATCTCTGTCAGAGGAGACGAGGCTGACCCAAGATCGGTGGATGTGCCCTTCGCTCTCGACTTCCCATGTGAATGCACCCGGAGAGATGATCAGACGCTTCGCGGTCCTCAGCATGGGAAGGTGCCGTGTGTTGCTCGGAATGTATTTGAGGAAGGTACGCATCCCAGGCAACCCGTTGCGGCCCATATACACCTCGGCGCGGATTTGGAGCTCTGCGGAGGGGGGCAGGCCGACGTGCGACAGAAACATACGCAGGTCGGTGGCTTCGCTCGGAGGAGGGGGAAAGGCCAGCGCGAGACGTCGCATGTTGGGCAGGGTGATGTCTGGAGGAGATTCGCCACCGTTTTCCCAAGGCTGCCTTGTGTGGTGACCTACGGGGAAGGCGTTGATCAGCTCTAGCTCTTCCAGGTTTTGGCATGCTTCCAAACACAGTAGGAACTCCGTGAACGATGGACCACGAAAGGCATTGCGCGTGTTAGTGAGAACGATGGAACGCAGTTGCCGAAGGAAGGGAGAGTGCCAGTCGAGGGTCACGTCAATGAGGCTGATGCTGTGTAAGGAAGGATGTTCTGTGTCCGAACTGTGACCGAAGGACCGGAAGCCCCTGTACGACGAACCGTTGATGTGAATACGCTCCAGGACGGGCATGGTTCGGCTCAATAGCTTGTCGATGCCGACTAGCGCGTCGTCGTTCTGCATGGGGCATACAACAAGGGTGCGGATTCGATGGCGTTCCCGCGACAACAGGTTTTCGCTCGCGGCGAATGCCTTCGGGGTAACGAAGGCGAGGTTGAGGGGCATCTTCGCAGATCGTGCCATGGAGATACTAAGCCACATTGTGTGTTGGTAGACGAGGACGTCCTGCCACAGAGCCGGGAGGTTGATAGCACAGAACCTCCACCTGCGGCAGACAGAACTGATGGTGGCCAATGTCGTAGGAGGCGAGAATCTGGTCTTCCAGCTCCTATCGGACCATGGGGCCTGGTACGCCGCTCCCGATAGCACTCGCCCAAAGATCTCCTGTATCATCTCGTCTGGAAGGTCGTGTACGCATGTACGAGTTGCCTGCGCCTCTAGGCTCGCTATGGGTGCCTCCGCGAAGATCGGTTCATGAATCAAGTCTCTCCATCCCGCGAGGAACAACCATTGCCCATCCTCCCAAGGATGCTCCAAGGACATCGCGATGGGTTGGTATTCTGTTGTGGGCGGCGGATGAGCGACATCGATCGCTAGCAGAGAGGATGGTAGTTACCAGAGGAGAGATGTTGGCGCAAGTCCACTGACGGGTGCAGGCTGAACCAACGCCGCCGACCTTATATCAGATCCTTGAAAGGTCATGAATCGCACATTCAGATGGATCGTTGGATATGAAACGGACAATGCCGCGTAAAGAGCGGAGACGACCCACGCGGTTGAACGTACTAGGAAGTTGTACTGCAGTTTGAGTTCAAAGGTCTTCAGTCGGCCTCGTTCGCTAGCCATCCGCACCGCCGGTGGGGGTAAGAATAGCTACATGTGTAAAAGGGCCGGACTAGGGCCACACCCAACGGCCGGCGGCCATGCCAATGCGGCGCGATTGGGGTATGAGGGAGAGTGACAAGTCTAAGTCGAGACATTAAACGGATGGACACGAGAGTCGACCGGCATAAGCCGGTGAAGCGACGTGGTCGCATACAACGGCGAACCAGGAAAAACAAATGAATTCAACCGTTCTTCATGACGGTGACTATCTTCTTACCTTACCTTAGTGTATCTTCGAGTAACTTTGCTGAGCAAGGTCGTGAATGTCCTTTGTCAATAAACCACGAGTCCCCGGGGGACAAAAAGCTGAGTCGGCCCAGGTTCGAACTGAGGACCTTCTGTGAACTTGCACGATGTTAGACAGATGCGATAACCAACTACGCCACCGACCCGCTAAAAACTTTATACCGCTGTGTAATTATGATGGCAGTGCGCCCCACTTCAACATTATCCGTGGAATCAATCTACAGATGCTGTAAGGTATGAAGCTGCAAGTATGGCGAGGTCGATGCGGATACGAACGCATTCGTGTAAAGTGGAGGGGTGAGGGACTATGCAGGGTTTGGCGACAGTCTACATGACCAGCTCCGGCTCAAGGCTAGGTGGACGTCCTCCTCTCCCTTCCGCTCAACGACGCAGAGACGCACGGGCATATCCTCACGAGCCTCGGACTCCCGCAACGACGTGAGCATCTTGCCATGCAGGTACTGCAGACCGCGCAATGCCGCGGCGCCACGAACATCATTCGTCATGGGGGACTGAGCTTCTACTGTGACGTGTCGCAGGAGGGAAGGGAGCGTGACCGGGTAGGGAGGAGAGGGCGACCTGGCTGTGGGCATGTCGCCTCCTCGAGGCTCTAGCGCAGATCGGAGCTCCTCCGCGAACGCGGTGGCGGCTATGACACCGGACAAAGTGAGGTGTGTGAGCGACGGACAGGCCGAGTCGAGTGCGCCGAACTCGAACAGTCCGTTCGGGTTCCGGTTCCCCGACAACCGTAGCCGCTCTAGACGGGGCATCGTGTTCGGTGTGTGAGGGAAAGGGTAGAAACCGTGGACCGAGAGTTCCGTCAGGCATGGCATCGCGGTGGAGAAGAGTGCGCCGAGAAGTGGAGGGCCAGTGTACGGGCACGCGACCAGGACCGCCAGCGTCTCGATGGTGGGCGCGGCCGCAGCGAGTATACGCAGCGCAAGCGTCTTCTCGAGCAGGTACCGGTCCTGAGCTTCTTCCGAGGTGCGCACGATGCGCTCCTTCGTCTGCGCGTGCGTCCAGTCGGAGAGGAATAAGTGGCGGATGCGCCGAAGATGTGGAGGGGTGGCTTCAAGGCGCGTGACGAGCTCGCTCATTTGCTCCATGCCTGAGATCGCGAGAGATTGGAAGCGATAGGGTGCTGCGACTTCGCGAACGTATTTTGAGACCAGGGAAAGGGAGCGCGCGGTCGACCCATCGTCCGTACAAGCGAACGCGAATATTTGTGCGTGAAGTTCGAGTGGGAGGGTATCCATCGCTGGCGGATGCTGATGGGCTATTTCGCAGCGGACAGGGAAGTCGGGGAAGAGCAGCTTGGTCGGCCATGGCGGACGGATTGGTTTTGTAGGATGCGGCCCGTCGCGAATGCACAAGCTGCGATTGCGTGAGGATGTTGCGCGCTGACGTGCGAGGCTCACGTGACCCCGTATTTTCGCTCAATCAGAGCGCTCGTATTCCGCTTTGGGGCGGTGAGGATGATGGATGCACATGCGGACGAGTAGCGGCAGAGTCAATGAGAACGGCCGCATTCCTGAGAACGAGCATTGCCTGAGGCTTGGAGAGCGCTTCGAGAAGGCGGTGGGAGTCTACGTGAGAGCAGGGGTGACGGCGAGAACCTGCTGAGAAGTCGCTTTACGCAAGGATCTGTGGGAGCCGCGACGATCTCGGAACCCCGCGGGACGCTTTGTTGTAACGGTGAGCAGGCGCGGACATGGACGTGTGTGGTTGCACGAGGATGAATGAATGATTGCGGAGACGTCTTACATACGCAGAAGCCTGTGCAGCACAGGCAATGCCATACGAAGAACGCGCAGGGAGGCATCGAGAACAAAGGATTTAGATATCCGAGATGTGCGCATAATCCACGGAGGGAGGGATAGCTGTCCCGAAGATAATGCAAGAGCATCGACTGGGCGTAATCGTTAGGCCGATTTGTCGCGGAGGGATGATACTGGAAGCATATGGTTGTCTTGCGTCCGAGGGGCTAGTGCCGCACAAGGTTGTAGAGGGAAGGACGCAGGACTCACCCCTCCCGTGTCATGCCAGGTCGCAGGACCTCCTTGACCTAGCATGGTGCGGGGTTCGCAACAAGTAGGGCTTCGATCGAGCAGCAGGATATCATAGGTAGATCCAGATAGATGTGTAAAATACAGTGCAGTGGCGTCTGGCAAACATGCGGTAAGATGAGGATGTAATGAGGAGCAAGGTCAAATCCGCATACCTCAGAGCTAGTGGATACAGATGCGTGTAGAAGAGAGATCGAAAGCGGCAGGACGGGCTGATAGATGCAGGTGTTTTACTACATGAACGTCAAACGCGTGAGTCGACGCGGTTGAAGAATGAGTATGGGAGGGAACTCACTGGACCGAGTCATGCCGCGACGGCGATAGCCTTGGGCTGCTCGTCGGAGATGGTGAGGTGCTCGAGAGCATCCTCAAATGCCTCATCGCCGCTCTCGTCGTCGCTCTCCTCCTCCTCCTCGCTTGCGGAGGCGCCTTCATCCTCATCATCGGAGGGCTCATCCTCGAAATCAAGCTACTAGACATGAGCTTCCTGGACCGTCTTTGATCAGAGTACCCTACGCACCGGATCGTATATGACTCGTATAACAAGACTGCAGCTTGGACACGTCGCGATGTCCTCGTAGTTCTTCAGCTGCTTCTTCGAGATCTCAAAGCGGTCGCCGCACGGGCACGGGTAGTGGTACACCCGCTTTTCCTCGTCCCAGACCATATCCTCGATCTCCACCTCGTCGTAGTACGCGCCCATAGTTTCGTTTCAGGTATGTTATAAGTTAAGCAGAACCAAGGAGACAGGGAACAGCAAAGCAGATGGAACGAGTTGGGAGTGCGAAGGTAAGTCAAAAAATCCACAGGGTCTCGTCTGAAGGTCCGAGAGTGATTACGTAAGATACTGGCGACCAGCGCTCCGAATGGCAAGTGCAGTCTTCGACTCAACTTCCACTTATCCTACGGCCAGGGCCGACGCTCACAACCTCTGGCATGAGCCCCGTATCCGCACATGTCCGATATCAAGCATGGGGATGAATTGATGTGTGACCATTGATGGTCCCAAGCCTGATCTTAAAACTCTTCACACTGGCAAAAAACCCGTGGTAATGATAGTCCGACGTTATGCCAGACGTCCAGCAGAACACACCATGTTGGCTGCCCTAGGGAGATTGGGGCCTTACGTTTGGACCTTACACAGCTTGTCAAAATGTATTTCAATCATTAACTGACACTAACAATGACAAAGCATTTTCCACAGGACTTGCACTGCCAGTAATACTCGACGCCGTGTCACCCACGCATATTTCTCGGCCTTGCACTGGCTCTACAGCTCATAGCCTGTGGCGATAGGCCTTGTACAGCCAACGGGCTACGTTGCTGACCTGCGCAAGCTATCTCGCCAGAGTGATCTGGAGATGAACACACCGCTGGTCTCACTCCCCAGACTGGGTCCAACCACGTATCACCCTTTCTGCCGCATCCTTCCCAAAACAATCACAGATTGAATGGGACGTGCTTGCGGTTCCACCTAGCTTGTAAAGTGGACCATGGGATGACAAGGGTCATTAGTACTGGTACTAGCGGGGACTAACACTCACGAGCGCTTATGTCAATCTACTTGATTATGTAACGCAATCCCGTTTTCCCAATCCGCGTGCATTCGTCCTAGCCCGCCACGAACCCGGTTGTACTACCGAGGTGTGTTTGTACGTTGTGTGTGACCCGCACGCCGCTCAGATAACAACAGCGGAAGAAAGCATAGAGAGGGTGTCAAGTACTCTTCACCGAATGAGGAGGTGTATAACGGCGGCACGAGTCGCGCGGAAACACTGCACACAAAGAACATATGCGTCGCTCAGTTCAGCGGCCAGTCCTCTGGCGTACGACGGTGTGTTTATACGTCTCCTTAAGCGAAGATAACTACTGACACAATGCCTCATAGTCTGTGTAATAGGGGGCGGACATGCCGGGTGCGAGGCTGCTGCCGGTGCAGCCAGGACTGGCGCCCGCACCTTGCTATTGACGCAAAAACTCAACACCATTGGCGAGCTGTCATGCAACCCGTCCATGGGCGGTGTCGGAAAAGGCACCCTCATGCGCGAGGTAGATGCCCTCGACGGGCTATGCTCCCGAGTCACAGGTGAGGGTCTTTCCAGTATATCAGCTGGAACGTTTGACAAATCGTCGGCTTACCCGCTCGTCAAAAGATGCTGCTGGTATCCAATTCCAGATGCTGAACCGCTCCAAGGGGGCGGCTGTATGGGTGGGAACTATATTTTGGGGGGGATTGGAGTGTCGCTGAACTCCCTGTAGAGTCCCAGAGCACAGGTCGACAGAAAACTGTACAAGAAGCACATGCAGGAAGCGTTGGACCGCTACCCAAATTTGGACATCCGTGCAGGCAGTGTTTTTGACCTAGTTCTCGGGCCCCCGCCCATCTCCCAGGATTTCGCTCGCTCGGAGGTCAGGGGAGTCAAACTCGGTAAATCTCCCAGAACATGCCCAAATGTCGGTATAGCACAAACTCAAGCTTTCTCAGACTCCGGAGAGGTCATCTCGTGCTCTCAAGTGGTAATATGCACCGGAACCTTCCTGTCGGGCGAGATACACATAGGTGCGCTACTCCTTACGACGCCCCTTCTTCGCTGCTGATTCTTCTGTATAGGGATGAAGCGGTTCCCTGCGGGCCGTATGAACGAAGCGCCTTCTGTCGGGTTGTCTGCGTCCCTCCACGCCGCAGGCTTTCGCCTCGGCCGCTTGCAGACGGGCACCCCTGCACGACTTGCGAAGGATAGCATAGACTTCTCTAGGCTCACAATACAAGAGGGGGACCGGGAGCCGGTCCCGTTCAGCTTCATGAACGACGTCGTCGCCAACGCGGTACGTCTCTTCGTGCCTGAATAACGAGCGCAATCTGATCACATATCATGCAGGCGAATCAGGTGTATTGCTACCAGACGCATACTACCCCATCGACGCATGATATAGTGAGAGCGAACATTCACAATTGCGTTCATATACAAGAAACGAAGAAAGGTAGGCGCCTTACCGGTTGCGTACTCGACTAAATGCGCTGAAATTGACATCTTCAGGCCCCCGCTACTGTCCTTCACTAGAGGCGAAGGTCATGAGGTTCCCCCACAAGTCCTCTCACGTAGTCTGGCTCGAGCCTGAAGGTTACGACTCCGGTACGTGTCGTTCTTGCGGATGGCACTGCTACGGAAAGGTTCAACAAGGCCTTAATCAGAATTGATATACCCGAATGGCCTGTCGTGCAGCTTGCCCGAGGAAGTACAGGAGTCGATGTACCGCTCTGTCCCGGGACTGGAGAATGTGCAGCTCGTCCGTCCTGCTTATGGCGTCGAGTACGACCACATCGATGCCAGGGAGCTGGGACGTAAGTCTCCAGCCGGAGCATAGTGTCTTCTAGTCATCTCACCCATGACCTGCAGCGACGCTTGAGACCAAGCGAATAAAGGTAAACCTCGAGGCATAGGTATCGCTGGCCTCCCGCTGACACAGTCAACAGGGCCTTTTCCTCGCAGGGCAGATCAATGGTAAGCGCTTTGCAGATAGCAGCACGCATACGATGCTCAGGTCATGTCAGGGACAACCGGCTACGAGGAGGCCGCAGGCCAAGGTGTAGTCGCGGGCATTAACGCAGGCCTCTCCGCTCTGAACCGACCGCCGCTCGTCATATCCCGCGCCGATGGCTTCATTGGGGTGATGATCGACGACCTCATCGTCAAGGGCGCAGAAGAGCCATGTGAGCCCCCGTCTAAACCTCGCTGAGATGCATGCTCACGCTGTGCAGACCGGATGTTTACTTCACGCTCGGAGTACCGTATGACCCTCCGGAGCGACAACGCCGACCTGCGTCTAACAGAGAAGGGTGAGTGTGACCTTCGTCTCTTGGCCCTTATCCATGCTCACTCTGCGGTAGGGAGGACCGTTGGTGCCGTGGGCGACGCTCGCTGGGCACGTTTCCAGTCGACGCGCTCGGAGGTCGCGCGAGTTACGGAGATGCTCCAGTCCTGCGTGCTGAGCCCTCAGGTACGTGAGAGACGCGCGAAATTTCTCACCAGGTCGTCCTTATATTCACCGATTGTAAGGGATGGCAAAAGTACGGGTTCGAGAGGAAGCCGGATGGGGCTATGAAGAGGTATTTCCGATTGCCCTCATGAATCCTACAGCATTACTGACAATCTTCGCAGCGCATACGAACTGCTACGCCATCGGAACGTGCCGATCCAAGCTCTCATTCCCGTCCTTCCCGAGCTCAAGTCTGTGCACCCGCACATCCTCACTCGAGTAGAGACCGACGGTCAGTGCAGTGCAGAACCGATCACACTCTCACCATGTGCTAATCCCTCTACAGCGGTATACCAATCTCACTTGCGACGCCAAGAAGCCGACCTCCGCGTATTCATGGAAGACGAGTCGCTCGCGCTAGACCCGCACCTCGACTACGCCACCGTCGAGGGCTTGAGCTCCGAGGTCCGCGAGCGCCTCATGAAGGTGCGCCCGACGAGCATCGTGAGTACCATATTCCCCGAAGGTCAGTATGGGCACTCGTGGCTGACATACACCGTAGGGCGCGGCGAAGCGCATGGAAGGCATGACGCCCTCGTCGATGATCTACCTCCTCAAACATGCGCGGCGGACGAATGCGCTCCGGATGCATCGCGCGTCTGAGCAGGAGGCTGTCCTCGGGGCGTGAGCACGGGGGGTGTCCGCCTCCTGGATCTTGCGTGCTTATTTGGCTTACGCCATTCGTCGATTATACACTAGCCTACAACGTACATACCAACGCTATAACGACACTTATATACAGGACATGCTCATGGTATCTTCTGCGTGGTATCATACACCTGCAGCTCAAGAAAAGCACCGTCTCCAAGAAGCCCTGGGGGAAACGTCCGTTCAAAGTAGTTCAAGAACCTCACCACACAGAGCCGGTGAACTCGTACGTGCCCACCAGCGGCCCAATCACCTCCGCAAACCGCCCATCGACCTCGCTCCAATCCACCTCCGACGCCCGACTCGCACCAATCGCAAGCATATCCAGCCTCCGCGCCCCAAGCCGCTCGCGCTCGCGCAGACACTCCACGAGCGCGTACACGAACGCGCCATCCTCCCAGCGCACCCTCTCCAGCCGGAGGACCGCGAGCGCCAGGCACCGCACGGGCTGCACGCCCTTTTCGTTTTCTTCCTGTCCTTGAGCCCAGGCCGGCGACGCGCGGAGACAGGTGCAGAGCGCGAGGGGGAACGGGTCGGGGCCGAACGCGCCGCTGGCGATCGTGAGCTCGCGCAATCGCGGGAACCAGTCGAGCGTGGTGGCGAGCACGCTCGGCGCGACCTTCGCCAGCTCACATTGTAAAGTGAGGGCGGTGAGGGGGGCGGTGCCGAAGAGTGCTGTGAAGTGCTTGAGGCCATCGTCGGGTGACTGGATCCAGGGGGTGCCGGGCGCGCGCGCGCGCAGTTGGAGGGTGACGGCGAGTGGGCCAGAGGGGGCATCCAAGACGACCCATTGGACGCTGTCCATCACGCAGATGCGCGCGCTTGTCGCGGAGCGGAGGAAGGACAGGCGGTCGCGGTCACGGGGGAGCATAGACGCGTAGGAGATGGCGTCGTTTACCTGGATGTCGGCGAAGTCGATCTGGCCGGTGAGCGTGACTTCCCCTTGGGAGGGAAGGTGGACGTGCGCGAGGAATCCGGCGATCCATAGGAGTGTATCTGAAACGTCCAGTTTGCGCAGACGTGGGAGGATTACGGCAGGCGCGGGCTCTGGCGGGCCAGGTGAGCGGGCGCACGATGCGGAGAGGAAGTCGTGCAGCACGAGCTCCTCGAGCATCTCCCCTCGCTGCAGCACGTCGAGGAAATCGCGTAGACCGATGGAGGGAGGTTTCGCTTGGCACCCGCGGAGGTCTAGCGAGCGTAGACGCGAGAGCAACGCGGCGGACCACGGGAGGGATGCATGGGCAAGCGTCAGCCGACCGAGTGTGGGGAAGTTCTCCGGTCGAAACTCGAGCAGCTCTTCCGGCGAGTCCGGGGAAGAGAGGCGTCGTTCGTTTGCGCTGATGGAGAACTCCGTCATGCGTGGAAGCGGCGCGGAGATGAGCGGCGCCACCTCCCTGACGCCGGAACGAGTGGGGCAATTGAAGTCCAAACGTTCGATGCGTTCGCGTGGAGCCTGGAGAGAGGGCAGAGCTGCGGCCAGAGTGCAAGAGCGCGAAAAGGTGAGGCGGAGGGTGGCTTCGCCTGAGCGAGCGAGTGCGAGGTGAAGCCAGCGAGTGCGCTCTCCGGTATGGATCGTCCGCCAGAAGCAGGGGTTGGATACAACGATGGCGTGCCAGTGCCTACAGACGCGCATCAACTCAAACCACGGCCTCCCATTGGGCGCGTCGGGGTGATCATGGGGGGTTCGAGATTTGAGGTGCATGAGGATGTCGACTAGAAGTTCAGGGGGGAGTCTATTGATTGGCCTCCCTGCGTTCCCTTCTGCGTCGCCGGTGAGAAGCTTCATGTCAGGCGTGGAATCCGTCGAGTCCGTGGCCTGAATATCGAGGGTACTGCCAGAGCTCGCTCGATGGCTGCAGCCGCCCATTGAACATGCAAGGATATGTAGAGAGCATAGTGTGGATTCGGAACGCGCGGACATAGGTTGCGGACAGGGCATTTGACTAGAGCTCCAATAGTTCGTAAGCCGAGTCGTTCGGTGAACATGAATAAAGTCACTGCTCACGAAAGTGGCTGAGTGTAGCAACCAGTGCGCGCGAGGTTGCAGGGCTGGGGACCGTCTGCTCAAGGAGTAGTGATTCGGGCGACGATGTCAACGCACACCTTTATAACGCCTCCCTGCGCCATCCCGGGAAAGGAGGCGTTACGTCGCGAGATGTCCACAGTCTGGCAGGAGGCGCTCTGTTTGTGGATACACTGCGGCATGCTGTGTGGACGAACGTGTACCGGTGACCGCTTTGAACCTTCGACTCCAGCGGCTCTTTGGCGATCATGGTGGGGCGGGGAACACGGTCGTATATGGGAATGCTCTTCACAACCGGAGCCTTGCGTGCCCTTGGCGTCGGCGCTCTGTACCGCTCTGCTCCGTCGCGAACAGGCGTACTGGCAAATCAGCGCGAGACCGTAAATAGGAAAGCGGAGGCGTACCTGACAAGCGCCTTAGGCGTACAACTTCAGTCAGTCAGTGGAGAGTCGACTGCCGCGCAGTTCGAAGCCAATCATCCCGTGAGCCAGGAGGCCACGTTATTCACCCCGCTCACGCGGGCATGCGATGTATGAGCCCACGAACGTGCTCCTCTAATTACGCCATGGGGTAAGAGTCAGCAGTGATGCTTTCGGTAGTCGAAAGCCGGCTTCTTGGTCCCCATACATGCAGTTCGTCGGAAGGTGAAGGCCTGGTCAGGCAAAGTGTGTATTCACATAGACGAGCGGTAGTGCTGAGTTAGAGTTGGCAAGCCAGAAGGTTTGATATTATGTGCGTTGTTTTCTCGAATTATATGCCGCACAAAAACTTCAGTCGAACAAGTCTTGACTCCTGTGAAGTTCAAAAACGGTGCGGCGTGCAGTAGCACTGCCCGGTAAGGCATGAGACTTGCCTCTTCTGGAACTGCGAATACCGAACGTCATAGACCGCCACTGCGCAAAACTTAGGGGCGTCGGTCGTATATAAACCGGCTCGCTCGAGGTTCTCCTGAACGCTCTTTCTCCCAATTTCAACCTCGTCCTATACGTCGGGCGATATCAGCGCAGCTACAATATATCCCGCTCTTTTTTTCGCACCTGACATCCGGGTCCTATTACCACCTTTGCCCAGTCCGTGCGAGACTCAGTGATGAACAACCAAGGAAGTGCACGGGGGGCGAGGCACGCGGTCGAGATTGTATCACAGGAGCGGGTGAGCTCGGTGTCAGCAGAGTGTAGCATATTAAGCTGCATGCATGTCTGACTCTGCCGAGCGTGCATTCGTCGGTGCGTCATGGTTTCATTAAGCACTTCGACACGTGTTGAGTACCCTTTACCCATGGCAGCGTGCTTCCGTGCGTGGTGGCTGAGGAGACATATAAACCCGGTTCGCTCATGGATGTCTTGTCCTCTCTTCGCACCCGCCTTCGAGAGAGGCGCAGGGAACAATGGTAAGCCATCTTCCTGGAGAATAGTCCAAATCAATATGTTAACAGCAGGCGCAGATAACAGATTAAACACGGACTGTACATATAGAAGGTAGTCGTCAACAATTTGGACGCCCCGAACGGGTCTCCGAAAGTTGCAGGAGCCAGTCACTCAAATGCAAGAACAACTGACTCCGGCGTCCCCGTTCTGAAATCCGGGACGCAGACGACACGGTGTATGACCCATGGGGCTGGAGGCCTCGGCACATCAAGTCTTTACGAAAGCTGCCATGCGCGAGGACGTTGAAAAACGGAGGTCATCGACATGGCAACGACGTCGAACGGTAAATCGGAGCATGGGCGGAGGCACGTATACCCACCTTAATCATTAACCATCATCTCTTGTCTGCGCTGCGTAGCCAGCCCTGCCGCTCTTTGACTAGCTTGAAACCATCGCCACGCTCCTTTGCCGTTGACACGAGAAGACATCGAACGCCGCGGTTGCCAGAGCATCGCCGCAACGGACGCACGGACGCAACTTGGAGGACAAGGGCGGAGACACGGAGGCAAATTCCGGCCAGGGCGCCGGCTAAGAAGGACGTCCAGATTTGGTAAGTTGTTGATGTTGTCGACGCGGTGCGCGCCTGGCAGAGTTTCTCTCGCGCGTCCCTCTGCTCGCTCAACACGAGGCTGCCCATCGTCACTACACGAGGCCCTCGCGTTCACGGCCCTCAGCAGCAGTAGCACCCAGGAGCCCGTGTTCAGCTCGGCGTGCTGTTCCCCACACGCTGCCCCCCTCCCCTCCGCGAGACCTGCCAGCCCTCGTCTCCGCACGGACTTCCCTCGCCTCGCTAATTTACTGACCTTGCATGGTTCCTCTCAACATAATCTACGGCTATGTCACGACAACAGTACGATTCATCTACTCCGGAGTCACCCTCTCCAAAATCCTCGTCAAGACCGAGCTCAGCAGTCGACTCTGATCGCTCCCGGCAGCCGGCGCACGGACCAAGGCCCGGCTCTGAGGTACACTCGTCTACCCCTCAGTCACCCCCTGGCGTCTCGTCGAGCTCTGAAGGTTACCCGTCGTGGCTTCCCAAGCGGCCGCCACCTCCGCCTCCCCAGTCGACCCTGCAATCGTCGGTAGCCGGCATGTTCAGTGAAGCTGGACCCAGCACCAGCGGTGGGTCGCCAGTCGTCCCCGTAGGCAGGAAGCCGACTCCACGATCTATACGCATCTTGTATAGGCCGGCTAGCACTCAAGTTGAGAAGGATCCTCGTCGCGAACCTACCGAGCAGTCTCGCGCCTTCTCTGGCGCGGCCCATGCTCGAGTATGGTCGCGCGCGACGAGTGCTGCCTTGACGCCTACTCTGTTCTCTGCTGGTGAGGGCCTACTTCCGAGACCTCGCTTCCGATCCCCCGCCTTGCACCTGGAGCTGCTGCGAAACCCCTCCTGGAAGATGCGCTTGTTCTACTACCTGTTCCCTGTATTCGTCTTCGCGCACATCCCCTTGCAGACCTTCTTCGACTTCAACGCTGTATTCATACTGCTCCTGTGAGTACGCTTGCGCTCGTCAATTGCTCCGTGCTGACTCTTTTTTGCAGCGTCGCTATGCATCCGAACCCCGAAGCACCCGGTGTCCCCGGTTCTGGTCGTAACTGGGCCCTCGCTGCCGCGGCATATATCGCTTGCTGGTTCACCTGGATCGTCGCGGTCTTCGTTGTGTACGAGATCGTTTACTCCTTCGTTCGCCGCTGGCGCGTCAGTGAGTAACCTTTCCTCTTCATTTCCGCTTTGGGGAGTGTCTCATCTGCGAATGCCCTGTTACAGAGCGACCTCTGGTGCTCCCGATCTACTTCTCTTCTCCTGCCTTCAACTTCGCCGCCATGTCTTCTTATGTGAACTTCTGCTTCATGTACTATATTCGCTTCTCCGCATTCTTCGGCGAGCATGGCAGCCTTCGGGACGGCCTTGCCGAGACCTTTTACTTCTACTCGCAGAACCTGCCAACGGTTGCTCTCTTGATGCCGCGTGCGGCGTTATCCCTCGCCTTGCTCTTTGCGTTTTCCTCTCCCCAACCAGGCGCTGTCGCGCTTGCGGATGCAGGCATCGGCCGTAGAGATGGGACGTTCTTCCGCGCCTCCGACGAGACGTTGACGAACTACGCCCGGGGTGTGCTCATCGCCAACGCTGCCTGGACAGCGTGGCGCATACTCGTTCTCTTGGTTAGCTGGTATGTGCTCGTCTTCGCTCCGTCAATGGCACGCCCGCTCAGTCGCCCCGTTCTGCAGGATCGGTCTCTGGATAGTCAGTGGACAGGGCTGTGCCGGTCTGTGTGGGCCACGATACCGCTGGGAGGAAGAGGACGCGGAGAAGACGGCTTCGGTGTATCACGACAACGTCTCCGACCTCGACCCCCTCCCGTGGTCGTGGAAGGAGTGCACGATCTTACGCATCAAGGACGCATACGACTTTTGTCTCACGACCAAGCCCGCGCGCGGCGCGTCCGCGCTGGGCAAGGACGCGCACGAGCAGGAGGCGCCGGTCCCGATCGAGGGCATGGAGCGCATTTTCGCTGCGGTCGGCGTGCCGTCGACACCGCATGCCGCGCGCCGGGGCGTGCTCTCTGGAGAGCTCTTCGAGAGTCCGCGGGATACGCCCGAGCTCACCGAGAAGGCGATAGTACAGGCTGCGAAGCCTGCGCCCGAGCTCTCCAGCATCATCCCTCCGGCACCCGCCGTGCAGCAGAGGGAGAAGCAGGGCTCGGACCCGTCCGGACCACTCATGAAGCTCCCGTATCCGTTCACGGGGTACGGCGCGCAGGTGTCCTCTGAGGACGTCGTGCCCTTCCCTCCCTCGCCCGAGATCGAGGAGAAGGAGGTACATGTGGAGAGCAGCGAGCAGCATGAAGGCGACGAGGAGGAGGAAGAGGAAGACGAGGAGGAAGGCGAAGAAGAGGAAGAAAGCGAGGTGCCGTCGTCGGAGAGGCGCACTTCGGGCTCGATGTCGAGCTTAGGCCGGCCGATCGTCTCTCGGTACCCGTTCACGTTCAGACGGCCGAGAGGGAGCTTGTCGTCGTCGCAGATGACGCCCCAGACGCACTCGACGCCTTACTCGACACAGTCGCGGTCAACGCAATCGCGCTCGACTCGCAACTCGCGTTCAACACAGTCGACCGGGAACATCGAATCGACGGACTCGCACTCACCGAGGTCAAACAGCTCGAACGGGCCGAGCCCGCTCAACTCGAGCTTCAGTGGGAGCGGTATTCCCATGCCGCCGCGCCATCCACAGGTGCATCGGAGGGCAAGAGCAGGAACGGTCCCCACCCTGCCCTCATCCCCCGGGTCGCCCTCGCCTGTCGTGTTCCCTGCAGGCAGGCCACGCGCTCGGACACGCACAGAAAGCATGGCGACGGACCCGTCGAACACGTTCGGCCCCATCCCGATTGGCTCGTTCGAGAGCTCCGACGGCGAGTACGAGCCTGACGAGTCCCTCATGGACGTGCCTGAGGCAGAAGGCTCGATCGAGGAGGCGGAGCGGCAGGACAGCGTGGGTCTGCTATCGAACGCACCTAGCCCCCGTGCGTCCCTTGTTAATCTCCGCCATCGCGGCAGCGCGCTGTCCCTGCACAGACGGTCGAACGGCTCGCGGTCCGGGTCGGGCGCGTCGCACTCGCACTCGCAGTCGAACTCACGCTCGCGGACGACGTCCGCGACTGGGTCCGAGTCTGCGCGGTCCCGCGCGCAGTCGTTTATCCAGTCGCTCGGCGCGGCGTCCCGCTCGTCGCTCGACCTGGTCCGGTCGCGCGCAAACTCGCTCGCACGCCTCTCAGACTCACCGTATGCGTCGACGTCGTCGGACGCGGTGCTCAGCAGCCCGGAGAACCACACGTTCGGCCACCCGCTGCGCGAGCAGTGGCGCGCCGAGGAGGCTGCGCACGATATCTCGGACATTGCGGAGGCTGACATCCCCCTCCCGCCTTCGCAGCCCGGGTCTGGCTCGGACGGCTCCCAACATGAGCTGCATACTGCGCGCTCGACGATCTCGCAGGCGCCGTCGGAGCAGCATTCGATGGTCAGCGTTGCGACAGAGCGCGGCGGCGTCCCGATCGCTGGGCGCCCGCAGGAACCTACTCACCAGGAGAGCATGCCCTACCTCAGCACGGCGCCGCAGTCGTTCGTCACTGGACCCGCGACTATCGGGAGCGCGACGAGCAGCTCGGGACGTACACAGACGACATGGGGCGCTATGGAACACTACACGCACGGGTCCGATTGGCACCCTATGTGATTCCGCGGTGCGCAGTGCTCCCCCTCAAGGCCCTAAATCTTGAACATTTGGAACGCGGAACGGACTTCGCGCGGACGGAAAGGAACACTCTTGGATGACGGCGCTCACCCAATATCTCGCGGGCCCCGTCCCACCCCCATCCCCCTCGCATTTGCTGGATCCCATCTATTCACTTGTTTATACTTACATCTATTCGCATATTCTCAGTGCTCCTCTCTGCAACCCCCCCCCCCCGCGTTCTGCCGTGTTTTCTGCATATATCACCTAGAAAGAAGTCATCGCTTGTGTTGCATACTTGTTATAATCCTCCTCCTATCCACCCTACCCCCACCCCCATACGCCTCCCTCCCCCTCTACCCCCCTTCGCCGCTCTATTTGCTGTACGTTGCTGTTCCTGCCCCTACTAGGCCTGGGGACGGTCGGGTCCGATCTCCCCGCCCCTCACGCACGCACCTATCATCCGCACGCCTCTTCACACCTAGCTACGATACGTTACGCGACACCCCTCCATACCTCCCCTTGCGTTCCGGCGGTCCGTCGACTATTTGCACGTTCGCTGTGGATAGTCTTCGTCTTCTCGCTGGCTTGCGCGCCCGTTCGATACAGATAATAATGAAACTTCATTTTGCCTTCTATTCAGGCGGGAGCGTGAGCCTGGAATGCAGTTTGTCATGGTGCCGCTGTCATTGTATTGACTGTGCCGTGAACTGGCGGAATATCGCAAGATGCCCACCGCGAAGCAGCCAAGCGATGAGAACTGCTGTAAGCCCCACGAGGGTGCAGATATCGCAGGAAGGAAAAATTCAACGACTCGCCAATGATATGAGCTATTTCTGGAGGGGAGCCTGTATACGTTGGATGCTGCGTCGGTCATATGTAGCGGAGGGTCGACGAGTTTGCATTATGTACGATAGGGTTCTGGTCGCGTCGTCTCGATCGTGGCATTGTGTATGGAAAGCGAATATAAGGTCGGAATAGCACGGATAACATGGGTAGAGGGAGAGGAGATGACGTTTCACGGGGCAAAGCATAAGACAGCGAAGACAACATGATGGAAGCGGTATATGCAGTATAAATGCTGAACGTGCATGGTATAGCACAAATGAACCTTGCGACCACTAAACGGGGCGTATCAGTTTAGTATCCAATGAGAGCGACAGTTTCTGGGACTAGGTATATGAGGGGCATGGCGAAGCAGTGTGGCTTCCGGGGTCCTTGATGGGCGGATACCCTTCTAGAGGAGCCTTAAGGAACTCCTGAACCAAACGCGGCACAGTCAGCTATCATCAATAAGGGCACAGAACGCTCTCTGGCTCACCAACGTAGCAGCGCTCTCCGGCACCGGGGTCTACACCACCTGCCCCAGGTCCTCGTACGTGACGCGCTCGACGTACGGGCTCAGCCGCGCCATGAACCGCCCGCGCGCCGCGTAGTAGTTGGCGTGGTGCAGGCTGTCCACCGCCCAGCCGAGCTCCGTGAGCTTCGCGCCGCCCTCCGCGCGCGTCTTGAGCGCGTCGCAGATGATCTGCAGGTTGCGCTCGTCTGGTGGGGCCGGGTAGTTGTCCTCGGGGCGGGACGTGTGGCGGATGTATATGGCTTCGAGGTGTCGACAGCAGAGCCTGTCTGCGCCCGTCTGCGAGGCGTGGTGGAGGCCCTGCCACATCGCCGTCCAGGTTCCGTTCCCGGTGAGCTTCAGCCCCCGGAGCCGCGGGAGGCTCGTGAAGAGCTCTTCCCAGACCGCGGGCGGGATGTGGTAGGGGCTGCCCTCGACGACGAGCGCGGTGACCGGCGTGTTGCGGAAGATGCGCGAGACGTCTTGCAGGGTGGCGGGGACGACGCGCGTCCAGTCGAGGTCGTACCGGGCGCGCAGGTCCACGGTCGCGTTCGCGCCGGGCTTCGTTCCCGAGCGGCACACCTTGACCGAGCAGAAATCCTTTATGAACGAGATGGTCACCGTCGCCGAGGCGGCTGACTTGGGGAGGAAGTTGGCGGGCTCGGGAGGGAGGAGCGTCCGGAATAGCCCTGCGTCATCAGGGAACCGATCTTCCTCGTCTCTGACCGGGTGTGTTTTGTAGCAGACCAAGCGTAACGACACGAGATTGGGAGCATCGAGATGGGAGAGAAGGCCAGTTATGACTCTGTTGCAGTAATCCTTCACGATGAGCGTTTGTAGGCGTTCCAGGTGGACTCGGATGGGGATGGAAGAGGCAGTGTCATCGGGAAGGCTGGGTCTCAAGGCGTAAAGCGATATGTGCAGGCGTATAAAGACCACTTCCGAACAAGCAGACAGGGCATGGAGGAATTCGCTCCAGGAGAACGGCCACCAGCATGCCGAGAAATCAATGATCCGAAGGCGGGAGATGTCGGAGGGTGCGATGAAGTTCTGGAGGCGGAGACATCGGAGGCGCGGGCAGTATTCCTGAGGTTTGAACTCCGGATAGAGGTTCCCGGTCGTGTGAACATCGAATGCGGATATGTTCAGTACCTCCAAGAGGGGCAGTTTGGTGAAGAGAAGGTCTGAAAAAACGTTAAGGTGTTGCTCGGGAGTCTTGGCCCATAGCGTGAGACTACGGATGGAGGTGACACGTGGGCCGAGGATTCGCAAAGCAGGAGCTGCCAGCCGCACGTAGATGCGAATATCCAGAGAAGAGTCACCGCAATGAGATAATGAAAACCTCAAGGGCCATAAGGTGTGGCCAATAGGGATGGTATCCCAGAGGTGAGAAACAGAAGAGAGGATCGTGAACCATCGCTTGCAGACGAACAGAATTTTTGCCCAGTCGTCATTAATGAAGCCCAGTGGCGGCGCAGGAAAGTGGTTTTCATGAGCAAACTCAAAGATGATAATAAGGAGTTCGTCGGGAAGACGATGGATATGCGCCACAGGTACGCCGGGGTTACGGTCGTGCGTCGGACCGTCTAACGGTGACGCGACGCGCAAGGGTTGACGGTCTCCGCCACTCGTAGTAGCAGTTTCCGTGAACCGATGCGCTCCGCGCTGAAACCGCTGTACTAGTGCTTTGAATGCTGTGAGAACGAATAGCCCATATGCCACGGCGATATACGACGGTGAGTGCACGTCCCACGTTATAACTGTCACTCAAGGACTACTAACATTTTGCCGGACGCAATCGAAGAGACACAGAGTTGCGTTTGCCTCCGTGGAGCATTGCAGCCCAGAGATTCGTTGAACCCAGTCGCAGGTTGGCCTCGAGGTTATGGTACGCCGTCAAGCAGTGTCGGGCGCTTAGTAAGAAATTTCACGGTATCTTAGCGCGAGCGCTAGTATATGCATGCATGCGGCCGGCCGGTCAGCCATAGCCATTGGCGGTCGCTTCGAGGCCAATATTTCCTTGCGAATCTTCTTACTGCGAAGACGTCCTCGACTACGCCTATCCCGTAGCATTGATGGAATCCAGAAGTGCAACGTCGGTTTGGGCCGCACGGCAAAGTTGCCACCGTGCTTGAGCCGTCTTCGATTTGCTATTACCTATGAGCGGAGTTAATAAAACCTCGTGTAATGCGTCGAATACGGCAGCGGGCCAATAGGATGGATCCTCGTTGAGCAGTATCCCAGCCTACGATTTGGCAACAATAAAACCTGTACTCGGGTTATCCAGGGACACTTTCTGGCACACTATTCCCTGAATCCGAGCATGATTTGGGGAGCTCGTGTTGACGAGATCAACGAACCTCGTAATAGCCAACACTACCTGCGGGCAAACACTACGCCTACTATAACGGGACTGACACTGCCCCACAGGCGTTCGGTAGAGACTACCAAACTTGACTTGCATCCGCCACCACCGTCACCGTCCACTGTCGGTAATCAACGTCAACCTCTGCCTCACTCTTTACTACGGAGCTCTGCACTTCCACTCTTAAAATCGCCCTGGTGCCTTGCTCCACCGCAGCGCTCTGTATATTGGTTGTCGCCTAACTCCACACTGGCTGCATGGTCCACCGCCCGTCGGACTCGCGGCTCCTCGCCAACCTTCTAAATCACGAGAAGGACTACTCGAAACACCTATCTATACTTCTCGACTACTCCCAGTCTACGCTCGCGTCATTCTCCGCATATGCCGCGGCGTGCGCACCCCCAACCTCACAAGTCATCGTAGCCGTCGCGGGCGCGTTGGCCGGGGCAGATGACGCGTTGCGCAACTATGCAGCCGCGGTAGAACGGTGGCAGGATCAGCTCAAGGCCTTGAAGGATATGGAGGATGATGTTGGGAATATTATGCGGGATAGGGAGATTCTGTGAGTCTATGATCACGGCGATACAGACCAGTCCCTCACGCGTCAACATGCAAGCGTAACGCGTCTCATCAAGGCGTCGAAACAGCAGAAACCAGCGAGGGACTCCGTACTGGGCGGCTCTCCCTCAGGCTCGAGCTTGAGCATCACCAAACCCGAGGTACACGTTGGGCAGAAGTTGTCCGCCGCGCAAGCGGAGCTGCAGGCTTGCGAGGCCCACCTCGCGAACAAGGAGCGAGAGCTCAATGCGTTCCGTACCCACACTATCAAGTCGGGCCTTCAGGCGCGTTGCAGAGCGATGGCGGAATGCGGATGGGCGTGGGGTGAAATGGGCAAGGAAGGTATCAAGGCTTTGGACATGCTGGACATAGCGAACGGTCACGGTACGTCATTTGCTGCTTTCCGACACGCTATGTTACTCGTTCGTGTTTGCGCCGGAGGACATACCTGGATGATTCCGTGTTAGCACTTCCGTATTACCTTGCTCTCGTGACTAACGACTGACACGGACACCTCACAGGTAGCCCCTTTACACACCCTTACCTCCATAAACCGCTCCCCGGACATGAGAAAGCTGGTTCTGACATATCGTCCCTAGCCCCATCCCAGTCTGCCTCACAAATTGGACATGGTTCCGAAACTTCCTGGCGTGCCCCGTCTCCCCTCACTGTCCCTACGCCGCCCAAACCCTATACCCTCCAGATACCCCCTGCACATTCTATCGGCGAGTACGTCCTGCCCAACGGCACGATGCAGCACCCGACTATTGAAGAGGAGCCCGGCGGAGGCAGCAGCGCGGAAGAGGACGAGGCTGCCGTGCCTATAGAAGTGCACGAGAACCCGCGCTTCAGCAAGGGCAAGCCCAAGGTGAAGGCAGTGCCGCCTGTTCCTCCCTCGCGGCATGTGTCATTCTCCCTCCGTGGCCCCAAGACGTCGACTAGCGAGAACATGCTCGGCGAGGCGTCCTCCACTCGCAGCGACTCTCCGACGAAAAAGTCGAAGAAACGGTCGGGCTCCGTGCTTGGGAACCTCGCGGCGCTGTTCCACGTGGGGAGCTCTCGCAACGACGCGGACGACATCACGCGGACATCGCCGTCGAAGACGCAGAGCCGCTGGCAAACGCGTATCGATAGGAACCTCGCTTCAGTCCGGCGAGGCGACGACTCGGACGACGAACTTCCCGCGCTTTCCCATTCATATGGGTCCAGAAGTACCTCTCCCGCGCCGATCTTCCTTAACTCACCGGTCAAGGGCTCGCCTACCGACAGCGAGGCTCACAGATTGAAGAAACGCGCAGCGAAGCGCGGATCGGTGCAGGCCCCATCCCCCGCACGGACGGTGAATGCAGACAAGGGCTATGCGAGCGATACTATCACAGAGTCCGTTAGCAAAGCGCGAGCGAAGAGCAGCAGGGAAAGGTCCAGCTCCAAGCAGCCGACCGAGACAGGCGTGAATGGGTCCGCGAATCCTGCAACCCCACAGAACGGCGGGTCTTCGAGCGCCGCGCGACTCAAGAAGTCGCCCAATGTCGCCGCCACGCTTCTGGGCGAAGGCGGTCCATCTCTCTCGCGGAATTCGTCCCTCTCGAAACAGTCAATTACAAGTTCTGCGAGCGCGCCCCCATGGTCTACCGGTACGACGCAGGTCTCGGTACCCTCTCCTCTGGGTCGGCAAGGGTCTATGTCCCGCAAGCGCACAGCGTCCCTCAATGTCTCCCCTTCGTCCTCTGCGGGCAGCCCTTCCACGCCGGCGAGACATAAGCGAACAGTGTCGACATCGGCGACACCGACACCTACTCGGACCGTCTTGCCCAACGGTGAGCCGAGCCTGATGAGTATCGTTGAGGGTATCTCGCGCATCAACAAGGATGCCGCGGTCAAGCAGGACCCGAACCGTCTTCTCGTCGTGCCTAAAGCGCCCGGTCCGGTGAACGTCACAATCGGCGAAGACCCCGCGGAGTCCAGCGCTATGGCCGCCTCACGACAACACTCGGAGGGTTCACCTACCACTACCAGTACCGCTCGCCCTCGGCCGAAGAAGGAAGGCTCGCACGAGGAGACCAACTACCGCAATTCGCTGCTCATGTCCGCATCCGTCTCGGCGCCGTCTCTTCCAATTGCCACATCGAGCCAGCCGAAACCGCTCCCGGCGAAGATGCCCCTGCGTTCGGCGTTGCGCAACGCCAGCCGCACGCCCTCCCCGAACCCTCCTCAACCCCAGCTCCCCGTCGTCGTCTCATCGAACGGCACTGTCCCCTCTGCGCAACCCAATAATCCTCCGCCCACAACCACTACTATCCGTTCCAGCGACACCCTGACCGCCTTATCGCCCGAGCTCGTCGCTAAACGCCGCGAGAGCGACATATCCTCCATTTCATCCTACGAAACCGGTCGGGAAGTCCTCGACGACGACGAGCCCCCTTCCCCTCCCCGTTCGCCTCCTCTTCCTGCCCCTCCTCCCCCTCCCCCGCCGCACGAAGACGTCACAGCGGGGAGCGAGGTGTCGAACTCGACGACGTCCACGGCGTCGCCGCCCGTCCGCCGTAAGAGCGTGCGGATGTCGCTCCCGCCCACGTTCTCCGCAACGCCGCCCGCGCTCGACGACACGGACGAGGACGAGGCCGGCGACGGGCGGGGGAGACACGACCCGTGGTCGCACCGCACGCCGCGCGGGTCCCCAGCGACGCCCCGCGCGGAGAACGGCGCGAGCGCGTGGGGGTCGCGCATCGAGCAGCACGGCGCGCAGGACGTCTGGGAGGACTCGAGCGACGAGGACGCGGAGTACAGCGCGGCGAAGCGGCTGCTCGCGCGTCTCTCTTCTTCGCGCAAACACGAACACTAGCGTCTCGTCACGCACGTACATACGCATACACTTACGGTAGTAGCGAGTGTTTCCTCTTTTCTTCTTCGTTCACTCTTCGGCGGAATCCCACTCTTTATTCTCTATCTTGTTTTGTATCTTAGGAACACTTATTCCCTAGCTTATATCAGGATAGTTGTTTGACCTTGGCGCTCAACTGGGACTCTTGAGCTTTGAGCTTCAGGCCTCTGGCCCCAAGGGCCGCTACTTGGCGTAGCGTCGCAATGTTCAATCTACTCTATACATTGATGAACACCGCTACCATGCCTCCTTACCTTTGTACTCCGACGGTGACTCAAAGAACCGCAGACCGTGGACAAAGGGGCACAACTTCTCTTCGAGGCGCGCTCGCCTCTCCGAAGACTCTCCTTCTCCCGTTAGCAAACCGCCCAGCTCCCACCACAACAAGCCAAGCTTCGCACCGCGTTCTTGACGCATACGCAGCGTCTCGGAGACGAGCAGGAGACTTGCTCCGTAGGGCAGCAGAACACCGTCTTCGGCAGAGGCATCTCGCCATATGCAGACAGTCTTCAGGTGCGGCGAACAGAGGTCTGTGCGCCCGACGCTTGCCTGTTGAAGACCTTGCCACATCGCAGCCGCGTCCCCGTCGTAGATGAAGCGTATTTCTTCGAGGTGTGGCATGCTCGCGAAGAGCTCGGCCCATGAGGCGGGTTCAATCATGGTGCGGGACTCGCCCGTCCCGGGGCGGACGACCAGCTCGACCACGGGCGTGTGCGCGAAGAGCTCTGCGACGTCCCGGCATATCGGCGAAGCGACGTCAGGCCTCGTGTCGACGAGCCGACTGCGGAGGTGGGCTTTGCGTGGACTGCGGTTCGTGAGAGCGGGCGAGGGCAGCTCGAGTGCCTCGAGGACAAGCCACTCGCCGTCCTCGAAGCTGAGCCGCACCGTGACGCGCCCGTCGGAGGGGAAACGCGGGAACGCGACGCACGGCCCGCCGGGGAGGAACGGGCGGAGGGGGCGCTCGTTTGCGCTGTCGGGGAGCTGCGTCGGCGTGTAGTACGTCCACACGTGGAGGTCACTCAGGGCGGGCGCGTCGATGTGCGCGAGGAGCGTGTAGACGAATTCGTAGAACAGCCCGCCGACGCGCAGGATTCGGAGTTGTTCCAGCCTGGCTCTCCGGCACCGAGGCGATAGGTCTTGCGGGGGAGTTAAGGCATTCTCCTTCGTGAGGCTGCAGTGAAGGCGTAGTTCGACCAGTGCCGGGCAATGTTCCAGAATCAGGACGAGTTCGTCGTACGTGGGCGGCAGGGCGCATTCGTGCAAGTGAAGCAAGTGAAGATTGGCAATGTCGAGAGGGAGAGGGAGCTTCAGGAGCGTCAGACGGCGCAACCGGGGGTAATGGTGCATGCCGACCAGACGGCGGTCATGGCCTTCCTCGAGCGCTATCACGGGCATCACGCACAGCTCCTCGAGCTCCGGCAGGTCCAGCGAGAAGAGCTCCACCATGGCAGGATCGTCGCCTCGAAGGTTCGACGCATAGAGGACCAGGCTACGAATTGAATCGGTTCGAGACTGCAGGAGAGACAGCGCCTGCGAGATGAGGGGTCCAGGGGCGTCGTAGAAGCGGACCTCCAGGGGCGAACTACCGGAAAGCTCGAGGCAAAGCTCGAGCGGATGGACGTCTGATTTTACAGCCGCGATATACCAAAGATACGGGGCGGAGAGAATGAGGTTTCGCCACTGAACGCACACGTGGAGGAATTGTATCCAGGTGTGGTAGCTGGGCTCGGGGGGTACTTGGTAGCTCGAGAGCGATGGGATCAGGAATATCTCCCTGTGAACGAGTTCGAAAATGCGAAGAACCAGCTCGTTGGGGAGGCTCCCGATGTGTGTGCTTTGGACCGGAAGGTGTTTGTGAGCATTCGAGCTCGCCGAATTTCCACCTCGACCCATAGGGCGCGGCTGGAATGGTCTAAACAACTTCATTGATCCTGCACAACGAAGATGAGCGACCTTCCTCGCGATAGAGCCGTGTCGACCTACCTGTGTTATATGAGGCGTCGGACACAATGTCGACCTTCTTCTGTTCGGGATGGGATCTTGGGTTACCCGATGTCCCACGTGGAAGAGGGAGATGTCTAGACGTAACTTGCCCTATAAAACGTGTTGAGCATGCTCGACCCAACTCATCGAGTGGATGATATATACGTACGTACGTGGCTGTCGTTCGTCAAGGTACAAAGGGCGCCTATCAATGCTGCTGTAGCGATCGCCATGATGAGCACACAGGGGAGTTGATCCAACTTGATTGAGGGGAGGTGACTTAGATAGGGGACGGCGATGCGCAGGTACCAGGCTGAGACAGCGAACGAAAACAGACGGCATGGAAACAACGTATGTACAATTTAATAGCTACGATGAATGATTGGCCCACAAAGCTTGAAGCTACGCAATCGGGATCATACTGTGAAGGGCACACACATGCGCGCGCATGTGTGTGGCTGACGACCGCCGGTCTGGCGTATGCGGTGTTCAACGTTGTTCAACCGTCAACAGGCATGGCCGGAAAGGGCGATCCAATGTACGTACCTACGGAAGCCCTCATCCTGTGCAGCCTAGATCTTGAGGACGACATACAGTACGTATTGTAGCACTCGCGACCCATGGGAGTTACTCGCCTGACGCACACTCGGGCGGAGTGTATTGGGTCCCCGCCGAAAATGTTCTCAAAACGCCTTGGGCACTGTGAATGGATCCTGGGATAGTCAGTCGGTGCACATCACATATCTGGGACCTTCGCAAACGAACCGTTCAGATGGCAATACAAGTATTAGTGCTAATATCTTCCTGACGAAACAAAGCGAAGGTACGATTAATGCAGCTTCCATTGCCCATATGTCGTTGGGTATTCGCAGGCGATGCTATGAGGTCGTCGAAGAGCTATGGAAGGCTCACGGCTGGTTAGACCAACATCAAAGGTCGACACAATAAACCGAGTGGGACTCTGGGAACATGTTCGCAGGAGGCAAGCTCAGTATGTTTGAAAGAGAATCGTAAGGAGTCTTGAAGCCCAAAGAGGTTACGTAATAAGGGGTTTGACGCCATAGACGGGTGCAACCCAGTCGCACTCAAGGAATCCCTCGACAGCTCTTGCTTGCGAACCACTCGCTACCCCTTCGACGACACCCCTAGGACGCGTCGACCACCCGCACAATGTCCGACAACGAAAACCCGAACACCCAGGAGGGCGAGTCCAAGGCGCAGGACCCGTCCGCGCCCATCAACATCAAGGTGCGTGTGCAGTACTTGGCTCTCGATGCACACTCCGCGGCGCGGGGCCTTTACATGCGCGACGGCCGGCTTTCTCGCGAATTCATGCTGACGCGAAATGCACGCCACTTCGAAGGTCGTGACGCAGACGGGCGAGGAGGTGTTCTTCAAGATCAAGAGAAATACGAAGCTGAGCAAGCTGCAAGGCGCGTACGCAAACAAAGTCGGCAAGGACGTGAACAGCATCCGGTGAGCGGCCCCTTCCACCTTCCATGCATCGGACGCGGCGAAGAGGCCCTAGTCGCGTCCTCCTCTGCACCGCACGCGCAGCAGAGGCGGACGCGAGGACAGAAGGCCGATCCGCTGAGTTTGTTGGTCTCGGAAGCGCGGAGAGCTGGGCTGACGCTGACCGCCGATCTCGCCTCCTCGCTTCGCAGATTCCTGTACGACGGCAACAGGATAAACGACGACGACACGCCAGCGTCGTTGGATATGGAGGACAACGGTGAGCACGTTCTTCCCCCGATTTCGCGGCGAGACGAAGACGGTGGCGCTCACTCCTCTCGCCACTTGCAGATGCTATCGATGCGATGGTAGAACGTACGTATCTTCGCACTTTGCCGCCCGCCGCACGCCCGCTGACTTGCACCCGCATATACAGAGGTCGGAGGGACAGCGTGACGTGGGTGCCCGGATCGCGTTTTCCCTCTATTATGCCTCTCTTGTATCATTGCTCTGCCTTTTCTCTCTTTCTATATCGTCATGTTGTCGTACGTGAAGTAATATTCAATGTATCATCTTGGTCAGGCTCACGCATCGTCCAGCGCGGGAACCATCCCAAGCTTGATTATGCGGTCGCGGTCGTGTGCTTCCCCACGGAACTAGCGCTACGATGACGCGTGATAAGGTGCTGTATGAGATCGATACCACAATGCCGTAGCGCATATATGATATCGTGGTATTGGTGGCACAGACCGAATCTTGGTCGATCGGCCCACGCCGCCAGTATCCTGCTCGTGCTCTCCGTCAACTACAGCCAATCGTTCTTTCACATGCCGATGATGGGGACTGGTACTGTTGGGACTCTGAGGTGTGGCTGTTCCTACATCCCAGTTCAACCCAACCGATCCAAGCAGCAATAGATGAACGGGGAGGCATACAGGCACTCCGCCGTCGCCGCCAAGTACTCACTCTGAGGTGGGTAGTAAAAGTCTCATATTCTGTGCTCTGCTGGGGATACCCTATGGAAGCGATGATCTAACAGAAAGTCCCTAGGCGGGCTCCTGTGGCCGATCAGGAAGACTAGATCACCGTCGCGGTCAAGAAAGATCCGCCATTATGAGTATTACATGTGAGCGAGTATCGGTTGTATGCGCAGCGTTCTCGGGTCCGGCGAGGGTGGTATACTTCTAATTGCTTCAGGATCCTGCGGGTGCGCCGTTGAAGAGATCCTGCGAGTACCGACGACAACAAACGGGGACGTGAAGGCGGCGGCTCGCCGGAGAACGATAGGATGCTCTGGATAGTAACATGCAAAGATACCATCCGCACGAAGGCACTTGAAGACGGAAGCAGCAGACAAGGTGTTCTCAGGTTTTCTTGCCAGCCTTCTTGCAGCACGCCCAGGCTTCGACCGCCTGTCTATGTATGCATGATCACTTCATAGATCTACATGAAAACTCTCGCAGATCCAGCCGATAGTCATGCCGCAGAACAGGACCAGAATCGATAACACAGGTAACTAGGACGCGCCAACGAAGTATTAGTCCACGAAGCCCGCAGGGCGATAATATGAACCACGTACCATATTTCCCGAGCCAAGAATAGCGGTACTTTCGGAAACGCGAGGGGGATCCTTAACGGCCGACTCGCCGTCCGATGCGTGACAGGAATGGTGTGCACTATCGGGCACAACAACGACAGCGGGTGCCGCGACAACGTTCGCTCCCACCTGCCGATGCGATACAGCGGCTGGCAAGGATGTGGGTCCGGACGGGGACGCCAATACAGTTTGGCTAGATGTCTGTGGCACAGAATAGCGTTAGCTTTCAATCTTCGGGCACGGTTAACGTACCAACAGTACCGTTTGGCCCTTCGAGAGTGGTGAGATGAGTGCGACGGGATCACCATTGATCCGGGGTTCAAGTTGAGGGGCGGCTTGGACAGAACCTGCACATGTGGGTTATGTTCCGGCAGTGGAGCAGGTCGCGTCATAAGCTGACGCACCGATAAACAGAAGCAGGGACGTCGTGTGTATGCTCATGAGGAAGTGCTCAGGGCCCATAGTATCACTCAGAGACATAGAGGGTCCCAGACGGGAGAGCAAAGTCCAACGACGGTCGAGGGGCTCAGAGCCGCATACCAGTGCGCAGCATGCTGTTCTCTAGGGAGATCTACGCTCTGCGTGAGAAAGGAGGGAATAACGCATACACTGAACCCGAAGCCCGGAGCGCATACCTGACATGTTGACGTCCCGTGCCAGTGGGGTGCGCTTCGGAGGCAGTGGTACAGTATGGACAAGCCGCTCAATGCCCGCCGGCAACATCAGATTCACACTTTGTCCGGCCAGTGCTGTCCTGATACTCAACGGCCTGCAGCGGCTTACGGTCTCTCCGGCTTGACGATGCGGTCTTTGGGTACCATAACGCGGGCGATACTGACTCCCAGGCAGGCAGAACATAGCTAGAGTTTGACGAGGGTATCAGTCGAACTTTGCTATTTGTGCGGACCGGAACCACGCCTGTCAATACACCTTAGAAGCTTGGAGTCAGATTGATACATAGTCACCCCTCTTACATGGTACAGATTGAGGAAGAGGCATGAACCGGGTCGGCTGTGCACAGGTCACAGTGGTATAATGCCAAGAGGATCGTCGGGGAGGTGGACCAGGTGGTTACTAGCCGTGCTTGGCCGAAGCGCTTCTTCCCAAACGGGCGCCCATAAGGGCCTTGCCGCAACGTTACCTCGCCCGAATCTTTGTGTATCTCGGACACTCACTTGGAGAAACCCGCTGGTTCGTCGCGTAATCGCGTATGATCCAACAGAATGCGTATGGAAGCCGTCGACTGGCGAAACAACCATGCCGACTGATTACAAGAACGTTACAACCCTAGTAGAAATTGAGCACAACAACAATCGCAGTAGTCCGGTGAGAGGTGAGAGTAACACGGAAACAAACGTCCAAGATATCACAAAAAATATGACCGTCAATGAACGACTTCAAAAACCAGGAATTCGCGCAAAGAGAGAAAGGGGGTATACGGGACGTACTCCCGAAGGTATGTATGCGGTCCTCAAGCCATGAAGAAACCGGCGATGACGAGCGTGCCCGCGAGGAGGGCCTGCGTCGCAACGCTCCTCAAAGCGCCCAGGGCGCCCGCAGCGCCGTTGGGAGGGGCAGAGGTCGTAGCCGGGGCCGGAGCGGGCGGGGCAGTGCTAAGACCAGAGGTAGTAGCGTTATTCGACACGGTGAGCGTGCTGGATCCGGCAGGGGCGGTGCTCGTCGTCGTCGCCTTCACGGTGTCGCTCACCGTGACCGTGGAGCTGGTCATGGCGGGCGCGCTTTCGGTGCTCGTCTGCATTAGCCCGCGTGCGGAGAAGGAGAGGATGCGGAGAAAATGCGGAAGGACGGGTCAGTACGGGATCAGATTCGGAACGCAACTGCTTCAAGGGGCACTGACCGAGCTTACGGTGATGGAGATCGCAGTAGTGCTCGAGCTGACGGGGGCCGAGGGGGAAGACGCCCCGGAGGAGGCAGCGGTCGTGGTAGTTTCCCTGTTGCTAGAGCCGCTCCTGGTAGTTGTCGCCCCAGAGGACGACGTGATAGGGAGCGGGGCCGTCGTTCCAGAGGACGTTGTGATTGGGAGTGGGGCTGTCGTCCCATCGGAGGACGTGATAGGGAGCGGAGCTGTGGTCGTCTCGGCGCTCGACGTACCCGCGGATGTGGTGAATACCGCGTCTGAAGTGCTTGCTCTAGCACGGAGATGCTCATCTCGCCGCTGAGATACATGTGCCTACGGTCAGCCCTCGGTCCGATGTATGCACGGGTTAATGAAGTGAACACACGTGAAGATCGACAAAGTCCCTTCCTAGATTGGCGGGAACATTGAAGGCGTTGACTATCGACCCGAAGTTAGGATACATAACTGCAGGTAACGTTCGAATGTCACACACCTTGCGCGGCAACTACCACGGCTCCAACGACGAAATTGAAGAGCTGCATGACGTTTGCGGCTTGGCGGATGAGAGGATCGCTACGGTAAAAGGAGGGGACGCCTCGAGGAAGGAGGGGAGGAATCAGTCCATCACTCGCGACGGCCTTTTTGACGGGAACGAGCAGCTGCGCGTCTGCTTCCGGTGTTCTAGCCGTAATGCCACCGTAGCCTTGCGGGCCCGAGTGGCTGAGGCTTGATGGTGAAGCTCACGAATGATGCCGTAGGCATCTCAAACGGGAATAGAGACGCTGTTCCATGTTCCTTAGTCGCTTCCCCCGCATTGATAGAAGTCAATGCCGCTCCGAAGGCAGTCAAGACGTGTAAGCCTTCTTCGCTCCGTCGCTCGAAGACGACCTCGAACAGCAGCAGATGGGAGACATCGGCGTTGGGTGCTGATACCCGTGACCAGCGCCGGGGCTTTTATACGGCTTTGCCCCAGACGGTCTCCTGAGGCCGGGGCTAGAAGATGGATTGTGTCAGAACGCCCTGCGACAGCGACATGCCTGACGGAAAGTCAATGTCCTTACCTAGCGTTGCAGAATTGAGGCAACTGTGAACTGTATCAGTGGTTCCTGCCGACCTCAATTCCACCCACACACTTTGCACCCCTATGTACGAGGGATTCGACGAGGGCTTTCTGGGATGACATGACGAACTCTTGGTGGCTTGGCCGGTATGCATACTGATTCCGTTCGCGGTCGGACTACTCACCGGATCTATACTGTAGGTTGCTGTCAGGCAAGCTGTCCCCTTCATTTCTGCATCATCAGGCTGTACGAGGGCGTATGAAACCCTCAACAGAGTGTAGCATTTCGGGAGACGATACATGGATGACCAGAGCAAAGTGATGCATTCTACTTGTGGCACTGTCGCGTGTGAATGGAGAGCGTCGAAGGCGGTTAAATCATCGTCTACCTCGATTCGAGCGGAGCCCTAATATGTGAAGGCTGGGATTCAACATCATTGAAGCGACCGCTGAAGCGGGCTCCTCGGTAATGGTTTAGATCTCCTTATTTCGTCTTACTACCAGCCCTGACCTGCAAGAATACTGAATGAACGTTATGGACATACCTATCACAGACGGAATGCCGTCGGTAGGTATGATATTGGTGACCAGGTGAGTTGGCGCACTTATCCCATATATACTCATCGCATGGGAGTCGCTAAGCATATACACCCATCTAGCCGATTCACTATCAATGAGGGACGTGTTACATGGATGATGGCGTCTCTGAGAACTGCCTGCTGAACTGGGGACCTGGACTGCGGAGGGCGATTCACGCCGCTACTGCTCGCAGCAGAGTCGTGCCTCACGGGCTGCTCCGGCCGTGAAGTCTGCATGTACGTCGCCGGGGCCCCAGCATCGCAATCAGGCTCACTTATGCCCTGCATAACCTGCCTCCCTAAGGATTCCACTGAGGTGCGGCTGACGTCCAGCACACATAACCGGGCTTCTGGTATCTCAGGCAGTACACAAATGTCGCAGCCATCAGCTGATGCTCCAGGCCTTCGCACTACGCCGATCCCCAACCGCGCCACCCAGAGCGGCCATCTCTCCGCGTTGGGCGCTGTCAGTGGACCAGACGATGCGAATGTGCAGAGAGCCAGTTCTCCGAGGCCCGCACTCCTGCGCACTGATAGTTAGTCAAGTCGTACAGCGCCCATGCTGATGAATGTCTAAACAACGAGGGAGTGGCATTCTGCGGTTAACGAGGACCGTTCTCGTGCCTGTTAGGCGTGCGGACGACAAGACGAATTGTGGTTCCGCAGCTTGCCTTGTGGCTCTCGCATCGCGGTACATCACCGCCGCGCGCCAAGGGGAGGCCATATAAGAGGCCAGGGCAGCCCGACACAGCTCCCTCCAAGGACATCCGGTATCTTTCCTCGCTACTAGCTGCCCTCACTCGTTTCTTCTCTCCTCCCCTACCATTCCTCTTCACCATGCGTGTTCTCCAGGTTGCCTTCGCTGCGCTCCTCGTCGCTCTTCAAGGTACGTTTACGAGATCACGTCAGACAACCCAGCGCTGACGACCCTCCTCAGTGAGCGCCCTCGCGCCCGCTGCCGCCCGTCGTGACCTCGTCGACGGCTTCGAGAAGAGGCAGGAGAGCAGCGGTGTCGCCACCACCACCGCCCCTGACGCTACCTCTTCCGTTGCGACGACTGAGACGGCGGTCGCCTCCACTACTGAGAGCTCCGGCGCGACCACCGCGAGCGGGTCGCAGGAGGGCGGTGCCACCGCGAGCTCCAGCGAGGGCGCAACCTCCATCGCGACCACCACGGCCCCCGACGCGTCGAGCGTTGGCTCTAGCGGTGCTGCTGGCTCGGTGAGCACCCTTCCCCTCTGGTCCCTACCCTTGTGTTGCTCATCATGCCTTGTCCCAATGCCAATGCAGGGTGCGACCTCTGGTTCTCCCGCTGGCTCTCAGCCCGCCGGTTCGCAGCCTGCCGGCTCCTCCCCCGCGAGCGGCTCGAAGACCTCTGCGTCCGGCACTGGCTCTGCGACTGGCAGCCCCACCTCGCTCAACCCGCCCAACGGCGCGATGGGCTTGCGCGCGGGTGCTCTCGAGATCGTCAGCGCTGGTGTGGTCGTCGCTCTCGGCGCAGCTCTCTTCTAGACTTTGAGTAGTGGAGCCGTGTGGTGTGGTGAAAAGGACATGGACCGTTGGGGTCGATAGTGTTTCGTATTGCCTTGGACATTCGAGTTTCTGATTACCCTATAATTTGATACCTTGACTCGTAAACGATTGCGTCTTGCGACTACGTGTGGTCAACATTCCTCGTCAGCGCCGTGGACTGGTGTCATACACGTCTACCTGCAGACCGTGAAAATGCAGAGAACCGACTTGAGTATCAGTACGATTTACATTGGAACACCATGAGCTGCGTAGTTACAGCGCCATCGTAAGTTGTTCCGTTCGTCCTTCTAATCAACCTTCTGTGCACGCAGTTGCACGACAATGTCCAAGACTCTCCCCCACACACTCACCTCCCCCTCGTCCAGTGCGCCGCTCTCTGCCCTACACCGCGCCAGATCCAAGTTGGGATACAGCCTGTGTACGTACGCAGCGCACGCCTCGAGCCTCGCCTCGCGGCTCCTCCTCAACCCCGGCACGACGCGTTCAGACAGGTTCCTCATTATCCCAAACGCCAGCACGCGCATACTAGCACACCTCAGAGGCGCCTCCTCGGTACCGATAGAGGGTAGGCTGCGCGCGTGGGCCGGGACCAGCCAATCGAGGCGGAGGTCGCTGAGGAAGAGCTTCTCCAGGCGTGTGCGCGTCCTGGCGACGTCGACGAGCACGGACGGGTTCGGCAACACGTTGGAGACGACGTACGGGGAGGCGTGGAGGAAGCCGAGGTCGATCGAGAGGGAGGTCAGGTCCGGCCAGCTTTCGAGCAGCGGGCGCAGGCCCGAGCTGCCGATCGCGACGGGGAGGGTGCGGTCGGTAGCGAGGGAAAACGACCGGACGCGGGTGAGGCCGAGGAGGGGCTGCATCACTCCCAGGGGTGAGCTGGCGACATCGTTAGGAGGTCTTCTCGAGCTGGGAGAGCGTATCGCGAAGGTAAGAGACGATACCCCGGGGAATTTCCGCGCGATCGCGCTGCAGATGGCTCTGGTGGCAGTGGTAGTCAGTTCGCGAAGGCGAAGAGTGACGTCGAGCGTGTGAATGCCCGGGGCGTCGAAGAGCTTGTACGCCTCTGGATTGCCAGCGTAGTCGGCGACGACCAAGGTCCGCAACGACGGAAGTGTGATGGGTGAGGCGTCCCACTCGTGTACCGTGACGCGAAGGCTGATTGTGAGGGACTCCAGGTTCTCGAACGTCTCCAACCGGGCGCTCAAGAGACGTGCCGCAGTCATCGCGCGACCCGTCGCCGGCGCAGGATCTATGGCCAAGGAGCGCAGCTTGTTCATCTGACGGATTTGAGAGACGACCGAACGCAAGGAGCTCGCATGCCCTGTAGTGATCGCGAAATGTCTCAAGTGGGGCGCACGGGCGAAAATGCTGCGCATGAGAAGTGGCAGAGTCGCGTCGTACTCGTTGTCGGTGAAACGGTGCATGGGATGAAAATGGAGGTGCAGTCGTTCCAGGCTAGGTCCCACAAAGAGGAAGATCTCCGTCTGGTCAGGCCCAGTCGTCCAGCGCAACTCGCGGAGCGTGGGGAGGAGAGGCTTTCCCTGAGACAGCCGCCGAAAGTGGTACCAGACAGAGGGAAAGATGTACGTCGGGTTCCTGGAGCGCGCGGAGGTGACCTCGGGCTGGGGATCGGCTCTCGGTTCAGAAGCAGAGTCGACCTCCTCGCTGTGCGGTTGGTACTCCGGGTCGTCGTCCGCAATAGCGCTCGGTCCATCGTCTTCGCCTGGCGCTTCGTTCGTGTCAATAGTCGAACCGATCTCTGAACCGGTGTCTGAAGGATCGCTCGATGCAGTGTCTTCATCTGACTCCCCGTCAGACTCCGAGTCAGAAACCTGGATCGTGGCATAATCGAGGCTCGTACGACCGAAGCGCTGTTCGACGGGGGGCTTCGGGGCCGGATCGTCATAGTGGAGGACGCGCACACGTTGGGCGTATCGACAGAAAATAGCCCATTGCTGCGCGTTGGGAATATCATGAAGAACCTGCGTACGTTGTAGGCTATCAGTAAGCCATAAGCTGATACAGTCCGTCCACCTACGTAGGCGTCGTATCTTCTAACACCCCTCGTCTCACTTGCTTCGTGGCCACCGTTAATACTGCGGAAACTGGGCGACAGTAGCCGCAGAAGGGGCAAGATGGAAGGCAGATGTTCCCAAAGTATCTGCAGAGCTGGCTCGCAGAACGCCTTGTTAACACGAGCCGCTGTCGCGATGGTGTCATACCCAGCTTGGGCTTGATTCCCGACGCTTCCCCGAGCCTGCCGTAGGATTTCTAGGAGGATGTCCTGGTTCTGAAGAGCTGGGTGAGGCATCCTGGGGAGGAGATCAAGAGTACAGAACGTATGTGGGACACTATTCAAAAGTTCAGTCTCGTTCGGAACTCATCCCTAAGACATGTGGCTATTGACGTACAATTGTTGAACTGAATTGTACATGTGGTGAGTGGGCGCCACTGTACGTACGCGCATACGGACAGAGCGCACGCTGCGCCGCTTGCATCTCCAGGAATGCAAAGCCCGCCATTGGTTTGAGTGATGCCTTTTTGAAGAGCCGTCTCTGTGTGAGTGCTAGGGGTTCGAGGTCAAGCTGTTTCTGCATGTAAACTCTGCAGTGAAGGCTACCGCAGCGACGATGTACATATAGCTTCACTAAGGTGGACTTCAGAGGCGTTATATGGGGGCTTGATATATTTACTGAGAGCTACTTACCCGGCGTCCAAGCATCTTTCTCATGGCTTGTTAGGAGCCTTGAGTCATTAATAGAAGCAGTATTGACCGTGAGAACATACATCATAGCAATGCTTCTATGAGGACACCGCCACCGTTGTTGCCTTTCTTCCTTACTCTCGAGCCTCGAGCTCATGAGAGGCAACTTGTCGTCGATTTCGCATTCCATCTCTAGCCCTAGATGAGTTGAAGTTGGTGTTGGGGTTTGACCGTCATGTTAGGCGCGGCGTTTCGTTTGATTTACGCCAGAGTACTATCGCCAGCATGAGTACACGCATTCCTCGGCGGCTACCGTACCCATCATCCTCGTCGTGAGCATGTTGCGACTATCGCAGTACTGTCCGCCCCGCCCGACGCCGAGGTGCGTTGGCCGGATGTCGGTCTTAAGCTCGGGCTATGTGTTGCGTCCTGTAGCATTCCCCGATTCCAATGGCGTCACTCTTGCCCACTGACGCTTCCCGTGAGATGGCGCTGACAAAGCGGGGTCCGGTGAATACCTCTAGCCTCTAGGGCGGCGGATGACGAATGCGTTGGTCACGATAGCCCGAACGCTAGATTACGCACCTCTCGGCAGGCTTGCGTCTTCGCGCGCTGAACGTTGGAGCACGTCGGTATATAACCCTGCCGTGTAGGAGTAGTTTGGAAGAACCGCTACCGCTACCGACTCCCTACGTATACCACATTCACGTGAGTAACCAACAGAGGTCATGCTTCACATATCACAGCACGAACATTGACCTAAGCTTCCCTTTTAGACCTGAACCACCATGTCTGCTCGACCCATCATAGTTATCGCTGGCGTCGGAAACGGTTCAGGTACGTCAGGATGTCTGAACGCTCAAATGTCTCACCTAAAGTATTGATTTTGATTGTGGGGTTGCAGGTACCGGTGGAGCCACCGCGTATGTATCGTACATTCCTCGGTGTCCATAAGACTGTATATTGCCTTCGCGTTGTCTTGGCACTGACCCCTTTCGTTTAGCCGTGTGTTCTCCAAGGCCGGCTACCGCGTCGCGCTCATCGCCCGGGGCCCGGACAGGCTCAAGAAAGCCACCGACGATGTTAACCAGGCCGGCGGCGAGGTTCGTGATCTCACACTACAAACGATTGTTAGAAGCTCTCAGCTGAAATACCTCCCAGGCCGTCGCGTTCCCCGTCGAGTCGTACACCTACAAGGCGCTCACGGACGTCTTCGGCGCGATCCGCGCGCACCCCTGGTCAGGCCAGTCCAAGCCCGAGATCCGCGCCGCGCTCTGGAACGCGGGCGCGGGCGTGTGGAAGCGCTTCCTGGACGTGACCGAGCAGGACCTGCAGCTCGTCGTAGACACGAACATCAACGGCGCGTTCGCGTTCGCGCACCAGGTCCTGCAGGCGTTCAAGGAGAACGCGCTGGACGAGCGCGGGAAGCGCGGCACGCTCATCTTCACGGGCGCGACGGCGAGCCTTCGCGGGAACGTGACGACGAGCGCGTTCGCGGCGGGCAAGTTCGCGCTCCGTGCGCTCAGCCAGAGCTTGAACAAGGAGTTTGGCCAGCAGAACATCCATGTGAGTCGTGCCTTTCTCGGATTCCTAAGATGGGATGAGGGTGCTGACGAGGGTCGAATGCGCAGGTTGCTCATGTACATCCTTATCTCGATATTCTCAGTCGTGGTTGGTACTGACTGTTCTGCGTGTGCTCATGTAACAGGCCATTATCGACGGAGGTACGTTGGCGCGCACTGGCACTCCTATGTGTCTGGTGGCACGAGGACGCGTACTGACCATCTGTCACCAACATAGGTATTTTGACCGATCTGTCGCTCTCGCGCCGCACGGACGAGGCCGCCAAGAAGGCGTTCCAGGAGGACGCGAATGTCCGCCTCGACCCGGAGAGCATCGCCAAGGTGTGTATCTTGCCAGACGTGCCGCCAACGGCTACTGACTGTACAGCAGAGCTACCTCTACCTCGCCAACCAGGACAACTCTGCTTGGACGTGGGAGCTCGACCGTGAGTATCTGTTAGCGCCTTGATCCGTTCCGCGGCTTACCTATTCTGTGCAGTCCGGCCCGCTCACGAGAAGTGGTAAACGAGGGTGGCGTGAATGTCACTTGTAGGACATGCTGTGCAGTGGAAGAAGCTTCCATGAATGAATGTATCAGATATACGGCACTACACAGCTTAGGCTTCATCCATCGTGCGCGTGGCCCCCGTGCATGGACCGAGCGATAGCGATCTTACAGTGGCGGCTGATAGTTAGCAGTACGCCGCTGCAATTGGAAGATGTCAGCCGAGTGGAAATGGGAGACAAGTTGTACACGCACTTACCATGAAGTGGCGGCGTCGACGTATGTACACAGCCCGTGCTCATGGACAGGTCGGATCCGCTGTCCACGGGTGGTGGTCAATCGTCGGATTGAGTGGCGATGGGCGCACAACATCGATCGTCGTGAGGCATGTCAAACAGTCAATCGGCCCACGCATAGCCTGACGTTACCGGTGCGGTCGTGCGACTCGTCATTGGACTCCGGTGGTATGACGGCGTCTGTATCCTTGAATGGATGCCAAGCCTTCGCGCCTCCCCCACCGAGGGCGTACGATATGTGATCGGACATCGGCTAATGACCGTTAGTACTTTGTGGGCGCTGGCCGCCGGCGGCCCGCCTCGAGTAACTTTCGCACGTCCCGCCTTCGTCGGGGTGTACATATTACAACGGCGTCGTCGGCACGTTCGCCTTCTCCTATTCCTCCTGAGTGCGCATCATGGAGATATCGAGTCAGTGCGATGATACCCTCGCATCCTATCGCGAGAGAAACCTACGTCGATGGCGCCAGCCCCGCCGGGTCATACGCCAAGCGGGTGTACCCGATTGAGTGTATGACAAGGTGGCAGATCGAGGGTCGAAGGCACCAGCTGGGATTAGTAGCGTCAAATCGGCGGGCGGTGTCAAGGACACATCCTCCCGAGTGCTAGTCGCACAAACGTTCGGACGCCCCCTGCGATTTCCCCGAGGCGGTTCCCGTCTGCCACTCATGGGCCCCCGCCTCAGGGTGGTGGCGGCGAGCCTCGAGGAGCATGCGGTGGACGAGCTGTCAGAATCGACGCGAGCGCACACCGCCGCGCCATAGCGATGGGCGGCAACGTTCCACAAATCTTGCCTTTCCGGGCGGCGATTGCACGTCGCGGTCCGCGTCCGCGTCGAGCGCCGCGACGGCATGTGTTCAGTGTGCGTCTGTCCGTGCCTGATCGAGCCCATTGAGGGCTCGCGCGCACTGGCAGCGCTCAGGTAGAACGGCTCGCGTAGGCTTTGTCTGCCAGTCCCAGGCCGCCGCCATCACGTCTTCTTTTCCTCGGAACCTATAAAGACAGATGGATGGGCAATCGGGATGGATAGGACTTGAGCCCTTGTTCAGCCTCCCCTTTGCTCTCCCCTTCTACGCCCGCTTCGTCCCAGCTCCAGCATGTTCGGCTTCGCTGTCCTCTCTGTCGCCCTTCTCGCGGGTCAAGGTGAGAGTGAACAGATTACGAAGGCGGATCGGCGTTTACCGGATTGCAGCGGCCGCGTCCACCATCTCTACCCGGTCCCCGCTGGTCAGCGCACTCCGCGCACGGCAGGCGGACTTCGACCCGTCCACGGTCCCTCCCCAGTGCAAGTCTGACTGTGCGGATATCAGCTCTGTCTTGACGGTACGTCCACGCCCTCGCCCTCGCGTGCTCACCTCAGTTGATAGCTAAGTCCACCTCTACGCAGAGCGCGACGTGCAGCAACGACATCACCTGCGTCTGCAGCAGCTCCGCGAGCAACGGGCTCTTCAGCTGCCTCCAGTGCGCGCTCAACCTCGCCCCGTCGCAGTCCCTCCTCGACCAGGCGCAGGAGAGCTACAACGGTATGTACAAGTTAGCAACTCGTCCCATCCTCCCGGAGACTCACCATGTGCACCGCCAGACTACGCGCAGGCATGCTCGAGCGGTAACATGCCCGTCTCGGCGCAGACACTCTCCATCCCGAGCGGCAGCTCCGCGTCGGCGACGGGCGGTAGCTCGCGCGGGACTGGCGTGCGGACCTCGGCCGCGGCGGCGCCCACGGCGAGCGGGTCGTCCACCACCACTACTTCGGGGGACGATGGTGACGGCGATAGCGACAGCGGGTCTGACGGCGACTCTGGCTCGAGCGGCAACAGCATCAAGCACAACGGCGCGCTCTTCGGCGTCTCGGCTTCTTCCGTGGGCGTCGCGGGCGCGGTGGGCGCGATGATGGCGCTCCTCGCGTTGTGAGCTTCTGCCATTCATGGGGTTTGGGAGGTTGGTTGGTGTGGGCGCTGTTGGGATACCCTGTTCCTCGTTCGTCCATTGGACTTGGGATTGCATGATCCGCCTTCGACTATGTATGATTGTACTGGCTTCCGATATAATCGCATGACCTTGTTCTCGGAGAACTCCCCGGCGCGCGTCTCACCAACCTGCCAGGTTGGTGTTAGTGACCTGTGGTATGAGTAGCGGATAGCCAGATCAGACCTACCATCAGGCCATGGCCTTGCGACCGACACAATGCTGACGGACGTGCGGAGTATACGCAGAAAGAATGTAGATGAATAGCGGGTGGGGTGGATTCGTGACAGTGCTCGACAACATGACCAGATTGAAATACGAGGGACGGATTCATGGAGAGGTATAAGTGAGTGTGAGGGAAGGAGGTGGGGGTATCACAATATGGGGCACGACGTAGGGGAAAAATCGCAACCGTACCTGTTCTCAAGTTAGACGTTCATCGGTACCCTTTCTATCGTCACCGTGCCAGGGACCAAGGAGCACAGTTCCTCATACAGCGGTGCCTTGAACGCCTCGAAGTCGTCGACAGAGGGGAAGTAGAGCGCCAGGTTGAGGTTCTGCAGAGGAGAGCCATTTTCCGTGCGCTGGTGCAAGCAAGCCCGGATGATCTCCATCGAGTCGTCCCCCCACACGAGTCGATCGAGGGTGAGGGTCTGCAGATTTCGTTGCACGGCCCAGAAGACATGGTACTCATCCTCTTCCACGGAAACGATGTCGGTAAGCCCAGTGAAGAGGTACCTGAGCTGGAGTCCCTCCTCGGCCTCTTCCGAGGAGCCTTGTATGCGCAGCGTCTGGACTTCGGGGAAGAAGTCGATGAAGTGGGTCGTGAAGTTCTGGGACATGCACCCCATAGGGCCAGAGATCTCTAGGTTGTGGACGAAGGGTCCCCCGAAGATGTTCACGGCGGAATGGATAGCACAAGGAAGGAGCGCATCCCAATCCGTCCAGTCGACCATCTCGACGTTGAAGTCAAGGACGAGGGCACCTTTCGGCTCCTCCGGCATGCCGATGAGGCGCATCACGCCCTCTTGAACATCCACTTTGAGACTGCGAGAAAGACGGATGGCAGGAAGCTCCCACCACTCCTCTGGAAGGGGTTGTCTCAAGTCAAACTTGTTCAGATCAGGGTCGATGAGTTCTTCCTCGTCGTCGACGTGCAGCTCAGAGCCTAGGTGTATCCTTGCCTCAGGAGGAAAGCGCACGAGCGAGAGGAGCTGGAGTACAAGTGGGAGCTCATCGCGGAACCCGAAGTCCTGCATCATCGGAAGAGAGACAACACGAGAACGAGCAGGAGTGTAGTCACTACAAGCTGTCGACAAGAAGTAATGCAGCCGTAGTTCTTCCAAGCCCGAGCAGGCGTCTAAGATGTCCAAGAATCCGTCGTACGGGAGCTTCGGACCAGAGTGCGAGCAGTCGGAGAGTTCCAGCCGACGCAGACGCGAGACTAATGCGACACTCCAAGAGACACCGACACCAGACAGCCGCAAGACAGACAAGGCAGGGAATCGCTCCTCAGGAAACTCCAGCCCAGGATTATTGCAGCATGCACCAGGGGAGAGGACGTCGCGAAGGACGGTGAGCTCTTCCAGCACGGGCCACGATCGCCTCAACATGGCGAGTACCACTCGTAAGTGGGCACAGTTCAATCGAGGAAGAAGCAATTTGCGGAGTTGGGCAGTTATGGGAGCAAGAACAGGTACGACGTGACGGACGGCCGTCCTGTGATGAAAGGCGATGTCGTATGTTCTATGTTTGCTACTGCGCGCTAGCGCATATAGCAAGCGATAGGGGACGCCGTAGATGTCGAATGCACGACACAAGCGCGAGTTGAGTAGGATGAGTGCACACCAGCGCCGACAGACCAGGATCAACGTAGACCAGAGCGGACTGCCGATCCGAGAGGGGCTTTGTGTTCGGATGGGAGGATTTGAAGGTTTCGCGGGATGTTCGACGTCCACTTTCGCGTAGTTGAGGATCTCAATCAATAATTCATTTGGGAGGATGTCAATAGGAATGGCCTTCGGAGCAACTTCGACGGGTATGGATGGCGCGCGCAGGAGTCCATTCTTAGTGGCGAGTCTGCTCTGATTCGAAGCCAAGCCGTCCAAATCTAGGCAGTGTGACGCATTCGGGTCTGTGTTGGTAGTCTTTGCGCGAAAAGGATAGCCTTGGTCGGACATCATGCTGATTCCTCGCACATGAGCCCGTGATAGAGTGCTTCACGAGAATCCGATACGTTCCCTAGACCTCCAGGGGCGAATACCTCATACGGTACAAGCGAAGAGCACACTTTATGGACATGTGAACACAGTGTAGAGCCCATATTGCCTGCAAAAGCGTACCTGAGAATGAGGTGGGGGAGTGGGGTAACGCAGTAGGGGAACAGGTGATGGTGGTGGTTCAGAAGAAGGAAAAGTTACCTTGTAAGCGCCCGTCGGCCTCGCCAGATACTTCACGTCTATATCATACACTTCCAACTTATACTGCATCCGCGAAGCCATCCTTGTCACTAGTGGGTTCATAATCTTCTGCTCCAACAATTACTATCAGGCAGGACAACGCAGCGAGGCGCTAACAGTCACCCATCTAACATTCGTAGGTGCCAGACCTGTGTCGAGTAGTAGTATAGGCCGATTGAACCCATGCTCAGTGATCTCGTGTGAACGTTTGGGGCGAAAATCGGGGAATATCGTCCTCCATCTGTACAACGGCGCAACCCACAAAAGTGCAGGCTCTGTGGTGCACTAGTACTCATCCTCCATCGGACGAGCCGCCATGCCGCCGAAAGGATCCTCAGGCCCCCAACATGACAACGGCGGCGGACCACTACCTCCATTCCCTTCCCCGTTCTCGTTCTATGAACGCGACCCCATCACGCTTGTTGAGCTACGCATGCGAAGATTCTCAGGCATGATCCGCGCCAAATCGGACTGGTGGACCAAGGTCCACGACTCGGTCATAACCTCAAAATGGCGCACCGAAATGATCGAGCAGGATCGAGCTGCTGTCGACATGTTCTGGGGCGGCGAGCAGCGATTTGAATACGGTAGGGGCGAGAAGAAGTGGCCGCGCGACCCCATCACAGACGCGCAACTGGACCACATTTTCGACCAACTCAAGTACGAAGCTGACCAGCGGGATCCCGTTACAGGCATATACGTCAGTGTAACCAGACTGATCCCGCAGAGAGCCTGACCATAGTTGTTCACAGGCGGCAGCTGTGCCAAGGGTATACGGATCTCGTAGCTTGATACCTCCAGAACTCAAGGCGAAACTCGTGGCCGGGGTGTCGGCGCTCGAGTCTATACCGGACGACCAAAAGGATTGGCACCCGGGCTCGAACGGGCAGGTCCTGGACCTCATTCATCCCTCGCTGTACTGTCTCCGCATCGGAAGCTCTCTGGTCCAGGATGTGGATTCAATCACAGGCCCGGCCGCGGTCCGCGTTCTCACCGAGGAAGAGTACCGTCGACGTAGGCCGGACCTCGCGAATTCTGACGAGGAATATCTCATTTCCCGCCGCTACCAGTGGCTGCCCACCGATTTCTCCGTCTCCAAAGCAGGGGATGTGAAGGCCCTTGGGTACATCAACAACCTCCACCCTATCCGACACCGTGCGCTCTACCCGGTCATCTCGTCTATTCTCTCGCGCTTCGTGCCCCTCTTTGAGCGGGTTTTGTCGGCCACGCTCAGCCCCGAGCCTCCCCTCGCGATCCTCGCTGACCCCATCGGATGGTACAACCACGCTCAGAGCTCACGACCGAAGTTTCCAAAGGATGCGCTGAACGCGTTCCGTGACAAGGACTTTGCCAGCGCGTACGAAAAGTGGCAGCGCGAGATCGAGTGGCCGCTCATACCCGACCCGCCGCCATTCTCCCCTCCCAGTACCGATGGTCAAGTGGAACTCAAACTCGGAGATCGTACCGTGCAGGTCATCGTCAAGCTCGCGAACATCGTCCTCACCCCCGAGAACCCAAAGTACCCCGGGGGGTCGTGGCACGTCGAAGGCATGCTGAACGAGAAGATCGTCGCAACGGGACTCTACTACTACCACTGCGAGAACATCACGCAGTCCCGGCTCGACTTCCGCGCGACCGTCGGGGACGACGAGGACGAGGGCATGTCGATGGAGTACAATCAGAGCGACTACAAGGGCTACTACACCGCGTTCGGGTTCGGCGCCGGGAACGCGCTCAACCAGGAGATCGGGGGCGTCGTCGCTGAGGAGGACAAGTGCATCGCGTTCCCGAACATCTACCAGCATCGCGTCGACGCGTTCGAGCTCGCGGACGCAACGAAGCCTGGGTACCGCAAGATCCTATGCTTCTTCCTTGTCGACCCATCTACGAGAATCCTGTCCACGAGCGACGTCCCGCCGCAGCATGAGGAGTGGTCGGTAAGCGAGATGCTGCGGGCTTCGGCGATGCAGGACCTGCCGGTCGAGCTGTTCGAGATGGTCGCGGAGTACGCCACGGCAGGAACCATGTCCCGGAAGGAGGCGGAGGAGCACCGAGAGAGGCTGATGGAGGAGCGGGCGAACTTCACGATGAAGCACAACGAGAGGGTTTACGAGATTGAGTTCAACATGTGTGAACATTGACCCCCGTCCATCCACCATTATATCCGACCAGTGCGAGCACTTGTACTTGACAAGCTATGGCGGCCTTCATGATACGATACCAGAGAGATGGCCCCATCAGATCGACAACGGACAACAATCCGCGTTACGAGAGGCAAGAATCGATTACGTCCGAGCCTAGCCATATGAGTTCGACGTGATATGCATGATGATGATGAGAATCCGGGCGAAGTCCGTGCTATAGGGATACAAGGATGATGCAAACCGTCCATAGTCCTACATTCTCACACCAAGACGAAGACCGCCTCGCATCCGTGGGGCCTCACAGAACACTGGGCAGATCCCTGTAGTCGCTCGGAACGACACTGTTGTCCAACGGCCGGGACCACTTGTCTATGTAGCGACGTCGCGCATAAAGCGGATCAGATGAAAAGACAGAGGTGAGAGGAGTGGTTGGGTGCACTCACCGGGACAGGCGAGGAAGTAGTCGTCCATAGCGGTGACGAACCGCTCCTGGTACTCGTGTGGCGGCACGACAGTCACCTCCTTACCCGAGTTGAGGCCCTGCTTCGCCTTATACTCGAGCGTCTTGGCAAAGGTGTAACTACCTGCATACCTGTTCAGCGAGCGGATCAGAACGTGTATACGCGGGCATACCAATGGTGTCAACGAGTCCGCAGACCATCTGCTTATTCTCCTCGTCGATGCCGAGCAGAAGACTAGTCGAAGAACAAACAGTTAATGCCGGCTTCGCATATCTGCTGCTACACTTACGAGTAATCCATGATATTGCTCCTCGCCAGAAACTCGCAGTCCGCTGTGACCGCCTCCTGGAGGATGACCTTAGAGTGTGGCCGAACGAGCGTCAACGTGCGTTGTTGCCCTATGATCAAGAGCAACGTTGAGCTGCTACGCGCCTCGTGATAGTGTAACACATGTACTTGCCTTCTATCCATTCTCCGTCGAACAGAGTCTTGGAGCCTGAGCCACTGCTTGCCTTCACCTTGCGGCCTTGGATGCCCTTCAAGTCAAATGTCTTCGAGATCTTCTGGTCGTAGAAGAGGTTCTCCATGACGAGCAGGTCCGCCTTAGCCTGCGTCGTGCCACTCTCGAGGTTCTTGATTTCTACCGTGTAGAACCCAAGGAGTTTCGCGAGCACAGTGGGCCTGCTTGTCGTTGCCTCCATGTACTTGAAGTATGAGGGCCCGAGTTCGATCAGGACTTGCCTGCGCGGACGTCAGCAACACGTCCTCCACACACCCGAACACCTAGACAGCACTCACAAATCGGCGACGTTCCACGCATTGACGAGTGTCTTGATGATGAACCTGTTATCCGTCGTCTTCCAGAAGTTCGACCTGCTCTTCCCGCCCTCCGCCGCCCAGTTCTCGCTCCGCGCGAGGCTCTTCAGGAACACGTCCTCGACCCCACAGCGCTTCCGGAGCGTGTCAAACTGCTTCGCGTAGTACACCGTGCAGCTGAAGCGTAGCCGCTTTCCGATCGTCCAGTCGTACTTGATGTGGGGCCGGTCGTCGATCGGCGGGTGGTCCGTGGACAGCAGCCCGTGGTGTGGTGTCCCCGTTGGGGGCCGCGCGGGCTCCCCGGGTTTGAGGACGTATCGCATTGCGGAGGTGAGCGAGTTCGTGAACGTGGAGGTGAACGAGCTAGGGGGACCGGATTTGGCTGGGGTCGCAGGTGGCTCTGGCTCTGGCTCTGGCTCGGGAGGTAGCGCGCTTTTGCGCGACGACTCGCCGTCCTTGGGTGGTAGAGGCGGTGGCGGCTGGGTGGCGATGCTACTGGTGCTGTCCAACCCGACGGTCGATCCGTCGCTGTCCGAGACTATCGACGACGCCTTCCCGCGCCGAATGTTTGTCTCGACGATCCCGGATGACGAGCGCCGGCTGTCGGTGAGTGATAGAGAAGTCCTCGAACTGTTGGCAGGCTTCGCGACTGCTTCAAGCTCATGTAGGATCTTGCCAGCGACTTCGACGGCTTCGGGCATACCGCTCACTCGCCCGTCTGCCGCCAAAGGAGAGACCTCGACAGCTGGCTTGGCGCGAACAGACCGCGGCGACTCCACACCACTCGACTTCGACCCTCCGGACCCTGTCGGTGACAACAGGGACGAGGAAGTGCCGGAGTCCACGGAAGCTTTCTGGCGTAGAACGTCTCGGATCGAAATGAGAGAAACGGGTTCGCGCGGATGCTCCTTGCGGCTAATCACGGCCGAGTAGGTCTCCGGTTCTTGCCATCCAGAATCGTCGTGATCCGGATCTGGCTGTTGTGGTGTTGTACCAGATACCAGACGTTTGAGCGACTCTCCGGCTCGGAAGAGCGATGGCCGAACCACCGAAGGTGTGGTAGGAGGAACGGGGGTGAAATTGCGACCGCTGTTCATGTTCGACAATTCCCGTTGATAGTCGACTGAGCTACGTTGTAATATATGTCAGCCTCACACAGGTGATGTATATACAACTACGTTTCTACTCACCTCAGGGTGAACGCGATGATGCTGCCCCAATCATCTTCTCGAACGATGATACTACCGCCAGGGACGGCGTGGCATCCGCTCTTCCACCACTCCGGCTCAGGGCTAATCGGAGCGTCGCTCAGATCCGTACCAGCCGGTAGGCGGCAAGAATGCTTCTTCTCCCATGCAGCAAGCCGCCTGGTAGCACCACGAGCGGCTGTAACAAACGAGCGACGCACATCGTTTAGATTCTTGTCTGGAGTTTGGGACAACTCTGCGTATAGCTCCTGCTCGGTACGCTGGAACTTGTGTCGTAAGCCTGAAAGGAGCTGCAGGGAATCAGCGTCGTCGGAGGTGACAACGACTCCGGGGGATCCGCCGCCGCCCGGAGAAGGGATAGGCGTCGAGGCAGACGGAGACGTTCTGCCAGAACCTGGCGCAGAGAGCACCTTGGGTATCGGGATCGGTATGGAAAGGAAGGGGTAGGAACTAGAGGAGCCAAACGAGTCCTTCGCGGTCGGAGTGGAAGGGGTGGTAGGGGGAGGCAAGGGTTGTCCTGTGGGTGTAGGTAACGAGTCCTCGTCGTCGATCGAATCGTCGGTAGAGGGTAGTCGAGGAAGGGTCTTGTGAAAGGAACTGGGGTTTTCAGTCATGAACTTGTCTTCCTGCATAAGGTGCTTCAGTGAGGGCACGTGTAATCAGGAAGACTAAACGACATACCAGTTGATCCATATGATCTGAGAGCCCCTGCCACCACCGCATGATCTCTCGTCGTAGCATCCGCTTCTCATCGGGCGATGATGACGGGCTTTGGGAGAGCTCTTGCTGTACATTCACCGGCTTCTTGTCTCCGCCTTTGCGTCGCAGGATCTGCAGTCTTGGCACCCTGACCTCGAATATGTCCTTCACCTCAGACAGCGTGAATGTGACTATCCTCCCTTTGTGCGAAAACCTGCGCAAGATATTCAGCCGCACTTGAGGTACGGGTAGATCTGCCGGTCCCCAGGGTTTGGGTGGGAGGGTTGTGTGTTCGCAGAGCGGGGGCTGAAGCGTGTGGATGGCGGGTGAGTAAATGAGCAGCTCGAGGTACTTGGCGAATGAGAATAGGCTGTAAATGTTCGCACGACGCTTGATTGAACAATCAGTGAAACCGAGCAATAGGGGAGCGATACATACTAGGCACCGTCGTGCAACACCTCTTTCCTACTCTCCTTACCGCATATAGCGCACCCGTGCCACATGTAGACGTCGTCGTCAACGGCAGACGAAGGCCCCGTCTGGCTTGGCAGCGAGACAGTCGCAAGGAGACGAACTCCACCGTGCACCCATCGCATGTCATGTTCGGCGCGTTGGAAGTGGCAGTCTGGGTGTGCGCAAGGGTCCTCTGCCGTTGTGCACCATCGCACGATTGCCTCTCCGAGGGTGTCATCCCATCGTTGGCTCCGCTCGTAGTAGCGGTAATGGATCCACTTCCGAGGAAGCCCGCTGCATGCGACGCGCAACGGCAAGAGTGCCTCGGCCGATGACAAGCCTGTCGACTGGTTCGGCGTAGGCGGGGGAGACACAATAGAACTGGTGCCGGGGACATGTTCAGAGTAGAGCGCCAAGAGCCCCTGATGTCGGACGAAGCCTGCCATGCCTACGATACCCCGCACGAGGGATTCCTTGCCGTGCCAGCCCAAGATGCTCGTGAGTGCAGCTTTCTCGTCCCCAGCCAAGCGTCTGCCAGGGTCTTTGCGTTCCTGCTCAGCGATGTCGAGCAAGAAACGTGGCGGAGAAAAGACCACGCCAGGTGTAGTGGATAAGAGGTCTTTCCAGGAGTCAATGCGTCTTGCCCCAGTAGTGTACGGCAGATTATTAGGCTCCCCAGAGCCTTCCTGAGAGAGCCGCGATGAGACCGTAGACAGCAGAGACAGTCTTCGGGGCAGGAAGCCTCCGTCGGGACGGTGAGGCAGGGATGTGTGTCGGGAGAATTTCTGCGTGAGAGGAAGTTCAAGAGAACCCCGGCGCACAGCGACTGGAGCGACGTTACTCGCACGCTGGATGAAGTCCTCTGTCTTCTTCGTCAGGAAAGACCACAGTCCCGAGCCTGAGTCTCGTTTCGATTTGTCTTTGACGTCGGGAGTACTTGACGAGCGCTCGACCGCAGTGGGGAAGGAAGGAAGGGTAGGGATAGCGGGTTTGGGGTAATGCATCTGAACATGCGAGTTGGACAGCAGATCTTGTTCGAGCAGCAGAGAAAGATACATGAACACTGAAAGACGTAGCACCCTGCACAGCGCACCATACTGCGCAGGAGAATAGAGGCCCTTGAGTCTAAAGGTACCCCCTACGACCTGCAGGGGATCCGGGACTGTTAGGAGACACGCTACAACGAGTGATTTCTAGCTTAGTGTATGCGGATTAATGGACAGCACGTACCATCCCATTCGTCCAGACCATACAGTATCGCGGCATCCGTTTCGTCTATAGGCGCGGCTGCCTTCGGCAAGACGAACTCGCCTGCTCGGAACGTGCAACCTATGGCAGGGCGTACCAACCTGAACCCCATGTCTTCCGCCGGTTCAGCCGCCTGGCCATTGAGGCCGGAGACGGCGAGCAATAGATGCTTCAGTGATGGCTTCGGAGTTGGTATGGACGGCCTCAACGCCAAATCCCGCAGCTGAGCGAGGGCGGCGTTCCGCTCCTCGTCGGTGGGCACGATCTCGGAACGACTATCGTCGAGGACGACCTCTCGCATCCTGCTGCGGCCCTTTACTGTCTTTCCCTTGGCCTTCTCTTCCTCCTCCTTGTCCTTCTTCGCGCGTTCCTCTGCCCGACGCCTCACCTCTTCGTCATGACGTCGTTTGCGCACGTACCTGGCGCGTCTAAGCCCCGCCAACCAACCCCCTCGCGATATGCTCGCTCCCAGCTCGTCGAGAGCCGCTTCAATGCGCTCGGACCAGGTGTCCCTGTCGCGAATGTCGGGCTCTTCGTCCAGCGCCCGCGCCACGAAACGGTGGAGGTGCGCGCGGGCCTCGATGGTAAACGTGAGGTTGGGCGTGTGTCGGCTCGTGCGCGAGCTGGACGGCAGGTCAGGCAGCGGTTTCTCCATTGTGTGCGGAGCAAGTGCATGAGCTCGTTGTGTCTAGCGTCGCCGAGGCTTCATTGAATGTCGTGGTTCGTGGAAGAGATGCAGGATGTTGCGCACATCGTCAAGACATCGTCATGAAGCGGGGCGGCAGGCCCAAGAGCCGTGCCGCCTAAGCGCCCGCCCCGGCTCCATAAATAAGTGGTCTCGAACGCAACATTTACTCGACTCTATCTCCATTCGAAAATATTGCTCATACAATTGCGTGTGTTCAAGTCTACAAGTACTGTACACTGTACCTTTACATCTCTCCGCATTCTGTGGAAAGTGGTGAGCAACAACAGCTATAGTTTGTACAGGAGGCCGACATACCAACTATCTTCACTGCGAGCTTTGGCCTGTTATTGGGACCAGTCGGGACGTTCTCAATCTTCCGCAGAGTGAGCATGCCGTCTATCACCCTCCCGAACACGACATGCTTCCCGTCGAGGAAGTCGCACTTCGCCGTCGTGATGAAGAACTGGCAACCGTTGGTGTTCGGGCCCGAGTTGGCCTGCGGAGAATGTTACGAGATACAACTCTCGCTGTATGGCCGTGACTTACCATAGAGAGGAGGCCTGGTCCGGTGTGCTTCTCTTTGAAGTTCTCATCCTGGTTGCGCAATTAAGCATAAAATACATGCCCAGTTATTGCCTTACTCACCGGGAACTTGTCGCCGTATATTGAGAACGAGCCGGTGCCGTCTCCTTTGATGAAATCTCCACCTATGACAAGAGTACTCAGCATCTTTGGGCATAGTGGGTTCGAGGATTTGGTTACCCACCTTGCACCATGAAGTTGGGAACTCTGATTCACTGTGAGCAGAACGGGTCTTCTTCGGAGCAATGCATGACTTACACTCTATATACAGACACTGATCAGAAAGCATGGGCGAAACGGTCGAAGGCAACAACTCGTAAACTCACCGATGGAAGATTGCGCCCTTATACCCTTGAGGTCGCGAGTTCACCCTACGAGCACGGTGACTCAATATACGCGCATCAATGCGCATGAAATACATAGACGTACCTATACTCCCCGGTGCATAGCTGCCTGAAGTTCTCCGCGGTTTTGGGCACGATGTCGCTGAACAGCTCCATCTTTAGACGGCCCGCGGGCGTCTCGCCGATATTGATGTCCATGAAAACGATAGGACGCGTCGTGTTGTTGCTACTCGAAGACATGCTGAGGGTCGATTGAGAAACAGGAAAGATGGGGATACTCTTCTACGCGTCGAAGTCCAGGGCGTGCTCGTCGTGCACGACGATGACGAACTTGCCAGAAACGTCCTGCAGACTGAGCCAAACAAGAGTCAACAACACTTGCATATACCGACGGCGCACGCGAGGAACCTTGTCCTCCGCCACCAGGTCTTCTCTCCTAGCTGAATCCTTGAGCACCATCCATCTGTCCCTGCTTACCTCCAATGTCTTACTTCCTGCCTCACCTTCCCTCTGGCTGGCACGTTGATGAGGCTATCAAGTCTGAGGAAGACCGCGTTGTGGTCATTCGTTTCGGCCATGACTGGGACCCCCAGTGCATGACCATGGACGAGACGTTGTATGGCGTGGCAGAGAAGGTGCAGAACTTCGCTGTCATTTACCTAGTGGATATCACGGAGGTGCCCGACTTCAACAAGGTGCGCGATCATGCGGTGTCCGCGCGAGGTAGGACCTAATATGTTTGGGCAGATGTACGAATTGTACGATCCCTGCACCGTCATGTTCTTCTACCGGTAAGTATCGCATTATATCCCAAGCAGCCGCGATGCTTACGCCGCGTACACAAGGAATAAGCACATCATGATCGATCTTGGGACCGGTAACAACAACAAAATGTACGTTCTGATCCCCGGAGTAACTTGCTGCATCATGCTCACCTCATATGTGCACCTCAGTAATTGGGCAATGGATAACAAGCAAGAGGTATGTACCACCCATGCACAGTCCCTACGCCCGTACTCATTTCATCAACACAGCTGATCGACATCATTGAAACCGTGTATCGCGGCGCCTCTAAGGGTCGTGGTTTGGTCGTTTCTCCCAAAGGTATGTCCGGCCGAACGATGCACACCTAATTCAGTGCTCATAATCGCTTGCAGATTACTCTACTCGCTACCGTTACTGAACATGGACTTCTCACCTTGTATGTGCTTTCCTATTGTACTTGTAGACTGGTCCTCCCCCTTGTACATCCTACCGCGGCTTGAATGGAATGAATTCCCTATGTATCCGGTTCGTTCGCACTCCGTCAAGTCAGACATCCTATTTATCATTTGGCCTTCAGTCTCGTACCCTGAAATGGATTTATTACCAGACCAACCCATCAGACATTAACAAAACTGGGTGCCACAGTGCAATGAAAGCATATCGAGAGGCGAAACTACGAGAGCACAACAATACAAACAGCGGAAGGTATCACTGCACCAAAGGTATATACGATAGAAAGGTTCAGGACTACTGTCCCTTCATGATGCTCTCAATTCGGGCCGCTTGCACTTGGCGACGCATATCCGCCCAAACGGGATAGCCGAGGGCAAGAGTCGCGAGCCAGTATTGGAGCTATGGCATGCAATCAGTGCACGAGCACATGAATATGTCGACGTCCGACGCTCACCCCTACAATGTATCCGGTGCGATGTTTCCTGCACAGATGGAGCGTGTAAAGCGACTCCAGGCCGTGGAAGACCACGACCGTTGTCCAGCTAAAGGTGAGACTCCACGAGGGGAGGTTCGAGAGCAGTAAATGCGCGGGCGCGTAGATTGGGGAGTAGTTCGGGGAACCGGGGGGCGGCGCGAAGGTCGTGTAGATGAGGAACATCATCGCCACGATGGTGGTGAGCATCCCGCGGTGGAAGCGGAAGGACTTGATCTGCGGCGCGGGTACCTGCATGGGCGGGGGAACCGGTGCGCGTGCTCAGCAGAATTACGCTGGGTGTGAACGCGGTTGACTCACCATCCCGAGCTCCTCCTCGGCGTCCGCCTTCATGCTCAGCAGGCGGGGCTTGACCTCCTCGTAGCCCGCGAGCGGAGGGTCGAAAGTGATGCGGACTTCCTTGGTCGCCCCGCCCTTCGTCTGGTACGTCAGGTTCATGCCCTGCAAGCGCAGGGTTTAGCGTTCTGGCACTAGGCATTCGCGACTCTGCGCGACCACATCGGAGAAAAGGAGACGCACCTTTGTATCGATCGCGGTCATCTTCGCGCTGACGACGTGTTCCGTGACCTTGCCCCAGTGCCGCACGTACGAAACGAGGGTGTCGGGGTGGTTGGACATGTACATGCACAGGAATCCTGACTTTTCTGCGACCGGGTCTTCCATGGCGCTATAGTCGTTCTACAAGACACCGAAAGTGCACACAGAAGTTACGAGCGAGCTCAGTAGGAGGTGGTGGGAGCGCACGAAGTCGTGGAATCCGTCGGCGACTGGCGGGTCGCGCCTCCACGCGCGCGATCCCGTGACTGGATGCTGTTTTGACCGCCGCTCTTGCTACATGAAGGTGGGATTGGGAGAAATGTCCTCGCCATGAGCATGTGTGAGAATTGCCGTAGTCCGTTATGCCAGCACTGGTTCGGCGCATTGTGCTTACGATATGTTTGTGCCGTCTGACTTGCATGAGCGTATCATGCTGAGGGAAAGTAGTATCGGTACTTTCACTCCCTGGAACATGCTTCAAGAACTGGGCAAATCAGGCCATATTTTGACTGCTTGCGGAAGGTATCGGCTCTCGGCTCACTCGGGATTCTGAAGTACCTAGTCACCAATATTCTGGGTGGCTCTTATGCTCCTTCCTTTCACTCCTTTCTCCGACAACCAGCACTGTCGGCGACGCGGTTTATATATGAGCTGCTCTCCGAACGGACTATCCTAGACGGCCGCAGCGGTCATATTTGGGCGTGATCCAGCGTCAGAGATGATACGTAGGTCCGAAAGCGTATGTCTGTGCTGACTTGGTATCTTACCTGAGGACGGCACAGAACGTATAGTTGAGGCCGACGGCTGCGCTGAAGGGACTGGTCTAACATCCGATTCCTCCAGTGACGGCATAGAGGTTAGTTTGGACTGTTAATGAGGATGCAGGCTTAGAATGAACTGCCCACTTTTACAGCTCGTCGATGGCATGTGCGGCTCGGGAAACGTCGCGCCAATTGATCGCCTCCCCAACGAAGTTCTCTTGGACATCTTCACGCTCTACGGCATCATAGAGGGGCGGAGCCGCAACACGGCTTGGGAAGGCCTCTATCTGGGGAACGACGCGTACACCGTTGAGCTGGGACACCGAAACCATTGGGTGTCTCTGATGCTCGTTTGCCGTTTCTGGCGCGAGCTCGCCCTGGCTACTCCCTACTTGTGGCAGGAGATTGACGTTCGCAGCAGCACCAAATGGCTGCAGCTCGCCCTCCAACGTTCCAGAGATGCTCACCTCACACTCATCTTCCACCCAGGCTCCGCACGGGCAGCCGTACCACTCGTTCTCCCCCATGCACAGCGCATACGGCGTTTGATCCTGGCTCATCCATTCACCAAGAGGAAGGTCGAACTCCCATTCTTCCTACCGCTTCTGCGCACCCCAATGACCAATCTGTACGAACTGGCTCTACCCTATATCCGGGTTCAGCCGGAAACCGAGCGTGGCTACGCAGTGCTGCCGCTCTCGCAGAAACACTTCCCTGGCTTACGCGTCCTCCACCTCCCTGGCTTTGCTGTCCGGTGGGTGCCGTCGGTGGTCGCCCGGCTACGATGCTTGAGCCTGCAGACCTCCACCTCACCGGGCCCCCTCATCTCTGCGGATCGGTTTCTAGATATCCTGGAAACATGCGAAAGCCTCGAGGACCTGCAATTGCGGGATGGTTACATTTTTTCGGCAATAGACGTGGAAGGCTTAGACGACGCACAAGAACGGATAGTCAGGCTGCCTCGACTCCGCAAGCTCGTCTTGGGAGATCAGCCAGCAGTAACCTCATGGCTCCTTTCTCGACTAGACCTCCCACTATGCACCTCCCTGCACATCATAGGAAAGCCGCCGACACCAGGCGCCCCACCGACGGGGAAGATAGGCTTCGCCTCTTTCCTCCCGCGCGACCACAGCGGAAGGCACGCGCTTCCGATGCCACTGCTCTCGACGGTGACCCACGGCAGCATCACCGTCATCTCGCGGGACTCGTCCGACTTCACCGTGACGTCCGACGCCGCCGCGCACGTCACCATCGAGCCCGTCGCGCAGGTAGACGGCAACCGCGCCCTGGTCGAGTTCTCCGAGCTCTTCGCGGGCGCGGCGCTCCGGGACCTGCAGGTCTTCCAGGGCATCAGCGCCTCCACCGACTTCCACGCCTGGGACGCGCTCTTCCGGGCGTTCCCGAAGATCCGCTCGCTCATCCTCGTGCGCGGTCTGGCGCACGACAGTCCCGCGGAACTGCTGCAATCACTCGGGGGAGGGGGTAGGTCTGCGGATGTGGACGTCGGCGCAGACAACCCTTGGGACGACCGTGCGAGCTCGGCGGTGCTACCCGCGCTCAGCTCTTTGGCGGTGGAGGGCGCGTGGTACCGACCGGGGCTAGTAGGCAGCGTGCTGGTGATGCTCAACCGGCGTGCGACCTCTGGGCTACCGCCGCTCAAGTCCCTACGGTTCCGTGTGATCGGCACGCGGGAGGAGCTGAAGCAGGACGTTCTGCGCGAGCTTGGAGCACATGAGCACGCGCTGCGCGGTACGGCGAGGAGGGTGGATATCTCGTACAGCGTTAGGTCTACGCTCTGACTGAAAGTGAGAGGACATACATACTCTGTACGTGTTTTCATTCGCAGAGTTGTGTATTGTGGCTGGTTGCTGATACCACATTCCAGAGAATGTCAATACTTTATTTTACAGTGTAACGATAGACATGGTAGATACAGACGTCTACTGCAACTTGTAACCACCAAACTATATTTCAACCGAACCAGAATAACTAATGCTCGCACATGTTGAACTCGATCTCGTACACGCCCTCGTTATGCTGCACCGTGAAGTTCGCCCGCTCCTCCATCAACCTCTCTCGGTGCTCCTCCGCCTCCTTCCGAGACATGGTCCCTGCCCTGGCGTACTCCGCCACCATCTCAAACAGCTCGACCGGCAGCTCCTGTATCGCAGGGACCCGCATCATCTCGCTCATCGACCACTCCGCTTGCTGCGGCGGGACGTCGCTCGTCGACAAGATCCGCGTCGACGGGTCCACGAGGAAGAAGCACAGAATCTTGCGGTACCCAGGCTTCGTCGGGTCCGCGAGCTCAAACGCGTCGACGCGGTGCTGGTAGATGTTCGGGAACGCGATGCACTTGTCCTCCTCGGCGACGACGCCCCCGATCTCCTGGTTGAGCGCGTTCCCGCCGCCGAACCCGAACGCGGTGCAGTAGCCTCTGTCGTCGCTCTGCGAGTACTCCATCCACGTGCCGTTGTCCCTCCCGTCCCCGGCGGTCGCGCGGAAGTCGAGCCGGGACTGGGTGATGTTCTCGCACTTGTAGTAGTACAGGCCGGTTGCGACGATCTTCTCGTTCAGCATGCCTTCGACGTGCCACGACCCCCCGGGGTACTTCGGGTTCTCGGGCGTGAGGACGATGTTGGCGAGCTTGACGATAACCTGCACGGTGCGGCCGCCGAGTTTGAGCTCGACGCGGCCATCGGTGGTGGGAGGAGAGAACGGAGGCGGGTCGGGTATGAGCGGCCATTGGACCTCGCGCTCCCATAGGTCGTACGGATCTTCTGCGTCTGCGTCCGTATTCGCGGGGTCGTCTGTGAAGTCGGGCTCTTGCAAGTGGTCGTACCAACCATGCGGGTCGACGACAACCGCCAAAGGAGGATCCGAGCTGAGCGTGGCCGAGATCACCCGCTCGAAGAGGGGCACGAAGCGCGAGAGGATCGAGGAGATGACCGGATAGAGGGCGCGGTGCTGGATTGGGTGAAGGTTGTTGATGTAGCCGAGGGCTTTTACGTCGCCGGCATCGGATATCGCGAAGTCGGTGGGCAGCCATTGGTACCGAGGGGAGATGAAGTACTCCTCGTCGGCATCTGCGAGATCGGGCCTGCGGAGACGGTATTCTTCTTCGGTGAGGACACGTACTGTGTCGGAACCTGTGGCAGGATCCGTCACTCGAACGAGGGAGCTCCCGATACGAAGACAATACAGCGAGGGGTGAACGAGGTCGAGGACCTGGTTGTTCGATCCCGGGTGCCAATCCTTGTCGTCGTCTGGTACGGACTCCAGGACGGACACCCCTGCGACGAAGTCCTCCTTGAACCCCGGAGGTATCAAGTCACGGGACTCATACACTCTTGGAACGGCTGCCGCCTAAGGGGAGAAGGGTTATAACATCAACGCTTGAGTCATCGGGGGCAGCCACGTTGGTGCCTACATATATGCCTGTGATAGGATCGCGCTGGCCGGCCTCATACTGAAGTTGGTCGAAGATGTAGTTGAGCTGTGCGTCAGTGATGGCGTCGCGTGGCCACTTCTTATCTCCGTTCCCATATTCGAATCGCTGCTCTCCGCCCCAGAACTTGTCGACGGTGGCACGGTCCTGCTCGACCATCTCTGCGCGCCATCTGGAGGTGATGGTGGAATCGTGCACCTTGGTCCACCAGTCCGGCTTCGCGCGGATCATGCCAGAGAATCGACGCATGCGCAGCTCGACGAGTGTGATGGGATCGCGTTTGTAGAATACAAACGGGGAGGGAAAGGGGGGAAGAGGATTGATGTTGTGAGGGTTGGAGGATGATTCTTCCATAGCAGCTCGAGCTCGTCGGATAGCTGATGTGCGTGCCATAGAATAGATTTGCCTTCGTGCCCCTTGGGTCGATGAGGTATGAACATAGTCTCGGCTCCCTCACTCACGAGTTATATACGAGAGAGGGTCCGGGTCGTGACCCGGAGTAAGCGGTGAGCAATACAGCCCAGTTACTCACGGGGCAGTGATTGTACCTAATACCTCGTCTGGTCCACCGCGTGGTATGCTTCTTTCATTGTCCAGGGTGGACGATTTCGACGTCGCTTGACGCCCGCAGTATGCACGAGTCATCGAAGGGTCGACGAGTTGCCTCCGGTGGCTGTGCATCCTTCGGAATACGCCGAGGCCCACCAGAGTCCTGCGTTCCCTCCTCGTTCGTGAGTCACACTGCGATAGGCCCCTGAAAGAATACACACAAGCGGTGAGTCCATCGCCCGTTCTGCATTATCCAGACTGCGCGGTACAAAACTGCATGACTCGTTGGATCGGGCCTTCCTGGCTCGGCATGCCTGTGAACTGCATGTGCCGCGTGCTGATGGCATTGCTCTATACTCGACCTTGCCGTGTACGTGTCATGACTCCCGAAGCAGCATCGTTTAACCCTGCTCGGCCGCTTCCCAAATGAACGTGGCGACGTCGGGATAAGGCTGTCTGGGCAATGTGGCGGGTTGTGGCGGCAAGCGCTCGTGGCGGGTAAATAAGGGACGATCACTGCCCAGCAGCGCTCAAGCGTCGAGCGGGTCATATTAGGTATCGCCGCGCATGGATATATTTGTATCAGTCGTATACGGCGGCTTTCATTGCAGGTAGTACCGACATTGTACCCATCACCGACACACAGGAGACTTGTAGCAACTTGAACATGGCACGCACATCCGCTATCCGACGAGCCGCCATGGCAGAGGAAGCTTCTCAGCAAACCAATACGGAATCCCTACCTCCTTTCCCTTCGCCGTTCTCCTTCTGGAAGCGTAACCCTATCACACTCGTCGAGTTGCGCATGCGCAAATTCTCCGGCATGATTCGCGCAAAACCGGACTGGTGGACCAAGGTATACGACCCCGCACTCGTCTCGAAGTGGCGCGCCGAGATGGTCGAGCAAAATCGCGCTGCCGTCGACAGGTTCTGGGGCGGCGAGAAGCGGTTCGACTATGGTTATGGCGAGAAGAAGTGGCCCCGCGATCCTATCACGGACGCGCAACTCGACTACATCTTCGATCAGCTAAGATACGAGGCTGACCAGAGAGACCCCGTAACTGGTATATACGTCGGTATTTAACACGTCTCGTGCTCGAGGAAACATGCTCATTGTGTCCTCCCTTCAGACTGCAGCCATCCCGAGAGTGTACGAATCCAGGAGTTTGATCTCCCCGGAGCTCAAGGCTAATCTCGTCTCTGCGATGTCTGTACTGGAGTCCGTCCCCGATGACGAGAAAGACTGGCACCCGGGCTCAAACAAACAGGTTCTGGACCTCGTACACCCCTCCCTATACTGCCTCCGCATCGGCCACTCTCACATACGTGTGGTGGATCCCACCACAGGCTCGAGCTCTGTACATGTCCTCAGCGAAGAAGAGTACCGAACCCGGCGACCTGACCTCCTTGAGGACCTCGGCAACCGCGAATATCTCGTCTCCCCTCGGTACCAGTGGCTCCCCACTGATTTCAGGGTTTCCGAGACTGGAGACGTCAAGCCCCTCGACTACATCAACAACCTCCATCCGATACAGCACCGCAGCCTCTACCCGGTCATCTCCACCGTCCTCTCGCGCTTCGTGCCCCTCTTCGAGCGGGTGATCTCCGCCACGCTCAGTCCGGAGCCTCCCCTGGCCATAGTTGTCAACCCGCACAAATGGTATGACCACCTTCCGGAGCCCGAGTATCCAGCGGACGACGAAGAGGAGGACCCAGACGCCGAGGACCCCTGGGAAAGGTGGGAGCGGGAGGTCCAATGGCCGCTCATACCGGACCCATCCCCGTTCTCTCCCCCCACTGCCGACGGCCGCGTTGAGCTCAAACTCGGCGGCCGGACCGTGCAGGTCATCGTCAAGCTCGCCAACATCGTCCTCACGCCCGAGAACCCAAAGTACCCCGGGGGGTCCTGGCACGTCGAAGGCATGCTGAACGAGAAGATCGTCGCAACCGGCCTGTACTACTACAAGTGCGAGAACATCACCCAGTCCCGGCTCGACTTCCGCGCGACCGTCGGGGACGACGCGGGGCACGGCGTCTGGATGGACTACGCGCAGAGCGACGACCAGGGGTACTACACCGCGTTCGGCTTCAGCGGCGGGAACGCGCTCAACCAGGAGCTCGGGCACGTCGTCGCCGAGGAGGACAAGTGCATCGCGTTCCCCAACATCTACCAGCATCGCGTCGACGCGTTCGAGCTCGCGGACCCGAGGAAGCCTGGGTACCGCAAGATCCTGTGTTTCTTCCTCGTGGACCCGTCGACGCGGATTCTTTCGACGAGTGACGTCCCGCCGCAGCAGGCGGAGTGGTCGATGAGCGAGATGATGCGGGTGCCGGAGATGCAGGACCTGCCCGTCGAGCTGTTCGAGATGGTTGCGGAGTACGCCAGGGCAGGGACCATGTCCCGGAAGGAGGCGGAGGAGCACCGGGAGAGGTTGATGGAGGAGCGGGCGAACTTCACGGTGAAGCACAACGAGGACGTGTACGAGCTCGAGTTCAATATGTGCGAGCATTTACCGATGGAACCCCTACATGTGAGCGTCCGTGCACCATACATGCTCGAGTTGATATAACGTGGACGTAGTATGGGTGTACTTAGAGGTGCATAGATTTCGTGGTGCCCTTGACATCCAGTAGTCAATGTCTTGAATGGCGGTGGATGATGATGTTACCGTCGTCGTCTATGGAACAAATTCATCGGCACTGGCCAACGTCTCATCTAGAAGACGTCGGACCACGATGGGAGCCTTGGATTGAATGGGCCGAGGTCTGATTGGGCTTCTACTGCAACTTAACCGATTGCTTACTGCCAGTGTCGACTTTCATTGAGGCGCCCTTGTTGTGATGTACTCAGTAAGGAGGTATCGGATCCATCTCAATGTGCGCACCTTCATCCGGATTAAGAATATGTTGACGTGAGGGCATGCCGAGCTTCCACGCAGTGTGGTCATGAAACTAGCACGAGTATTGCGGGCATGTGCACTACACAACGCGACGAGGCTATGAATCATTGTGGAGGATACGCGACGAAAATGCTCGGCGTGTTTGATTACCCGAGAACATGAGATTTCCGAAAAGGCGTCGACCGTGTTCAACAGCTATCCAGGTGCGCCCTCCTTTGACAACACACTTCGAGTGGAACGACGGCCCGCTCGTGGACATCCTGCTCGACTGTTTGCGCGTTCGCAAGAACCGGGAAGCGCAGCCGCTCGAGGTGCTCCAGCTCTCTGTCAGGTGGAGAAGCAAATTTGGCCCAACACAGAGAGCCCGAGAGTGCTGTATGCCACTCCAGTAGATGGTGTCTACCAAGTTCACCGCAGAACTCGTGCACGGATATGAAGAATATCGCTGAACCATCAAGTTGTAACGCAGGGTGGCTGCTCTTACTCAAATTTTGCAGGCTCGGAGACTCAGCGCCGTATTATTGTCGTTGTTGTTGTGTTCCTCGTTGATTGCCCTCGAGGGCCTGGCCCTATGGTATGCAATACAAAGCGCGTCCCTGCTGTATCCGTACGTGGGGTTGGCGAGCGAATGACGGGGGGCAGCGCCGCGTCGATACTCCATAGTGCGTGACGGACGTTCTCCGAACACTGTTGACCTCTGCCAACATTCCCCCGGTAGCGTATGGCTCTTGTATATCGGTTGTTGTCTAATTTCTGCTGCAAGTAGTACCGTTTGTGTCGTAGCACTAGAGCCAGTGCTGAAATCAATCCAGATAAAGCGATCAAAGCACCCATGCAAAAGCTGTGGCCGATGGCGGACCGGGGTGCGCGTGGGAATTTGATGGGCCGTGGTGGCTAAAGCTCGTTGTGCTCAATTCGCGCGCGCAGGGACCTGCGCCTTGACCCACTACCACCACCATACCCTCCTGACGGCAACAATTTCGGCCACAACGGACGCGACAATAGCGAATCGGAGCGCCTATAAAGGTCTTTGCTTTGAACGTGTTGCCTTTCTACCATCTACCCACCATCATGTCTTGCCTCGACGGTTACACCCTCCATCTCGCCACTCCTCCACACCATCCAACCATCGGCATATCCTACCCTGTCCGCTCTCTGTCTCGCTCGAGCAGCTCAAACTCTGTCTCTCTTAAGCGCAAGCGGAGCGAAGAGGCCATGTCCATCACCCTCACCGTTGCTCAGAACCCGCCCACAGCCTCTCAAGACGCGCCTCTCGTCTTACCCATCATCTTCCCCTCCGTCAACCGCAAAGGCGGCGACGACGCTCACCCCCGCCCACCATCCCCAGCTCAGACGGAGATTATTGAGGATGTTGACGAGGGAAGCGACATTTGTATGGAGAAGGCGAAGGCTCTCGGGGTCAAGGTGCGCGACTTCGCATACGAGCCGCTCCCCGCCGGTCGCGACAGGCGCGCACCCGAGATCTGGTGCGACCCCCTTGAAGCCCTCATCATGCACGACCAGTACATCCGTGTCGCTCCCCGTCGCGCGGAGAACCTCCGCCCTTCTGGCAAGCATCTCTACCGTCTGCTCGCTCTCGGCTGGGTCACCCAAGAGGAGGCTGAGCGCCACTGGCGGGACGAGGACTGGAAGGCGGTGAAAGAATACGGCGACCGCCCGCTGGGCGCGTACCCCTTCCGGATACCCGCGGGCTCGAAGAAGCCCACTGCTTCATACCGCGCCGCGCTCCGCCTGGACAAACACATACCCGCGTCGGACGACTTGCCGGAGGATCAGGTCTACGTTCCACCCGACGAGCCTGACATGGACGACGGTCCCCCGCGCGTGGATCGCACCTGGCTCATCAACACCACCCATACCCTCAACCTTCTGGATGCGAATCCCGCCTTCCCTGCTCCGCCTTCACCTTCCCCTGCTGCTCCTGCTGTCTCCGCTGCGCGCACCGCGAGCAACCCCGACGCCGCGCACGTCGCCAAGAAGCGGCGGGCTGGGAGTTCCACGCCGATTGCGGGCGAATCCGCGACGCCGGCGTGCACGCCTCCAGGGACCCCGGCTCCGGACCAGGCAGCGTCGAGCAGCGCGGCCAGGGCGGCGACTCCGCCACGGTCGTCCACTCCTCGTGCCCCTCCACCTCGCCTCACCCGGCGACGCGCGGGCCTTGCGCGCACCCAGACGTTCAATGTCATCGCTTGAAGGGCACGCTCGCACACGTCGGCGCAGGGGCCACGAGAATCGCTTGGACCAAGTGCTTGTAGGACACAGACGATTGGGTTCAAGGGCGGAACGAGTAGAACACATGTATCTCTAGAGATTGCGCATACGGCGGACGAAACGCCCAGTCCTTTGTTCTGTTCTGAACGTACGGTAGTGTAGCAGGAGCGGCGATGTGCCGCACAGTGACAATTGTAGAATAACTTTAGCTCGTGGAGACTGTACTATAATTCGATATCCCTGACATACGCTCGGAATCGATCCCACTTTGCCTCCACGAAGTCAATGTGAAGATGGTTCGATATCTCTGACGTGCGTCCCCAGGCTTTCCGCGTACTAGGAACGGGGTATCGTAGTGGCTGTGCGCAGGGCCCAGTCCGACTGCAGTTGAGCACACAGTGAACGACCGTCGACCACCGACTTACTTACAACCGGTCATCGCTCTCACGCCCGCCCACTGGTACGTGCTCTGTCCGTGGATTGCGACTGTCAGCCCTACTCGAGGTTGCCGTCCCTCACCGTGCCTGATCGCAGCCCGATAATTTGGCCGGTGCGGCGTGGACAACCCGTACCCTGCCATACTGCCGCTACTGGCAGCCTCGATATGCAATGCGAAGAGAAGAGGTACGCATGACAGCATGGATGCATGATTAACTCCCTTTACATCTCTTGTCTGTCTGTAGAATGCCGCTCGCTACCATCCCACCAATAAATCGACTCCCGGCTGAAGTCCTCGTCGAGATCTTCACCTATCTTCGTCCAGGATCAGACGTAGGAAATGAAGATTTCGACGACGAACAGCACGCGTGGACTGTGTTGCGGCTCGCCTGCCACTATTGGGATGATATCGTCCGCGCCACACCTCTCTTCTGGGGAGAAGTACATGTCCGTACTCACCCTTCGTGGCTCGCCTTGTGCCTCTCGCGATCCCAAGAAGCTCCTTTGGACATCACCTTTTACAGCGATAAATATCCCATTCAAGACTTAGAGCAGCTCTATCGACATGCGACCCGGATTCGTAAGTTGGTTTTCAAGCATCTATTGGTGACGCCTTGGGCACTCGTCGTCGAGCGATTACTCGCCCTCTGCGTCCCATCTCTGGAAACATTCGAGCTTGCGCGCGGTCATATCCTTGGATCCAAATCATCCTTTCCTTGCGCCCTTCGCTACCCCAAACTCCACAGTCTCTACCTCTCATTCAGTCAGATGCCGTCACACCCCCAGCTGTTGCCAAACCTACGACAACTCACCGTGAAGCTCGCCCACACCTCACAAGACCTCACGATCGACCGCTTCCTCCACGCACTTGCATTGTGTACGGGCTTAGAGAGCCTAAGGGTCGAAGATTCCCTCGATGTATTGCAGGGCGATTGGGATAAAATCCCGTTCCGAGGCCAGGCTATTGAGCTACTCCAACTCAGGTCACTGGAACTTTTGGACAGTGACTATAACATCCTGGCTTTAAAGGCTCCCTTCCTCGACCGCCTTCGTCTTCCTCGCACCTCCAGAGTTTTCCTTGGCAACGTTCTGTGGGATTCACTTCCGACACTCACGAATCTACCGAGCAAGCTCTCTTCTCTCCTTCCTCCCCCTCCGATCTGTGATCAGGTCTTTCCAATCCTGAAGTCCATCACAACTGTCGAGGTCCGGATTGGCTCGTCGAGGGCCACTTACGGCATCACAGCTAGGACCGACGAGGATAAGGGCCCCGCCCCCGGCAAGGAGCCAGGTGTATTCAATCTCATGCTCGACCCCTGGTCAGACGCATACATCCTCGATAATGTGGCATCGGACCTCATGGCTATCTTCGGCCGCTCTCCCCTCACGCGGCTGCGCCTCCACTACACGCTCCCCCACTCCCCGGCGCCTGATGCCGCCGCGTGGATCAGCGTGTTCCGAACGTTTTTAACGCTCAAGGTCCTGGACGTGACGGACTGCGAGGACAAATTTGGTCTGTGGGAGCTCCTCGACGCAGGCCTCGGCGACCCCGATGACGTCCCCAGTAACGATCCTCTGCCGACCCCGCTATGCCCGCGTCTGCACACTCTTGTTTGGCACCACTCTTCGAGTGGGCGATACGGCCGACCAGCGCCCATCGGGAGGATGCTGCGCTGCCTCTATCGGCGCGCTCGGCACGGCTCGCGCCTGCGCATCCTGGATATCAGCGGTGTCGGTATATACGATGGCGAGCATCGCACGGACTGGTACGCCCAGCTCTCGGACGCCGATCGCTCCTTGCTACATTCTGTCGCGGATTCGGTATTGACTCCCAACTGGTGAGCTCGTCTTCACGGTGGCCGTCAAGTTGCGTGGTGAAGTGAGGTGCTTCCATGCGAGGTCAAAGTCGTCACTGAATGATGCTCTCACAGGTGCAATGCAGTCTTGCCAAGTAATATGTGCCAAGGCAATCACTGTGGTAGTGGTATATATCGATCCCTCTAGCCCTTGTATTCCGAGATGTTCGCGCTCCGCGACGCCCGCGCTCATATCTGCTACCCTATGGACGTTCGATCTCCTCCCTCCCAGAATATTCATGGTATTTGAATAAACACTGCAATTCGATTCGTTGACTCAGGAGACATCTACAAATACTCGCTTGCGATCGTATTCATGAGATTGCCGTTGCCGTACTCTGTTTACGCCGCCGTGGACCCATCTGCCCTCGGTCACGGTGTCGAAGAGCTGTTATACGAGATGCGAAGGTTTACTCCATCGACATCCGCACGTGCAAAGTACGTAAGGCGCTTCCTCCCGCACTGAGGTCATCTGGCGGCCTCACTAGCGGAGTTACTACCAGGTGTGCAAGATGGCCGCTCAACTTCGTCGCACTAACAAATCACTTCTTCGTCCAGTGCTGTCACTCCTCACATAAGAAACCGTCGCCGGACGACGTTACAATCAACCTCTTACTATGTCAATATCTGTACTGCACTCTCCTTACATAGGATGGTACTGTGACTGATGAATTCTCAAGCATAGTATCAGGGACGATGCCCTCCCAGCTCCCATAGACGAACTCTGCTCACAGATAGAGTCCTGCCGCGTTGGAACCGCGAACAACGCCGTCACCCGAATTGACGCCGCGGCTCACATGTAAGAGATAGAGCATTGGTACATAGCGATACTCATTCGAACGCTCACCGTCTTCCAACGCCATAGCATCCCTCCCGTCAACCGACTCCCGCTCGAAGTGATCGTGCAGATATTCGACGCTCTCCGCCCGCCACCTGTGATAGGCGAGTACGAATACAACAATGAACGACACGCGTGGACCCGGCCCAGGCTCGTGTGTCGGTACTGGGATGCGGTCATACGCGCAACGTCCCTCTTCTGGGCAGAAGTGCACGTCCGGACGCACCCTTCGTGGCTCCGGCTATGCCTCTCACGATCTAACGGGGCTCCTCTGGACGTCGCGTTTTACGACAATACATGTGTTCCTGGAGGACTGACGACGCTCGCTAGACACGCCGCCCGCATCCGCAGCCTGGCCTTCAGGTGCGGTACCCGCACGAGCCTGCAGTACTGGGTGCGCCTCCTGGAGCGACACGCTCTGTGCCCGGTGTCCCTCGAGGTGTTCGAGGTGACTCCCGGTTTTGGTGTCGAGCTCGGCTTCGAGTTTCCCTGCTCCCCTCTCTATCCGCAACTCCACAGCCTCTACATCACCCGAGCTCGTATACCTTCTCGCCTGCACCTGCTGCCGAACCTCCGACATCTCGCTCTGAAGGACGCCTCTGCCGGGGAAGGTTTTACTGTCGACGACTTCCTGCAGGCTCTCGCCTCGTGTCCGCACCTAGAAAGCCTGAGCATCATCAACTCTCTCGACGCGCCGGGGGGAAGCTGGGATCTGTCCTCCTCACAACGCTATCCGGTGGAACTACGCTCGTTGAAGTCGCTGGAACTCTGCGACAGCGACGAGTACACCTTCATCCTCAAGGTGGCCTTTCTAAACCTGATTCGCTTCCCCATCGCGGTACGGGTCTTGTTGGGGAACGTTCTGCCGGAAGGATGGGGTGAGGATCTGCCAGAGGATATACGTACAAGGCTTTCCGCACTCCTGCCTCCACCTCCAACCTGCGACGCCGTGTTCCCTGCCCTCAAAACCATCGCCAGCGTCGACGTCCAGCTAGGGGCGCCCGGGAACCAGTACGAGATGCACGCGCAGTCAACACTCGGTTCGAAGCCCGACAGTGCCGCGATTGGCGACGGCGCTGTCTTCGACCTCTCGCTCTTCCATCCCCCCGAGATGCTGGACCCGTGGCCGGAGGACGTCCTCGACCAGATCGCACTGGACCTCACGACCGTTTTCGGCCGCTCCCCGCTCACTCGGCTGTGCCTCGAGTGCTCTGTCCTCCGCGAGACGCCCGACGCTGACCTGTGGACCGGCGTGCTGAGGGCGTTCCCGACGCTCGAGGTGCTGATCGTGCGCCAGAGCAGAGATTTCCTCGGCCTGTGGGAGGTTCTCCACGCTGGGCTGGCTCCTTCTCCACAGGGAGACAAGAACGGCGCTCGTCCGCGCTCTCCCGCTTCATCTGATATGCTATGCCCGCGGTTGGATATTGTCGAATGGGCAGGTTCCTCCGACTCGGACTTGGGCGCTCATGCACCTATCGGGGAGATGCTGGAGTGCCTGAGCCTACGGCGTAAGCATGGCTCGCGCCTACGTCGTCTCGATGTGAGCCGGGTCGAGACGTATGCCTTCCAGGAACGAAGGGATTGGTACGCATTCCTTTCGGACTCCCTTCGCTGCCTTCTTCACGCCTCTGCTGACGAGGTGGTGGTCCCTACGAGCTCGAGTATTGACCGGTGACCACATCCGGTACGACATTACGTGCGTCTTCGGGTATCATTTCGTCATTGTCCTCTCGCTGACGCATATACGCAATGCATACCTGTAGTGAGGACTCTGCTCGGACACGTGCTACGGGTTTACCATCTCGTTAACACCCCGATGTACGGCTAGTCCGCCGTGTCCTCTCGGCACCTCTATCAAGACGGTCATGTTCCCTGGAATTACAGGTGATTCGCTACAAGGCAGAGCCATCGACGAACACTTCGTTCTACAATACACCAATCCCCATTTCCATTGTCCATCGTACAACCCTCCACTCTTGCGTAGCTGCAAAACTTCCAGTCCCGAATCCTCGCTTAAAGTCCTACACCGCATGCAAAGACAATACCGTAACAGCCTTCACTCGGCCTCCTTCACCTCATTCAGCTCATGCGCGAGCTTCACGACATCGTTCTGTGCACCTCATCAATCAGTCCCATAGACGGTACCCGTTAAAGGCTATCGAGGACGCACCCCCTTCCGAGTGATCTTAACCGCCGGGTCGCCCTCACGCGCGATGCGCGTCACCGTGTTCCCCTGCCCGCAAATGCCCATTCAGCTTTCACACTCGCACATCGCGCGCTCGAAGGTAGCGAGATGGTTCGCGTGCATACCTTGTTGCTAGTGACCTCCGCCCTGCCCTCCTCGACGATCTCCACGACCTCGCCCTCGGCATTCCCGCCGCCCCATCGCCATCTACGCCCGACAAGTCAGTATAGTGACATGCCTGCGGACGTCACACCGATGTGCACACGGGGCGAGGCGACGTACGACACGTGCTGTCCTTCGTGCAACTTGTCGGCCATGTTCGGTGCTGCGCGCTGTATGTGTTGTAGTATTGGCTGGTACGGTCGAGAGAATGGGAGGATGAAGGAGTGAAATTGGAGACAGCTGGTTGCCGTACTCCCTCCGCGAGTCCCTTCATATGTAGGTACCAATAGGAACCACCACCCGGTGCCGAGCAGTTCAACCAACGACGTCATCCCCAGGTATGCCTCCAATCCAATCTCAACATACGCGATGTCGATCGCTCTGCAACGGATCGCACAATGACGTCCTCCCTCTTTCTCTTTACGAGCCGCGTTCGCACAGCACAGTACAACACAGCACGTATACAGGAGTGAAATGAGAAGTCAATAAATTAGGCAAAATGTAGCTAGTAAGCGTGCACGCGCTCGAGGAAGCTGCTGGGCACGTCGAAGGCCAGGACTCTATAGGCGAGCGAGCGTCCGGGGCGGAACTAGTACTGACTAGGCGACTAGGCGTGTGCGTAGATATACAGAGTACAGATGGTGCGCTGTGCGCTGTGCGTTGTCGGGCACGGTATATGCGTATAGATGGCAGGGCGAGTATATGTAGCAAGGGCGGGTAGATGGTGACACTATTTGGGAAGTCGTGGTAGTTTTGCAGGGCTCGGGGCTCGGGGCTCGAGGCGGGACGCAGGACGCAGGGCGGGGAATTATTGGATGCGGTCCCACTGCTTCATGCACGAGTATCCGTCGTAGTCTGAGACAACACACCATGTCAGCTAACCGTCCCCAACTGCACCTCCTCGAAGAACGGAGGGTGAGGGAGAAACACGTACCAAAACTGCGCTTGACATCACAGTCGCACTTCCCGCGCTTCCACGCGCCCTCGCCGCGCGGGCAGTGCGTGTACGGGTTGTGCTCGTACCCGATCTCGTCGAAGAAGTGGATCTGGTCCTTGTTCTGGAACAGCGACACCGCGATGCTGTGCACGGGTGCGTCGCCCCACCGCTGTTGTAGTCACATCGTCAGCATTCCTTGTTTTTTGGGGCGGAAGCGGAGAGGAAAGGGGGGTAGGGGTGGGGTGTACGCACCTCGTAGTAGAATCCGCCGGTGCGGTCGAGGTGCTCAAAGAACTTGGTGTAGGCTTCGCCCCGCCAAAAGTCCATGTTCGCGATCTCGAAGTTGCTCCAGACTGGAAGGAAAGTGAGGACGTCAACGCGTGTAGAATGTTTTCAGGAGAGCAGCTGAGACATACAGTGGCAGAGGTTATACGACTCGCCGTCGTCGTCGGACATGTAGCCCATCGCATTCTGCGGGGCGACATATTGCGGGTTCTCCTTGACGAACTCTAAAGGGCCCGAGGCGTGAGCAACCGCGGGGTATGGAAATGGGAGCCGACGAACCTTTGACGGTATCCCAGAGGGTGGGGATCGTCGCGCGGAACTCATACATAGTGATCGTGAACGCTGAAATTGGGGGTCTCAGAGAAGGTCCAGGACGACCAAAGGGGAAGGCGACGTACCGTAAGTCTTGTTGTGGTCTTCCATGTACAGGAACGGATCGAAGTCGATGTCGCAATGGAAGTGCACGTCGGGCCTGGATCATCAATTTTAGCAAGTGCGGTGAATCCTGCTTTAGGAGCAGAGACTCACTCTACGCGCCAGTACCACTTGTACTGCTGCAAGAGCGGGTGGCGGTAGAAGAACTGTTTGGAAGTAAGCAATGGTCAGCTTCGCCGCCGGGTATCGAACTGGAGCCATACGTACCCCAGAGTTGAAACGGCACATGTTGCGGTACGACACGCTCCCGCCGTAGATAATATTGTCCTGGACCATCTTCTCACGGCCCGCCTTCGCCTTCTCCTCGTCGATCCAATCCGGCTGGTACCAGTGCTCGCGCGGGATCTGACCGAACGTCACTTCGCCGTTGATGACATTGCTTATGCGCCTGCAAGAAATGCCATATTCGTCAATTGTTCCCCATAGAGCCTGACAGTTGATTCAAAATAGAAAGGTCGCGCTGCGCGCGGCTTGGAGAGGCAATGGTCTGTTCGCGAACGCTATTGCATCCATATGGGCGGGCTTGAACAGCCCCCGCGCGGGGTTAACCCGCGCATGGGATGATACGCGCGCGCCATAGGAGGAAGGCGCGTATGCAGTGCAACTACACCGCCGCGACAAGTTGACGAGACGACTCGGCCGTCCCAATAGCTGAGTGGGACATACGCGTAATCGAGCTGCTACTCAAAAGAAAGTACGTCGGAACCGAGGGGCATTCCGACACGAGGTAGAGATCGGAGCCGGGGTACCCGAGCAACCTCTCGGCACGGGCCCGAAGGACGACCCAGACGATCCCGCACAACGCGCGCACGGATGAATGGACGTGGCACTCACGTTTTGAACTCTTCCGAGAACGGCTCCTCGTTCAGGAAGACCCACGGGTAGCCGAACTTCCTGTTGAAGCGGTCCTCGAGGCGGCGCACGCTCCGGACCGCGTCGTTGACGTCGCTGTTGCGCGCGAGCATGAGGATGGACGCGTTCGCGCGGCGCGAGATGAGGCCGCCCGAGTGCGTGGGCACCTCCGCGTGGTCCTCGTAGTACTCGGCGGGGACGGGGTCGACGGAGGGCGAGCCCCAGGGGAGGCGGGAGGCGATATTCTTGAACGAGGTCGCGCGCCCGTAGTCCTGGTGCGTGAAGCTAAGGATAGAGTGCAGCCCGATCTGGGGATTCGTTTCTGTCAGTGGGAAATGGACGGGAACGGAGAGGATACCCACGATGACGAAGATCACGAGCACGACGTATCGCGCGGTCGTGGTCAGCTTGAGCACCATGCTGGCCGAGTCGTCGTCGTCGTCGTGTGCGTGTGCGTGCTCGTCGTGGGCGTCGGCGCGGGGAGGTGGTGGTCAAGAGGGAGGGGTTTGGGGGCGGCTGCGGATCGCGTCCGCCATTTGGCTGACGATCAACCGACTGCGCGGTCAGACAGCCCGCTCCACTCGGCTCGCAGACGCTCGCCGACGCACGCCCAACGCCCAGTATGGAAGCCGTAGTGTTCGCCTGTCCGACGCACTCTCCTCTCTCTGCTCGACCCTACATTCGCTTCTATCCCGCGTCCGCAGCGAGAAGTCGGCCTCCATATCATCATCGTCACCGCAGCCCACGCGAGCCACGCGGATCACTCTCAAGCGATCAAGATCCCTCTGGGGCTGCCGGCGGCTGGCGAGTCTCTAGGCAGCCTCCTCAAGAACACCACCACTATTGGAGAGACATGTCGCTTCCTCCAGCATTTATAAATTGCGCCTGTACATCTCAGGTGTTCCTTCATGTAAAAGTTTATTTGCGGCGCTGACCGTGTTGCGTTGGCCCCTAATTCATTGGCATGGGTTGGAATGAAGACTCTAGTACTCGCTAAACTGCCAGTGAAAGCATTTAAGATCCCACCGTGGGGCCGACATATACTCTGACGGTGTGCAAGATGGATGCTCGCATTTTTTCTGACCGGCCGCAGCGGCGCGATCACTATCAGCGATAGTGCTGCGGCGAATAGTACGTCTCTCCCCATCCTCAGAGGCGATCCAAGGCTTCCAGAACCTCATAATCGCTTTACCGCCATTGACTGAGAACACCGCTGTCACTGTTAAATGGAGGACCACACTCAACGCGAACACTGCTGCAGCGCAGTACATCGCCATCCTCACCGACTTCACTCGGAGTGCGCGAGGGAGTCGGAGGGCAAGCGACTGCCAATGAGTGCTGCGAGCGGGCCATCGCCGCATTGGGTGCTGCAGAGACGCTGCACACCACAACTGCGCACAGCCCACCGCCGACCGCGAGGCATCCCCCGCAGGTTGCGGTAATGTCTGCAGCTTCCCCGCGCGCCCGGCTGCTACTTCAGCTGCGACGTGGGCAAACATATAAGCATCGTTCGTCCCCCGGTTCCTCATTCTCCCCAGCACCGCGACTTCTCATCTCTGCCTCTCATCCCCAGATCCGAAGCTCTATTTCAACACAATCTTCCTCGCCATATAATATATATTGGCAATGGCTCCCTTCCCGCCCGCCCCGGCCCTGTCGCCCCAGGCCCTGCAAGTAGTGTTTGTGTACCCGGACACTACCCGCAACCCGGACCCCTCGAACCGGTTCTCCGACGCGCCCCGCCTCGAGTTCCTCGGCCGCAAGTTCGCGGACGTGGTATACACCGAGGTCATCAGCACCCGTTGGTCTCACTCGTCCGCCGTCCAACTGCAGGCAAGTTCCTTCCCAGTTCACAGACTGCTTGATGCTAGAGACGTCCGGGACTGACTTGGACATAGGGCATGATCGACCAAGGATTCAGGGCGTTCATCGAACGCGCCGTGAGGGCCTACCAATGGCAGAACAGAGTCCAGGGACCATTCCCCCCTGGAGTTAACCCACAAAGTGCCGCGGTGAGTAACACGCCCTTCTTAAGACTTGTTCCCCCGAAGAAGCACCTGCTCATGCGGTGTGATTGCATTTAGGAAGCAGAGCGCGTGTTCCTCACTTATGTGGGCGCCGTGTCCGTGCAGTACCCTCCGGATGACGGGTACAACCGTCTCAGAGACTGGTTCACCGACCTGTTGCTGGCCAGAGGGTGAAGGGTCACCAGTGTGGAGCACCTACGCTCTCATCTATCCCTTCGCGCCTTTTTTTATTTTCTTTTTTTGTTGAGTATTCGTCATGTTGGAATGGAATGTGAATTATAGAATTTTGAGGTGCAATCTCGATGTTACAATGTGGATGAGAAGTCATGTGTGTGAAGCAATAGTGGGTCGAGTCTGTCCATGCCTTTCTGCGCGCTCTTCTGAGTGTCTAAGTGTCTGGGCTCTAGAACAGAGGCCGACCGAGTAGGCAGTGCCTCGGTGAACCTCGCGATCTCGATTCTCTCCCGCTCGCACCATAACCCAGAACATGTCCTCTATTCCAGCTGTATACAACAAGAAGGCTATGTGACAAGGTGCTACCACTGTAGGCACCCCAAGGTCGCTCGGAAACGTTCCTTCGAATAACACCATATTATATAGTGCAAAGTTAAGAATAGCTGAAACGGGTGTGGGGACAAGGACCCACAAGCCGCTGCGCTGCGAGACGCAGCTACGCCTTCGGTGCACGCTATGCTGCACTGCTCGATCTCCGGAGCGAGGGTAACCAATCGCTCGCGATTCGCCTCCGACGTGCTCGATCTGCCGCTGTCGCGACCGCTCGACACAGCCCGAGAGTGCACTGCGAGACGAAGATGCCGCAGGGTCTCTTCGAACGCGGACGAAGACCGAATTGACGCTTGAGCCGCAGGGCTTGCGGTCGCTAGTAGCAATCGGACGGTACGACGCAGCAGCCCGGTGGTGGTACTCTGCGTTGTGGAAGAGATTTAAGCAACGGCTCCGGGGTGAAGACGGAGCTGGCAGCACCCACCGCTACGTCCCGCTTCGCTTTCCTCGCTCGCCGCTCTCGTGCAAGACACCACCATCCCAGCCAAGCCGAGACTCGCCCCCTCCCTTGAGAGACATGACATCCGTGCCTCCAGCTCCAGCCCTCCCCGGCGATGCTCGCCTGGAGATTTTCGTCTACCCGTTCGGTATCTCACAAAACCGCCCGCTCGAGGAGGGCAACCGCTTCAGCGACTGCCATAGACTGCAGTACCTAGGAAGAATCATGGTGTCCGCGGCGTACCACGACGCTATGGCGCAAAGATGGCCGAGCGCGTCCGCCGAACAGCTCAAAGTATCCTCAGCGACCATCTACTACTATCCAGCGCGGCACGTGGGAGCTGACGGCACTGCTGCAGGGCATGGTCGAGACTACGCTGGACGGCTTCATGGAGACGCACGCAGCCGCGTACCGCTGGTCCGACATGGTGCTTGGCTACCCTGCGGGGTTCGACCAGAACAGTCTGGAGGTGAGCGCCGGGTCCCTTCAATGGATATCTGGGCGGTAGCGGTCCCTGCGGTTGCTGACGCCGATGCTGCATCTACCGGAGTACAGGAGGCCCGCAGGCTGTTCTGCACGTACGCTGGGGCCGTGCACGTGGAGCACGGGTATGAGAGGCTGAAGGAGTGGATCGTCGCGCTGCTCGGCGTGTGAGGCCTGCGCGGGGAGTACTTCGCTTATGTGGACCCCTGCGTATCGTCGGCTCCGCGTTGCGTGTATGCTTCTAGACTATTGTGCCTGGATCTGAATACGTGACTGTGGTAATCGTATCAGCTTGTAACCCATCTAAGTGAATGAACTCCTCCGCGCGTCACGCCCATAGATTCGGAGCCTATACGCGACTCCCGGTACGAACGTCGAGCCTCCCTGACGTGACCCGAAAGAATAGGCTTGCTGGGCGCATCTCGTCAGCCCTGAAGCATCCCTGAAAACGCGCACAACTCAGCGGCACGCGCGCCCTGTCCGCATGGGTGGCAGCCGATCACCCGATGAGAGTGTGCTGCAGCGGAGAAGCTGCGCCCAGCACCACTACACCTTACCGCAGCACGCGCGAAAACCACGTCTCCGACGCGACACCCCTGCGGTGGCTACCTTTTCCCAAACGTGCTGGACAAAGGACACAGGCAAGCCCCTTGTTCGCGCCGCCTCTCGAGCACTGCGACACGGAACGAGGGGGTGTGTCAGCGGGTCTGCGGTACGGGACGCCATAGAATATAAGCGGACCTCACCGCCGCCGCTAAGTTACACTCCCCCCCGCGCCGCCCCACAGCAGCTCCCAGGAGCACGCGAAAGTATACGCCAAGCTGACCCGCCTGCGTTGCGCAGGTGCTCACGACCGCAGCAGCATACCATGGCGGCACGCCTACCACCCGCGCCCCCGCTCCCCGGAGAGGCGCGCCTCGAGGTCTTCGTCCATCCGCAAGCGCTCCCGCCGACCCGCGCGCTAGAGGAGGACAACAAGTTCAGCGACGCGAAGCGGCTCGAGTTCCTCGGCACGAAGATGGCCGAGGCCGCGTACGCGGACGTGCTCGGGGCCCGCTGGCCGAAGGCCACTGCGCAGCAGCTGAATGTACGTGCTTCCGCCGTCTACCCCTTCTTTCTTGCGTCGTGTCGGGCGCTCGGTGCCCGCGGGCGTACAGCGTGGATGGTCTGACGGGGCTACGTTTCCGCTGCAGACGTCGGTGAGCAGCAGGATCAAAGGGCTGATGGAACGGACCGTGGACGCGTATAAGTGGAGAGACCAGGTCCGCGGATATCCCAAGCAGTTTGATCGGAGTGATCCCCTGGTAAGTACTGACTGGACCATATGTTGCCGCCGCTGCAAAGGAGTAACTCAGACGATGCCTTTAGGAAGCTCACAGGCTGTTCCGGACTTACGCGGGGGCGGTCTACGTCGAGTACGGATACGCGACATTACGAGAGTGGATCGTTGCGCTTGACCCTGTCTGAATGGTTTCGGGACCCGGGCTCTGGTGTGACCCTCAAGACGATGCAATGTATGGATATCGTTACGCACAGGCTATAGAACATTGTTAGAATGAACCCCGTAAGGCCAATAGACGGAGGCAACTCATTCACCTAGTATGTGCGTAGAGGTGTGGTATCTCATGTGATGCATGCGACGCGCGCAGCGCGAACGCACTGCCGTGCAGCGAATGCCAGAAAACGCAGTCATGCAGCGGCATCTGCAACCGAGCAACACTGCAGAACGTTCTGCGGTGCAGTAGTCTTGCCGCCCGAGCGCAGCAGGCAGTCGTAGGCGCTAACATGCACCCTTGTCGTGGAGGCCCGGACATATCGCCAGAACATGCAAACCTTGTTCGCAATCACCGTTACATCCTGGCATCGAGAGTCGGGAAGTACCCAGAAATGAGCTAGTAGAGTGCGCACAAGCGACATCAGTGTCGTACGGATAGGACACGGAATCTAACGTGGTACTCACTATTACGGTACAGTATTTTGACAGCCTGTACGGAGTAGACCTTCGTCAGAGAATGCTGACTGCATACGCTGGCATCAAATGTGGTCCGACTCGCAGACACGCAGTTGTTTCTACAGCTGGCAGCGTTAGTACTCGAGTTTCGAAGTACCTGTCGCAGCGTCCCAGAACACGGACACAGTATCACAGTGCTGTTAGGGGGTTCTCCTGCGACGTACACCTGTCGACGTGTGGGGCTGCAGTGTAGACAATCAGATAAATACTCACTCAGACCAACCTGTAGGGACCCACCGCCCCCACTCAGTCTCCCACAAACCGCCTTGTATACCACCACACAACATCCTACTGCACTCTACTATGGCGATCGTGAACGTCCCGCGCGCTCCCGAGCTCCCGGGGGAGGCATTTCTCGAGATCTTTATCCACCCAGACGGCCCTTTACAAAGCGCGGGAGCGCCAGACCCCGGGAACAAGTTCGCAAGCGGTCGTCACCTCGAGCAGCTCGGAAAGAGCATGGCGGAGATGGCTTACATGGACGTGTTGTTCAACGACTGGCCGCACGCCGACGGGGGACATCTGTCTGTACGTATCGCGCTCTGTCGGCGTACACGACGTGAGGTTGAACGCTGACCGATGTTGTTTGTAGGCCCTATTCCAGAGCACCATCAATAGTTTCATGGAGAAGGTCGTCAACGCCTACCGCTGGAAGGACCGCGTTCGCGGGTGCCCGCCAGGCCTCGATATCATGAGCGACCCGGAGGTCTGTATCTGGAAGTTCTGTTATGAAATAAATACTGAAGATCCCTATCTTTAGGAGTCGTACCGCCTCTTCAGGACGTATGCCGGCGCTGTTCACGTAGAGCACGGCTACGACGTGCTGAGGGCCTGGATCAAGGCCCTCATGGCCATCTAGAGTCCACAACAGAGTCCTGATCCCTTGCAGAGATTGTACCACAACGACTTCGATGTATCCTGAACGATGTGCCAATTGTGATGTATACGTCTGACTTGGAATTGAACAATCGAGCGACTTCGTATGTTCTACTCACGATGTCATTTGGAGAGACGGTTTGGATCAAAGAGGTGAACGAGCCTACCATGCTCATCGCGCTACAGAATAGCTTCTCGTCATATGTAGGCTTAGTACTGTGCATCCGAGAATACTTCGATCTCGCACTCAGATTTCCATGTAGAGACAGTCGTGGTTTCGCGGTGAGTTGCCAAGCGCTCATGGCGCCCAAGCTGGGGTCTGGTATGACGCCCGAGAAGGTCGGAGCGCCCAGCACACGCCGCTTCGGACGACGCGAGCGCGTCGCCCGCTCGTCTCTCTTCCGTCCGCCACACAGCTGCAGCTCAGCGACAATCCCTCGCTCCGTGTATATCTATCTGGAAGAGGCTAGCTGGCTATCTTGACTGTGCTCTTCTTCCTTGGGTGTCGGTAGACGACCGCCCTCACCTCCCCCAAGAGTACTTTGCCATGAGCTCATTAGCGTTTCTCGTTACGGAACTCCAGGTACGTGAGCTCGCGCTTGAGGGCATGGCTTTGCATGGTAATAGTGTACAAGTCTCTTGCCAGCGAGACGCGGAGGAAACATCCAGACGTTCGCGAGGTACGCCTCCAGACACAGTGTTCACGGCTGCCGTGCGTTCGAACCCGTCCGGCTCAAGTACAGTTAGGCAGCAGAGAAGTCCTTGGCCATTCTGCGCTCGTCTCCTGAACAAGCGACCGCGAACCTCGCTTCTGGTGGGATTGCATGTGAACGTGCAGCATGAGTCGATTCCTGAGAGTGCATTGCCCAGATGGACCCCAATCCGACGACCTATTACGCCCCGTGTTCATGGGATGTGCGACCAAGAATGCCAAAGTCGTCGCCATCTCGCTCGGATCCCTACAACGCCTCATAGCTCTCAAGGCGGTCCCCCAATCTGCAGTCCCTCTCATTATCAGCACTATGAGCGACTGTATAAATCAAGGGGTCGACATTCAGCTTCGTATTCTCCAGACCCTCCTTTCCCTTATCACCAACTTCCCAGCTGTGCATGGACAGCTTCTAGGCGACGTGGGTGGTCTGATCTTCTTCCCGTAAACCCCCGGCTAACGCCTAGCACAGGCGTTACTACTGTGCTTCAGGCTACAGGAGTCGCGCATCGCCGTAGTGTCCTCGACGGCTGCAGCCACCTTGCGACAGCTCGTCATGTTTGTCGTTGACAAGGTAGTAGACGAAGACCGACGGGACGAGCTCACAAACGCCGAAAAGATTGAGGCGGTACTGCCAAATGGGGCGACGATCAGGCTCGGTCCCTCGGCTCACGACGCGTACGCCGTCTTCGAGGACCTATGCTTGCTCGCAAACTCCGAGCATCCCCGCTTCTTGAAATTGGATTCGCTGCGCAAAACGTTTGCGCTCGAGCTGATTGAAAGCGTTCTCACCAATTATCACGACCTGTTCCGGAAGGTAGCCTGCACCTCTCGTTGGTGATGTCTCCCCCGATACTCACGTTTGATCAGCACACAGAACTCCTGCTGCTGCTACAACACCACCTATGCCCGCTTGTGCACAAGTCGCTTTCGGACCGACCGAATTTCCCGCTCACCCTACGCTGCACTCGCGTAGTCTTCCTGCTGCTGAAGCAATTCTCGCAAGAACTCAAGACGGAGTCAGAGGTCTTCCTGATGCTTCTCATCAGGATCATTGGCGCCGAGAGCAGCGATGCAGACCCGTCGGAGAGCGCCCAGGGTCACGTAACACGACCCTTGTGGATGCGCGTCCTTGCGATGGAGATCATGCGTGGGTACGTTCGCAAGGACTTATTCCGAGATACAGGCAGTTCACAACCTCCTTCATAGGTTGTGCAGCGACGCAGAACTCATGCGTAACGTGTGGGATCGCTACGATGCGGAGGAGGGTGGCTCGAAGGTCTTCACGTCCCTCATAACGGCGCTCAAGCGACTTGTCACCGAGCGGCCTCAGCTTCTGGGAGTGTGCCAGCAGATGTTTGGTGTCGGCGTCTCGACCCATCCTCCGAGCGCCAGTACTGAAAGCGTGTACGGGCTCGATGTCGGAGGTGTTGCTGGTATGGTGGCCAGCGCGGCAAGCGCGACGGTCTCTGGCGTTGCGAACATGATCACTTCGGAAGCAGGCTTGAGCGTGCAAGGCTCCGCCATGAAGCTGCAATGGTATGACTTTATGACCACGCGACTGAGCATAAGCTCACTCTCCCTCGTATATTCAGCATCGACCAGCTCGATAAGGCTGACTCGCCACCCATTCCAGAGTCGTACCTCTACCTCCTAGGCGTCCAGTGTCTAGTCTCTCTCTGCGAGGGCTTCGCTGCTTTCACCGCACCCCTCTACAATTCCATCATGGTTCAGAAGCCTCGTGCGGCGGGAGAACCAGTCATCCGAGCCCCGCCCGCCCTCGATCTCTCGAAACTACCTCCTGACGACCCGACGACAAAGCAGCTGCGCACTGTGCACGACATGGTCGAGAGCGGATGGCCAGCACTGCTCGCAGCGATCTCCTTCCTGATCTCGACCAACCTCTCCGCCGAGCTGTTCGTAGACGTCCTTGCGAGCTACCAGGCGCTCACGACAGTATCTGGGATGCTCGGCCTTTCTACTCCACGGGACGCGTTCTTCACGAGCCTTGCACGTCTGGCAATCCCTACGCGCGTCGTATCGAGCATCGAGTCCTACGTGCCGGTAGAGCCTAGCACTCCTCGCACGGCGGCCAGCGCAATCTCGGAGAGCTTTGGAGTCACTCTGCCGGGCAGCAATACGCAGCCGCCAGGGCTGTCGGAGCGGAATATGGCGTGTCTGAAAGTGCTCGTCGCCAGCGCCCTCTTTCTCGCAGGCAGTCTTGGCGAAAGCTGGTTCGACATCCTAGAGGCCCTCCAGAACGCAGACTATGTGCTCACGATGAAGGGCTCGCGGCAGGCGACGAACAAGCGGAACACCATCGGGCCCGGGGCAGGCTCCCTCCCTCCTTCGCGCAGCGTGTCGGCAAGTGGGTCGTCTCCTCAGATCGCGTCCTCGGCCTCGACGCAGCCCCCGGCGGCGTCCCAGCCGCGGCATCCTCTCCTTGCGGATCTGGACCCGGAGAGCCTGCAGCATGCTATACAGAGGTTGTTCGACGCGTCGAAGAACTTGGACGATGACGCGTTCCGGGACTTCGTCAAGGCTCTCTGCAAGCTGAGCGCGGCGATGATCGGCATGCAGTCTGAAGGGGAGCCCTCTGTGGCCGAGAACGAGTCCACCGACGAGCTCTCTGTCACCGCGAGTCTGTCTCCTCCCGTAGACTCGGCGCATCGCAGGCGTGTCAGTGGAATTCATCTTCCCCGTACATTGGTGAGCAGTAGATATCGAAGGGACGTGCATGGATGCTAACGGGTCGAGTAGCGTACGGGAGATTTTGGGATCAGCAAGCTGGGAGGTGTCGCGATGTTGAACATTCACCGTCTCATATACCGTTCTCCGGACGTAGCGTGGGATCCTGTTACGACGCATCTGCTCTCCGTCGTCCGACATCCTCATGCTCCTCCAACGATCCGCACTCAAGCCGCGCGCGTGTTGGACGACATCCTGGTCGTTGTGCCCCGGAACATCTCGACGACGGGCGAGCTCCAGCCGGTGGTACAACGCAGAGTTTTAGACGTCCTCTCTCAACAGGTCATTCCCGACTCGTCCGTGAGCAACAGCACGACAGTCGAGATACGACGAATGGGCCTGGAGACTCTGCACCAGATCTTGCAGTCGTCTGGGCATACACTAGTCGTCGGGTGGGAGACTATATTCGAAATGTTGGGTAGCGTCTGCAAACCTGCACAGGCGCCCTCTGCGGTGGTGACCCCCACCGCCTCGCCCTCTTTGCAGCAGGAACTCGGCAAGAATCGTCCACCGCCGCTTGGGTACCTCAACGAGAGGGGCTATACGTCGCTGGTGAAGATTGCGTTCCAGTCGCTCACTCTGGTCTGTGACTCGCTCTCGTCTCTGTCCCCTGAGCACCTCCGGCTCTGCATTAGCACTCTCGGCCAGTTTGGACGACAGGCAGACACCAACATCGCTTTGACTGCGGCGGAAAGTCTTCTGTGGGGCGTGTCCGACTCTATCCAGGCCAAGCGCCGGGAAGAGGACAAGGAGCCCGAGTACAATGCCCTGTGGATGTCGCTCCTGCTCGAGGTACTTGGGCTGTGCACGGACGCGCGGCCCGAGGTGCGTGTCGGGGCGATCCAGACGCTGTTCCGGACGCTACAGCTGTACGGCGCAACCTTGAGCTTGGACACCTGGGATGAGTGCATTTGGAAAGTGACCTTCCCGCTCCTCGACTCTATCACCGCTTCAATGCGGCGGAGTTCAGCTGTCGCGCCCCAGGGCGAGACTGCGGCTCCCGCCGCGGGCGCCCCCGACTTGCAATGGGACGAGTCCAAGATCCTGGCGCTACAGTCCATTGGGTCTATCTTCCAGGACTTCCTGACCACGAAGATCATGCTGCTCGACTCCTTCACGAGAGCTTGGGAGGTCTTCGTCGGCCACATCAAGGACTCATGGCTGCACGACAACCGCACGATCACTGCACCCGCGCTGCGTTGCCTGGAGAAAGCTATCAAGGCGTGCTCAGCAGCCGACCAGCTCAAAGCCCGCACGGGAGAAGCCCTGGAGATAGCATGGCGCGCGTGCGACGAGATGGGGAGCATCGTGCTGGAGCAGGGCCCGTCGCCGCCTTCAGGGAAGACGTCGGTGGTTGCGAATGCAGACGTCAAGCCGTTGACCCAGGAAAGCCTCATGGCGTACGTCGACACGATCCGGTGCACGCGCAGCGTCGGTCGGCAGCTCGAAGACCGCGAGTGGACCCTCGAACGCCTTACGCGCCTGATGACTATATTGAAAGGTTCGTCCCCTATCACCCTCCAGACGCGCTTCGGACTACAGCGCGCACCCCAGGCGTCCTCACGTACCCCCATTCCCCGGACTTCCGGCCGGATGTGGATGCGCTCAATCCTGTCCAGGTAAGCTTCCTCGTTGCGGCGTCGTGCCTGGCATAATGAAACCCGGCCGCCAGAGCGTCGTAATGGAAGCTGTCGATAGCATCGAACTATCCGCGCCGGGCGTCGCCTCCCTCGTCCTGCGTGACCTGTCCGAATACGCGACCCTTCCCTTCCTCGCGGCCTTCGACGTCCAGGCCGCGCCCCCACCTGGCGCGCCGCCCTCCGCGACGCAGACTTCCCGGTCCGCGCCCAGCCGCGTGACCTACATCGCGCTGTCGAAGAAGGTCATGCCGCTCCTCGTCGACCTCTTCCTTCGCTTCAAGGAGGACGCAGCCGTCTACGCAGACGGCACTGTCGAGGCTCTGTTCGCGGTAGGCACTGTCGGACAGAGTGCAGCTCGTGCGTGCCTCGCTGATGCGCTCTCGGATAGGCATACTCCATTCCTATCAAGCTGAAGTACGAGTGCCCCGCGCCCTCGAAGTTCGGCAAGGATCAGCCGCTGTGGAAGACCGCAACGACGAGCTTCCTCCGCATCGTCAAAGAATGCGGGCCGCACGTGCGGCAATTACAGACCGGTACGTTCTCGAAAGGTACGAGCCAGGGAGCTGTGGCTGAAAATGTCTGCCTATCAGATATTCCTGGCGATCGGGTGGAAGGGATATGGAGACAAGTCGTCGATACTTTCCGTGGCGGAATCCTCGCCGATTGGTCAGTGCGGACGGTCGCGGTGAAGGGTTTTGGCTGACCGTTTGTTTGCGCCTCATTAGTTCCGCCGCTGAGCACCTTCCTCTGGACGTTCAAGAAGAAGAGGAGAACTTCGACCTGTCGCTCGTCGCCTCCCTCGAAATCGATGTGGTGCCTTACCTCGGAGACCCCTCCGTGCCAGACTACATCGTCTCGCAACTCGCCCGAGTCCTCCAACAAGGCAGCCGATTACGGACGACGGATGACGACGACTTGCCGCCATCGCCGACGTCGCTCCCTGACGTGCCGCTCAGCGGTGGCAAGGCAGGCGATCGCCCTTCGAATGAAGTCATAAAACACACGAAGTTCGGTGACGGTTCTATTGGCATGGGAACGACAGCGCCAGGCCGATTCTTGCCCCGGGAACGTTTCTCCTACTGGTGTTTCGATTTGCTCTTCCTCATTTGCTCGGATACCTCACAAGGTAGGACATCTACTCGATCCTTGACTGGCTAGTTTTAATTGAGCGCTCGGAACCGCAGACCAGATACCCTCACGGAAACGGATTGCGGCCCTATCTCTGCCATCGCTATTGGAACGCTGCCGCATGACACTCATCAGCTACATTGCTGATGAATCTCTTCGCGGAAACTTGCCATTCCCTCGGTACGTGCCTTAATAGCTACCGTCCCAACCTACCGTGCTGATGTTCCCGCTAACCATCCAGGGCGCGCGAAGAAGAGCTCCTCTACGTCCTCCGTAAGCTGCTCGCTCTGAAGTTGTGGCCCGGCAGCCTCTGGGCGGCGTTGTCCGACTCGCCGTCGACATACAGCACGGAACAGCCCGGTGGGGTTCCTTCTCTGCATTGTCCGACGAGCGCAGCTGATCGTGGTGTGCGTGATAGATATCGACGCGGCTCTGCCCCCGTCCGGCCTGATTGCTGACGCGGTCAAGCGGTCGACGAAGGCACATCTCTTCCATTTCTATCCCATACTGTGCGAAATTGTGTCTATCCCGCGCAAGACCCCGACGGCGTGGGTCATGTCCGCTGTTCCCCGTACCCCCTCTTCCTCCAGCCAGGCTACTCCCAGCGATGCGAGAAACAGTATGAGCTGGACGGACGTCGCTAAGGGAGCGGCGAGTGAAGGGCACGCCGTGGAGCTCGATGCAAGAGCGCTCGTCAAGGAATGTCTCAAGGAGGTGGGCCGGGAACTGGGGGTGGGTTACTAATAGAGATATCTCTGGACGAGTCTTCCGAACGCCTTCGTATGCATTCTCCCCCTGTTGTTGTGTCCGCTGCATCGCATATAGCATACAGTACATCCCGCCTCCCTGTACTAATCATCCTATTCAAAGACGTACACACACCCGTCGTCCCGTACCCTTCCTTCCCTCCCTATCCCAAACTCAGTGCGGTGGGCCCGGCACTGAGGGCACGGGCTCCCTCAGGTCTTCCTCGGTCGCGCCCATCACCGTCAGCAGGTCCTGCTTCTTGAAGATGCGTGCCGTTTGTATGGCGGTCGGAGTGCCGAGGCGCGGGTCCGCTCCGCCCTCGACGAGCACCCGTACGACGTCGTCGTGGCCCTTGAACACGGCTCCGGCGAGCGGAGTCTGACCTTGGTCGTTTGCGGCGTTCGGGTCGGCCCCCTTTGCGAGCAGCTCCCTCACGAGGTTTGCGTGCCCGTTGTAGGCGGCCAACATGAGCAGTGTGTTACCTCGTGGGGTGAAACGGAGATGAAATGATGATGCACGATGCGGGCAGCGATCACACATACCTTTGTCGTTGGTGAGGTTGGGCGGAAGGCCGGCGCCGACGGCTTGCAGCAACACTTCGGAGTTGTTGTCACGCGCCGCGTCGAACATCCGATGCGCGAAGTCGATTGTCTCCTGCGGGAGGCTCTCGACGGAAGGTTTGGTCCTGACGTCGGCCTGTGGGCGATCATCACCATCATCAGCAGCTATTTTGCGCCGGACATGAATGGCAGGGAATCTACCATCATCAGGCCGGAATCCTATTGAGAGAGTGATGTTTCTGTGCAGACTGTGCCTGGAACGACAAGTAAGAGCCCACGATCGCCGGTGCGATATGTGCGGGAGAGGTGCGGCGGCGAGGACTGAGTATGAGGAGATGAAAATGCACTAGCTGGATCCCGCGAACTTGGAGATGCGACACAAGGAAGCGACACAGCTTCTGAACTATCGCCGGCGACAATGTGAACGTCGTCCGCACCCGGGCCCCCCGCCGCCGCCTGACCCAATCGCCGCGCGCGGGGCCTTAGGAAGCATGGCGCGTGACTCCGCGGCAGCGAACGTAGTTGCTATATCGAGGGCCCGCGTCCCCGCCCATTCAGCCGTGGGCCAGGGGCGCCGACGCACGCGGGCACGCAACTCGAATAGCACACCATCATCAGCTTCGTCACCGTCCAGCATGAGCGTTAGGTCCGTAGATATCGTACACAGCAACCATGTCAGCACAAGTGCCCCAGTTACATACTACCACCCCCGCAGCCAAACCCCCCTCAGCGCGCCTTCGTCGGCGTATCCCCCACCAATATCCGCCCTTGGGAATGCCCGGCGTTGCCCGGCATCGCAAGACGCCCGAACCCTCCCAGGTCGCCGGGGCTGCTGCTCGCGGGGGGCGTGGTAGCGCCACGCGCGTCCCAGTCTTGCGAGCCACTGGGCGCGCCAAGCAGAAGCACGTCCGGCGGACTGCTCAGCGTCCACTCGTCCCCTCCGTCTTCACCCTCGTCCTTGGCGTCCTCGATGATCCGTCGCGGCCGTGCGCGCGGCCGCGCCTTGGTGGGTGTCGTGAAGGCGTCGTCGTCTTCACCGTCGATGTCGATGTCGAGGCTGTCGACCCGCGTTAAGCGAGATTGAGGCTGGGTTTGTGACTGGGATTGGGAGCGGGACTGGGATTGGGATTGGGATCGTGAAGAAGATGCCGCGAAGAGCGCGGGTAGCCGCGTCTGCGTCTCCGCAGGCTGCGATTGGCCGCGCGCCGTCCGCGCTTTGACGGGCGTCGCGGCGACGAGCACGGTCCCGTGCGTGCCCTTCTCCTTCCCAGACGCAGACGCCGCCTGCTGAGATCCCTGACTCTGGCTTTGCGTGCGGGAGAGAGACGGGCCCGGGGCAAGTGTAGAGGCCGTGCGCGCGAGCTCCGTCCTGCTCTTCGCGCGATCCTTGCCCTTGAAGACCGTGGTCATGCTGACTTCGCGCACGATGGCGCGTTTCCTGAGCCCACCCGGCCCGATGCTGACTGAGCGTGACCTTTCTCGCTGTTCCTGCTCGAGAGACATGGATAGCGAGCGCGATCGTGAACGCTGTGACGTATTGTCCTTGCCCTTCGAGGAGCCCGCGGTAGTAGACGAAGACGCGGCAGAGGCGGACGACTTCAGCTTCTTCTTAACCGGCTTAGGCGATGCAGGCGGCGAGAGGTCGACCGTGTCCGCGTCGGATGCGGCCGAATCCGGGAACAGCTTCGAGCGGAAGAGCGCACATAGCTCCGGCAGCTTCTCCTTGAACCTGCAACACGCAGCCCGTGATCAACATGCAACGGTCAGCTCTCGGCCTCTCTCGCGCAAGGACGTATGCGGAGACGCACAGCGGCTCGACCAGGTCCTCGCAGAACGCCTGCATCCAATCGCGCTCGTCCTTGTCCTGGCCCCCGCCCAGGCCGGTCCCCGCGGACACGCCTCCCGTCGGCGCGCGCCCGAGCGTGCTGTCCACGGAGCGCATGAGCTGCCACATCGCGAGCTTGTCCATGTAGCTCTCCAGGCGCTCCTCGAGCGGCGCAGGGGCCAGCGGAGGCGCCAGCGGCTTCCCACGCTCGCGACGTCTGCGTTTCTTAGGCTTCGAGGGCGACAGCGGTGGGGGCAAGGGCAGCGCGCGCGTGGGCTCCTCCTGCGTCTGCGCCGCGTCCGACGAGGCGCCGGGGCCTGGCAGGGTGAGAAGGAGGAAGTGGAGGACGATCTGGATCTGTACCCTGGCGGATACACAACAAGGGCGGTGTGTGAGAGGCTGGGTATTCGTGGCGTGCAACACGTGGGGGGACGTACTCGCGCCGCTCCATCCTCTCCAACCACGCGTGTTTGAGCCGCTCGTGCGCCTCGTCCTCGTCCTCGCCCTCCCGGGGCTCCGCGTCGCCCGTCTTGTCCTTCTGGTAGGCGAACCACATGTACTCTTCTTCTGCATCGGCGGGCTCAGCCTCTTCGGCGAGCAGTTGCGATATGCGGTTGTGGTACTTCTGTGATGATGCACGTGATGTCAATAGAATGGGCTGCAGGAGGGAGTGCAGCGGGTGGGCTGAGGGCGTTTGGGAGGTTGAAGGTGATGAATGTGCGACGCGCAAAAGCGCAGGGAGCAGCAATTGTAGCGGCATAATTGACTGGCGACAAGGTAGTTAGCGAATCCTGCACATACTAGGTCTTGCAAGGCAAGGAATTGAGTGCAAACTGCGTACGCAGGATCCGGGAGACGAACGGCTACACCTCTGACTGTGACGACGCACAATCGCCGTAGTCTAAGACAAGAAGCACGCATAATTGAACGGAGCGCCGCCTAGCCACCTTCACCCAATGGTCCGACACAGGGTACGCCAGGCTTGTCCGCGGAGCTGGTGTGGGCCCTGTCTGCTGTCGGACAGCACGGTCGAACCACACCCTTCCATTACCGTCCACAAACGCCGGAGTGCTCGCGTACGTGCTCTCATGCACAATTGAGTCGCAGATGCCGCGTCGCGGTCATGAAAGGGTGGAGGCTCGCCGGGTGGACACCGCCCGGCGAGTGCTGCAGGGTCTGCGCGTCTGGTGTGGATAGACCGGTTCTCCAACCGCGTCCACCACACGCGGCGAGATCTGCCTGCACCGTCCGGATCTAGAGGGGATGTTGCATTCTCATCGTCTGCAGCCCACCTCGGCCCGCAGCACGGATTCGGGCGCCAAGCGGTGCGTGCAGGGCGTCCGTCCGAGCAGGCCTCGGGTCGCAATAGCCGTTCCCGGGTGTGACGGAAACATTCAGCGGTCCGTACACAAGCTCACGAACCATCTAGATGCCGTGAGGTGCCCCGGCACGGATATCATAAGGAAACGCGAGTTCCCCAGCGACGACGCCCGAAGCGAGGGCAGGGTCGGCGTCGCCGTCCCTCTTACGTAGTCGAGCAGGATACATACGGCGTGTGCCCCGCATCGTTTCGCGCGACGTCACGCACGGCGAGCCTCGAGCAGCCCTGGAGCGACGAGCTGTCATTCCGACCCGCTCGCGCTCCGTGGCTGCACCGGTGCGCACTGCGCAAGCGTGCGTGCAGTGCGGCTATATCAGACAGAAGCTCTCACCTGCGGTAACCATAGGAATTGGAGGTATGTCCGCAAGACATATTCCTCCGGCGTCTCGGTGGCTGAGTCGGTGTAGGGCAGTTCCCGGTTAATATTGCGTTCCTGCGTGGCGAGCCACTTGACCGCCGGGACTGTCGGGAGGCTGTATACAAGGCTGTTCACCGTCGCCATCGGTGCGTGCGTCGGCTCTGGCGGTGTGCAAGGCGTTTTCCCGCGTGGTGGTGGCGGAGGAGAAAGACGCGAAAGTGCCAAACGCGGCAAACGCGTTCGTGACGGACGCGGTCGCAGGCCACGTGACGTGACACTTTCGCGCTTCGGAAAATGCCGAGCGGTGTGCTTCAAGAACGACGGGCTCTGATTGGCCGCTCGGTGCCAATATACTGCTCAGCTTCTGCCACGAAATCTTCGACGCGGTCGCATCGCCGCTAGCTGTAGAAGCCCGCATTTGAAAGCAGGCGCATGCTTTGCATTTGCGGTTGCCTTCGGATTCCTGCGCCATCAGCCCTCGTAGCTACGCACCGGAGGCCTTCTCGTAATAAACACGCACATCTGTCCGCCAGGACGAAAGGAGGGTCGAGCGGACGCCGGGGAATCACGGGGAGCGGCTGAGGCGCCTCTGGGCGCAGCTGGACAGGGAATGTAGCCGGTAACGCTGCCTTACAGCTGACGGGCATCCCGGCGCACCCCTAACGACAGCACGTCCAGATCGAGTCCCGTCTCTTCTCCGGTACGCCTTCGACCATTATGCATAATGAACTATAATGAACGACTGCCGTTATAGGAGCACTCATCACGCCCACGGCGTGAGTCCGAGGAGTGTCGCCGGCTTGACGGCACTAATGAACTCCCAGCGTTGAGAAGATGTCGACCAAGGCGGCCTCGCGATTAACTTGTGGCGGTCAGCGCAACCCGGTTAATCGCCGTTCCACATTCCCTCGCGGTGGACACATCGGGCCTGTGTGGCTTCGCCTTCGGCCCTTCTGTACCTTGCTCATCGCCCGCTCCGGCTGCAGCATGGCGGCGGCTGGTGGGGCAGGTTCCCCGTATATCTGGCTATGCGCCGCAAAGCACCCGGACGGTGGCCTGCGCAGCGGACGCTGTCGTATTTCTGACGTTACTGACCTCACCGAACGGATCTACCACCCGACGCGATGCTCTTGACGTCCCGCGCACGGGGCCGCGGTGCCGGGCCACACCTGCCATATCGGGCGGCTGCTGGGCGACAACGCCCGAACACAGAAGGCGACAGGCGCGCGATACACTCATGGGCACCCTCTTCGAATCTGGCGCTGGCTTTCGACCGCTCCCTCGACGGAAGGCGTCCTTCCCTCTTCGTCTCGCCGTCCGCCACGCCCGCCCCGTCCGCAACAGAGCCCGCGGCGTGCTGCTGCGATCAGGAACAAGGACGTCAATGAGCACTCGGTTCGATGCGCTGCTCGCCAGCTGCCTCCTCCATGCCTGACGATAACCTCGTGTGTGGATGGGGAGATGACGACGGGGGAGCGGGAGGGCTGCCCAGGGCGTTCCGGCCTGCTCGCAGCCGCCTCCACGGCTGTCACCCGTCGTCACCGTTCGGGGCGGCAACGGTCGTCGAAGCACGCCGCGGCGACCTGCGCTCGGCGTCGACGTCCAAATCGACATCGACATCGATATCGCTCGGGCTGTATTCCGTCTGCGGGGGTTCGTAATTAACTTCAATTGCTCTCTTCATTGCGCTCGCGTCCGGCGTCGATTATGGCCCGCACGGCGGGGGAAGTGCGCTCCGTTCCTAGCGCCCGGCGGGAGCGTGCACATGGGGCGAAGCGAGCGGAAGCGCGGACGAGTGCGGGCGTTGGTTGACCGGCCTGGGCTGGTTGCCCTAACATCGCTGATGGTCGATGACGATCGGCAGAGCCCACAAATTCAGACTTATTCAGTCGAGTGGTCCTGACGACGCACGCTAAGCGCAGCAGCAGGGGGCAGGGGCGGGGGAGGCGCGTCGTCGGAGGCGCCCAGACTCGATCTGCGATAGTATCTCGCGCATCAACAAGCACCAACGATCGAGAAAAGGAAACTCGTCCTCGGCCTCGCGAGTCGCGCGATGCGCGAGGCGAGTCGCCCGCGCGCCGTGACGCCCACCGACCCCAGACGGTCACAGCCGAATCACGATCGGCCGGGCTCGCTCGCGTGCGCGCCGAGTCGCGACTCGCGCGGATGCCTCCCTGCTCGTCCCCCGAGCTCGCGCCCAGCGCCCCGCGCCCCGCGACTCGCAGCGCGCGCGGCCTTCATTTCGTATCCATCGCGATGCTCGACGGGCCGCCGCCGACGTGCCGTCGTGAACGCGGGTAGCCATCCGAACGCCTGTGCGTTACCCGGGCCGTCGGACATCGCGCGCGTCCTCCCTAGTAACAAGCTCTAGACTGCGTTCAAGCTCTGCTTCGCACTCGTCGTGCGGATTTCCCGCGTCAGAATCTCAGGATCCAACGACGGGCCCTTGGCACGGGCGTCAGGGCTTCTCGATCGGGACTAGTCTCCCTCCATTGCGCAACGGCTTCATCGTTTCCCCAGGGTGGTGGCAATATTCTCGCTCGATCGTGACGATAAGTTTCGGTTTCGGCTCTATTTCGTCAACGGGCTCATCATGGACGCCCGCGCTCGCTCGGTCGTTTCTAAGTTATTTCCACGCGCGGGGTCGCAACTCGCGCTCCCCTCTTTCTTCCTGTCCGTGACCGTCTCCGGGTCTGGCAAACCTCCCTCCCCCCGAACCGATGTGCTGAGGCTCCCTGGCTCTTTGTCTGTACCATTGCTCCGCCGAAGGCCTGAACCCCCTTCGCCGCCGTGTTACTCAATCTGGTTCTTCTAATTCTCCACGCTCCTAATTAACGCACACACCTCCACGGAACTCAACTGTAATCGCTCGCTCGCTCGCTTTCTGTCTCTACGAATATGTCACGCAACCCCGCAGACGTACCGCCCTCTGCAACTAATCCGACCGACGAACGGCGGAGCCCTCGCCCTCCCCACACGCCCACCCACAGACAAACCCTCCATTCAGACCCCGCGACACAACCCAGCCAGGGAGCACCCCCCTCAGCCACACTCCCCCCTCAGCAACCCCCCACCTCCTCCTCCTCGCGCGCCGAACCACCCGCGGCAGCCGCGCGCACGTCCGACTTGGAGTCCGAGAGCCACAAGACAGGGCGCAGAGTCGAGCGCTCAAGCCCTTCCGCATCATCCTCGCAAGGCGACATGGCCGACACCGAGATGGAAGCGGGCCCGAGCAAGACCACCGCATCCGAGTCTGCCCCCGAGGGCCCGCCACCCAAGAAGAAGCGGACGCGAACCCTGACGACCCCACATCAGGCGGCTGTCCTGCATGCACTGCTCGCCCAGGTACGCACACGCCCGCCGTCCGTTGCGCCGCGCCGCGCGTCAGGGCACCCCCGCTTACCGCCCGCAACGTTCGCAGTCTCGTTTCCCCACCACCCAGATGCGCGAGGAGGTCGGACGCTCTATCGGCCTCAGTGCTCGCAAAGTGCAGGTGCGTGCGCCCCATTGCCTCCGACGCCCGTCAGTCCCCCGGAATCTCATGCTTTTGTGTCTCCCCTGCTCGCGTAGATTTGGTTTCAGGTAAGCGGCATCTCCGCACCCGTGTAGGCACCGGTTATTCGTACTGACCGCCCTGCCCCTCCTTCCACCAGAACCAACGCCAGAAAGCGCGTCGCCCGCGCGGCCAGGCGGCCACTTCCGCGCCCCTGACGCGCCCGCCGCAGTTTGGACCTTTCACGAACGCGCCGCCGGGCTCCGCCTCGAGCGAGGTGAGCCCGACAGCAATGACTATCCACTCCGGCTCGAGCGCGGAGGGTTTCTTTGCGCGCGGCCCCGGTGTGGACATGCCGTACGGCGGCGCGAACGCGCCTTCTAGCTCGGTCTCTGAGCGGTTTGCACACGCCCATCGGGATCCGTATCTAGCCGACGAATACCCGAGATCGAACATGGTTCCTACTCAGCTCGCCGGACCCGGCATCCCTGGCTCGAGCAGGAGACCACAGTATTCGTCGGGCGGCCAGGGCGCGGAGGGCGGAGCATGGAGGGCGCACGCCCCGAGCGGTATGCTTGGCTTCCCTTCCCGCCCTTCGACGTCTGGCACGGAGACCGCAGAGATGTACAGGACGACGCCCCGACCCGGTCGTCCTGCGGGGGAGCAAGGCCCCGAGCTTCCCCTCTCCCTGCCTCCGGTCATGACGAACGCCCCCCGCATCCCTGCGCCATTGAGCAGCCCTATTGGCGGCTCGTACCCGTCGCTCGCCTCACTCAGCTCACTCGAGGCCGGGCCCAGCTCTGGCGCAAGGCACTCCGCCTCGTTCGACGACCGCGCCCGTGCGTTCCCGCAGCCCAACATCGACTTCTCTGCGCCACGGCAGCCGCTCAACATTCCCCCGCCGTTCACGCTGCAGCCGCAGCCGCAGTGGGACGACCCCGCCTTCTCGCCGTACAACACGCGGCGGCGGTCGCCCCCAGCCCTGCCCCACAGCGCCGCGCCGCCCTTTGGCGCGTCCTCGCCGACGTCCGCACACTCGCCCTTCCGCGGCGAGCCGCTGCCCAGCATCTCGACCGTCCTCCCGCGGGGCCCGCGCTCCCCGAGCTCGCTCCGGAGCCCCCGCTCGCCCACGCCGCGCGCCCGCTTCGACCCCATACGATCTTCGGCAGGCCGTGCGCCTTTACAGCACCCTGCACGACCCGGATTCCACGACTCCGCCGACGAACCGCCCGCCCCATCTAGTAGTAATCGCTAATATGCACTTAGCGCCAGGGAATGCGCGGACGCCCCGCCGCCGCCTCTCCCGTGTACATCGCCCCGTCCGGTCCAACCCCCACGATCCTTTCCCGACGCCGTCACGAACCCGCCCACGTATACTTACGCGTAAAGCGAACTGTACCCTCTGCCATACATTATCCTGCGGAGCGGGCACTGCCTCCTGTCCTTAATCGTGTTCTCGGACTGCTACCCAACTACTCCACAGCGTATAATCACCGCTCTCCCCGCCCTTCGTTCTCATCGATGGCACCACCCTCAGTCGTTTAGCCCCCCCATCTCGAATCCTAGCGTACCACCCCGTATATTCGTCTGTCACTACCACGCGGCTCTCCGCATCTGTAGCGTACGCGCCTCTCTCTCCCTCTCTCCCTCTCTCTCCCTCTCCCACTCGCTCTCTCGGGTCGCCGAACCCACACACGGACTACTCCCAGGAAAAAGTAGTAATATCTGCTGGATTTAGCTAGCGTACTGCAAACATCGCCGCATCTGTACTTAGTCACATCTGCGCCTGCCGCCCCTTGAGCCTGAGCCTCTCCCGGAGCGCCGACTCGTGCACCGCGAGGTCGCCATCGATGGTCGCGGTCGAGTCCCCGGTCCCGCCGCCCGAGGCCCCGCTGTCCGGATGGTGCTGACTGTTGTGAGCAAGCCTATTAGCAGACCCAGCGGTGGGGTCAGCAGCAGCAGCGGCGGCGGCGGCGGCCCTCTTGGCTGCCGCAAGCCTGACACGGAGCTGTGCCTGGCTACGCAGCTCCGCTTCCCTTCGCTCGGCGATCCGCTCCGCAGGGACGACGACGTCGTCGCCCGGGGCGGATTTTGAGTGCGGCTGGGGCACGGCGCCACCGCCGCCCGTGCGCGTGCTGCTGCTGCCGGCATGGGGGAGCACCATAGGAACAGACGGGCGGGGCGCAGCGCGCGAGGACAATTGGGCCTTCTCAGCGGTGGGAATGTCCGCTGCGTCGCGCTTCTCGGCCGCGAGCTTCTGCATGAGCAGGGAGCGTGGATCAGCGGATGTGGCGAGCGCGGGGGCGTGCGCACCGCTTCGCGCGGGCCCTGTAGCACCTAATCCGGGCGGGCAGGGCAGTCAGCGCACGAGCGAGAAGCAGCTAAAGTGGCAGTGTCGCGTCCGACCTTTGCCTTGTCCACCGTCCTCCGAGGACATGTGCTCCACCGCACCCACGTCACCAACCCCTGCCACATTGTTGGTCGTGGAGGACTCTCGCGCGACTCCGGAGCCGGGGGACTGCTGTACGATGGAATCGGATGATGGTGGAGGAGGGGGTGTGGTGGATGATTGATCAGCCGCGTCGGCCATCCTGGCCAAACGCGCTCGCGTGCGTGCCATAATTTCCGGAGCGGATATGCCCTTACCGCCCTTACCGCCTTCATGGACCGGAAGGGGTGCTCGGGCTGCGTCTGGAACTCCAGAGGAAACGAGGCGAGGGTCCGACGCAGAGGGCGGCGGAGCGGGATCCGACAAGCGCAAGAGGAGCGATGGGACAGCCTCGCCAGATGACGGAGGATCCTCAGGGCGCAGGGCTCCACCACGAGGGCTGTAAGCCGCCTCTTGCTGAACTTGTGACCGAGGCGTCGAGGCGAGCTCGGCTGCCGATGCTTTGTCGCCGTGCGCACTGGAACGTGGACCACTAGCGCCCTTCGAGAGGTATTCTTGCATGGTCTGCCAAGGGTTCCGCCGGGCGCGCGGAGGCTGCCTAGGTTCCATCGCCGGCTTCTGCAACGTTGAAGCTTGTGCATTGTCGCCGCCGGCGGGGGATCCGTGATCGGGAGTAGTAGCCTTATCGACATCCTTGATAGGAGGCGCGACGCGGGAGATGAGGGAGCTTGGCCCGGCGTTCTGTGTTATTGCGGCGGTCAGACCCGCAGAGCGTGGCGGCGTCGATAAAGCAGAAGGGCCTATATCGTTCTGGCCTCCGCCACGAGAGAGTGGGCTATTTTCCATGTTCCGTGAGATGCCGTCATGCTCAGAGCCGCCAGAGGTCACCCCACTCCCTTCGCGTAAGGTGAAAGAACGGCTCGAGCAGTCCGAATCGTCCGCATTATCGTCGGCGCGTCCCTTCCCCTTCCCATCGTACCTGCCTCTATGACGGTGAGAGTAAGTCGGCGCGGACAATTGGTTAGTACGTGAGTGGGGAACTTCGGAGCGCGAATGGCGGTCGTTCCGAGATTGTCGAGTAATCGAACGATGACGAGAATGCTGGCCGTCGGCGGATGCGTATTGGGACGGTCGGCGACCGTTGGATACTCTTCGTATGTCACCGGCTTGTCTTCTCGAAGTGTGCTGACTGGAGGTGGCATGATCCCCTCTATCCTGGGGATCATACACCGCAGAACCAGGGCTGCGGGCTCTCGAGTGCGGAGGTGATCGCGGGCTACTCCTCGAACGGATGCGAGAGCGTGATCTAGATCGTGACCTTGAATGCGATGGAGAATGCCACCTCCGTTGACCACGGCTCGAAGCGTCAGGCGCAGGAACGCCAGGAGGGATGTCGTACTGATGACCCGCGCTAAGCTTACCGTGTCTAACAAGCAGGACAATAAGATATATACCTGCACGTTTCGGTCGTATGCCGCAAGATCACGGTATGGGGACCGAAGATAGCAATAGAGTTCTAATGGAAAAGTGTAACACGCCCGGTTAGCAATGGAAGACATAGTCACGAGAACTGTGAGGGCAACCGTTCCTCACGATGTCTGATAGCGACGTCGTAGAACCATCGGCTCATGGGTGCCACGGACTTACCGTGTGCGAAGTGCTCCGCGTTGTCGCGTTCATGGCCGCGATCGGCGTCCATATCCAAGAACTCGGAGAGCAGCCTTACCGCTGGTTCAGAGCGGATGTCCAAGGATTTCATGAGAGAAATGGCAAATGTGGTCAGGAACTAAATGAATGAGTGAGAACGGAGTGTCCCAGAATATAGCGCCCGTGAACACCGGCGACTAACCTCGACATCTAAACCTGTCCAGACCCTCAGCTCGCGGCGAATGAATATTGTCGCCCTCGAGATGTAGTCCTGCGAAGCAGAAAACTGGGCGGGGGTGGGAAATGGGCGGTAGCGCGTGTATGGGTTAGACGCGACGTGCTAGAGCGAGACTAGGGTTAGGGTTGAGTTGATGAACGGGTACACAACGACTTGACGTGAAATGGACGTATGTTCGAATTTTGATGCTTTTACTGACTCGCGGGTATACAAGCTCCTAAACAGGTACGGCTCGAGCCTTATAATCGTTGCACTCACCTTTGCGTATAGAGAATGCCTGTAAACCCAGCGCCGCTTCTCGATCGCACGCTCCAGTTCGTCGAGCTCTTCGAGTTCCCTCCTTCGCCGCCGTCCCCACTCTACCTCCCTCCGTTGTTGGGCTCGTTGTCTTGCATTTTGGCGTGCAGCTGCAATCGCCTGTGGTGCCGGTGAGGTGCGTGGGGGAGGCAAGTAGTGCTTTTGATAGTCGTATTTTGAACGAATGTGGTGCATGAGGTAATTACCAATATCTCGTGAGCACAGCGGGCATCTACGAGACTGATCTACGCAACAGTGAGCACTTGTGCAGGGCACCTAACAATGGATGAGACCATAGCGTATCATCAGAACAACGACATACCCGTCCAAATGAGTAGGCATTCAAAGCAGAACTCATGCGAGCATGTCGGTATCATGGTCCGGTCGTCATATGGCTGTAGGCATATACTGCAGTGCTCTCCGTCAGCATCCTCTTCTAGTTCTGCCGGAAGTGTTCCCGAAGCGGTATCGGCAGGCCGGAGCGCCTCGTCAAGTTGTTCAAGCTTCAAGCGTTTTGCGGGGGGACTATCCATCCAGAGCAAAGAGGGTGACAGGATGTAGACGCCAATGTATAGCTCACAGAGTACTAGAAATCAAGCCTTTCCGAGACAAGAGGTGATGGACGTGGCAGCAAGTATAGTCGTCGTTCAAGAGGAGCAGGTGCTCGTTGTGTCCGCCCTGCCATTGCCCTCGGCGCGTGATGGTGTCACAGGGAGTCACGGACTGAAGTCATAGCATGTCACACCCTACCATCACGGCTTGGCCGCTTGTGGCGACGTCCGCGCAGCTCAGACTCTTCATCGATCTTCTTTCATGTCCTCTTCAACTATCCTGGGGTTCGAAGCAACAGAGAAAGGACCCAAGGCAAATTAAACTGGGCTATCATACCCGATGTATCTCCCGCGCTCAGAGAAGCATGCCGAGGGAATCTTGAATGACTCAAGTCAAGACGTCCCAGTGTTGTCTCCCTAGGCAGACGATGAATAAGACAAGTTCATACATGTCGAAGTGAATCCTCCTCGGGGTTATATGTCCGTTTTGTTTTGGGGCTGCGTGTCCGTTATGCGGACTTGCCAGCAGCCCAGAGCCCTTCTTGATGGACCTCCACTGGCTTTCCAAGTGAGCAATGTACGTTATTCGCAGTGTTACTCCTACCAGAGGGCTCGGCCCTCGAGGGAAATATATCTAGACGAAGGAAGAACCTCTCCCCACCGCACACAATCCACATCCGAGGTTTGGTCTTCCTTGAAACATTGCGGTGACAATCTACGCAAGCCACTTCCGCCCCCCTCCAGTTGCCACGAATGCGCTTTCGGAGCTGCATGGCCTCGAGCCGTACGACATCAACTTTGTGTGCCCGCCTGCAAGACAGCCTGTAAACCGTGCAACCCTTGCCGTCCATCCCTCCATCGACGGCGAATCCTACGGGCGACAAGTAGGGAGGAATCACAAGAACTCTCGTTGCCTGATCGCCTTCACCACCTCCGAAATGTTCCAATGACCTGAACCCAGCGTTCGCTTTCATCAGTGCGGCGTTCTTTTTGCCGCCATCAACACAACGCGCCCGGACCCGTAGCATCCTCAGTGAGTGAGGATGGTACCTCGCAGCCAACAACGTGACGTACCACACATCCCCGGACATTCTCGCGACGGTCAAGGGTACGTGTTCCTCCTCCCCAACTCGCCAAGGACATGGTCGCGCACCTTCTGCGCTACCGACTCAACCTCCCAGAGCGTTGCCGCCGGGGATAGACTTCTGTTGCGTGACCCAGTATAATGTGCATCCAAGGAACGTGCTTTCCATCGGCTTGGCGAACAGGTTGGGCTTCGGGTACGGGGGAGTGCTCAGTTAGACGTGGGTCTTGCCCGACGCACCCCAGCAAGGAGGCAGGCTCGGGGAAGTGGGGAATCCATTCATACAAGGCAGGCAAGGCTCGACGATCATAGAGTCATTGTTCTGGGACGATTGGGAGAGTGGTGTGAAAGTGGGAAACAAAAACTAACGTAGCGTACACCGCTCATCCCATTCCCATTATTCCTCTCGTTTTACGAGCGATCGAGTGATCCCTAGACGTTGGGCAATGCTCCGATTCCCTTTCCAGATGACAAGTCGCAAGGACGTATGGGTACTTCGGCAACTACCGAGGTACGTTCTAGGCGCTGTTGCCGGATTCTGGACTCCTTCGGGCGTCATATCATCCAAGCAAACTGATGCGCAACCATCACCCTGTTTCCCGCAATTCCGACTGTGGCGCGACATTTCTTACCAGAATCCTGCGAAATTAGCGGAGGAATTATGAGGAATAGAACACCCCAATCGCAAGACATGGTGAAGCCTGGAGAACCCATAGGCGAAGGAGACTGCTTCGTGTTGTATGACTTCTTGCCTCCAGAGTTGGCGCAGTCCGCCTTCGAACGTTTGCTCGAGGAAGTCAGATGGAACAAGATGATGCACAGAGGTGACACATCCGGACGTCTCGCCACATATTGCCCCAGCCAGTCATCCTCACAATCGTTCACAGGAGGGGAAGTACCCCGTTTAGTCGCTGTGGAAGGCCGTGTCCTCGAGGACGGGAGGTAAGTATCTCTCATAGGGTTGTGTGTCATAGACAAGTCAAGCTGACTACCCCTATTATGCAGCTATCCTATCTACCGTCATCCAGCGGATGAGTCACCTCCCCTCTTACCGTTCTCGCCCACTGTTGAGCGCATTCGTCAACACGTCGAAGCAGCCCTCAATGAGCCCGTGAACCATGTCCTCATCCAGCACTACCGCAGTGGAGCAGACTATATCTCTGAGCACTCCGACAAGACCATAGATGTCGTCCGCGGCTCGAAGATCGTAAACGTCAGCCTGGGCGCCCAGCGAGTCATGACGCTCCGCACGAAGAAAGACCTGCACGCCAATCCATTGCTTCAAGATGCGCTCACCATCGGTGGCGGGACGGAGAACGGGAACGGCCCACGACGGAACGTACAGCGCGTGCCCCTCCCGCACAACTCGATGTTCGTCATGGGCCTCCAGACGAACACGCGGTGGATGCATAGCATCCGCACAGACAAGCGGCCGCTCTCTGAAAAGCAGCCCGTGGAGCTTTACCAGAACGGCGAGCGCATCAGCCTCACGTTCCGCACCATCGGCACGTTCCTCAGCCGCGACGAGAGCCGCATATGGGGGCAGGGCGCGAAGGGGAAGACGCGCGAGGACGCGCGCCCGGTCGTGCGCGGGGGTGAGGAGGCTGAGAGACTACTTGCTGCCTTCGGTGCGGAGAACCACCAGAGCGAGTTTGACTGGGATGCGCATTACGGAGAAGGCTTCGACGTCCTCCATTTCCGGCCCACGTCGGACGGGGATGCATGCGGGATCGGCGGGGTTTGAGCGGCTGGTCAGACAGTTTGACACGACTCGGACAGTTCCGTATATAGGTGTCTGCCATTGTTCTGTAGTACGACCAAGGGTTTGCGTTCACGAAGCTGTAGTCGTGTTCGTACTGCAGTCGCACTGGGGTGTCTGTGGTTTTGTGGAACGTTTGCGAGGGGTTGTCCGAGGGTTATCTCCACACCAATCAGTCCAAAAGCGGAACTTAGCGCGACGTAATCGAGCAAAAATCATAGACGCCTACATGAGGCATCGGGGAAGGCGGCAAACAAACAGTATACGGCTCTGATGGTGATGTTTCGCAGAAGCTGAGAACTTCTCCACCTCTCCCTCTTTCCGACGACCACGACACGACCGCTACGACAAATTTTCTTCCGGGCCTCGATTCTTGACGACTCTGCTCTGGGGACGCTGCTTGCACACACCAGGACACCGACATGCCGCCCAAGAGCCTCTCCACGCTCTTCCTTGGTTTGGAGCTCGCGACGGACCAGCTACGGGCATCAATAGTGGACGAGAACCTTGAGCTGGTCGGTGTAGAGGTGGTGGACTTTGACACTGAGATCCCAGAGTACCAGTGAGTGTCTCTTATTTCCCGTTTCCATGCCTCCCTCGTTCCCCGGATACCGCTCTGCGTCGATATCAAGGCTTCCCTGGCGCAATGCCTGAAGTGCAATGCCGCTAGATTGCATGGTCCTTGTTTGACTGCTGTGCCTGAGGTACGCATGATGAAAGTTTGGCTGGGTCGCCTCTGAGGCCCGCGGTGGAAGGCATGGGCTCAGTCCAGATCACACACGCGACCGCGCGCGAGGATTGGCGTACACAGCTCAACGCGAGCGATCCTTGCGCCCGGCCGTGCAGAACCTCCGTTAATGAGGCGGAGCACTCGGACATCAGCCGGTCTCAGAATCTACACCCTGCGGCGCCGGAAGTGCTCTTTCATCAGGGCACGGTCAATTGTGACTAAGTGCTATCCAAGCGAATCCACTGTTCCTGCCCCGCAGCGGGGACCTGAGACGCTCCGCTTAGGCGTGCCCGACGGATACCAGCGTGTTTGTTGGATCCATCGCTGCTGCCGATTACATGCCTTGTCTTTGAGGGTTGCCGCGCGCTCGTTTCCCGCATGAAAGATTGCCTCACTGGCAGCGCTCACAGTCTGTGAGCGCAGGCTCGCATCTAGCGCAAGGAAAGACAGCACATGAAGCAGCCCTTTTCCCATACCGCAACTCGACGCGGATTAGGATGCCCATGCCGTGCTCTGCGAGGCTCGGCATCGTTGCCCATTCCTCGCCCAGTCATTCACTCGAGACCCGCGTAACTAGACGTCCGTCTACTCTGTTGGTATGACAAGCTGTCATACGGCTGCGCTGCCGTTCATAGCGGTGAGGATGCTACCTGCGTTCGGGAGCGAATCCGAGAAGGAGCAACAAGCAAAACTCACTCTAACATCCCGCACTGCTTCTACCTTACATGGCCGCGTTTAGCTAGGACGCCGTCTGACCCACAATCCGTCCTGGTGTCTTCTGTCTGTGCACAAATATTCTAACCAAACCTCTTTCATTACAGAACGCAAGGTGGTATTTTTACGACACCCGGAGATGCATACACTACTCCGGTCGAGATGTGGTTGAAGGCGTTCGGTGAGTCCCAGAGGTTCGCGGAAGCATTTTTGGCGCCCATGCTGATCGCCCGGTATCATCCTTGTCACGCTGTCACACTTGACACATTTGTACTTCGTGTGACCTTGTACCGTCTGTGTAGACCTGCTCTTTGAGAAGATAAGCAAAAACTACGAAGTGACGAGAATCAAGGCTATCGGTGGCGCCGCTCAGGTAAGGCTCAAGAACAGGATGTGCTGTATTTGTACTCATTTCCTCCAGCAAGTTCTTGTCTGGTGGAAGGCGCCCGTACCCCCCTTGCAAGCGCTTGATCCACGGTTACCGGTTCATGCCCAGATCACGTCCCAGTCCTTCTCACTACAAAACCCGCCCATTGCCCAAGACACATCTGCACATACGCATGCGCTGGCGCTAGAAGCTGCTCTGGGTGGCCCGGACCTCATGGCGGCGCGTGTGGGGACGTGCGCGCATCCCTCCCTCGTTGCTGCTCAACTTCTCAGAGTCCGTGAAGCCTGGCCAGATATCTGGGCCCGCACGGGACGGGTACAGATGGCCAGCTCCTTTCTTGCCAGCTTGCTGACAGGACAGCTGGTGGGCATGGGCGAGGCGGAGGCGTCGTCCACAGGGCTGTGGGTGCACTCCGGGGCTCAGCCTGGGACGCCGAGCCACTGGGATGAGGGCGTCATGGAGATCGTGGGCGGTAACCGGGAAGAGGGCCACCGGATCTGGACGTGGCTAGGTGACGTCGACATTTCTGGTGGGAGGAGGAGGATCGGCAATATATCCCGGTATCTGGTAGAGCGCTATGGCTTTGACCCTGGTTCGTGTATTCGACGTCGCTGCTGTCTGTCGCTTACCGTTCCATACAGAGGTCATCATCACGCCCTTCACGTCTGATTATCTCTCCACTTACCTCTCGCTATGCCCTTCTCCGTCGGATGCCGTGCTCACCTTCGGCCCTATGGACGTCATGATGGCTCCTGCTGCTAACTACGTCCCGACGCGCCTCTTCAACCTCTATCCTCATCCTGCTCAAGATGCTAGCGAGAAGAAGCGCTATATTGTCATGCTCACTAGCAGGTACGCTGTTACTCGCCGAGAGATCCTGACAGTCCTTGATCGCGACCGTTAGGAATGCGGATGTACCCCGCGCCCTTGTTCGTGACATGTACACGAAGAGTTGGAGTGCATTCGATCGGCTTGTCGCCATCGTCCCTCCCGGAGGCTCTATAGGGTAGGTCAGACGCAGCTAACAAAGGACCTGACTGACGTAGCACATGCAGCCTCGACGACAAGCTCTTCAGTTTCTGGCTTCTACAGGGCGACACCTATCCTTTCGCCCATGTCAAGGGGATCTACCGCTTCGAGACCGGAGTCAAAGTCAACGAGTTCCGTGATCTCCGCGCTAACCCCCGCTGTCTCCTCGAGAGCCAGATTCTCTCCTTCCGTGTCCGGTGGTCTAGGACCATCCCTACGGGTGTCTTCGGCTCGGCCGCCGGACGCGCCCGTAACGCCAACTCCACCCCTAGTCCCATCGCAGGCGCTCAGCAAAAGCGAGCTACTGGCGTGAACAACAGTAACAACATGGGACTGCCGTTCGACCCCTACGACTACGCCACCCTTCCCGCTCGCATTCTCGCCACTGGGGCCGCCGCCAACTTCCCCTCCATAGCCAACCTTGCCGGCGATGTCTTCAACGCCCCCGTCCTCATGCCTACGACGCAAATAGATGCTGCACAAGCCATTCCCCACCGTAACACCCCTGCCCCCGGCTTCCCTGCCCGCGCCGCTCTCGGAGGCGCCTACGTTGCACGGTGGGTGTGGGGTAAGGAGAAGGGTACACCCGCCGGCACCGGCCGCGGCGGCTTCGAGGAGGAAGTCCGGAGACTGCTCAGTAAGCGTTGGGCCGCTACTGGAGGTGCCCCGCTGCGCACCAATATTAACGCCCCCGGGAGCACCAGCAAAGCCCCCAGCGCGGCGGGCAGTGGAGCGAGCACGCCCTACGGCCATGGGTCTCGGTCCGCCCTCGGGTCGACCATCCTGGTCGAAGAAGAGGAAGAAGAGATCGAGGAGATGGAGCGCACCGGCGGCGGCTACGGGCTCGGGTTCTCGGAGACCGACATGACGCGTATCCGCACGGTGACGAGTTCAACGGCGGGTACAACGATGAGCGGGAGCACGCTTGGAGAGGCCCCTTCGACGGCGTTCACGACCCCCGACCTCGGTTCGCTGACCAGCCCGAGTGCCGGCTCCCAGCCAACGGACGCCCCAGCAACCACCACGCCATCGGCACTCCAGCCCGTGACCGCCATGCCGACCTCCGACGCGGAGCTGCAGCTCGGCCTAGCGAAGGTTGCCGAGCCGGACGTCGACGCGTTCATGTCGTACGCGGCGCTCGTGCCCGAGTACTGCCGTCTGGAGGGGCTGCTCATCAAGGGCATCGTCTAGGTCTGGGTCTAGGTCCAGGGATGCCGGGGATGTGGTGGTGGATTGTGCTCGTGCTCGCGTTCTTGGTCATGCTTTGCTATCGACTTGTTGTATACCATAGGTGGGTGTGCGTCGGCGCGGACGGGGCGAGCGAGACGCGAGCGTGGGGGGTGGTGCGAGGTGTCAAAAGCTACGTAGCATCGTCTCTTGTCTGGTCCAAACCGATACCACTGACTATGATATCATGGTATGCGAGCAAACTTGTGTTACGCTGTAGACGGTCCAAATCGATGCTTTGCGCTTGTTGTAACGACTAGCTCCACTCAAATGGAAACTACATGCACGCCTCTGAACATCACCGGGTTCGAGATATTCTTCTGCCGGAGGTAGGGCATGCTACTTGGTGTGGCCAGGCAACGACGTTTTCCGACTCTGTACGTCCTCCCCACTCCCGTCACCTTGGGAGCATGACCGACTAATCGCTATGTCCAGATGACTGATGACATTCCATTGACGGGCTCTAACAGCCAGACCAGAATGTGTCTGAGTTCACTGCAGTGCCACAGTCGCTCCTGGGTACCCGCGAATCCCTATGAGTCGAGTGTAGGGTTGGCCACTGGGATAGGCGGAACGTCAGGCACATGCATGGTGGTCTAGTCGTCTTGGTGCGTGTTTTGTCCCGGCAGGTTTCGCGCGAGCAAACGGATGCATGCATCGGCATCGAACGTTCGTGGCGATACCATGTATTGGATCATTCTCCCTGCAACAGCGTACAAGAAAAGGAAAGGCGTGAATGGCTTCATGGGTCGTGGTTTGTCCTCTGTCAGAGTGAGCTCTTGCTCAGGTTATCCAACAACGCGCTGACGGCCCGTAAGTCCTGCTGTCAAACCTCGGACAAGGCCACGCCCCCGTTAGTCAACGTCAGCTACACGTCGTCGACTACTGGACGGTCATGTGTGCTGCGACGGCTCGGGACTGCTCCCACGAAACGTAAGGAGGGGTAAGTATCATCCAGCTGACCGTTCTTCTGCTTCACTGAGCGCTCACCTAACATCATGCGCGGCCAGTACGTCCGCGTCGGAACTGTAAGCACGGACGTCGCGCAGGAGAATATCAAGAACGTCCACGACCGTTCAACGGACGACAAGGAATATCGCATCTGACGAGTGCCACCAACGTTTATCGCAGTGTAGATATCGTGATCCCATATCCCACCCGCCGCCCTCTTCTATCTATCACTCAGGAAGAAGGACGGGCCTCCGTCGCGTGCTCCGCGAGATAGCAAGCCCCCAGAAGCGCCACCGTATATAACCGGCCAAGCCCCGGGAGGCGCTTGCTAAGGCTGCCCGCTCTGACCTCTCACCGCACCCACACGCCCCTATATCTTTCCTGCAGTCTACGTCTACGATGTCTGTGCCGCTTACCGCACCCAGCACCGCGACAACGGTGGTGAGCTCCGCAGGCCCGCCCAAGGTGCCGTCGTTCAAGCACCCGCTCGATCCGCTTACCCCTGAAGAGGCCAGTACCATGATACGAGGCGATCCTGATCTACGGGTCCGCGTCCGCATCCGCATCCGGGCTAATCTCGATCGTGCAGATCGTCGCGGTATCGCACAGCGTCCGGCGGTATGTTGCGGAGAAGACAGAGATCAAGGCAGTTCGGTTCATTACGAGCTCGTTGCTGCCCCCGCCGAAGAAAGCCGTGCTCGCCTACCTCGGGATCCCGCTCTTGAGTGGGGAGAAACCCGAACCTGCGTCGGAGATCGTGCGCAAAGCGGAAGTCGATGTCAGTGATGCCCCTCTCTTTGCTCCTTGCGTACCAATCTGACCTTGTGAACCATTGCAGTTCGTGGACGCTGTTACTGGGTAGGGCAGAAACTACATCTTCCTGCATATGCCGATGACTGACTTCGCTCAGGGAGTCATATAATACCATCCTATCCTTGAATGGCCAGGATTGGGCCGTCGACACCTTGGACAAGCTGCCCGAGGGCGTCCACCCACAGATCTCCGTCGAAGAACTCCTGCTCTGCGAGGACATCATCAGATCTGATGAGCGCGTCATACGGCTCGCCGCCGAAGTTGGTCAGTCGCATCTCTGGGGTCTCTAATATATGGTACTGACTGCGGTCGTAGGCGTGAAACCGGAGCAGCTCCATGCGGATGGGTGGGCAATCGGGTACGACGACCGTTTCCCGGGGAAGCAGCGTATCCAACAGGCTTTCCTGTTCGCGCGCTGGTCGCGGCATGAGAACCTCTACGCGCATCCTCTCGTGAGCGCCCAGTGTCATCTTCCTCATGTTCCTATCTCATTCGCGGGACACAGGACTTCATCCCCGTGGTAGACTCGATCGCGAGGAAAGTCATCCACATCGACTTCCCGCCAAACTACAAGCCGAAGGGCGAGACGTCCCTATTCGACAGCGCAGATGCGAAGGTTGACCTCACCGTCTCCACCACTGCGCCTCCTCCGTTGGAAGAGGATTCTCTGAAGGTGGCAAATAGGAAGCGTATTCCGCCACCGAAGGAGTCTTGGGACTTCCTGCCGGATCTGCTCGCCCAGAAGGAGGGCTTCAAGTACCGCGACGATATCAAGCCGTTACACGTCGTGCAGCCCGAAGGTGTCAGCTTCAAGATGGACGGCCACGTTCTGGAGTGGCAGAAGTGGAAGATGCACGTCGGTGAGCATCAACTCCCTGTATACGCCTTCCGACGCATGCGCTCAACTTAGCACAGCGTTCCATCATCGGGAGGGCATTGCGCTTTCCACAATCACGTACAATGATGATGGGAACATCCGCCCGATTTTCTACCGTCTGTCGCTCGCAGAGATGGTGGTCCCCTACGGCGCGCCCGAGCACCCTCACCCCCGAAAGCACGCCTTCGATGTGTAAGTCCTATCCGTTCCGCGCGATCACTTGTATCAAACACGTGAACAGTGGCGAATACGGCATGGGTACCATGGCAAATGAGCTCACCCTTGGCTGTGACTGCCTTGGGCAAATTCACTACCTGGTATGTTGAGCAGCCATGGAAATGTGGAGTTACTCTCTCTGACGGTCACGATTACAGCCCGGATCTTACGTCGCGCATGACGGCTCCGCAGTAGTGGTGAAGAACGTCATCTGCATCCACGAAGAAGACGCCGGGCTGCTGTGGAAGCACACCGACTTCCGTGTTGGTGGTCGCGCGCAGGCCGTCCGTAGCCGCCGCCTCGTCATTCAGCAGATTTGCACCCTCGCAAACTACGGTGAGCCCACGTTCCTTGAAGTTCTCAGTGGGACGCTTGCCTGACGGTGTCGTACAGAGTACATCTTCAACTACATGTTCTACCAGGACGGGAACATCGAGGTCGAGATCCGGCTGACGGGCATTCTCCAAGTGTACGTCCAAGGCGAGGACGAGCCCAACAGCCCGTTCGGCACCACGCTCGCCCCCGGAATTAATGCGCACTACCACCAACACATCTTCTCCGTCCGCGTCGATCCGATGGTCGACGGCCTACAGAACTCCGTCGTCGAAACCGATATCCTCCCTCTCCCAAACGCGCCGCTCGGCTCCGCCGCGAACTTCAGCGGAAACGGGTTCATCGCGCGGACCACGCCGATCGCTCGCGCGGCCGACGGTGCGCGCGAGTACGAATATGGCACGGACCGCCGCTGGGCGATCGTGAACCCGAAGAAGGAGCACCCCGCGTCGAAGCGCAAGGCGGGGTACACGATTATGGGCAAGGGCGCGGGTGCTCCGCTGATGGCGCTTGACGGGAGCGCTGTCGCGAAGCGGGCCCCCTTTGCGCGCAAGGCACTTTGGGTCGTGAAGGACGTCGAGGGCCCGAAGGGTGGAAGGATGTGGCCCTCGGGCAAGTATGTGCCGCAGACGCGGGAGACGCCCGAGGACGCGCTCCCGAATTGGGCGAAGGGTGAGGATAACCTTGAGGAGGAGGACCTTCTGGTCTATGTCACCATGGGTACGTACGGTCAATCTGCAGCCTCTTCGTGTCCATGTTGGCTGACAGACGCATGTAGGCATCACCCACATTCCGAGGCCGGAGGACTGGCCGGTCATGCCCGCCGAGCATCTCCGACTGGTGTTTAGGCCCACGAACTTCTTCACGGCGAATCCGAGCATGGACGTCCCGGGCGCGAACGACTCGAAGAGCTGCGCCGCGTTCCCGGAGTTGACGAATGGTACAACCGAGGGAGCCTGTTGCGAGCACTGAATTGGTATACGAAATGTATGAATAGTGTACTATGGAACGGATTGTTGTCCACTATCAAGCTGTATCTCACACATTGCAATGAGAGTCAACAACACTGATGTCCGCAACGTTGAACGTTACTACAAAGAACTATTCTACACGCTTCTATTTAACGTCTCCTTACCCACTGTTCAAAGCATTGATATCTAGAACAATGAAGATCATTGGGGGGTTGACACGACGTTACTAATCAATGTAATGCTCCTCCTAACACGGGGCAAATCCACTCTCGGAGGACCCGGGCAACTCCTATGTACGTCTGTCCGAAAATTGGCCCAAATTCGGCCTCGATTACGCAAACTTTTGGGCCTCGATTACGCTTGGGCGGACAGAGCTTGTCACGTTTGTCACGGGCAGTAACAAGGTCACGTTACGCGTCACATTCGGTTTTAGACCCTTAGAACCGTGAAAACGCGTTGTATACTGCCAGAGAAGCCACCAGCGTGGCAAAAAAGCCTTTGGACATGGTTCAGTCTAATGAGCTACAACAATGGTGGGATATATATGCATCCTGACCCCCGATAGGCGCCCGGAAACTCGCCTCCAGCTCCTTTACGCTATGGTTGGACAGAGGTTGGGCGCTTAATACACTCCTGCACCCAAAACGGTGCGTATTCTACGCTAACCCGGACAAACCCTCCTGCCTTTTTAGGAAGGAGCTTTACGCAAACTCCGGACAGACATACATAGGAGTTGCCCGGGTCCTACTCTCGGACTCGGAAGTCCTAAGCGCCGGTTGAGCCCGATTTGGACTTCATTGTAACTCCGCCTCAACTGCGCGGGGACTACGTCATCGTGTCTCCGCCTGCGTCCTGGCGATCTTTGGACGTTCTCCTCCTTCAACCACCATCATCTACTGCCCCAGACTCCCTCTTCGCACTCTCCTGCACCATCGTCACACTAGAAGACTGTGAAAAAACACTCTATGCAGTACCTGGTGCGTAGCACGACTCGAGACTGGTGAGGAAAAGCAGCATGCGGCTGCCGAGCGTTCGGCTTTTGACAGGTGGGTATATGCGCGCGTCTACGTCAGGGGAGACACCTGAGACGACTACATGCTATAGTTCTCGCCTGAAGAGTCATGCATCACTCGTAAATTGCCCCGAACAGCTCCCCGACTTGCGTCCTTCCACCGTCGTGGTCAAGCCTGCTGTTTTCCATTTGTGATCATTTGTGCGTAATCCGCTAACTGATATGCGCGGTGCTTGTGACTATCAGATGTGTAGTCCGGTACAGTCTAGCCGTTTTCCAAGGTAAGTACAGTCAACCTCGCCCTTCCGCACACCCGTCCCTGCCATTTCTGCAAGCCCAAAGTCTAGTGAGTACGCGCAGCCATCAGTCTGGAAGCAAGTGGTATGTTCACAGCATCCCCTGGTCGCCCGTCCGACATTGTTCTACAAGCTGTAAGCAGGTTGTTCATTGCCGTCTCATACTCACCCTCCGCCTTGCACCTTGCACCTCGCACCACGCGGTTGCCTCCTCCATGTTGCAGTCGTGCCTATCCCTGATGTTGCCGCTCTGGCATAGCTGCTTCGCCTTCGCCCCCGTGTTCTCGCATCTTCACTCACCTTGCAGCAGGCTGTTCCCACCGCCCCTGACCAGCATCTTGATGTTGTTCTTGAGGTTCCTTACCTGCACCCGTTCTCGTCGTCTCGAGTACGTGTTCTGCTTTGCTCCTGGGGCATCAATGCCTACCTACTGACATTTGCCGCCGCCGCCACCCATCTTACGCGTTGATCTTCGGCCACTGACCCCGGTCTCTGTTCACGCAGAATCGTCCTCGTTAAACCCTGCAACTGCTCTGCGGCGTTCCTCCCCCAGGACACCTGACAGCCTAATCAGTCCACGGCTCCACCGACACTCAGAGCCCAGCCAATCTAATAGTCAGTATGCGCCCATAGGACCAGAATGCGGCCGTACAACATCGAGGGATTGGCCGGTGCTGAACAGTTCCTACCAACGGCCGAAAATTGATTTACGCACCGTTCAAAACGGTTCTCGCGAGGCGTGAATCAATGTCTACAATGACAGGAATGATTTTCTTGACATATTCAATGTTTCAGACATCGATAGCATCGGAAATCACTGTTAGAAACCGTCGCTCTTCGGGAGATCAATGTTTCGGACACTATATGGAGTCCATGTTCAAATCAAGTACTATTACTGTTTCTAACACTACCCGCATCACTGTTCTCGACGTGGTTTTTCATCGACCATCCTCCCCACAGTGACGATGGATTGCAGCCGACCAACATTGGGCGCACGGCTGATTTCCAACTGCTGTACAATGCATCTAGGAGATTTATGATATAGTCTTTCGCTACTGGTATATCGTGAACAAACAAGGTCTGTGGGGTATTTCTACTCACTCTTCCAGTAACCGGGCTGGGGGGGGGGGCATTGACGCGTCCTATAGCGCTCACGTGACCGCGTCACCACTCCGCCTCGAGCTCTGGTTCTTGCATCTCTCCACCGGGGGAAGGCTCCTGAGAGCTATGGACCGCTAATCAGCAACACGGTGTAGATTCCATATGGTTCATCCAGAGGGTGGATAACTGCGGGCAGATTATTTCCAAGGTCTCACTTACGGGGCCTTCACGGCTCTCCGACTTCATCCATGTCCACCACGTTACCCAGACGTACCGCTCTGACGCCTGCCTATGGGAGCAATACAGACTTTCTGTCCATATTACCAGCACTATTAGTCACGCGCAGCACCGAGCAGACCTGAGAGCGCAGAAACTCAAATCCCGCCACTTTCTCATGCCCGAGCTTGAGTGAACACCAGGAGGCCCCAGATAGGCGTTTATACGGAGAAGACGCGGACCAACGCTGCGCACTTCACTTCTGGCGGGCGCGGAACGCGCCGCGCCCGCGTCGACGGCGTCGTTCATATAGGCACGTTCTTCGCCAGCACAGCCATCCGCGCGCGTCCCGCGGTCCAGATGGAGAAGCCTCGGGAGCACCGTCCAGCCATGCGTCGGTCAGGACTGAGCGTTCCTGCGGGACGCGAATTCCGTGCTCCCCTTTCGGCGGCGACGATGTCGCCCGGGCAGGCGCGGCGAGTGGGCGAAGGCGAATGCGGAAAAGGGGGGGAGGGCAGCCCCGAGCCGTGTGCATTCGGTCGGACGCTAAGGGGCTCCAGCTAGAGAGAGAGTTTGGTCGACGCGCACATCGCCCGGGGAAGCGGGCTATCACGACGCATGCGCGCGCCGCATGCCCTCCGCGTGCCCGCCCACTGTGGCATTAGCCTAGCCTGCGACCTACATACCTGACCTACATACGAGCGTTCCCGATCCGTGCTCGCCGGGCGGGGCGCGCTGCTGCCGCGAGGTGCCCTGCCTGCCTGCCTTCGGCGGCGTAAGCGCATCCTACAGCCTGTTACCGCGTGCGGCCGATCAGCCAGATCGAGCGAGTCTGCATGGAGTGTCGAGTGTGTGCGGGCTGCCTGGAAGAGCTAGTGAACGGGGCAATCCACCTGCTGCATCACGCACAGAAGCACGGTGTCCCGCGCGCCGACGCACTGGCAGCTGATGCAGTGCATTCCTCCGATCGTACGAGGTCACCGTCGCCGCGACGGCGAGTTTTGACAAGTCGTGCAAAACCGGTTAACAAACATGACCGTTCGAATATGCTACATAGCTTACAGCTGCCAGCAAAGTCCCCATACAGCCCCGACGCCCGTGAGAAAAGTGTACAGCTAGCTCGGAAATAGGGTAGACATCTACCGCGCGGGTATATACGCCAACAGTAGCAGAAGCAGCAATAGCAGCGGAGGTGCCGGAACGGCGGGGCGCGTCGTACCGCGACCGACCCGCCGCCTGTCGGGCACCCACCCATACCTGGAGAGACCGGAGACCAAATAGACAACAAGAGGGCACATACAGAGACGATAGTGGGATCGGAACAAGAGAGAGAAAGGGAGAGGACACGGAGAGAAAGCACATACACCGGAAGCCAATTGAGGGAAAGAGAGAGAGAGAGTAAGGCGTTTTACTGCACAGCACCGTGACCGGAAAGCATAACGACGACGTTGGAGAAATAGAGCACTCTGTGGAGTCGGGATGAGCGGATGAGGGGTATTTGTCGTCTTCACGAGGGGTACCAGTGTCCCTGTGGTGGGATGTACTCCGGGACGTGCGACACGTAGCCGGCGTGGACCCCGCCGCCATATTGCCACTGGCCGTCGTCAGCGTGGGGCACGGCGTACTCCGTGCCCATGTGCACGTCCTCCGGCTGGTACACATGGTACGCGTGCTCCTGTGCGTGCACAGAGTGTCCCTGCACCTGAGCCGCCGCCCCCAGCGCAGAGTAGTACAAGTGGTGGTGGTCGGGCGACGGGGGCTCGGGCGGGGGCGGGGGCGCGTACATCGGCGGGCGCGGCGCGGGCGCGACGGCCATCGCGGGCTGCATCGCGCCGCATAGCGCGGGGGACATGCTCGCCTGCAGCGCGCCGGAGCGGACGACCTCGGCCATGTCCGCGTCGGACTTGGCGACGATCTCGGCCGTGATGATGAACGGCTGGTCCTCCGCGTTCTCCGGCAGGCGCGCGGGCGCGGCCAGCGAGAGCGGCGTCACCGCCGCGCTGCTCGGCGGCGAGCTCCCGTACGCAAAGTCGCTCCCGTACGCGCGCGAGGTGTCGCTGAAGCCGGACGCGGAGGTGTGGCTCGGGCTCGGCGCGGACGCGGACGAGGCGGGCGACGCTCCGACCGAGCCCTGCTGCTGCGACCACTGGGGGGCCCCTCCTCCCGCCCCGGGCACACGTGAGTAGTAGTACGTCGGCGAGGAGGTCAGCTGCGGATCCTGCGGTGGCGACGACGCCGGATATGGTGCGTGGCTCTCCGCTGAATGCACTCCCATGACGGCGTGCGCGACGTATGCGTGGGCGTCCGCGGAGCCCGCATTGACGTGTGCGGCATATGAATCTTGCAGCTCCCCAGGGCCCACGTCTGACGCGAGCTGCGCACGGCCTTTAGTCACAAAATCGGGAAGACGGGGTGTCATCGAGGCAAGGCTTTGTAGTGCGGCCAGCGTGCTGGGCGAGGTCACGGAAGTCGGGGACGACGGGGTGGACGAAACGAGCGGCGCGATCGGCAGCCAGGGACCCCGACGTCGTGCACGGCGGTCGTCGTTGGTCGTGCGCGCTACAAGCGATGCCGGCGGTAGCTGGTCGGCTGAATGGCGCCTACTAGGCGGGGACTGAGCGTCTGAGACGAGCACTTGCGGCTCAGGGCCGTGTGCGCTGTCAAAGGACGGGTAGCTGTAGATCTCAGACTGGGGTACCTCGAGTCGCGGCAGAATCGGCCGCCCGGCGATGGGCAGGTGGATATCAGAGTACGTCTTCTTGGGGGCCTTTACCCCATAGCTCTTCTTCTTTGTGAGCCCGTGCATTTGCTGGAGGTACGACACCAGTCCGCCGCCCGATTCGGGAGGCGAGTTTGACGTTTCGGATCCGCGTCCTCGGCTCCGGGGTGCGGTCGGAGACGTCGCCGCCTTGCGATGGTGCGGGGAAGCTGCTGGCGGAGGCGAGTCTTGTTGCATCGGAGGCGTGCTAGGTGAGGCGGATTTCTTGGACGGCGGGAGAGGCGAGCTCGGGTTCCCATAGCGACCTTGGTGAATACCCGCTGGAATCAACGGGATGGGTGCGGCCACTGCAGGACAGAGAGAACGTCATAGCGGTGAGGATGATGCAGCACGACGGATCGCAGACGATGCGCGTACCGGAGCTGCGTACATATTGCGGCCTCCCGGAGAGGCGGATGGAGAACCTCCGAGAGTCTACCGGGAACCACGCAGGAACTTCTGAGTTACTCTGGAGTTGGAGCTAGTAGAGTTGCATTGAGAAGCAGGGCGCGGTCCGTGCTCGAAGATGCGCACCGATCTCTTGAAGAGCTCATGGTACGTCCGCATCTCGGCGCCGATGTTGAGGATAACATGGAGCCGGATGTTCTCCTGATCAGGCGAAGATCAGCTGGGCGCGCTTCGCTTCTGGACGAGCGTGAGGCGTCATACCTGCTTGAGGACGAGTGCGATGTCGTCCCACGGGTCAAATCCGGAAGGAGTGGCCTCGCTCATCGGGCTGGAGGCGAGCGGACCGGTGGCAGCGACGAGGACGAAATGCCGGGTGGCACTGGTGCCTCTGAGCGACGACGCGAGGATCTAGAGAACAGACGTGAAGACGCACGTTCTGCGGGGGAAGCGAAAATACGAACTGACCTGTATTGCGTTCTGTATCGCGGCAGGCGAGATTTTGACGTCGGGGCCGTGGCCGAGGGCGAGGTCCGGGACGGTACGGCAGTGCACTGGGTCCGCGATGGCGTGCAGGGCGACTGGGAAGGACGAGGAGGTGGTGAGCCAGCGCGCTTCGATCTGAATGAACAAGCGGATAATGAGAAGACTGAGGCGGAGGCGGCGGGAAACGAACCTGGACTGATGGGTCGGCGGCCCGGAGGTGTTCGAGGAGAAGAGGGAGGTACGAGTCTCGAACGTCGGGCCACTTGGCCGCCATCTGCGCGGAGTCCTCGACGAGGACGAGGAGGGCGAGTGCGTCGCCGGGCATGGCGGGGACGGCAAACGAGAAGGCGTGCGGGGAGGCCATGCCAGTCCTGGGCGGTGGGCGGTTGTAGCAGAAGCCCGGACGGGACCTGGAGGGGGCAGAGGCGCTCGAATCAGGACAGAATGGTCCAGAGAGGCGACATGGACGCTGCCTGGTGAGAACGATGATAAGGCAAACTGTATACCGTTATAGGTCCCCATGTCGGACTTTCGAATAAATCCGCCCCGCGCAATAGTGAGCAATTTGCCTTCCCGAGCCGCTCGCTAAACCTTGCCCCCCAATCTGGGCGGCCGATCCTCCGTCCACGCCCGTCGTTCGAACGACCAGCGAACGACGAATCCCAGCGGAACGTTTAAAGCTTCATGGCATCCGCCGCGTGTACTCCTGCGCTCTGTCCGTCCCGCATCCGTCCTGGCCGCGCCCTCGACTATGTGTTGCGGGCACAGACGGGGTCGCCGAGCTCGTCCTCGCTCAGCCAGTACCCGGCGGAGATCAGTGCATGTCCTCTATTATCGCCTCGCATCTTCTCTATCCTGTCAATCTGTCCTCGCAGCTTCGACTGCCGCGTGTTGCGCCCTTCTCTGTAGCAGGCGGTCCGGTCCCGTGGTAACTCTCCAACCCAGAGGACCTAGACCGCACGCCTGCTAGCGCGACGTCTGCCCGCACTCACCTCGCCCGCCGCGCGCGTGGCGGCCTGCGCGACGGCGAGGGAACGTCCTCGTCTTCATTTGCACCCACGCAGCCGCCTGGGAGGCTACCAGACGTGCGTTGTGCGGCGCGTTCTCATCTGCGGCCGCAATTTTCTGCGTATCAAGGACGCCCGGTCAGATGGCCCTGCAGAAGCACGTTTGTGTGCAGGAGCTGTGAAGTTGTGCCCGCTTCTGGCCTGCCCACAATTTAGTCGAGCAAGAAAGGGCGGAGAAGGCCGCCGCTTGTCCCTGTCCCGTTCAGGCTCCGCCCCAAATCAACGGCACGCCCACAATTAACGCCAGTATCACGGTATTTGCCAGGATTTCCCACAACCCCGACTCTGTTTGCACGGGTTTGGTCGTATTCGCCCTCGCTGCCGCCGACGACGTGCAGCTTGTCGGTCTCCGCCATCTCCCTCCCCTCCGTCGTCGCCATGGCCGCCGTGAACCTCTCAAACTCCCCCATTACCCAGGTCTCCCAAACGCCGGTACAGACCAACCTCCAGCCGCAACTCCTCACCCGCCTCCTGCTCGATCTCCGCGGTAGGCGGTTCTCGGTCGACAGAGAGAACATCCTCAGCTTGCCCGAATCCGTCCTGCTCTGCCTGTTTCCGAACGGTCTCGTCCTAAGTCGTCAAAGCGCCGCGCTATCTGATGGAGGAGATAACGATGACTACGAGGAGCTCTATGGGGTTGATGTGCGTGACCTATGACCCTTCCCCGTTCCGATCGCGTCCGCGCGCTGACCTCCCGTCTGCCGCGATTAGTTCGACCCCGACTGCTTTGAATTCGTCCTCACCTTCTTCCAACATGCCCGCGAGGAGTTCTATGGCACAGGCAATTCCCCGGGCCTCCTCGCGGCCCAGCAGCAGCTCCTCGAGGGCGGCTCCCCTACGTCCGATTTCGGCCCCTCGCCGTCACAAAATCCGCTCCTGACCAAGCAGGCGATCATCGTGCTCCGGGAGGAGCTAGAGTACTTCTCCATCCCGCCGAAGAACGGCAAGGAGGCTACTGACGCGCGCGGCATCGCAAACGACGCGTTGCTCGACCTCAAGCGGAAATGCGGCGACTACCTCCTCCATAAGCGCAACATCTTCACCGCGCTACAGCGCAATGTGAACAAGGAGAACAACCTCGCCGAGCAGCACCTGATTGACATGCTTTGCATGAGGTCAGGACCCTCTTCCCCTGCCCTCCGGCTCACTCTTATGAGTACCCCATGAGTCGTACTTACCACATGGTTACTCTATAGCGGCTTTGACCGTGACGACGAGTGGGGCTACCGCGCGATGGAGCCGTCGCGGTGTTGTATATCCTCGATCGCCCTTGTGCTCCTTAAGACCGGCATCGTGCACACGACCAGTCCGTCGGGCGAGCGGCAGGTCAGCGTGGACTACAACCAAATGGCCACCGCACAGAAACTGCTGTTGTTCTGGAGGAAACCCGCGGTACGTAACGTCCCTCACGCCGTGTGATGTTCCCCATTAAACTCTCACACGCCGATAGCGCAAGTGCTGGTGGGACGGCATCGAGGTCGACCTCGCCGAGCCGGGCGAGCCTGAGCGAATCATTAAGCTGTGGGCGCGGAGGGTATGGACGCTCGAGCTCAGCCTGGTGAGTGTTCCGTTCCGCAGTCGTTGTCAAGGGGCACCGTGCTTAATGTCCGACGTGCAGGTGTGATGCTTTCGGACGGACGCTTCCTTCGTTTACGGCTTATGTTAGATACCCTAATGCTCAGGATGTACGATACCACAGGGGCACTCATGGGACTCGATATATCATGGTCTTCCGTGCCACTCCGCACACTTACTATTTATGACGTTCCCCGCCGACGCCATCGAACGTGTATATTGTCTCTCTGTCCCCCATCTAGGGGTGTTATACGTGCTCTCGCGGCAGTACTTGAGACGCTGCCAATATATGCACCAATCATGGGGAATTGGATTGTGTGCGCGCTGCCACCCGTTAATTGTAGGCGCCATGTTCGTGGGAATATTCGGAGTTCGAAAAATATGTGTCCGACTTCATTGCCATTTCGAGGGGTCTGCACAACTTGTTTCTTGGACCTACACCGTCAGAATCCCGGAGGCCAAGTCTATAGCAAACTCTCATTTGTCACTCTTCTTTGCGGCAGGATTTCTGTAGCCATGGATTTTGACCTGGAGGAGCTCGTGAACGTCGAGCAAACGTAGGTTTTCCGCACGGCTCAGGAAAATGCCGACCGCGCTGATTCACCGTCCAGATTCTACGAGGAGGGGTACAAGGACGGCTTTGCCCACGGGCGGATCCACGGCCTGATCGAGGGGCGCGCTCTCGGACGTGAGAAGGGGTTCGAGATGTGGGAGGAGCTCGGATTTTACGAGGGATTCGCGATGATGTGGAAGGCCGTCCTCGAGAGCGAGGCCACCCAGGATGAGTGCGCACCTTCCCCTCACACACCTCTCTGCAGGTCCACCGGCCGCCTGGAAGACGGTGGCCTTCATAAGAATGCCCTCCGACTTTTTCCCGGGCTATACCCTCGACGGGCCGCACTATGCGTTTTTCACGGCGGCCCATTGTCCTACCCGGCCCTCTATTGCCCCTCGCCTTCCTCGTCATAGAGGCTGCATGCTGACCGCCCGCCCGCACACAGACGCACGACGAACCACATCGGGCACCTGCTCGCCCTCATCGCCCAGTTCCCGCGCGTGAACCCGTCCGCGACCTCGGGCGGGCCCGAAGTCGACATCCCGAAGCTCTTCCGCCAGATCCGCTCGCGCTACAAGCTGCTCTGCTCGACGCTCGGCGTCCGGCCGACGATGCGCGCTGCCGACGGCTCCTCGCTCTCGCTTTCGCCCGAGAGGGAGTCCGGCGCCAATCCGCCGTCGGCGGGGTCGAGGGAGGGTGGGGAGAAGGCGCACGGCGCGAGAAGGAACGTTTGGGCCGTACACCCGCCGGGCGACTCGCTGGCTTCGACGGAGCTCAATTTTTGACCCAGGGGCGCCGCTTCTCGCCGGCTGCCCTGCTCTGCTCCGAGCGCTTGCCGGCCGTCGTACTGTTGGGATATGGTCCGGGGATGTCGCGATCAAGACGACCTCACCTGCAGTGCGGCAGGAGCGTGAGTGTGCTTCGCGTCTGTCTGCTGCGCTATCGCTAAATGACTGTGGCTACTAGCGCGATCCCCGAGTCCGGCGGCTTGGCAGGGTTTGCGGCGAGGTCGCAACAGCCTCGCGTTTTCGCCAACGGCCACCCGTCTCCAGTCACTCCTCGAGCCCGGGTACGGCCGCTAGCCCGTATCTAGCGCGATGGATGTGCTCGACGGCGATACTACTGCGAGGCGGCCGCGCGGGCGGTTCTGGGGACGCATCGATACAACCACGGCTGATGATCGTGTCCGATAGTCTCTCGCTCAGGGTCGTATCGCCTGGCGGTCGATGTACTACCGCGCCGCTTTAGGAATATCGGATAACATCGCAGATCGCCTGCCCAGGGAATTAGCCACAGATCCGCCCTTGCCACCCTCTCCCTCGCCCCTCGCCTCGGCGAAGGAGGAGAAGAAGAAGAAGGCCTTCGACTCCTGAGCTCGGAGCTCGCCCTGGCGGAGCCGCACGCGCCGCCCTCGCTTGCGGCTGACTGAACACTGGCATCCTCATGACCCGTCCGACTCGACTCACGCATTTGGCATTTAGCCACAGCGCTCCGTCAGACCATTCAGACCGCCCACGCAGCGTCCACGCCCCCAAGACATACAGTGCAGTACAGCACAGCGGCGCAGGCGAGACGCCGTACGGTATGCATACGCCACGGGGACGCGAGCATCCCCCCCCCCCCCCCCACGCCGGAGCCCGAAGCCCGGAGGCCGGAGCGCATGCACCTCGCCGTTACGCTGCAATGCTATACTATACCAGCCTCGCCTGGTACTGGTGCTGCTGCAACTCGGCCGGCACGCGCACGCGCGCTGTCAAGTTGCCCCGCGTCGCGCTTCGACTCGCCACGCGCCGGGGCTTCCTCGTCCCACGCGAAGGTTGCGAGCCGTTCTTCTGTGTCCAGACTCCAGAGTGGCCCTTTGCCGGCCCGGGTCTGGGGAGCGCGCGCCAGCTATCGGGACAGCTCGACGTTCATTGTTCAGGCCTTGGGACGGGAAGTGGCCGATCCTAGACTTTACTGAGTGCAGTAAGGACGGCCCGTGCTGCGTCTGTATTGAACCTATGCGACGATGAGATGGCTTGGCCCTTCGTATATTCCTCGTGGATTGTGTTCAATGAACATGCAGCCAGGTCTCAGGAGCGACAATGAATGACACTAGCTCGACGGGCAGATGACTGACACGGCCTTCTCGTCCCCGAGGTCATAACCCACGCAATAACGCATGTCGAAGCATTCGCGTGCTTTTCGTGCGCGTGGAAACAGAGAAGGGGTACCAGGGGCTCTCCGACTGTACGCGTGATAATCCCGTCATGCTAGCCTGAGGACAGGACAGGACGGGAGAGGCACGTCGTGTCTCCGGCAACCTCCTCGACTATCGCCTTAACCCCCCGCCCCGGCGTCGTCGCGGCACCAATAGCCAGAGCGATTACCCCGGATCTCGGACGCTTTATACGTGGTGTTTTCACGAGGGCACCGAGCAGCAGTTCGGTGCACGCGCACGACCTCGAGACGGTCAAGGGCATGTGAGCGCCCGCCCGCCTCCGCCCTGATGCCCTGGCACACGCGACGAAATTGAATGCGGTACTTAGCGGCGGGTTGACATCATCGACGGCATGGGAGGCTCCTCCGTGTCCGATCTGACCGCTACGCGATCGTATCGCGGGATGGGGCGCGGGGCGGAAGGTGCAAGGTGGTGCGCGGAGGTGCAAGGTTTAAGCCACTACTACCATCCCGGACTGTGATGGCGGCCTAGTACCAGTAGTACGTAGGGCGGGAGCGAATCTCGAGCGAGTGATGCGCCAAGTTGGCGGTATGCATGGGACCGTTATGCTCAGGTCGGGTGCGGTAGCTGGGAACCCGCGAGTGCGGGCGTGCCTAGTCCCCAGCTGGTCGTGATTACGCGCACTGGCCTTGTGTCGGGCACCTGACGGGCCCCGGAGGATCTAGCATGAGGAATGCGCCTCAGCGGAAGTGGTGGGAATGAGTGGCATTGGGGCTGTGAGGGTCTAGTATGGATTTCGTACGAACAAATGTCGGGAGAATGTGGGCCGACATACGTCGGATGACGATTTGGGAGAATCGGCTGGTTGGGGCTATAAACAACCGCATATGCATCGAGGGATCCGAGTGAATGCCGGCGGAAGTTGTTGCGAGGATCACGACGGCGAATCCAAGCCATGCATGTGTATCTCGCACACTCACGTTGCAGAAACATTGCTTGACTTGCAGCGCCGACGTATACCGGGACGCCTCTCGGACGTACGACATGCCTGAAGGTGAACGTTCCGTACAGCTGCACGCCCGAGTCCGTGCATGATTCCTTGGAATTCCTTTGAAGCAAGGGATACGCGGGCATGCACGTACAACGTACCCACCATCGCTCCTCCCGGCGATCACAACTGTGGATGATACTTGTCTCGCACTATGGCATACATGCAGCTTCTGCCTCGGCGTGGATCAGAGCACGGAAGACGCATGTACGCCTTTCTCCGACATTCCAGGTCACTGCCCTCACTTGGCCTGTGCTTCACACTAGCGGCACATATCATTCATATTAGCCCCAGCCTTCCAGCCTACGGTGATGGCTCACGCCCGCGTCCACGTCGTGCACCGGGGCTCAATATGACATGCCGCAGCTCATACAGAAATGGGCCACTCACACCGTCATGTCGCACTAGCGCGAAGGCTGGTAGCGTTCCCAACCTCGCATGTTCGTTCACTCGATCTCCGTTAGACGGGCAGCTAAGGTTGTGTCGTGGTACGGACGGGGCGCCGACACGCCTCGGCAACGAGGTCGCGGACGCTCGTGAAAGGACTCTTGATGAACGGGGACCAGAGACTCGGAGGGCCGTGCGTGTGGACCAGTGCAAACCGGGCGAGGGAGAAGCGTCTTACCGTTGAGAGACCCGAGTAGGGCTTGATTGAACTCAACGGTATGTGGCAGACGCCCATACTGTGTCCGACAATACGTGTGGATCCCGAGCGCGAGTACTATTGGAGAGCCTGATGGGTTAGCTTACCGGATGGACACTAATGCTGCCACGCACCGCACGGAAAAGTGAACTGAGACATGCTGTAGAGATTATTGAGGGACATGATGCGACGTATGCTCTCGGATCCACCTGGCGCTTATGGACAAGAGATAGTACCGGGTGCCGCCGTCATAGTGTCCGGTGTGTCGGCAAGCGCAATGGAACGTTGCGCGCGCATACCGTGCTACTGCCAAGTTGGACTGGTGTCTAGTGAGCTGTAGAGACTCGGGTCCGACGGGCAGATGTTTGAACAGCGGCGCATCGTGCAGCGGCGGCGGCAATGGGCGTGCTTCCGAAACTCGGTCGGCATAACATGGAACGTGTCTACCGTCGTCAAGTATGGCATGCCCTGTACCTGCTCTGGGAGGGTCGCGGGAGCTGGCGGAGTGCTGGTCGCTTCGGAATACCCGCATGGGAAGCGGGGGCGCAGCACCCGACAACCCTGACGACCTCTCCAGGCTGTCGTCCGGCGGGGACTGACGGGTGCGAACGACTGTCCCATGGGTTGTGGAGCCCCGCGACGGCGACACGGAGTGCGCACGCGGGGTTTCCGAGTATGGTCGAGCATGTACGTCGGGTGTAGATTCGTCCGCCGACGTAAACTCGAGGCGTGCCGAGGACTGCTTCGTGGGCTACGCGGCGCATGCAGTGCACCGGCGTGGTTAGCGAGGAGCGCATCAGGTACGCCAAATTTAAAGGCACGGTGCGAGTGAGCAATTAGCCGCGAACCCCGTCGCCGCCGGTGGCCCCGAGTCGGAGGCTCGGAGCTCGCTGGGGTTCGACGCCCGTGCTGCTCGGGCCGAGCAGGCTTGAAAACGTCGAGACTCGAGAGTGCGACACGAACGCAGCGCGATCCTCTCGCCGTCATTCCCCCGCCGAGCACGGACGTACGGCAGACAGATGGGGAGGTGGCGGCGAGAGATGCGCTGGGAGGATGGTTTGGGCAGTCGCGCATCCCGAACGCACCTTTACACTGTCAGGAAGCTGATGGCGCACGCACGCCGCATGGCGCGCGGGGTTCTTGCGCCCGCCCGCACTGCAAGAACCGCGGGGCATCGACCGCTGCGAACGCGGGGCCAGTATGTTCGACGATATGTTCGACGTAGTCTTGGTGATCTCGGGAGGGTGATGAGAAAGCGAACCAGGTGGAAATAGCCGAGGCGCGCGCTGGGAACTGGCTCGCTTGCGGCCTCCCCCCGTGCGTCGACCGATGCGCCGGTGAGCTCGCCGCGCCCATATTCCTCTTTCCTGCTTTCTCCTTCCCCTTCTCCCCTCACTCCCTTTTTCTCCCCGCGGACGGCGCAGCGACAGACCCGGAGCGCGCACACGCCGTATGGGCGGCTGAGGACAATTGGATACCCTGTTCTGGCAAGGCTCGCTTCCCGAAATTTACAACGATACCCCCAAATACCCCCGCCCATCCTCTTGTACGTCTCTTCCCGCCTTCTCCTCGTCGCAGGCCCTGAACAGGCCTTCCAACACGTACAGGACGCGGTCCCTCCGTAATCGGCACGCAGCGTCCCCTGCTCGTCCTTTATACTACTCTGGATTTAAACGCGCGTGAATAGAGGGGGAAACATTATTCGATCAGGCAGCTACGTAAGTGTCGCAACTTTGAATGGCTTTCTTGCATTCCTCCGTCTTTTGTGAACCCACGCAAGGCCACTTCTGCGGGTTCTTGTTTTCTCCAGGCAGAAGATGTGTGGGTTTCTGGGAGCGCAAGATGATGGGAGGGATGGCGGTGGCGTCCTTGCTGCAGTTTGCAGTGCTGGTGATTGCTCGTTGTCGAGTTGTATCTGACAGCCATTGCTTCCTTCCCCTGCTCAGCATCTGTCTGCTTGATTTCGAAAGGACGATGTCACTGATACATACTGATCGACAGGCACCTCTATCATGGCCTCTACATCCACAACTGAGACGCGTTCGCGCGACAAACGCGACACCGTTCCCCTCCTTCTCGAATCGTTCCCCGTTCCGCCATCCTTCATTCCTCCCTCCCCTCTGCTTTCCAGCTCTCCTGGCTCGCCTCTGCCGTCTGCTTCCTCGCCATTCGTTTCACCCATTCCATCACCTGCGACAAAGCAGCCTCCATCAGCCCCGCCGTCGGCACCCCTTCCACCCGTTCCCGGACCGTCCCCCATTACTGAACATGAGACCCTCATGTTTATCTCCGCGGCTCGCTCCCGCCGCAGCTCGAAAATGTCTCTGGCATCGACCTCTAGTCACTACTCGAAGCGCGACTCGGTGGCTACCGTAGCCAGCAACGCCAGCGGCAGCAGCATGCCCTCCCTTTCCGCATCCACCAGCGGGACGCCCTACGACTCTTCTCGCTCACTGCGTTCATATCCATCCACTAGCTCGCTCTCCGTCCCCATCTCGCGATTCAACCTTGACAGGTCACCGGTGATTCAACCCCGTATCGCCGAAGAAGACGCCGCAGATCTTACACGGATGTCGCTTGACGAGATCTCACTGCATTCGACCCTTCCAGAGCACCTGAGCGACGACGAGAAGGTCCTGGAAGTCGGCATAGGGCCCTCGATCTCCCGCCAGCCCCGTTCAGAACCCGAACCTCGCTCGTCCCTCTCCTCTGTAGAGGCGCGCGAGGGCCATTCCACCCCCGACGAATATCGGCTTGCGCCATCGGCAACCCCAAGACCGCGACCACGGCCATCTGCTTCCACCAGCAACCTCGCGTCCCGCGCTCAGCGCCATGTGGACAAGGAACTTCCCCCTTTGCCTCCCACGCAGCCACCCCCGCGGATGCCCCCGATCCCACCTCCGCCGCCACCTCCAACGCACTCGCGCCGCTCCAGCAGCCCGGACATTGAGGAAATACTGGCCTCAACACCACGCCCACGCAGAAAGTCCTCAGTGGGCTCCGGCCTGCGCTCGCGCTCGACATCGCGCTCGGTGCGCAGTCTCCGGCGCCGCGTGAGCGAGGGCGTGGGGATGCGCGAAGCTGGCTCGCTTCCCGGCTCGGTACCTAGTTCGCGCCGGACGAGCGCGGCGGCCGCGAGCGGCAGCAGCAGCCGGCGGACGAGCCAGACGTCGCTCGCGCGTGCTCGGTCCCGCCCCGAGTCGCTGAGCGAGCTCGCATACGAGCAATCCGCGATGGCCGAGACCGCCGAGGGGTGGGACGAAGACTCGTTCGTGTCGGATTATGGGGTACCTGTGGACCAGACGGGCACGCCGTATGAGATGATGGACGGGGATAAGGAGGCGCGGTTGGAGAAGGAGCTGGATGGTGAGGGGAGTGACTCGGATTCGAGTCTGGATCTGCATACACCGTTGCCGTGAGTGCGCTCTATCCTCGCAAAGTAGTCAATCACTGATGTCTTTTCCAGGCATTTGATGGTAAAGGATGGGCTACTCTCGCCACGCTCGAAGCTTGTGCAGGCGTCGCGGAATACGACACCCCTTCCGAACGACAGGCCTGGTAGTGTGTTCAGTGTCGCGTCTAGTGGTACGTGCTCTCTGTTGCAAGTGTATCGCTACGTTGCTAAGGATCAATTGCAGTGGGTTCGATGATGACCAAGAGTGGTCTTCTTAAGGATGAGCGCGACACGGCGAAACGGCGCGTACGACACCGGGACGGTAGACTTCTCGCCGGCGGTATCGGCCTCACGACGGGCTTGGGCTGGAGCGACAGGTGAGCAGTCACCTAGTAACCGTCCAACGGCATTTGCTCATGAAGGGCACTTAGTGAGGACGAAGATGCTCCGTCCCCGCTGATTCGACAGATATCATCACGCTCTCTGAAGAAGCGGGCGGCGTCCACCACGTCGCTTCGCAACACCTCAAACTCACTATCACATTCCTACAGCGGGCACACGCCCGACAGTCGGATGGCAGAGTTCGGCATGCTCCCGAAGGTTCCCTCTAGGTTGCCGCCCACATCCTGGCAGAAGCCGCGGTCTATGCCCGGGCGCGGATCGGACTGGCGGACGAGCACGAGCAGCTCTGTCTCGAGTGCTTCGTCTGCTTCCGCCCTATCTCACTCGCAGTCGCGTACATCCATGGCATCTCAGCGATCCGCTCCGGCTAGTTCGTCTTCAAGTCGCCGCATTCAGGAACCCACACCACTGTCGATGAGCGCACTGGGATACATCCGCGAGGGACACGAGGTGGGGTTCAACACGCCTTCGACATCGTCGACGACAAGCCTACCAATGCCTGCTACACCCGAGGACACGCCTCTACGCGCACGCACGGACTCCCTCGGCGGGAGGAAGGTGCCTGCAAGGCTTGATCTCGGGGGCGCGCCCGACTTCACGTCCCAAGACGTGATCGTGCTCAACTCCCCGAGCCCCTCCTCCGCGACCGTCCACGCGGGCACACCTCCCTCCGCCGTCTCCTCGAGCTCGTCAGGGTCTACGCCCAAACAGAACGTTCCTCGACCCCTTCGTCTCCCCCAGTCCGCAGGCACCCTCCGACGAGCGACAGAACCCTCGAGCGCCACCTCCACACGCATGCCACTCCCTGCGTCCGCCGGCGCACCCGCTCAGCGCGCGTCGTCAGGGTCCCTCCAGCAGAAGCCCTCCCTCTCCGGGCTCCGGCCTCCCACAACGATGCGCCCCGGGCAGGCGGGCATCATGAGCGCCCCGCCTCAGGAAGGCATCGCCTTCCCGTACAGCAGTGCGTCGCGGTCGCCCAACAAGTCCACTCCTTCCCCCGCTGTCGCGCGCAGTGCGTCCGCAGGCGCCCCGAAACTCAAGCCGCGGACGGGCACGGGAATGGTCTATCGTACTTCCGGGGGCTCTGCGTCCGCCGCCACGTCTCCGGTGGCATCGAGCAGAGCGTTGCCGAACTCTGGAGGGTCCGCGATTCCGTCGAGTGCGGGTGCGCGCCCGTCGATGCTGCGCATGCCGAGCACGACGTCCCTGCGTTCTGCGAAAGGCGTCGGCATCGCGCTGTGAGCCCTGCCCTGTGCGAGTCGGCTGTTCTATCACATTCGGATTACATGACATGACATTTGGCGGCCGGGCGTGCGACATGTGCGCGTTGCGGCCGCCGTTCTCCGCCCTTGGGCATCGGTATTTGAGGGTGCGTTTTTGGGGGGAGAGCTACTTGTGCGAGTATGATCACCAGGTCCCGTTGTAATACCTAATGAACCGTTGTTCTGTTACTACCAGTTATCAGGCGTCGGGCGCGCTTTACGTAGTAGTTCCTTGCGCTCGGAATGGGGTGGGGGGCACTTGCCGTCATGTCGTTGTTCGTCGTCGCTCGTTACATAGTTGTTTGTACACACATTGCACGTCATCCTGGACATATGTTGTTTTTGGGCGAAATGCTGCGTGCGGCCCAGGTGTTGTTCGCGTATGACGGTTGTGTGTGTGCACGACTCCACAGTCGGAATACAGCTAAACAGGTGCGCGATATGGGTTTCCGAAAGGACGTGATAGGCATGAAAATGCTCCTACGGCTGGTCCATGGACCGTAGTGAGACGTCTTCTCATCCTGTGCGTCCTCGAACAGTTCCCCGTCAATATCCTCAGAGGAAACTCACATCCCTCATCCAGGGACCCAGCGTGTGCTCGTCGGAATTCACGGGGAGCTTCCCAAATTGCCGGCATACGAAGTCCTCTCGCCGAACCGTCACGTCGTCGGGCCCTGCCCACGTTCTCAAGGGGCTTTCTGACGGCGAAAGGTGGTCCAACAGGGACAACAGTGTGTTGGTCGTTCCTAATGAAGAGGGTGATTTCGGAGCTTGTCACGTAACCTTCAACTTAGTGGTCAACGTGGAGGCGAGGCATGGCAAGCGGACAAGGTCGCGGACGACAGCTGCTCAAGGCCCTGAGCTAACTCTCCCCATGCCTGGCGTCCGACGTACGGAGCAGGCTTGACAGCCCAGATCTCAAAGCTGGGCCTTTCCATGGGACCGCCGTAAGACCATAGGGTGCCGCTTGAGAGTCGCGGCGTTTCAGTGTGGAGACACGGACATGAGCGCCATAGTCAAGAGAGGGACTAGTTGATACTGTACTTAGTATACCGACGTACATGCATTTCAGACGGTTGGCCTTTACAAAGAAGCAGCTTATCGGCGTCAGTAGTATATTCATCGCACTTTGGAAGAAAACAAATCACTTACTGCAGTGTTGCGTCCCGCACCACAAGTCAAGGGTCGAGAGGGGCGTGATGTAGAGCTCGAGCTATCAAAGAAAGCACGACTCGTGGGCCGGAAAGTCCAGGCAGATGACAACACGCGTTCCAAAGTAGGAGGATAATATGTCGCGGCCGTACTCAGCCTCGCTCGCCTCGGGATTCACTTATGATCATACGTTCGTCTTACATACAGCAGGTCATCAGTATCCTACAATGGGTTGCTTCGGGGTTGAATGTACCAATTCGTACTTTCTGTAGTGAGGTAGAATTACAATCACGCACACACACATTCAGGCGCTTCGCGCAACGCGATGATCCTCCGTGTTTCTCGGAAACTCGGACTACGGCAATGTTCGTTGTCCGCCGTCGCATTCATTACAAGATCCATCACCATCATCATTCGCGACAGCGTGCCTATTTGTATCTGGATTGTTGACCGGTTGCTTTTGCCACTCGCTGCCCCACTACTAGAGAGCTCGGTCTTACATGAATGGCGTGCCCCCACACACCTGTCGATCAGACCTCGAACAGCATCCACCATCGAAGGGGCAACCAAAGGGCGAACACTCGTACTGCCGTCGATGAAGAGTACTCGGACCTACCAGCTCTCGCAGGTCTATGGAACAGTGCTCTCTCCGCCGTCCGTCTTCCACCAGAGATCCTCGTGGAGATCATCTTCTGCACCCGCCGCTCAGATGACCAGCCGACACGGTTGTACAGAGAAAAATGGCCCAGGTTTCGACTCGTCTGTTGCCACTGGAACGAGGTGGTCTGTTCGACACCCCTGCTCTGGCGCGACATACATGTCTTCCGAACATCCTCCTGGCTCTCCATATCCCTCTTGCGCTCACAGGGAGCTCTCGTCGACCTCACGTTCCATGACAACAGGTTCCCCTTAGAGGCTCTAGCTCACGTTCTCTCCCCCCACTTGAACCACACCCGTAGTATCAACCTCCAGGACACGATCGGCCCGCCTTGGATCAGTCAGCTGCAACGCCTGTTTGCGCACCCTATGGACGCCCTCGAGACCCTTGAGCTGTGTCCGAGCGTCCGAGGCCAGGGACTGGTCAATCTGAGCGCTCTCAACGTCCAGCACCCCAAGATCCACACACTCGTCTTCTCCGGCGTTGTTGTGCCGCTCAATCTATGCACGATCACCAACTTGCGTATCCTCAAGATCCGCGGCTGCCACTCCAGTTTGGCCCCGAACCAGCTCCTGGACGTTCTCCGCTCCAATCCTCGTCTGCAATCACTCGAACTCGCGGGATTCCTCAACGCACTCGGCGGCAACTGGGTCCCCCATTCCACACTCTCAAGTCACCCTCCAGTCCTGCTCACTGCACTGAATGAATTGAGCTTGTCACGCCACCTGTGCGATGTCACCGCGGCATTCCTGACATACCTCCGCCTCCCCGCCTCTGCCACCATCTGGATTGAGGGTGTCCTAGGTGCCGCCATGCTGGGCTCGGATCCCACGGGCGCTCTCTCATCCCTCGTCCCGCCCGCGTCAATTCTCGGAGAGGTCTTTAGCGTCCATCCGCAGGTGGACTCCGCTGTCGTTCAAGTGAAGGAGAACGCATGCAATGCTTACAGGGCGTTCGGGGCGAACGTCACAGCCGGCCGATACCCCGACTTGTCGCTCTCGCTCTCAGTCGTCACTCCGCTCTTGCACTGGTCCAGGGCCCTGCCCATGAGCGTCCGGGGCCTGCTGGACATCTTCGGCGGCTGCGCGCTGACGTCGCTGCAGATCTGCGGCGACCTCGACCCGCTCAAGACGTCCCACTGGGCGAGTGTGCTGCGCGCGTTCCCGACGCTCGAGGATATCCGCATCTTTGGAGAGGGATACACGATCGGTCTGTGGCATGCCCTCGGCCCGCCCCCCTCTGAAGCGCATTCGAGCCGGGGTACGCATGCGCGAGGCGTCCTCGGTCGGAAGCTGCGTACGATCGGGTACGATGATGGCATCGAGGTCTCGGATAAGTTCCTCGACACGCTCGTCGATACCCTGACCTGGCGCGCGGAGCGAGGGGCGCGCCTGCGGTCGCTTCGTCTGATCATTCGCCCGGACCCGGAGATCGTGGCTCGGGCGACTGTGGACAGGTGCCGGACAGCTCTGGAGGCCCTCGTCGACCAGCTGTCGTTCATCACAGATCGGTAGTGGTCGTCCTACACCACAGTAACCCAGCTCGAGTATGTCTATTTTCTGACTCTTACCATTGCTGCGGACCGGACATAAGTAGGTGCTAGGTTGAGAATGAATCGAGCATGTATCCCGCGCTTATACTGATAGATCCACCATTGCTGTCTTCCAAGCTACTTCGCGAACCGTAGTACTAACAAGCCGTGGCTGCGTAGCGGCTGTATCAATGTATTTGTGCACATACTCAAGTAGGACCATACCGTTGGTCCGTGTCTACTTCCTCGGCTTGTCTTTGATTTGAGCTGCACAGCCCAATATTCCAACAGGACCGGTGGGTAAGGAAGCTTTGTTCGTATTGTAAAAACGAGGACTTATGGGCGGTCGACATGTCAGTGGCTCAGGACACGATACATAAAGTCAACGCCACTGGCGCCGTGGGAACTATCGATGGTCTTGTTCTCGTACTACCACTACGGCGCATCAAGTACCAGTTATTATTGTCATTCTCTCTTTTGCCACTTACCCTTACCAACTCCCACACATTACCAGACACCCCAAGATGTTCTACCGCAGTGAAAAGTACGCCCCTGCGTTACGACAGTCCGTAACGTAAACTTATTCGCTAACGATATATACCCCTGTAGCCGAGATACCACACCTCGCCTGGACCCCTTGAGGGGCCGGAATCTTGCGCCCCCATTATACGGCGTCGAAGCTGACCAAAGCATCTACACAACGCCGGTAACGGATGATCTACAGCGCGTGGAGCTGCTGGCAAAAGCCCGCGAACGAGAGCAAGAAGTTCTGGCGATGTACGCTCTCCTCAACGCCACTGCCCCTATCAACCGCCTTCCCGTCGAGCTGCTTGTCGACATCTTCTCGCTCGTTCAAGAGTCGAACGGAGTAAAACAATGGCTCGATACCCTGCGAGTTTGCCGCCATTGGTTTGTTGTTAGCTCAACGGCGGCGACGCTGTGGCGCTGCCTCCTCGTCGGACGCTGTACGAATCTGTTGCGCACGGGGTTGGCTCGCTCTTGCGCGGCTACGATAGGATTCACAACATACAATAGCCATGCTTCGGCCTTCCTTGAGTCCGTCTCTATCATTTCACCTCACACCCACCGCATTCACTCCCTCTCGATTGGTGAGATACGGGAGCAAGCCGTCCCTGCTTTGTTGACGCTCGTGCAGAGCGAGATGCCCTCTCTTCGTTCTCTCTACGCCCATATGGACTACGATCAACCAGAGGTCATTCTCGATCTCCAGCCCTCCTGTCTTCCTTGCTTGGAGGAGCTCGACGTCGGCGGCTTCAATGTCTTCGGGAACAGCTCGATCATGCCACAACTGCGCCGAATCAACATCATCGACTGTGGTCGTCCTCGCGGAGACTCTCAAGTGAGGACTGCACAGCTCGTGGACGCGATGCGGAGCATGAAGAACGTCTCCGAGCTTAGAATGCGTAAGGTCCATGCGAGCGACATGGACAGCTTCGCAGGCCTGGCGGGGGCCGTCGGTCTGGTCGAGCTGGAGAAAATGTGGGAAGTCAAGCTCATGCTTGATGCACCGCTCATGAAGCATATGCTCTCTGGGGTTATCCTTCCTCCCACCGCCACCGTACACCTGAAACTCCCCTTTTACTCCAAAGCCGACCTCTGCGAGGTGCTCCCTGACGACAGACGGACGCTTCCGATCCTGGATCAGATCGTGCAGGTCTGCATCGGCGCGTCCGAGCCCGACGACCACGTCTTCCAAGCGTACACCGAGGTGCACTCGAAGCTGACGAGCAACGTGACAATCCCACTCAAGCTCTCCGTCCAAACTGTGGATTTCCCTGGTCCGGACGCCAGGAGGGACACAATCGAGGATTTCTTCCAGATCTTCCACGACTCGCCGCTTCAGTCGATCGTCCTGGGGATCATGCCCGACGTCTACCTCTACGAGGACTGGTCGGGGATCTTTGCCTCTTTCCCCGCCCTACACCATCTTGACCTCGTGGCGTATAGCGAAGAGGATTGTGCGATTCAGGCTGACCACTTCATCTCCGTGCTGGATCCGGAGAACTACGACTCGGCAGAGATGGCTGAGCTCAAAGAGGACGGTGATACCGAGGTGGCACGGGCACCCCTGCTGGGAGCAGTGCCCTGCCCGGCCCTTCGCTCTCTGCACCTCACAGGACCGCAAGCGGCGCCCGACAACGCGCTGCTCGAGACTGCTGTGGCATGTCTGGAGAACCGGCGGCGGGCGTTGGGCGTGCCGTCAGGAGAGCACGTTCTCCAAACGCTCATGCTGAACCTGCAACACAGCGACGAGGAGCAATACAAAGTGGCGAAGACGACGTTCGAAGCGCGACTTGCGTCACTGGTCGATGTCGTGGACTACCGCGACACCCGCAACACCTCGTTCGACGATTAACCGTGCCGGCTTGCGACGATGTCATTCAAGTTTGTTCGCGAGGTTCCACCGAAGACGATGAGCGACTGGGTGGATGTTCGGCGGTCGGCGCAAGTGACCGTCTTATGGTCTGCCTGACGGGGTACGATACACTTGGCTGCAATGCGAACTTCTCCTGTGAAGGTCCCAATCTGATTGACTATATGGTCCTCGCACTGTACAACGTGGCCGTTGTGAGTACTAGACGGCGGATTCCCCAACCTACGTGATAAGCATTTGCCAAGTACAATGCTCCTCGGAAGCATTCCGCATGGTCCGTTTCGCATCGCTTGGGGCCAAAGCTTTTGTGCGCGATTAATTGGTATCGAACGTGAATCAATGTTTGTACATACAACACTGCGGGGTATCGAACTATGGTACGGCAAAACTACGTCGGAGCTGTAGCCTCCTACTGGACATCCCGGAGTGCAATGTAAAGACCTGCTCTCCGAAGTGAGCCTACACCTTCTTCGCCGCCTTGGGTGCCTGCTTTCTCTCAGCCCACCACAACTCTTCGTCGGGCCTCAGCTTACCCGGGAAGAACACGGGCAAGAGAGCAGTCCCGACACCAGACTCCGCCTCCTCGGCCCTCATCAGGACGTCCATGACCTTGTCCTCGCGTATGACCCGCTTCTTCTCGTCTGCGAACTTGAAACCGAGGGCGGCAGCGCTCCGCCACGTCCTCGCCGCGTACGCGGTGTACGCGGTACCCGCGCCACATAGCGCGAGCACACACCACGCATCGGTCGAGGTGAGAGTAGTGATTGCGAGGAGCACCCCGACCCAGAAAACGGTGAGGAGCCCAACGCCGAGGGTAGCGACGAAGCTCAACCCGCCAGCTCGACCAGCGGCGAGGTCCTCGATGCGCACGCCGCCGCCCTCGTTGACGACCACGATAGCCTCGGCGCTGCCGTTCCCGCTCGTGATGCAGACGACGTCCCGGCGCTCGCGCGGCACGTCCCGCGCAGTGTAGAGCTCCCGCCGGTGCTGGTGGCGAAGGAGGATCCCGGTGGCGGTCGAGAGCACCGTTCCGGCGACGGTGACTTGGAACACCTGGTTTGAGCCCACTCCTAGGGCCGGGAGGACACCTGCGACTGCGAGTTGGCCAACAACGATTGCGAGAGCAGTGTAAGAGACGAGGTCGTTAGAGGAGCGTCCCGGACGCTCGGACGTGTACAGCAGAGTGAGCGTCAGGCCGCCGCGAGCAGGCTGGGTTGCGTGACTACGGAGGAGGTGCTCCAACGTGGCGGACCGGTTTGTTCGCGCGTAGCCGGACTTGGCGTTGATGATCGTGCATGGAGATTCGAGGGGAACAGTCGAGCGGCCGCGGGCGAGCAGGTCGAGGAGGAATTCGGGCCACCCGATGGAGAACGGGGCCGCGCCGGGGATGGACTGGGCACCGCGGAGCATGTCGGCGCCGAGGACCATGACGACAGGAAGGATGGCGCTGGGGTTCCAGTCGCCAATGCGGGAGAAGAGGTCGAGAGTCTGGCTCATAGTGGCGTCGGTCTGCTGCACAGCTGAGTCTGTTATACAATCTCGGTGTGGCTAGATGATGAGGCGTTAGATGAGCTGAGCAGAGGTGAAGGGTTATAAAGAGGAAGACACGATGAGGCTGTGCAGAAGTGTGCACGAGGACTATTGGAGGGGCGCAGGTAAAGCGGCAGTTTTCGCAAGCGACGGCTCTGGTCTCGCTCACATTCAGTCAAGCCGTTTATGGGCAACACGACATACGGTGAAGCCGTTCATCTGATCGACCAGGCGGATGAGCTGCATCGGACCGTGAGACGCTCAGCCGTGTCTTTTACCACGCGTCGTCGGCGCTGCACGCATCGCCACGCCTGATTCAACTTCCGCCCGCTCCTAGACGCGTGCTTTACTCGTCTAAAAGAATGTTCCTACCGTCACCCGTTTGTCGAAAAGAACACGGGGACCTGTAGGCAGTGTCTGTCCAGTGCGCGCGTAAGATGAGAGCGCGGACAGGTTGATCGAAGTGTCATGTTCATGGTGCTACATTGTGCCGACCACCGAGGATTACGCTTGGCCGAGCATAGCCCAAGTCATAGTTCACAAGGTATACCTGGTTTCCGCGTACAACCTATGCGAAGCGTGACAGCTGGATGTCAGTCGCCGGGTACGCGAGAGACGAGAACGCGATACAGTGCCGTACCTCCGGTGCAGAGTATTTGATGTTCGCTGCCCACATGTCGTCGGAGACATCAAGTGCGGCAGACCACCTTGGAGCTGTCAAAGGAATCCTTGACCTGAGAGATATACATCAGTCTTGACGGGCTTTCTCTCGGTACCTGCACATGACTCCTCGGCATACCTTGCGCGCGAAGTCCGCGTCCGCAAGAACCCGTACGCCCGTGGCAGCCAAGCCCACTGCCACCTTCAGAGTAGCTTCGTGCGCCTCTTTAGTGGCAGCGGACTTTGTGAACTGGGGCGTGTGATTGCTACCGTTCGGTTCTGTAGGAATCGAGTAGACCGGATGCAGGGCGGGCAGCGCTGTGGCAATGAATGCACGCATAGCCAGTCAGGAGGGAGGAGGGGATGGCATTGAATGCATCCGAACGGCTCACCGTAGGTGACGTTTCCCTGTAAGTTCATATGTAAGTTCACGGTCGCACACGGGCAGTGTATCGATAACGCCTCACAAAGTCCGTGGAGAACTTCGCGCTTTCGCCAGAGCTAACGGTCCTGATGCCGTACTTCTCCTCAACGACGTTGGCGTACTCCTGGCCTAACCACAATGTCTCTCAGTCCCGGAGATACCCCCCCTGAAAAAACATCCAGCTCACCGAGTACATCGTTGTTGCGGAGCTCAAAGTATCCCTCTCCCAGCCTGACCTCGATCTTGCAGGCGGTCGCAAGCGCTGCAGCGCTACGCCGAGTGTATGTTTAGACATAGCGGAGTCAGGGAGCGACCGATCGAGCACACGCACTCGAAGCATGCCTTCACACGCGCACGAAGGGCTTCCAGCTCAGCCCAGGTCGGCGCCCGCACAATGTATCGCAGCTTGGCATAATCGGGAATCACTGCCCGGACGTCAGTTCCTGCCAGTAAGAGATCTATCGTCTCGATGACATACCGTTCGGTGCCCAGTCGCGGCCGACGATGATGCCATGGACACGGTGGTCGGGTTTGATTTGTTGACGCAATGCAGAGATGCTTGCGTAGGCGACGAAGGCCGCGTCGAGCGCGTTCTGCGCTTCCCAGGGCGCACTAGCGGCGTGTGCACTACAGGAGAGAAGTATGAGCTGATCGTTCTCGCGCAGTGGTAATGGAATCGCTGCGCGCACCCGTGTCCAAAGAACTCTACCTCTATGGGCTGACATGCGACTCCAGGCCAAATCGCGGAGAAGTGGGGGGGTCCAGAGCTAGGGTGGCTCCTGGAAGAAGGGTTCCACACGGGTCAGACGACGGTTCTATGGACTGGGCGTCCGCGGATTCGCTTACATGATGCATGCGTCCATCTCTTCGTACGCGCCTTTCTCGAGAAGGGTGATCTTCCCTCCACCGCCCTCCTCGGCCGGCGTGCCGAGGAGTACGACGGTCCCTGGGATGTCATGTTCCTCCAGTGCCGCCTTGATAGCAATAGACACGGCTACGCCTGACATCGCTATAAGGTTGTGGCCGCAACCGTGCCCGATGCCAGGGAGCGCATCCATCTCCGAGTTGACGCCGATTACACGCGTCTCTTCGCGGGCCTTTCCGTCGGTGGGGGGATGAGTATAAGCTGCTCTGAAGGCGGTCTCGACGCCGAGATAGTGGGGAGTCACAAAGAAGCCTTGCGAAGCCATAAAGCCCGACAACCTGTCGTGGGCGTACCTGCCACATCGGCATTAGTTGCGCGAAGCCGTTGTGGGCTGTACTCGCGGCTTACTTCTCTTCCCACATGATCTCGGGATGATCTGGGAGACACGGGCTCGGTCAACACGCGCTCTCGCGGGGTATATTCACAAACCACCCACTCCAGATGTCGAGGCTGAGCTTCCGAAGTTCGGGGGATAATTCGCGGATCTTGCTCTCGATGGTCGATATCACCTCGGGCCTACATATATTCTCTTCATAGGACGGAGGCTTGTCCGATTGCGGTACACCTGAAAGCGGATCCTGCACCGGTACAAACCAGTCATGGGCAAACTGCATATACGGGGGCTGGCAAAGCATCCTCTCATGAGAAATCTCAAGCCAACCACGCAGATACAGCAAGGACTACATACCAGTGAGGAATCGCCTTCCTGTGTTGGCGACACACGAGAGGTTAATGTATTCTTGACACCATCGGCGGCTAGGCTGCCGCGATGGCGCAACTTGAAAAACGAAAAACACCCTGCTTGAATGTCGTCCCTGCTGGTAACCTTGTTTTTCGCCATGCTCGACAATCGCTTGTGGTTGAAGAGTGATGGAGAGGGTGGCGGGGACAATCAAGTTAACAGCCCTTTGACACCCCGACACTTCATCCCGAGAATCGCATCCCAGGACCTCATGACCAATATTCCGAGGCGATCGCAGGAACAATTTCGACGGATTCGGTCACAAACGACTGGTAAGGTTGCGATACCGTTACGCGCTTCATGGCCAATGGGTTTTCTTCTTCCTTACCTCATGTCCCGAGGGATCTTGCCAGTTCCGTGGTGGTGTATACTGTACCGCTAGACTTGTATTGATGCGTTTTCGCGAGGCGGAGCGACGTTGATTCTCTCAAACATGGAGTAGCCGGCCCCGAAGGTCAACATGTCCATGGATCATTTGCTCTACACGACCTCTGTTGTCCTGGATGTCGAGGCCTCAAGACAGAAAGATAAAAAGTGCAGGAAACGAACTTGAGCGAGCCTGGACGTATACGGGCGCCAACACGGGATGAGTCAGCCGAGGATTCGCCGGGGCGGGCCGATACGATCTTTCTCTCTCCCTCTAACCATCATCAGGGCAGTCCGCTATCCTGCCTCCCACGACGTGGAACAGAATTACAATGGCCGCAAAGAAAGTCTTAGTGCTTCATGGGTAGGTCAGCTGAGATCAATGTCTTTTTGCCGCTCACAGGCGCTCCAGGTACGCCCAGAACGCCACCATATTCAGCAAACGCGTGAGCAGTTGTACGACTACAGAGATAACACCCAGCTGAATGTAGTTTAGCTCGGTGCTCTCCGCAAGTCTTGCGGAAAGGACGTGGATCTTGGTACAGTTTCACCGCTCGCAGTAGATTTAGTTGCATGCGCTCATCCGGACGGTACAGTTTTCGTAGATGCGCCACACGTCTTAACCCCTGCGGACCTCGCGGAGGCATTCCAGACGTCGTCGGAATCATCCTCATTGGATGACCTCGGGGCATCGGACACAAATACGAACGATCCCGCGGCCGCTCCCAGAGGTTGGTGGCACGTAGATGCGGAGCGTAAGAACACTCCCGGCCTCGAGGATTCTATCAAGCTGCTCCGTGACTACCTTGTGAAAGATCATTACGATGTTGGTATCCGTTGCTGGCATTCATTCACGACATATACTGAAGTATCGTTGATGTTAGGGTATCTTTGGGTTCAGGTGAGAGTGGCTAGGAAGTCTTCCACCCCCCGTTCCCTGTAGTGCATATACTAACATTGTCATGACTACAGCCAGGGAGCTGCAATGGCGGCCATCATGGCAGCTCTGGTACGGATACGGATATATCATCGCGCTATACAGTACTAACGGACGCGATGCCCAGCTTGAGAAACCGGAGGTGTTCCCGCCCGTTCTGGTTGACGGCAAGCCGCCTCACCCACCCTTGTTAGTCGTTTTGGTGGGATAAACACACAGGTACTGATTTCTTGCAGCACGTTCTGTATCGCTGCCGCGGGCTTCCGGCCCAGAAGTCCCCTGTGCGACGCGATCTTCGAGCCGTCGTACTCGACGCCCACGCTTCACATCCTGGGACGCACTGACGTGATCGTTGTCGAGGAGCGATCAAAGACTCTGCTTGACATTTCCACTAACAAGCGCGTCGAGTACCACGACGGAGGTATGCCTCGCATCTTTCCACCACAAACGGACAACAGGTAGATCTTGGTTCGCAGGTCACTTCGTTCCTTCCAAAGCGAACTGGAGGAACTTCCTCAAGGCGTACCTGAAGGACCCCCTCGGGGACATCCCGTCTCCCTCCGCGGCCGCAGCGTCCCAGCCCACCTCTGGAACCGCCACTCCGGTCACCCCCGCCCTTTAGAAGATTCCGCTAGAGGTGAGTAGGAAGACGTTGATCGTGCAGCATTTTGCTGATGCGAACGTCTGAGGAGCGTGTCTGGTCATAGAATCATAGATAGACGCATTGTAAGCCTAGTGCAGCACTTAGCTCGGCAGCATGCAGATGGCAACGGCTTTCGCGGCCAATGTATACATGTAGGTCAGTAGCATATGGGCATAGGAAGTGATTGCTATGGGCCTCCCCGCCACCACGACAGGTAAGCAGATCGATTTGCCGAGAATCGATAAGTCGCTCCTCGCGAAGTGCTCCCCGCGGGTGTCATGTAGCCCGGTGCATACATAGTTGCCTTACCATTGGTGCTACGTTGCAGTGCGTAGTGAAGGCCTATCTTATCCATAGTACGGCATTCGGTGTCGTTCCTCGCTGCCTCCCGTGCCTTTTAGGCCGTACAACGCGGTGCGTCATCATACGACCCTAACAGCCTTGTATATACAACGAACCGCCCTCAGGACCCTGCAGCCGAGGTTGCGCGCGTCAGATCGTCTTCAAAATGTCGATATACATCTCGGTGGGTCAGATTGTCTAGTGCTACAATATGGCATCATACCCCGGGAAGTCGTGCTACAGAAGATAACCTACAAGGAAACCATGACAATTCGTGGCTTATGACGGACGCTATGATTCTACTAACGTAGCTGCGGTGTCCTTCCGCGGATTTCCGGGCGCCACCATCTCGGTGGATGGTGATCTGGAACGAACCCCCGACGACGTCGCCGAGGTGCCCTTGGAACTACGGTCCAACGAGTCTCGTTTGCGACCCAGAGCCTTCTCCGATGGTGGTGGTGGTGTCTCCGCGGGCTTTGCAGCCTTCTTGGCCGCTGCCTCTCTGGCCTCCCTTGCTGCCTTCTCAGCTCTCACCTTATCCCAGAAGCCCTTCTCGGTGGGACGCAGCTCCCCGGGGAAGAACAGAGGCAGGAGGGAGAGCCCGACGCCTGGTTCCTTCTTCTCGGCCTCCATCAACGACTGCATGACCTTGTCCTTCCTTACCACGTCGCCCTCCGTCGCCGGCTCGAAGTGGAAACCGAGCGCGTCCGCGCTCCGCTTCGCGCCTGCAGCAACGACGTTCTGCACCATCCCAAGGCTGCCGACAGCGAGCAGGTACCACGCCTCTCCCTGGAGGCCCTCCACGGTGAGCAAGAGGACGATCCACAGCACGCAGAGGACGGCGGACATGACGGAGGTCGACGTTCTGCGCTTATCGCGCCCACTCGCGAGGTCCTCCAGTCGCAGGCCGGTTTCGCTGACGACGACCATCGCGAACGTGCTCCCGTTCCCGCGCGTGATGCACACGACCTCCCGGCCCTTCAGCTCGCGCGCGGCGAACTTCTCCTCGCGCCACTGCGGCAGCCCGCTCGCGGTCAGCGCGAGCGCGGTACCGCCCGCGGTGATAAACAGCACGATCCAGTTCCCGTTGAGCGCCCCGGGGACGACGGCGATCGCGAGCTGCGCAAGGATGACGAGGACGCCACACCAGTACACCCAGTCGCGCGCGGGGACGCCCGCACAGCCGCGGCCGTCGGCGCGGGTGCGGAAGAAGGCGACGGTGAGGGAGCTGCCCTTGAACGTGCGGTGCTCGTGGTCGCGGAGGAGGCGGCCGAGGACCCAGCTCGCGTTCTCGCGCACGTACCCCGTCCGCGCATTCACGACGTACGTCGCGATGTCCGGCGGGGGCAGCAGCCGCCCGTCCCCGACGGCGGAGGTGAGCGCGGAGACCGAGTACGCGAGCCAGCCGAACGAGAACGCGACGGGCGCGAACGGCCCCGGGCCGCTCCCTGCGAGCTGCGCCACCGCGCGCTGGACGATGTCCCCGCCGATGATCATCAGGATCGAGAGGATGTCGTCCGGGCTTTTCCAGGACGTGTTTTCGGCGGCGAAGAAGGGCGCGGGGTCGCTGCTCCTGGGCGCGATGGGCGGGGCATGGGGCCCAATACCTAGCAGGCGTCGTAGTCGTGGTGGTGGCATGAGTGTACAGGAGACCGCGAGGCACGACGTTGTGCGCGGCGGTTATATGGCATGCTGCCTGGGAAGGCGTTCATATGGTGGGCGTTTCCTGTGCATGATCACAGCCTCGCGTTATGTGGACAGAAGAAGTGCTGATCTCAGGCGATGGCCAGCGCACTTCGAATACATTGATTTTCGTGATCTTGGCAGCTCTCGCTACTGTCGGGAAGGTACTGCGCATGTCGAGAACTTGAGCCCGTGAGATCCATAGTATCTTGACGGTTGGACGAAGGGGTCTAAATGGATCATTCGCCTGGTGAAAAGGACATCTGGGATATAAGGTTCGGTCGACAGCGGTTTGGGCAGCTCCAATTCTGCGCATGCCATGGGGCTGATACGAATGCGGAAGTGTCCAGTGTCCGGCAGGATATGGACCTGCCTGATATTCGAGCGTCCGCTTCCCTCGAGTCCAGCGTCAGCCTCCGCAGCCTCACAAATGGTGCGACCCACCGTGAAGTAGGCAGCTACGAGGCGCAAGATCTCAGAGTATAACGCCCAGCCTTCACGGTCTGCACTATGCGCCCCCACTACCGCACTACTCATAAGGTTTGTCTGGTGAAATGTACGATCCACAATGTTAGGATTTGCAAGGGAAAACTCCAAACGGATCACTCGCCTTGTGGAAAGATTTCCTAGACGGAATGAAGAGCATGGGGTAAGGTATACTGTTTCAGGCGTTTGTCTAAAATACCACCATGTCCCTTGACTTTGCGTTAAATTGGGCAGTTCTACGAGAGGGCTCGACGTACTGCCAAACCGCTCCTCCATGCTCGCTTCTTTATCCTCGTATCTGTCGTGCACGCGATATATCGGACCAGCGGCGAAGTTCAAAAACCGACCGGAGAAGCGGATGGATTGGGTGAAACACGGGGAATAATACAAAGCCATCAAGGTATCGTTAGCATAGCGTGATCGTGTCTGAGCGTACATACGACAAAAAATCGACAGAGCGAGAGAGCAAATGTCCAAGTGCGTAGCGTTCAGGAATGTCCGTGGTGAAGGTCGTGAGAAATAGTCAATCTGTCCGAATGAAGACGATGTTCCGGCATCGTGGTTGCGGCGATCACATATTGTCGATGCCCTCTGCGCAGAGGCCACAGCCGATGCACTCCAAGCATGCTGGGGATATCTATTGAGTGACTTTACTTCCAAGAGAGGTCGCTTGACGTACCTAGGCCACCGCACCATGCACATACGTAGCAGGGGCAGCACAGCGGATTCTCGAAGGCACCTGTATGCGTACCCAATGTCAGACTCTACAGTTGTGTATTTGCGATTTACGCACCTCGGCAGCACCACGCGCTAAGACATATAGCGGCTAGGAACACAAGGAATAGCCCGACGAACACGATGATCAGGTAATCTGCCAAGAGCTTAGCGTATTTGCATGCAACATAGCAGAAAAGCGCCCACATTTGCGGTGCACGAACGTGTTCTCCCCGCTCCCATTGTCGACGGCCTGCCTCTTGACAAAACCGGCCATTGCGGACCATGCGCTGCCAGAGCCACCTTCCGCAAGGCCGAGCGAGCTCAGCCATGAAGCCTCGTTGAATGCCGCGTCCCAGAGGCACGAGATGAGGAGGAAAAGGGCGAAGGAAAACGTGGCCAAGAGGAGAGCAGTTACGACGCGGCGGGACCGAGCGCGCTCGCACCGACACTGGCGGGCAGCGGCAGGCGTTCCGTTGTGGCCGTGGGGACAGCCCTTTTCATTACTCTCGCAATAGGTGAGACTGGGAGCTGCAATCGCGTAGGGCTGGGACGTCACGGTCATGTTGACGACTAGCAGAAGATGGGTCAGTACGTTGTTAAACGCGTTTCCAAGTATCACGATGAACGCATATGCACTTGTTTCTGAACATCGTCAAAGACAAAGGTTTTATACACCTGGAACACGCGGGCGGGAGGCGACCCTCTGAGCGAACAAAGCGTACGTTCAAACATACGGACTGCGCCACTCGCATGACGTACTACTAGCGCTTCCTGAATTCATGATCACTTTGCGAACACTCACCGCTGTTAGTTTGAGTAGAATGGAGTAGAGGTAGTCGTTCGCGTATCCACTTAGAGCGCGACGAGGAGAGGTGGGCGACGGAGACGATGGCGGGGGAAAGGAAGACGGAGGGAAGGGCTTGGCTGTCTGCGCCGCCTACATTAACAGGCGGTGTCGCAGGCGCCCGTGAGTATAGACGCCGGCGCCGAGGCCGGCCGGGGACCGGAGGACGAGTGAGCCAATCACGGCCGGAGGACGACGGCTAGGCCGAACCGCAAACCTCAACGACGCAAAGGCCGAGAAATGAGCCCGTCCTCGTTTCCTGCGCACGACAACCACGGAGAGAGCTCGAGCCATGCGAACAAGCCGTCCACGGGCCTTACTTTCGTCCTCCCGCCCCTCAGCGCCGTCAAGGCCCAGAAGAGCAAGAAAAAGATCAAGCTTACCTACGACGAGCCCGTGAAGAAGGCACCCAGGCCAATCAAGCTCAAACCGCTCAAGGAGGTCCTCACCAAACTCATCGCGCAGATCAAGAAGTGAGCAAGGAGACGTGCTTGTCACCTGTAGATTTTATGCTGATATGTGCACGCAGAAAGGATGACTACGCCTTCTTTCTCCAGCCCGTGGACCCTGCACAGGTACCGGGATACTCTGATGTCATCTCGCGGCCTATGGACCTCGGGACGATGACCACGAAGGTGGAGAAAGGGAAATACAGGTCTTTGGAGGAGTTTGCAGTGAGTATCGCCTTCATACGCTTCAGGTTCGGTTCCATCTGTCTGTGATATACTATTCTACCCCTACCTCACTCTGTGATCAATTCGTTGCTAAACGAAACCTTCTAGTCCGATCTACGGCTCGTTACTACGAATGCGAAGACGTTCAATCCACCTGGGACCATCTACCATAGCGAGGCAGAACGCATCGAAGCATATGGCTTGGAGCACATCGCCAAGGCTGCCGCAACGGTCATCGAGTACGAGACAGACTGGAACATCGAGATCGAGAAGGATGAAGACCCCGTCAACGTTGACGACGACGATGTGTCCGCTCCTACGGGGACGCCTGGTGAGAAGGTAGCGGGTACGCCTATGGACGTCGACGAGAGCCGCGCCGGTTCGCCGTATCCTGCATCTGCCCTCCTGGGTGGTAAGCGTGCCAAGGGCAAGAAGGGCCCCGGACCCCTTTCAGAAAGCTTGGAGCCCGACGGAGGCCTCCCTGGGGCCAAGGATGGCCTGGGAGCCTTCCCTCCAGGGTCGGATTGGGCCGAGGTGATGTTAGCTCTGAAGTTGAAGGGTATGTATGCGTGACATTCCGTTCTCTCCATGGACTGAGTGTTCTGCAGGGAAGCGCTATCGATCAAAGAAGGAGCGCATGCGAATGGAGAGAGGTGGCCCACCCTACACAGCAGAAGGCAGCATCGACTACTGGGAAAGTACGTGTGACTCCGCATACATCCACGTCGGACCTGATTAAACGTCGTTACAACAGTGGAGGACCCATTCTCCGTCCTTTCCGCCCTTGTCCCCGACCCTCCTTCCCGTCCTCACTTAGCTCCCTTGTACCCATCATTGCAGGCCTCTGATTCATCACGACCGCCCATCCCTGCTCCGGTCAACATCATTCCTGTGGAAGATATCCCTAAACCTCCTACCCTCGCGCCGCCACCTATCACCCCCAAACAGAGCGGCCGCACGAGACCTGCCAGGCGAAAGCACTGGACGATCACCCGCAACGCTTCTAGCAGAAGTCGAGCGAAGGATGTACAGGAGGAAGAGCCGCCTCCTTCTTGGAGTCACCCTCGCGAGCCCACTGCGACGGACTTCGGCACGTTTGCGATTCTCCCAAGCGTGATCGCTGAGGAGAAGAGGGTGAAGGACTTTGGTGCGGAGCTTGGCTCGGAAGATAGGCTGTTCGACGCTCTGCGGCAGGCTTTTCAGCAGCCCGTTGCTGGACCGAGTCACCCCAAAGCCGAGGAAGATTTGAAGATGGATGCCGAAACGAACTATTGGGAGGGTAAGGCGGCCCAGGCTGAGGCGTATATTCGAGATGTCGTCTATGGCGGCGTCGACGGGTATGCGTACGTACGCAGTCTAGCAGAATTTCTCACCCCATCGGAACCTATCGTGAGTGCCCCCACTTCCTAAACTGCCTTGCTTAACCATACTCATCGCCTGGTCGCGTAGGAACATGACGGTGAGCCACCCACGTACGCAGGATTAGGTATGCCTGTCGCGAAGTGGGTCGAAGAGAACATCGTCAACCCGCTCACCGAAGGCCGCCACGCCACGCTCTGCGAAGCCGCCCGAATCCTTCGCGAACTGCCTCCAACTCCCCCACCCGAGCCGTCCTCGTCAGACATCCCCCTCTCCATCCCGCTTCCCACCATCTCCGCCAGCACCGACCCGATCCGCCACCAGATCGAACTCTCGCTGCGCACGTACCCCGCAGCCGCCCGCGCCCTCTCCGCACTGCAAACCCTCTCACGCGCGCAGATCGACCTACCGGCGCTCATCCGTGCCCCGGACGAGCTCTTCCGCGCCGAGGACGTGTGGGCGGGACGCGAGTACCGCGAGCGGCGCCGGCGGGAGATGGACGAGGCGCTCGCGCGCGACCCGGAGAAGAACGCGGCGGCGTACCTCCAATGGGCGATCGAGGAGCACCGCGAAGCCGAGGCTGGCTCTTCCGCCGTCCCTAACACTGGTGCTGGAGTACAGAATGCGGCGGTGGTGGAGGACCAGGGGATGTTGGCGTATGCGCTCGAGTATGCGGCGGAGGAGATCGCGAGGCTGGCGCGCGGGGAACGGGCACGTCCGACTTCGGATTCTGCGTCTGGGAGCGAGGAGAAGCCGGCCGCTGCGGAGAAGGCGGACCTCGACGGCGACGTCGTGATGAAGACCGAGGAGGACTCTGCACCTCTTTCGCGAGCTCGTTCAACTTCCGTCGCCGCGCCTGCCGACGGCCAGGAGGAGAAGGGCGCGGACGAGGAGGAAGAAGAAGAGGAAGAAGGGGAAGAAGACCCGGAGCTGAAGAGGCTGCGGCTGAACCTGCTCGCGCTCGCGAAACGCGCGCCGCTCGACCAGATCATGAAGCTCCCGCCCGCGCTCGTCCCCGCGCACTTGCGGCACATCGTGCCCACTGCGGACTCGTAGTCTAGGGCCCACCGGGGACGTCCGTGAGCTGAGGACCTGCTGTCTTGGCCTCTCGTAAGGCATACTATGCGAGATACGCAGATGTATGTAGTGTAGTGTAGAAGCGCCGTGTACTTCAGAATTCGACATTCAACAGTCAATGTCCGACAACGTTCGGTACGTTCAGCCTCAGGCGTGAAGGTGCCGCTATCGTCTGGTTCCCGACGTGTCCCGCCTACGTTTTTTGATACGGCTGAGCTTTGAGCGGCGTCAAATGAAACCCTGCCGTGCGTCATTCTACGAAGGTAACCAGCATCGACAACCAGATCCGCACATATATTCCTCGATTGTCGGGAGGGATGGGTGTCGAGATTCACAGTGAAGGCAGGTGAGGACTCGGACTAAATAATCGATCGGTCATACTTGCAACGCGCGAAAGAAAATGAGGGGCTTGCGCGATGCCTCACAGACGATTCGCACGCCTCGTTCTCTCGCCGCATTTGCGATGGGCGGAATAGGCCGGGGGCGGTATTCGCTGTCGTTCACGTTGTGCGATATATGATGATCGAACTTCACCCCGAGGCGGGGCTGTCCTCCTAGGGTTCCATTGAGACGGGATCTTGAACCAGGCAGCTTGGAGTATTTTGCCGGAACTGCGTGTGAATGGGCATATGTCGTTACGGCGGAACAGAGAGGGATGTTCCGGTCGCCCACCGTACTGCACACACAATGAAGTTGGACAATGACGGTCAGTATTATAGCTCGAGTGGGTATACGATTAGGTCGTTGAGAGAACGCAGTGTACCAGACCCAACAGTCTGGGCGCGTCATGCACGCCAGCGAGGGTCTCAACTTGTTTTGAAGTGGCATGCGAAGTGCGCTGTGTCGCAAGCGCAAGGCGACTATTAGCTAGGGCACATCTTCTGTCAGTTGAAGCGGCGGTGCGTAGAAATGAGAGAACGATGGCACTCACTACTACAGTAGTCTTAATCATCGAACTCCTGATCCTCGTACGTCAGTGTGCCCACCAGGGGCCCTACACGCTCCTTGAAGGCCGCCTTCGTCTCGAGATACTGCTCCTCGTCAGCGTGGCCCTCCAAGTCTAAGCTAAGGCATTCAAGCGCGGGCCCCGCGAGCCTCTCCAACCTCCGCCTTCGGTTCTCCAAGCACGCGACGACAACGGGGAGCAGTGTACTAGCCGCCGCCAGCTCAGAAAGGTGGAGGTGCTGGAGGTCCGGACAGCGAACCACGGTGTCCACCTCGCCTTCGCCTGCGCTCGCGTCCCCTGGATCGAGCGCGCTGAAGAACGCTGCGGCACCGACGGGCTCGTCGCCGGAAATGGCCCGGAGCTCGAAGTGGATCAGCTTGGGATAGGCGTCGAAGAAACTGCCCCAGTCCGTGCCGTTGATGTCGGCCGGCGGGGCCGTGATTTCGACCACCTGGAGCGGCGCGTCGCGGAACAGGGCCCTGACGTCCCCTATCCCTAAGGCGTCTGCGAAATGGAAGAGACCCTCCGGGATGGAGACAGAAAGGGAGAGAGAAGGCGTGCCGCGCTCAGAACGTGGACACGGGCGTAATTTGGTGTAGGCCTCGAGGCGGTGCTGCTTGTGCGAAGTGATGAGGTGGACTTGGGCCGTCTTCGAGAGGACTGGTAGGCAGCTCTCCAGGTCGTCGGGCAAGGCCTCTCGGAGGCTGTCTACGCCGGCGCCAAGCTCAGAGGCATAGGGTGTAGACAAAGAGAGGGTGGCAGAGGGAGGAATGACGACGGCGGAGAGCATCTGCTTCATTAGCTCTCCGTCTACGGAGAAGTCCAATTTCTGCAGCTTCCCGAGCGACGCCCTGTCACCCCACCCGGAGACCATAGAGACTCCCGGAATCTCGCTTATGTTTACATCGCGAATCGTGAGTTGCCGTACACTTCGCATGGTACGCAGGGCGTCCACAACAGCCGCAGTTGGGAGATCAGGATCGTGACAGGTATTGATAGCAACCTCGTGCAACTGAGCAAAGATGGCCGGGTGGGAGAATGGGGAGAATCCGATACACTCTAGCTCTTGCAGACGAGGGAATCGAGCGGGAGGCAGTTCCAGGACTGGCGCAGGGTCGAGGTCGAAACCGACAGCGGCGACCTGCAGGAAGCGGAGCGCAGGCATGCTATTCTCCATGAATCTGGAAAACGCGGGTATGCATTCGCGGACCAAGGGCCCGAGAGCGAGCCTGTTGAAGCGGTGAGCCTGGGGGCCAGCCACACTGACGAAATCGAGGAGAAAGGAGTCCGGTGTTGAGTGCATCATCAGGCGTAAGTCTAGTTCCGCGGCCCGGGACCGAGCTAAACTTGTACGAAGGAGGTTGGTACTGCTCTTGACTCGGATGGTGCGCCAGAGTTTCGCCGCGGTTGAGCCGGCCACAAACCAGTGTCTGCAGACGGAGAGGACGCAGAGCCAGTCCGTCGAATGGACTCCATCTCCGCGCTGCAGAAGCGCAAAGATTTCGACGAGCAGTTCGACAGGAAGTCCGTTTATGGGAGCACCAGCGTTAAGCAGGGCATACATAGCCAGAAGCCTCTCTTCTAGTTCCCGCGCATTGGACAGAAATTCGGCCCGCCCCACTTTGGTCATCGCTGCGGTAGAGGGCATGTGCTGGAGGGCAGACAATCCATAATATGGTGAAGCAAGAGTGGCAAACCTCATAGGATCTGGACGAGGTGTGGTATCGAGGCTGTTTCACGAGTCAGACCAGGCGTAACCTTGAAAGGAAAAAAGATGACCTTTGTTCCGAAGAGTCGTAGCGGCGACTACTGCGCTGGCGGCGACGTCGGACTGACATAGATATTGTTGGTATACCAGAACGTCTGCAAACATGTTAGCGATGGATTTCATGGGGGCTATCATATTTATGCACCGCAGAACAAATCGCAGAAACCGTGCTGTGGAGTATGAAGTAAACGAGGTTTAGGCGCCGAGGTTGGTGGCGGCGGGCGCGCGCGCTGACGAGCGCTAGAAGGCGAACTTGCTCACGTAGGCATCGTCTCTTTCGTCAGGATTTCAAGGAGACAATCATACTGGCTGTGACCCAGGAATAGTCTGAAGCGTTGAGCGATGCCTCAAGTACTCTCCATGTACCCCAGAGAAGAAAACAAGATCTGCCTTCGCCTCGGAGCCTTGGCAACCATCCAGTCATAGATGGGCTTGCAGGCCTGAGACCCGAGTACACGCATGGGCCGGTTTGTGTCGTTTTTTCCAGCCTGAAATAATCTCAGTAATAACTCTTCTTGTAGCTCCCCTTTTGGCTTTGGATAAAGCGTCGGAGGGTATTTTGAGGAACGGAACGGCAACGCCATTGTCGAGGCCTAGCGAACAACCGATCCGACCATAACTCGTGCTCATGAATGGCAGCGCATACCACTCTCATGGTCTGACGTAGCGACGAAGTACAGTTGACGCTATCCTGTGATTGGAGAGCTACCTACCGCTCGATCACGCTGCAGCACCTTCCCCGTCTCGACGGCTACTCAGCTGTCTCCTTATTCGGACTCTCACCTGCGCTCCGCACTCACGCTCTTGAATGGCCGAAAGCCGCGCACTTTCACCGACAGGGCGACTGAAAGAATGTCGGATGCGGTTGCCATAAAGCGCAGGTATGTCGTGCGCTACACTTCGACTTCTATACTTTCCATCCTGCCTGTTACAGAATGGGAAACGGCCTTCCCGTGAATTTCCCTAGGACTGGAAGCACAGGGTCATGAGTTTCCTGGGCGGTATGCCAAAGCGAACAAGACGGAGGCTCGGTGAGTAGTAGACGTAATATCGTATTCGCACTGCAGGACTTCTCACTTGAACGCCCGGTGACATGAGCGATGCTACAGATATATAAGCTCCCGGTCATTCACAAAGTCGCAGCAAGGACGCCATAGGACATCCTCACCCTCGTTGTCTCGTGCTCGGCGACCTTCTGGCGTACTCCTTCTCCCTCAGTAAGTCGTCATCCATATGTGGGCTGGTATATCCACTTATCTTACCGACACAGGACCGCTATGAGAACGTGCACCCTCTCCGCCGGCCTGATGGCCCTCGCATCCGCTTTCTCGCTTACAGTCAACGCCTCCCCGGCGTTGTACTCTAGGAGCTCCAGGATTGCCCCGAAGGTCGTCATAGTCGATGCTGTGAGTGTGATTGTTCTTCCCATAGCCTCACTCGTGGCTGACTTTGAGGCATCCGAAGTTCGAGCCCGAGGAGCTGTCGTGGTACGGCACTACGGAGTTCAACCTCCTAGAACGCAATGTGACAGTGCCCGGCTTCTCTCCGCTCTTCCCCCAAGCCCACTGCACCAAAGACGGCTCCATCTGCCAAGTTGTCACCGGTGAGGCCGAGATTAACGCGGCCTCGACCATCACCGCCCTCGTCCTCTCCCCGCTCTTCGACCTCACGCACACCTACTTCCTCATCGCCGGCATCGCAGGGATCAGCCCGAAGGTGGGAACCCTCGGCAGCGTCACCTTCGCCCGTTTCGCCATCCAGGTTGCCCTCCAGCGCGAGTTCGACGCGCGCGAGAAGCCCGAGAACTTCCCATCCGGCTACTTCTCGCAGGGCACGACCGCGCCAGGCGTCTATCCCCACTCGATCTACGGCACAGAGGTCTTCGAGGTGAACGACAACCTGCGCAAGCTTGCCATGTCGTTTGCTAGCTCTGCCACACTCGTCGACGACGCGCGCTCGCAGGAGTACCGCGCGCACTACGCCAAGGACCCGTCCTTCGCGGCCGCCGCCGCGCCGCCCTCCGTCTTCGCCTGCGACACCGCGACGTCGGACGTGTACTTCTCCGGCGCGCTTCTTAGCGAGGCGTTCGAGAACGCGACGACGCTCTTCTCGAACGGGACCGCGACGTACTGCACGTCGCAGCAGGAGGACAACGGCATCCTCGAAGCGCTCGTGCGCGGCGCGCGCGCCGGCCTTGTCGACTTTGCGCGCGTCATCATCATGCGCACCGGCTCGGACTTTGACAGGCCCTATCCCGGGCAGACGGCGGCGGAGAACCTGTTCGCGCACTCGCCGGGCTTCAACATCTCCGTGCAGAATATCCCCATCGCCGGCGTGCCGGTCGTGGCCGGGATCGTCGTGCAGTGGGAGGAGCGCTTCAAGAAGGGGATCAAGCCGGACAACTACATCGGTGATATCCTGGGGTCGTTGGACGGGAAGCCGGACTTTGGACCGGGAAGCGCCTTCGCTGGGCAAAAGGCGGCCGCTCGGAGGCGTTCTGCACGCCGTATGGGCCGGGCTCTCTTATTCGACTGAGGTTTTGTAGTGTGGGCCGGGATATGTAGTCGCATGGGCTTTGTTGCCGTCGGCCAGCTATGGTCCTCAAAATGTATGCGGTCCTGTTGCTACGAATATTGGCTAGCTAGGCGGGAGTCGAGTAGTGCTGCAAGCTACTACTAGTCTATAGATCACTACCAGTATCAGACAATAGACAATGTCCCGACTGACGAGTTGAGACCGGCCAGGTCTATCAGCACTCGCAACTACCAGACACCGAAATGACTAGGCCCAGGTAGGTACTGGCATGATGTACGTACTCCTTGACAGTGCGGATGAGGGCGCCGGCCCCCCGCGCCGGGCGTCACCTTCGCCAAAGCAGGTTCAACCCGAGCTTGTTCTCTCACCTCATCCCCCCTCTGATCGCTGCTTGGATGTTGCAAAAACGGAGGATCGTCATTTGATTTGAACCATCCCACACCACAGTGTTCTACTCTCTCCCGGATTTCCGAACCTGATCTGCACATTGTCGAGATGAACACAGCTCATCATGATCACATCGGTCCTTGGCCTCAGTCGGCTCATTGGCTGCTCCCAAAGTCGAAGGAGGAACTCGTCGCTATGAAAGTTGCTCTAATGCGCCAGGTCCACGATATCAATGCCGCCTTGAACTCCTTCCTCCCGATCAACCGATTACCGAGCGAACTTCTTGTGCTTATTTTCCGCGAGCTCAAAGAACTCGGGAGTCAGACTTCTGCTGTCATAGGCTGTCCCTGGTTTGTCGTGGCAGAGGTATGCCGTGCTTGGCGTAGCATCGCGTGCTCTACACCTTCCCTCTGGACCGATGTCGATATCAACCCCTCCTGTTATGTACCTCCCACACTCTTGGAGGCGTTCTTCCAGCGGGCCCATCCTATGTCGGTGTCCACCCAGTTCCGCAACGTAACGGGACTCGCGCGCCACATCCACTTGATACGTCTACATCTCACGCAGGCTCGAAGCTTGAGTTTCGTGGTACCATCGGGCGGCGCCGACATCCCGCACATATTCAAGCTATTAACTGAGACGGAGTCGATGCCGGCGCTCGATGCACTCGCGGTGTGGGCCGGCCGGGAACCTGGTCCGGTTGTCGACATCGTAGACGAGGACAAAGACAAAGATACGCCTGTCTTCACCTTGCACGTCACGACTCAGCGGTTCCCTGCTCTCCGCGAGCTCGTTCTATCCGGTATCGCCCTCGGTAGTGTCACCTCAATCGGGGCGTCGCTCAAGCGGCTAGAACTGCACGACTGTGCTGCGCGGATCGCGTCCTTTTCCGCACTCGTGGAGGTCTTGCGACGCAGCGTGAATTTGGAGAACCTCACCATCAACCGCTATCGATGCGGTGATGGTGTCCAACTAACCCCTGGACCCCGCGTCCCCCTCCCTGTGAGCCTACGGTCGTTCCGACTTGGGCAAGATCGAGCTCGCGACATCTCGACCATGCTCTCCGGCCTTTTGATACCCATGTCCGCGTCGGTCTCGTTAGAGGTCACCCTGCCTCGCAGCCAGATACCCATTGATATCTACCGGCTCGAACTTGACGAGGACGAGCTTCCAGGATTGGCGGAATCATACCTCCCCGACGACAGGTCGTGTTTACCCATACTCGGAACCATTGAACGTGTCAACGTGAAGAGCCTTGGCGCAACGTTCGACATCGTCGGCTTCGGCCCGCAAACCATCACAATCTCTGCGAGGGAGGTCTGCGAGGCGCCGCCTGTGTCGAGGATTCCCCGCGAGCTCGCGGAGGTTTTCGAGGAGGCGCATCTGGTCGAGCTCGTCATCACGAGCCTTCCTGGACACTGGGAGATCTCTGAAGAGAGCTGGAGACGCATGCTTGGCCACTTCCCGTCCCTCCAGCGGATCGCCGTCCTCTACGTGCCCTGGGCCCCGCCCGGGTCTGGCGTGGTCCCGCGCCACAACTTCCTCGCTGCGCTCGAGGGAGGGCGTAGCGTCCTATGCCCGTTCCTGGAGAAGCTCGGGCTCAACTTGGAGTCCGTGGCAGCGCGGGACAGCACGATTCTGCACGACATCGTGACGTGCCTCGAGAGGCGGCAGGCGCGAGGCCGACGCCTGACGAAGCTTCATATCGTTGTCGTTTGCGAGTCGGACTTTGGGGACTCGGAAGCCCGCAGGCTCGAGAGATGCAAGGAGGTACTCGGACACCTCGCGGACGTGGTTGATTGCGAGGCTGTTGGGTGGCGGCAGGACGGTTACAATATTGAGTCAATATTCGCTTGAAGGTGGGTGTCTCTCATGCCAATATCCGTAATGCCGCTCCTCATGGCGAAGGCGGTACTGTACTGACCAGACGTTAGGCGAAGCGATGTAACCCTAGATTAGGGCGTGGGAAGGGGGAGCTGGAGCGATGGGTGGCCGGGGACACGGGGACAAGCGCCCATATAGGCGATACGATTTGCTCTTCAGACAATAAGCGCCCATACCTACCAAAACGGAGTGAGGGACCCTAGGCGAAAAGTGCCAGGGGACATGGGGACAAGCGCCCAAATAGGCGACGCACAAACCGTCCGGGGACAGGGGACATCGCCTAACGTCTGGTCAGTACAGTATATCGTGACCAAACCATACAGCGACTCGAGGGCCCTGTGTGGGCGTTCACGCGCGTTTCGTTGTAAGTAGTATCCCATGCCCAACATCGACTCAAAAGCACGCTCACTGTTTCTTGCACTCGGCAATCGCGAAATTGACCACGTTGTACAGTGATCGAGATGCGGTTCGTAGTATGCAATCCAAATACCCCTCTGGGCAGATTCCTTGACGTGCTTGGCATGAGTGATTAACTCTCAATAGTTGTGTGTCCATATGTAACGCAGGCCACCAATGAGGAATACTGTATGCATATATGTTGTCCGAGCTGTTGAGGCTTGTATTGGCCCAGAGGATTCAAAGCAGGCTGACGGCGTCACCTTTTCTATACATGTATAGCTGTAGGATGGTACAGGACAGGCCACTCGCTGGGAGCACTCACTTTCTCCTCTGTTGGACATCCCAGTCTCACTGGATGCGGTTTCGCCATCGGCGACGCTCGCCACCTAAATGAAACCGAGCACCAGTACTACGCCTATCCAATCGCTCGCGCACACGAACACCACTGGGTCTACAAGATCAGCAACCGTAGTTCTCGTCATACAGTCCATGGACGGACGCGCCCGTGCGTCTCGTTACTATCGTCTAAGTATGTACTGTAGGTAAAGGTATATGTAGGCCAGTTACAACCACATCGGACGCCGCCCGCGGCCACAACGGCGGCGTCCGTGCTGTCACACTGCACAATAGCTTACGAGCGAGGCCCCCAAAGTAGTAAACGGTCCGGCTCCGTCCCCCTCTCCCTCGTAGATCAAGCATAAGTAGGTGATGCATGGGCGGCGTCCCGTAGAGCGCCTAGCGCTAGGGACGAGCGTCGTGTCATGTCTTCATCATGTTCTCCCACTTCGGGTAGCATGCAGAGCCGTAGACTGCGTACATAGGTACAAGTCAGCGACGTTCTCTTTCGATTTTGTTCTTTCGCCCCGCAGCGCGCATGGCGTAATCTGAGCAGCCGCGCCACGTCCGCAGCAAGGGGTCACGCACGACTCGCGGACGTCCTGCAACGCGCGACGCGCGCGCTGCTGCGCGTAGCGACGCCCGGTCGACGCGCGCGAGGCGATATGGAAGATGGGGACAGATGTGAGATGACTCACTGAAGCTCGCCGGGCGGTCGCAGTCGCAGTTGCGCGCTTCCCAGACGTCGATGTCGAGCGGGCAGTGCTGGAACGGCTCGTGCTCGTACCCAAAGTCCTTGAAGAAGTGCAGCTGGTCCTTGCGCGCGAACAGCGCCGCGCCGATGCTGTGCACGGGCGCGTCACCCCAGCGCTGCAAGAGATGGAAGCGAAGGCCGCGTGAGTGCGCGCAGTCCGAGAGAGCGGGTGGGAGGAGGGGGAAGGCAGAAGGGGGAAGGCAGAAGGGAAGGGAATGCGCACCTCGTAGTAGAAGCCGCCTTTCGAGTCCAGGTGGTCAAAGAACTTGCTGTACGCCTCGCCGCGCCAGAAGTCCATGTTCGCGATCTCGAAGTTGCTCCAGACTGCATCAGCGCGGATACGTTAGGCAACGCACAGGCTACGTCAGCGCCGGACGACGGGTATCTGACGGATGCTGCGGGGAGACGCACAGTGGCACATGTTGTAGCTCTCGCCCTTGTCATCCGAGATGAACTCCATCGCGTTGTTGTGCGCGAGGTATCGGGGGTGTTCCTTGATAAACTCTGTAGCGGGCCCAAAGATGAGCCATAGCCTCGGGGACGGGAGCACACGGCTTGCCTTTCACTGCGTCCCAGAGGGTCACGACCGTCAATGGCCACTCGGTTAGTTGGATGGTGAAGCCTGTGTCGCGCGGTTATCTGTCAGATCGAACTCCACTACGGATGAAATAAATGAGCGCTCACCGTAAACCTTGTCGTTTTTCTCCATGAAGAGGAACGGGTCATAGTCAACGTCGCAGTGGAAGTGAACGTTGGGCCTGGACGTCGTGGTGAGAAGCAGGCACCAGTGAAACGCGTTCGACCAACGTACTCAACGCGCCAGTACCACTTGTATGGTTGCAGGAGGGGATGCTTGTAGAAAAACTGCGACATTGTCAGCACGCACTGGGAAGCTGTACACGCAAAGTACGCTTACGCCGGAGTTGAATCTGCACATGTTGCGGTACCTGCAGAGACTCGATCAGCGCGCGTTACGATGGCGATAATCGTCCACACGTACGAAAGGCTGCCTGTTAGAGAGAGAACACGTTAGACACCTCTATATGGGCGAATGCGTGTGTGGGGAAAGCGCACCCCCATAGATAACGCCGTCAGCAGCCATCTTTTCCCGGTCCGCGGTCGCCTTCTCCTCGTCTATCCAGTCCGGCTGGTACCAGTGCTCATGGGGTATTCGCCCGAACGTGACGGGGCCCGAGATCACCTTGCTAATGGTCCTGTACGGAATGTCAGCGAAGGTTTGTAGTGGACACTTCACGCCGAGACTCACTCCATAAACTCCTGCGTGAATGGCACCTCGTTCAGCAGCACCCAAGGATATCCGAAACGCTTGTTGAAGCGCTGCTCGAGCTCCTTGATGCTGCCCAACGCGCTCTCGAGCTCAGAATTGCGAACGAGCATGAGGAGCACCGCGTTCGCGCGTTTTGTGCCATTGATGTACGTCTCGTGCGTGGGGATGTCGACGACAGGAGGGTTATCATAAACCGGCCAGTGAAAGTGGGAGGTAATGTTTGAGGGCGCGGTTATGTGCGCGTAGTCTTCGTTCGAGTAACGAAGCCAAGAGTGCAGGGTAATCTGTACGCGGCATGAGCAGAGCCAAGGCGGTCAGCCCCACACCAGAACACACGCACGATCACGGTCAGAGCAAGGCCAAGCAACAAGACGGCTCGGTTGACCTTGCAGGGCCTGTTGCGGAGGGAGCGGGGGTAGTACTCCTTGGTGTAGGCGGGGAGCCAGGACATGCTGGTACGGTGCAGAGGGGCACTCGCGCGGGGCGAGAGGGAAGAAAACCAAACACTGCCACCGCAGCGAAGTGGGAGATGGCGGAGGAGCGCAAACGGGCGAGGGAGCTGCCAGGGCCGTCGACTCCGGCTCGCGCGGCTTTCCCGCAGTCGCACCGCAGTAAGTACTGATCATTTCCCTAGGCGCGCGCTCGGGGCCGCCCATCACTGGCACGGCGCTATGCCCAAAAAGGCTCGATCTCCAGTCAATATGTTCCAGACGCGCCCCGGATAAGGCCTTTGTCCAGCAGTCCTCCCCACGCGAGCAACACTGCCCGCCATTTCTCATGCAGGGAGCACTCACCGTCGATCTTGCCAGGTGCAACAGGCCATATCGCACATGCGCTTACGATAGGTGGATCAGTACGCGGTGTCATATTGCGAAGCAGCGCGCTGATTGGGGGAATCAGCGGGGAGGCGAATTTGCGCGCGATGTCATTGCTGCGCTTCCGACGCGCTCCTCCTCGCAACGCATCCCCGTGCTCATAAGCCTGGTGAGAATGTTTCGTCAGCGTAAGTGCTCTCGACCGTCAGGGAGTTACTATCGCACATCATGGAGCGCAGCATCGCGCGCGTGCCCTTGTACGATTGACCTCCAGTTTTTCAGACGAATCTATGGCGATATACGTAGGTCGTCTTGTTGGAGAACCGGAGCCGCGTGGATGCCATCGTTCACGGTTGTTCGTTCGACCTCCGGCAGTTTCGAGCATTCGGAATGTTCTGGCCGCGTCTCCACGATACCCTAACGGCCCCTGAGCACAACGGTCGAATTCTGCAGGCGTTTAGAGCGTTTGAAGCTCGCTCAAGTCAATACGAATACTGACGATGGCGCTCAGCGGGAGTTTCGGAAGCATGAAAGCGGTCGTCCCCCTAGCGGAACCGGAATACCTTACGTTAATATTCAATCACACTAATAGGGCCCCTGGCGAGTCGTAAGTGGCGGCGTTGCTTCTCGAAGATGCCGTCTTATGCAACCTGGGCGGGGAGGACACCCGAGTTTCGGGCGATTATCACCGGGGCCGGTGTGTCAAGACCGGGAATACCACAGCATGTACAATGAGGACAAAAGGGCCCGCTAAGGCACTGGTGAACTACCTGCAGGCGCGCACAGATACTGGGTACCCTATCCAAATTGTCCATATCAGCTGGAGTCTTGGAGCCATAAATGGAGCACGCAGTGGAAAAGTCAAACAATGCATGTAAATGGGTATACAAGGAGGTGCTAAAAGACCTTATCGAAAACTTACAACTGGTGCTGGCTAACCAGTACGTTTTCTCGACTTGACGTGGTACTGACTCCGTCGTTTGGAGCCTGATAACTGTAGTGCATGAGCTCTGTCGTTAAGGTAAAAGAATATATTGGTGCTCTAGCTACCTGCGGTTCATTAACTAATGTACATGCTATCAGGATTTCGTACAACGGGGATGGGACAGAAGTACTCCCCTCAGTCGTCGTGATAGAAGTCTGAGGTGATATGAGGCTCGCACGTCGCGGTTTCGCGACGTGCGGGGGGTGCCGCACGCTCTAGCGCCCGCGCGGTCAATCTCCACAACAATGACGAGGGGTAGATCAGCTAGACTCTTCCCCCCCACGACGTGGACTTGGAGCCTAGTGAAGCAATGCAAAGAGAAGCAGTATTGTAGTGTAATAGCTCGTGATCTCTCACATCGTGATTGTGTGTTCGGCACCTGCATGAAGACATACGGCAGCAATTTTGGCCACAGTCACTAGCAGGAAAGCAGGAACGGCAATATGCCAGGTGACCACAGTAATCTCGAGGTCTCTGGGGCTCGTTGTGCAGTGGGGTAGCCCATGTCAGCCTGAGAAACAATCGGTGCGTTAGGGAACACCGGTACCTGAAAGGGTAAATGTGTCTACTGTCAGTTTCACTTCAACATATCGGCGTTGTGACGTTGTTACGAGCCGCTAGAGCGGCGAGTACGGTGCGGGCTCTTTCCTCCACCAGGGGTATGGCCGTTGACACCCTTGACGCTATACACGGTATGCCTGGGGTCGAGGACTTGCGCACGCATTGGCGTCCGTCAGCATGGACCTACATCAGACCCACCGACGGCTTACATTTGCCAACCTCGTTTCTTGACGAGATGACAAGGAGGTAGGAAGCTGTTAGACGCGTTCAGCCCTATGCGCGAGGTGTGGAACACACTGCATTGACCTGAGTAGAGCTCCAAAAATCCCACTATTCCGTACACGACGACACTCTCATCCCAGTTTACCTGGGCAGCATCGGGGGAGTGTCTCGACCTTCCCGCCCTTGCCCCACTGCACTCTGACTTCCGATTCGGAGAGGTCTTGCGCATGTCCGGGGTGACGCGGGCGCAGCAAGCGGTCCACCTACGGGTTGTCCGCAAAAGTGACCCCAGCTCCTCCTAGTAGTATATCGTAGTCAACAAGAGAGAAGGGTTGCTTACATAATTATAACTGTACCCTAACCACCTTATATGTGATCCTTCAGCACTTGGTATAGGACGCTTACGCGTCACTCTCACCTAGCCATCCTCAACATTTCCCTGCTTTCTCCTGCTCTTCGAACACGCCAACCGTACATCTATAGTCTAAGCACATTGTGGAAGCCTTGTGGGCATGACAAGTAGACTCCCTAAACTCGTGGCGTTCGACTTGGAGTAAGTATCGATCAGGTTCCGTTTAAGTGGAATCTACAGACCTGAGCTGCCTTCACCAGCGCAGCTACACCCTTTGGGACCTATGGATAGATACTCATGTCGATCGTATGTGATTTGGAACGGCGCCGGCATGATACCACCCCTGAATATGTTAATATAGCTCCTCTTCGCCGTGTAGGCGATGCGGTGAACGAAGTTCGCGACAGGTATTCGCATGCCACCCGCTCGAAAGTCAGGTACATGCTCGGGCTTACTGTATGTCTTCTAGGCACGACCAGAGGATCTCTTTTTACCGCCATGTTCCTGAGATTCTTCACCGCCTGAAAGAAGCCGGTGTGGTCATCGCTGCATGCTCGCGGACAAGTGCTCCGAGCCTGTTCGTCTCCAAGCATATTCTTTTGTCGCTAGGGCTCAGGGCTGACATATTGTCTGCCATCTGCAGGGCTCGCCGCGCGCTCAATCTGCTCCTCGTACCTCCGCCGGCAGGCCACAAGGGCGAGGCCCCTACCCCGGCAGTCCAATTTTTCGACCAAATGGAGATCTACCCGGGTACAGATCGCTCTTGATATGATGTGTGCGACTCGGCCTATTCATCGGCGTCCGCATTTCCAGGGTCCAAGATCAAACATTTCCAGGAGCTGCACAAGAAGACAGGGCTTCCTTACACTGAGATGGTTCGTCTCCGCTTACACCTGTGACGCAAGCGACTGAACTCTAGTCTCTTCTAGCTCTTCTTTGACGACGAGCATCGCAACAAAGAGGTTGAGTCCCTGGGTGCGCGCTTCGCCTGGGCTATGCGGAACGATTCGCTGATCAATTCATACCCGCAGGAGTCACGTTCTGCCTCGTCCCCAGTGGCGTGGACGACCGCGCGTTCGAGCGTGGACTGGCCGAGTGGCGTAAACGCCACCCAGTTGAAGTCGCCGAAGACGCCAGTGGTGGCGAGGAACGCTCGGGATAGAACTGTGTGTTGCGACAAGAAGTTTAAGTAGGCCTTCCCGCGTTGTGGATATCGGATATCAGCTTCGTTTGTGGGTCCTATCACTGCTCGTGGGACAGATCACGATGGCGTTCTAACCAATTCTGCCATCCTGAGGAGTGAGTTCTCGCGAGCCGCGCTCGCTGTTCGGTTGTTTTTAGGCGGCATTACTGATCCAAGACGTTACTTTTCTCCACCTTCTGTCCTTGGAAGACGAGCTTGGTCCCTATTCGCTTCACAAGGCGCACGAACCTACCGGGTGAGTTTTTCCGAGTATCCTGGCAGTGGCGCGACTGAACCCTTAGTCTAGGCCAGTCATCTTGGTCGATGTGCATGGACAATATGCTTCTATTATAGCCGTATGCTCATCTTTTGCTCTACGGCTGTGTGCGATTCCCGCAGCCGTATGTATACTGGGTTTGCAACGCCTCCCGCCATCTGTGTGATACCAACGAGTCATAGCTCACCCTCGTCTATGTACAGTCAGTATTGCCCTCGTGTCGTTGCCTCGAGGTGCGCTACTTGGATATAGAAGCGACGACGCAGCCTCGTGCATCAGAGCCGCCGCTCGGTTAGCCTGCGGCGACGCCCACAATTCCTCTTCGCCGTCAGCATGCATTTGACCGGGCAGCGCCGTCGGGTGTACGGACTATCCCCTACCGCGAGTCCGTGACTGATCAGATTGCCTACCAGACCCCCAGCCGATACATGTGGCACTCGCCGGGCCGCATTACCATCGCCACGGCGGGTTACGCCACGCCGCATGGATAGCAGGACATACGGAGAACTGTCAAAGGGACGTAAGTTATTGTGCGGTCTCTCTACGGGTGCTACGCATGACCATGCGTGGGAGCGAGCTAGTTCACAGCATCCAAGCATCGCAGCGAACAGCCACTCGAGGTCCGAGCGGTATGGGTAGTCCGAGTGCGCAGCAGCGGGTAGAGGGCATGCTTGGCCCGCTGCATAGCACTCGCGATCGAAAAGTTGCATAGGCCGTTTAGCTGGAAGAAGTGCGCAGGCTGAGATAGACGGTACAGGTATATCGAGGTAACCGCGCGATCGGTTCTCAATCTGGTCAAAGCGCGCGCAGTCACACCGCTGGGCGGAGATGGCACGAGGTTGATGCCGGGATGAGCTGTTGGCGCTCTATTTGCGACACACAAAGCTGGAGCCGCTCGCCGCTTCGTCTCTTCTCACTCCCACCACCCCCTCGTACAAAAGGCTTTAAGCCCTCGATACCCCTTTAATGACCCCCGCCTTCGTCGAGCACATATCCTGCTTTCACTTTTTCGCCACTCTGTCTTCAACTCCGAATCCGTCATGGCCGCGTCGCTCAGAGCATCGCCATCACTGCCGGACCACAACGAGGTCCTATTGACGCGCGATAGCCTTCTTTCCATTCTGCACGACCTCTCTCAACGCCTACTCCGCTACTTTGGCGCCCCCGTACGTCTCGTCGTCCACGGCGGCGCGGTCATGGTCCTCCATCCACAGCTCGCATGTCGAGAATCCACCCGCGATGTCGACTACCTCCATCGCTCTCTCGAGAAGGAGTGGACGGCTCGCGGTGTACTCGATGCCGGCGCGCGTCTTCGAAAGTGCATACGCGGGACCGCTCGCGCGTTCAATCTCGGCGGTGACTGGATGAACGCCTGCGCAGACGTCGCCCTGCCTATGTCGACCGACCCGTGAGTGTGCCCCTTGCCCTGCCCCTTGCCCCTCTAAAATTTCATGCTGCGCGATGGCGCGCACCCGAAATTGCTGACAAGAAGCTGACCGGTCTTCCCCGCCACCCAGCGTCTACGGTCAGATATACGACCCCATCTACGCCGACGCCACCAGCGAGGGCAACCTGCGCATGAACACAATCTTCACGTCGCCCGGGCTCGTCCTCGTCGGCGTGAGCTGGTCGTGGGCGGTAGCGCTGAAGCTAGTCCGGTATCAAAAGCACGACCCGCACGACATTGCACACATTCTCCGGCTCGGCCAGCGGCTCCGCAACGTGCAGTGGACGCGCTCCCTGCTGGAGTCGTGGATAATGTCCATGTGCAGCCCTATGACGTACAGCCTGTACTCGCCATGGCAGGTCGAAACGACGCGGCAGAAGATGCGTCATGCCATTCAGCTCGCGTATTCGCAGGACCACTATACCCGTCGTGCTCAGGCTCCGGCATGGGTTCATTAACCCCGTCGTCTCCATCGGTCCGGATTCATTTAGAGTGCACATTCCTCACCTATCAGCTCGTGTTTCCCGCCTGCTTTCTGTATCGTTATGACCCCTTTTCGTTGCTCTCAGGTTTCTCGCTCTCATCTCTGATATGCTTCGCTTCCCTGGAGGAACTCGGACCGCCGGTACTCTGCCCTTACATTAGTATTGCTACGTTTAACCTTACGACGGACCCCTATTCGTACGCGTAGTCACCTCACGACCTTCACGATCCCCTCATGAAATGACGAGATCATTCATACCACCGCGCGAGCGTCCGTAACCTGCTGGTCATCTCAGTTCCGCTCTCAACATCCGTTTCGAAATGCCCGTTCGGACACCGGAAGCCGTGCGGTGAGTGGTGCATGCCTATCACGCCTTGATGTGTCTCATTCTCGTACTGGTACTGTATCTGTTGTGAGCAACTGTGTAATATATCTGCCCAGTACCAATACGGAAAGGGAGCACGACTGGGCGCTGAAGCACCCACCGTTGTGACATCGCCTCTCCCCTCTTTCCCTCAACTCATCACCCCGCGACGAGATTGCTTCTATGACTTCCAATCGACTTCTCTCGTGAAACACTCTGCCCCTCTATTGCAATGGATATCGGTATCGCAATTGTTTCTCCCCCGTCGTTTGTCTCTTCGTCATGCGTTAACTGCTGAATCGTTTCTTCCTCTAGAAATCATCGAACTTATCGAGCAAGAGCCGATCAGCCTCGGTTTTCTGGGACCCATACACGTTCATCTTGCTCATTCATGATCGTCCGTCCACTTCGTAGATGCTCACAGGGATTAGGAAACATGTCGAGCAAATCAGGGAAGACCCGGAGAATCTTGGCCGTAGTCCTTTTCGCACACCATTTACTTCCCCCCTCCTTCTCCGTATTCTGTTCTTTCTTGGTTGTGCGATCAGCAGTTCGTGTGCTCACATCCCCATTTTGCATTTTCCTTTCAGTGGTCAACTGCTCCCAGCTCGAGCTATCAAGGAGCGAGTACGACGTCAAAGCTTCCGCTCAACGAGCTCCTCAGGCCTCTCCTATGTCTTCGACATTTCCAGGCTCCACCGCCCTGAGCGGTGCCGACGCCCTCTTCTCGCGGCTCAGTGCCAGCTCGACCGCCACGACCGTCGTCGCTCCCAACCTGATCTCCGAGTACGAGTACAGCTTCTACTACCGCGGCCTCTCGGAGGACCCTCCGCAGCTCTTGTGGCGATCCGACTTCGACACCAACTTCTTCCCCATGCTGAAAGTCGGATAACGCCCCGTAAAGCCCCTCCCCCAGACTGCCCTCGGCATTTTCAACACGTGTCTCAACGAAGTCTGGGGCTCTACTGTCGCTCCTCGTATCATCGCGTTGTTAAAGATGCACGGTATCAAGCCCTCGGCGCTGAAGATCGCCCGCTCCTTGACCGTTAACGAGGACGCCAGGACGGAGACGTGGGGTCCCGACACCATTTGGATAGTCGTTCATCCAAACACCACAAAGGCCGCAGACGTTCGCGACGCCATGCCCGGCATACTCCAGATTCTCAACGACGCCCAGGTCTACGGCGCTGTCGTCGAGCGATACGAGGGGGATGTCTAGAGCCTCGTCCGGCCCCCTCTGATGCCCATCGCGGATACCTCCGAGCCCATCTTCGGCCTTGCACTGCTAGAGAAAGCGCAGCTAGATTCCAGGTAGCGTATTGTTTCTCGTATCCCAATTGCCGAGAAGCCAGCTGGTTTCCAGAGATCTCCGCCGTATTAGGTATCCAACAGCTCCATTGATGTCACCCAACAAAATGGCAAGTCCCAGTGGCCCCGCGCGCAGCGGCACTCCTGCCTGGGGCTCGGGCTGCGGGGGTATTGTACGTGCATGATATCGCATCGTATATACAACCGTATGGACAGAGGAACAAACAATATATTTCAATGGCCGCATATGTTACATGATTTTCTGCGAGCACTCGGAGTTCGTTGTGGTGATTGTTCAATGAGCCTCTGGCACGCTGCTGCCAAGGTTGGTCAACGCGGACTCCATCTCGACATTGTTGATGTCGTCGGCGCCCTCCCGTCACTACCAGAGTCCCCGCCCGAGCGGCGAGGTCGGTGCGCGGCATGGTGAAGCCTTGGGCGAGTGTGGTGCGCGAGGGCAGAGACCAGCCGCAACAAGTAGGGTGCTGGCCCGGGCGTCAGCCGCGACGAGGCAGGCTGCCAGCAATGAAAATACATTGACCAGGAAGCTAATATTGTCGGTGTTCGGGAAAGACGAGGAGAGTCGGACAATACCCTACGACGAGCTAGACCGCCATATCCCCTCACTCTCTTTTGCTTCCTCTACCGCTGGCTGGTATGCAAGGCCCCGGGCACCGGGGACAAGTTCTGGACAGGCGCCGCACATGAAGCGGCGACGCGGCGCAAGTCTACTTGGATGTCGGTTATAGCTCTCTGTACAGTGTAGTATTAATTGCCCGGCTCAACGAATGCATACTCAATGGCCCAGGAACCCATACAAGGTGCTTGCTGCTGCGCAACCGGTTCCCGTCGAGGCGTCCGGCAATCCGTGACCTTGCACGCATCTCGTCGAAGTCATCATCCTGCGCAGGCAGGACGATGTCGAGTGGTAAGTCTAGATCTATTCCATATGAATTCCATTCGTCTCACAGTCGCATCATAGAATCGAGGTTGCTGTACTGAAAAACCATAGGAGAGTAGGGAGAAATCGTTGATGTGACGCGAGCGGCCGTGTTTGCCGGAGGAGGTGCATACGTGCGATCGTGGTGTGAAACTCGGCTGACGGGTTGTTTGGATGAAGGACTTGGAGCGCGCGGGTATGAAGGCAGGGTGTGTGTTGCGGTGCACCCAGTTCTTCTGGGTGCATCGTGAGAAGATTCCAAATTGAGTCCATCCTGCGTGTGTCGTGATGAGCCAAAAGCTGCGGGAATACAGCCAGGACAAGCCAGATTGTTTCCAGGTATAGTGCAGACATCCTGGCTGTGAATGGGTCATCTAGGCGAGCCAGAAATTGTCCCAATGGGCCCGTCCTTACCCGGACGATTTTTGACTGTGGTTGAGGGGCCACGCATGGAAAACTTACTGTACTTGCTCATCAGGCGTCTGCCTGGGAGGGACTGGGGCGGCGACGAAGCGTTGGTAGATACTGACCAACGCTTTGTATGCGCGAGAGGCCATGGATAGCGGTGTGCTACTCACTGCTGCCGCTGTGTATTCAACGCACCACAGGACGTCCGTAGGCAGATGCATCTGCGCACCCGGGGGTCTTCCGAGTGCGCTCTACCCTCGTGCTGATAAGCACCGCACTTGCTATATGGGCAGTCACGTGATCAGGTATAGATTCCGCACGAAAGTTCCGCTTTGCAACGCGCCCTTCGCGTGTAAGGAGAGGTCGAACACCCGTCCTGACGTCAAGGTTGAAGCCGCCAACGCACGAATGGCGTGCACGCCAAGATACGGGCAGATTGCTCAGCGGACCAGCTTCGTCAGACGAAGCATCGGCCGGTGCTCTTCATGTCCTGTACAATCAATGCGGGATCAGTGATGCCAATGCTTGAGCAGGACATGCATGAGGCGTTCACCGGTACCTTGTACCGTAGCACCGTAGAATGGACGGAAACGAGGCTGACTGTCATAGGCGGCGAGCGTACGAAAGGCGCTCAGTAGGTCCTCGACTGAGGCTGCAATACCTACTGATCGTCTCGCCATTCCGAACACCCAGGATCCCGCAGAGCAGTGGCTCCGTACGTCTCACCTGTCAGCGTCGACATGGAGCCCTGTTCGGACTCGCGCGCATCTCCGACGGGGGATTAGTGCGGCGCTCGCGCGCGTCACCAGGAAAGGCACGGCGGCGGGTAAGGATGTGCATTCCATTCGCGCGCGCCCGGACGCACTGGGGCGGGTGGGAATGCGTATTCCCACCGGTAGTAAACCGCGCGAGGCGGGCGGTGCGCCTGCGAGCAGCCACGTCGGTGGGGTCGTCCCGTCCCACGCCGCGCCCGCGCGCGCAGCTCGTTTTGGGGCCTGGTCGTCGCGGACGAGGCTCGGACCCTGAGCTGGCTGGGGGCGAGAATGGTGGGGAGCAGCGCACGGCCGAAAGGAGGACGGAGAGGGGGAGGGAGTAATATTGCTGAGAGACCCAAGCAGGCGCCGAGCGTGGTTCGACGCGCGGGTGGCCAATGGGGATGCGGCTTATCTGATATGATGGGGCACGGGGTTATCAGATAAGATTCAGCCGGGCGGGCCTGCGATCGCAAACGCTGAGCCTGTCCCACCCGACTCCGCCTCGATCGAGGCCCAGGACGAGTGTGCAGAGGAGCTCGCGCGCGGAATGCGCCCCGGCCGTCAGCTGCACCTTGCCTTATAACCCTCGTCCTCCTCCCTTCTTCCGGATAGACCGCGCCCCGGCCGTCCCCTCTTACTCTACCTTTACCGGCTTAATACGTACAACGATGTCCGCCCCTGCTGCTGCCTCCTCCGCTCTCCGCACCCTCGCCTCGACCGGCCCCGCTCTCAAGACCGTCGCCGTCCTCGGTGCATCCTATGGCGGCGCACGCGCAGCCCAGCTCCTCGCCAACGGCATACCCAACGGATGGCGCGTCGTCCTCATCGACCGCAACAGCCACATGAACCACCTCTACGTCCTTCCCCGGTACGCCGTCCTGCCTGGGCACGAGCACAAGGCCTTCATCCCGTACGACAACGTATTCAACCTCCCGCCGGCCCCCGACGCCCCGACGCCCTCTGCCGCACCCGAGGTTGACCCCGCGCAGCGCGTGCTGCTCCATGCAAGCGTAGTCAAGCTCGGGGAGCACGAGCTCACCCTCGACAGGGCCTTCCCGGAGCACGGCATCCCCGATGGCGTCTTGCACTTTGAGTACCTCGTCTACGCGCTCGGAAGCCACTTGCCCTCTCCCATCAACCTCTGGGGACCCGTCGCGGACGAGGTCGAGAAGGACGGCGTCGTCGATGTCGTGCGGGGGACGAAGGAGGGCGGGGTGGCCTGGCTGAAGAGGTTCCAGAAGCGGGTCGAGCGCGCGTCCAGCGTGCTCGTCGTCGGTGGGGGTGCCCTCGGCATTCGTGAGTGTTTTCCCTCTGCTCATTGTTCCCCACCCCTTTGCTTTCTGCGAGCTTTCCCTCGACGGAGCTTGTCGAGGGATATACCCGGAATGCCGGTGTGAGCATCGGAATCAGCATACGGGTCATCTAGGCGCCCGTCGTGCCTCCGAGATCATCGCATTTTACTTGGATGTTCATTCCGTCCGCGCATCCCGCGCATCCTCTTTGCATTTCTTCATCCGTGCTTGAATGGACCGCTGATGTGTTGAAACTATGCAGAGTATGCCAGCGACATTGCGGAGATTCACCCCGCTACTCAAGTGACCCTCCTCCATTCCCGCCACCGCCTCCTCCCACGATTCGACGAAGGAATGCACACAGAAAGTAAGTTTCCACCTCTTTGAGTGATGTTTCGCACATGTCTGCGCTATCCGCATACTATGCGGCTGTGTTGTCGAAGTGCATTTGCGCTATGATGCCCAAGCAGCACCGGCGACGTCCGTGACGACATCACGTCCAATGCGCTGCCAAATGCTTATTCGCTTCCTTTTCGGGGGCGAGTATATAGAGCCAGGGTCGCAGCGGCGGCTCGCTTTCGTCTCCTGACTCCCGCCATCACAGGCGCCGGCAGCATATCTACAGTGAGATCTCGCCGAGATGGGCATGAAGCACCGGCGACGTCGATCGTCGCCCGTGACGACATGACGTCCGACGCGCTGCCAAATGCCTGTTCGCTCTCCTCTCGCGCGGCGTCCTGGCCACGACTAGTACTGGTAGCTACAGTAGAACGTTGCTTCCCTCCTCGTCAATGCCAGAGCTTGTCCCATCCTCACCACCTGTCTGCGCTCTCCTGCCTGCAGCTCTTCCGCCATCCGCCATCGTGCGTCGAGCTCCGTCCCGCCATGTCCACCGCGCGGCTGCACTCGCCCAAGGGCGATCCTCACAAGTAAGGTCTAATGTCCTAGTTCAGTGCACTCGAACGTGCCCTCGGCACTCATCTGCTGCGCCCGCCGGGCTCTCTGCTCGGCGTCGAGATCGCAAACACCCACGGCGCGCTCGAATGAGCGCGCTATGGCCGCAGGAGCGTCCGGAACGTGCGCCTAGTTGTCTTTACAGTGGCCACTCCAACCACGCTGCGCAGACCTCGCCATTCCACGCCCTCTACGCCCGCCGTACAGGCCCTCGGCGAATCGCGCACGGTCTCCCCGTGTGTGCGTCCCTCCCTGCCGTCGCGTCGCAGTGCCCTCCTCAGGTGCGTCTGTCCCACATCGCGGCCAGTCTGGCACGCCTACCCGCCACCGCACCCGCCGTCCTCTGCCAGCGTCGCAACGGCCCCGGCGTCTCTATAGCTCTCGCGACGTTACGGACTCGATGGGCACGTACCGCAGCCCGCAGCCGCCTTCCTGGCTTGTTGGGGTCGGGCCCTGCGTGCTGCGAGGCGACGTACTCGCGATGCACGCCGCCTTACGAGTGCTTGGCGGTGCTCCCCGCCCAAGCGTCGATTCGTCTACAATGTACGTTTAAACGACTCGAGACGAGCGGCCGCTGCTCACTCGACTCGCGCTCCACCGCTCGCCTCCACCGCCCGCCGTCAAATCCGCGTCCTCTCCGCTTGCAAGTCGGACTTGCATGTCGTACGAACGCTCGGCGGCGCCGGTCCGCATTCCTCGTTCCACGCTGGAACCCAGCCACCTGCACCTGGACACGCAGGCCTCTGTTGGACCGTCACGCCGTCCGGAGACGTACATGCAGACGTCCCCGCCATCCGACGAGGTGCGTTTGGATCACCGCGCCTGTCGGATACCGCTCACGTTTTCCGCGCTCTGCAGCTCATCCAGCGTGTTTCCACGACCCCGCGACTTTGCGTCTTCTGCGCTTCGGCAGCGGACGCAAGTGCTGAACACGTCGCGTAGGACGCCTCCGGGGGGTTGAACGGCTGCGCGAACGCGTCGCGTGCGTCTCGATCCCCGCCAGCGCCGAGTCCGCGCCTGATCACTGCCGCACCCGCTCGCTCACGCACGCACATGGCTTTCCGCGAACAAGGCTCTTCGGAACGTCCGTCCGCGCGTGTGTCCGTGCGCGACCGCAGGTGTGATACACACATTTCCCTTATCTCCCTATGAAAGTCGCCCGCTGACGCTCGAAACCAGCCACACACGCGTCGAAAACGTGTGTCCAGAGCTCGCCGAAACGTTTCACGCCAGGCCGACCACCTTCCGTGGCCTACGGGCGTGTTCGAAAAACCACTTCAAAGTCGTATTTCATGGGCATAATTAGGCGCCCGACGGAACGCTGGGATGGCTTGACCTATAGCCCGCCGAATTCGCGTTATACCCGTGTAATCTGCGTGGGAACGCTCCGTAGCCGACAGTAACGGCCAGGAAAACGCGGTCGCGCACTGTTCCCGCCCGAAACACGTATACGGTGAGCAGATTCCACTCGACTTCCCCCCAGATTCGCCCACACCACTCTGTAGACGAGAGCGGACACACTGAAATAGGGATTTTAGAGGTGCGCGAAACGTTTCTCATCATGGAACACACATAACGCGGCGCGCGGCGCTGTTTCAAAATCGACCCCGACGACCCGTTTCATGGGCATGGATTAGGCGCTCACCACATGGACAAGCACGATCCCCGCACGCCAGCCTCACGATCTCCTCCGCCGCATAATCCAGCACATACGCCAACATCTCCTGGTCATCTACCGCCGTCGCAATCTGTACTCCAGCACCGGTGCTGTGGACGGCGGAAGAGCCAGCCTCGGCCTCGCGGTGCCCACTGGAGGTACGCCGCCGTGTTCCTCTCTGGGTCGCGCGCGCGCACCTCATGCATCTCCCGCCGGCGCAGCTCGCGATACTTGCGTCCAGCTCACAGGCCCTCGGTGCGCAAGAGCTCGTCTGGGGCGCGCATGAGTGCCGGTAGGTCGATCTGCGCGCGTGAGAGGGCTTGCAGCGCGGAGAGGACGCAGGCAGCTGCGGGATACGTGCGCAAGTTGGGTCCGTGCCTGACCGCTGCCGCATCCGCTTGCTCACGCACACACGTGGGTTTGCACGAGCAAGGCTCTTCGAAACGTCCGTTCGCGCGGAACTGCGGACGTGGTCCCCGACCTCCCTGCGAAATCCGCCCGCTGACGCTCAAAATCGGCAATACACACGTCGAAAACGTGTTTTTCGGACTCGCCGAAACGTTTCACGCCAGGACGACCACCTCTCGTGGCCTACGGGCGTGTTTGAAAAACCGCCTCAAGGTCGCATTTCATGGGCGCAATTAGGCGCCCGTCGGAACGCGGGACACGTTTGTCTATAACCCGCCGCACACGCGTCGTAACCGCGTTGCTTACATGGCAACGCTCTGTAGAACACAGTAACGGCCAGGGAAACGCGGCCGTGCACCGCTCCTTCCTGAAACACACACACAGTGAGCAGATCTCGCATCCTTTCCCCGAAAAACTGCCCCTGCAGCTCCGTAGACGAGAGCGGACACGCTAACGTATGGATTTTACAGGGGCTCGAGACGTTTACTATCGTAAACCACAGTTACGCGGCGCGCGGCGCAGTTTCAAAAACGACCTCGACCGGGCTCACATCGGAGATCGGTCCACGGTCGCATGTTTCCACCGTCCCTCGCTCTCTCTTGGCGACAAACTGCGCTCATGCGTCTTCGGAAATCCAAAGCTAAACACGCCAATGCAGTGGCATCGACGCCAGCGCGCCTGTGGCAACCTCGCGGACTGGCCGCCGTAACTCGTACTCACCGCCGCGGTCAACCGGCAAGCTGTCCCTGGTGACCTCTGCGCGTACCTGCTCGCCGCCCAACTCCCTCTGCACTACTCTATTCTGGTCCGGCACACGTACCCGCTACCGCGCACGCCGTCCGCAGGCAGCCGAGCGACACCCCCCGCGTCCCCCAGCCTCTCGCGCCACCTCTACCACGCCGCAGCCAGCCACGCGCCATTCGGCACGGACGCGACGCGGACGTACCGCAGGTCAATCCCTGTACGCAGCGACGTGAGTGCTCGTCTGGACACTGGGAGTCGGCGGCGAGGACCGCATACGTACCTGCCATGCGAGGACGCCTACGCGGCGGGCGCGGACACCGCCTGTGGACGTCCACCAGGGGCGTACGGCGGCGAGGCGAGCGTGTCAGACCGGGCAGCGAGGGGCGCAGGACGGGTTATGAGGTGAGAGGACGGCAGGAGGGGGAGGGGGAGGGACAGGAGGACGCTCGTGTTAGGGAGCCCTTCCCCTGTCTACTGCTCTTATACCCGCCCTGCACGGCGTGTGGCCCCCGTTTGGCAGCGGTTGCCGTGAGTGCGACCGCGGGGCACGGCGCCGCGCCGTGGTGGCCGCATTGGCGACGGCGGTACCGTTGTCACGTCCCAGGGCGGGATGGGCGGCGCTGTACCGTGAAACGAGGGAGTGGGTCCAGACGAGCCCCGTTCCTCCCGTGTACCGTACCTAATGTGCGATGTCGTAAATGCAATCTGTACCGTGCTCGCTTGTCGCGGCCGCCGTGTGTCCACACTGACAACCGGCTGTATATGCGAGAAGCCCTGCCGCCTGCAGATGGCCCGAAAGGAGACGGCGAGAGGATGATCTCACCTGCTGGGTTGTGTGTGCATCACATGCATGCCCACGCGTCCTGCAGCAGACGTCCACTCCGGGCTGTGTGCCATAGTCTGCGCAAGCACCAGAGCCACGGACATGCATATTGTATACTCACGCATGTTGCAGCACCGACCCAGTGAGATCGCAGACAAGCCATCGCCGGTCGGCCGTCTCTCTGAGTGCATCGCCGGTGATGCCCCCAGAGGCTGCAAAACCCAAACAGCAACGGTACACGCCGCCTGCTATCATGCTGACGCCTTTCCGTCACAGGATCACACCGCTCATTTCGCTTCGCACACGTTCTGTGACACCGCTGTCCATGACGGCATCGTAACCTGGACAGCGGTGCATTTGTTCCTTGATGCACGGTGTACAGGCGGGAGTGGGCAGCAAGGCCCCTGTGGGCGTGGGCATAGCTATAATGTACCTTATGTTTTGGTGCTGAAGGTACCCACAATATCCACCTCCCGCATGCTGCCATGGATGCAGAACCTCGCCATCCGCTCCAGAAGGCAAAGGTGTGACTCACACCGGGACTGGTACTAGTGCACAAGGCTCATATTCATCCACAGGACCTTGCGCCTCCCTCGCTTTCCACCGTCCTGCTCAGGGCACATGGCCCCGGTACATACTCCCGCCGCGAGGTGTGGATGCGCGGTGTCCTGCGGTCCTGGATCCGCCAGGCATTAGGTACGCAGCAGCGACGACCGTGCGAGAGCCCAGTTGCACTCACTAACCTTGTTTTGTGCCTCGTACAGTGCTACTCACCGGCGACAAGGACATGTTCATGCGCTGGACCGTGGAAGGCTACTTCAACAAGATCTATGTCGAGTACGGCCTTGAGCTTGTCGGCTGGCCAGAAGACATCCCGTTCGCCGACCTCAGCAAGTGCGGAATGACTGGCCTTGGGCGGATCTCGAGGCTCTTTGTCCTCTGGCAGGTCGAGGAACTCAGATTCATTCACGCTCGTCTTGACAGGACCGCGCGCGAGGCGCAGAAGCCACTGGATGTGGTCCCAAACCGACGGCATAACGGCGGGCTGCGCGTGAGCCTGGGCCGTAGCGATATGAAGAAGCCACGCGGGCGGATGGGCGTGGATCCAGAGCGGTACCCGCCGCGGCATGCCCGCAACGGGCCAAAGTCCGCGAAGTGGGTGACGGCGGAGGCAGAGGCACGGGCTGAACGTGCCTCGCGCGTGGCGGCAGGGGAGGATCCTGATGACCCTATCGAGCAGTTCACGGACGATGAGTAGGAGCGTGTGCATCAGATGTCGATGCCCTGTTTGTGTACCACATACGGTACATGTCTGCGGTCGATCGTGTGACTTTCACCAGTGGGCGCAAGTGGCGAAGATTCGGACCTAGATTCTAGAGCGTCAGAATGTGGTCGGAGCGAGCGACCCTTAGAAACCCGCACGGCGGGTAAAATTTCTGATCACACTGTCGGGTGCGGTCAAACACCGCATTCGGCCCCACCGGTCGGTCAGCCAGAGCGCTGTGTTACGAGCAGTGCGTGCTCTACCGGAACGCCATCACTGGATACCCACCATTCCCCCCTCTCTCTCTGTCCCTCATCGCTCACCTCTTCACATCCTTGTCCGCCTACTGCCCGTGCCCTCCACATCCACCGGGGCTGCAACAGCGGCCGTCTGCCCGCCATGCGCACGGACTCGATCGGGGCATGGCGAGCGCACCATCGTGTCACGGTCGGCCTCTGCATACATGAGGTATGGCCCCCCAATTTGTGGTGGGTACAGACAGGCTCACGTCGCCGCGCCGCCTTGCACATGGAACACCACCAGAGGGCAGGGCGTGGCACGAACCTGTCGGAAGGGTGATCACTGCGTCCGCGGTACGTACGCATACCTTTGCCATTGCTGGAATGCGCTAATGTGCGGGTCAGCATACATAGATACATTGTGGCTGTGCTCACTGTACGGCAAACGATGATCACAGCATCAGACACGGTCACCGAGAGGAAGGCGGGTGAGTAGGGCACGACACAACCTATAAGAGCGCGCTGGGCCTGCGTGGACAAACACTGACCCACGTTTATCTGCTCTCAGGGTTCGGGCGGGAGATGGAGCGGACCCGGAGTACGACGGCGACCGGGGAGCATCAATGCGGTACGTCTCCGCATACTCGCTCGCTCTTGTCTGGGGCGGCCGCTAACCCGCGTAAACGCAACCGGCCAGGCGTTTGGTAGAGGGCGCGCTCTGCACAGACAGTGCATCGCGGCACGTTGCACGGAGACGTGCACTCGAGAGTGAGGCGCTGCTATTGCGGTGCGCTATGCTATTCACCATTCCGTGTGCACCAATCTGACCGTTACCGCAGGGCGTCCATCATACAGCGATGGAAGACACGTACCGGAATCACCAGAAGCTGGCAGGTGTGCCTCAACGGCGAGGGGATTCACGAGATTGGGGGGCATGTAAGTGCTCATACGGAGAACTATAGTGGATCGAGACTGATGAGTGCGATTATGTCCCACGGCCGGCAGGCGTGCAACACCGCACTTGCGTACACGGTACCCTCAAAGGGTACGGTACGGGACAGGCGGTGTGCGGTACTATCCTCAGGCACGGTACATGGAGCCGCGCCCTTGCAGCCGAAACGCGGGACTCACGGTGTCAAAACACCGCGTGGCGACTGCTCGACATCGTAGACAGGGATCGCACCATGGTGATATCCTAGTCCCGGTCCATGGCTCGCCCTCGGTACAGGGCTTGCGGCGCCGCGCGACGACGGGCCTTGCGCGGGCAGGGCGAATCGTAACCTGGTTTCGCGGGTGTGCCCCAAGTCGGACAGTACGTACCATTGAGATGCTACATGCACTTACATCAGCTCACCACCTTTTCCCTGTACCGCAGTCCAGGGCTGCGCTACAGGCTCGGTACGCAGCCGGCGGGGGCCGCGCGGAAGGCAGGGTGCACCCTCTGTATGGCTCGGAAGACATATGCGGTACGGGTCTTTGGATGATGACCGTGTCGACTCGGACTCACAGTACGGGTACGTAGGTGGACGCGGGAAGCCCCGCGGTACGCACGCGAGAGACACAACAAGCGGACACGGCACGGGGCGTTATGTGCGCCCGTCCTGCTGCCCCCAGCGTCACGGTACGCACCGTAGGCGATCGGGCTGTAGCGTCAACATGTGGCCCTGGTGCGCGGATCTCCTGTCGAAGCCATACAAGCGGCGGAGGCCCGACGTGGCTCAGGGTGCGGTTGCGGTACGGGCCGCAGGTAAATTCA